>CM054149.1:52217284-52222284 GCA_028751875.1 Rapana venosa | reverse complement strand
CGGGAGAGAGGAGAGAAAGACAGACAGAGACAGAGAGAGACAGAGAGAGGGGGGATGGGTCACAAAGAGAGGAAGGAGCAGAGAGAGAGAGAGAGACACAATTTGACACAATTTTATTGCTATTTAGCGATCAAGCCATATAGCGCTGCGGCGCGGTAACAACGATATCGAACGCGACGCGATTACAATGACATGGAAACCATGGCAGTGGTGGTATGTACATCAAGATTGGATACATTATTGTCTGTGTCTCAAGTGTCTCAATTTTCAAACCAGCCTTTCCTTTTCCAGTCTACAGCCAGCGAAGTCAGCCCATGTAAGACCGGATCAGGTCCCGAAGATGATGTAACTCCTGCTCAGCACTCGCCACCACTGTCTCTGTGTGTTGTGTGTTAGTACACTGTTTCCCTTTACGAAGTCTGGCAAGCCTGACACGTTCTTCTGGCAACATGTTTTTCTCTTCTTGCTTGATGTACCAGAACACACACTTAGATTCCTCGCCAGGATCTCCATTCCAAGAGTATTCCAGGATGATGTCATCTGATTCACACATCACAATGTTTTGATCAACCGAACTATGTACCACCACCTTTCGAAACCGTGTGTTTCTCTTGCTGTCCCTTAATCGACGCTGTACACGTTTGTCAGTTAGAGTAGACACATACTGTTTCACAATATCAGTATCAGTATCAGAGTCATCCACTGTGCAGCCAACTGTCAGCTCTTCCTGCACATCAGGCGCCTCAGAAGACACACCGATCTTGTTGTCTGTTGCTGGATCACACAGTAGAACAAGTGAATCTGGTGTGGCTGAGGCATTCAATTCACTGCTGACACACAGTTCTGTGTACACACTGGTTTGTTTTCCTTCTGTTTCCACATCGGGCAGGGGGGAGTCAATGTTACACAAGACCGGCTCTTCCAAGACACTGTTATTGTCACATTGGCGACTTGCCTGTCTTTCTTGGTGTTGTCTGCTTCTTTGAACATCGCGACGTCTTTGACAAGGGGGTTTCTTGCGATAGTACTGAACACGGGAGTTAGGGTTCAGCACCGGGTCCGCCATTTCTGTTGACACTGGCTTGTCAGCTGGCTTCATTCGCAAGACGAACACAACACTGCCGCTCTCCCCCGCGACTTTCCAACTCGATACGACGTTGTCGATCAGCAGGGCGTTTAAGGTTGTTATTACAGTAGCTGGAAGGCCAGTAACTGACATTTTGAAGCTTAAATGCAAAAATTTGCAGCAGCTTACTAACAGCACACCCGTTCAGTTCTCGTCCCGTCACGTCGTCCCCGAGAGAGAGAGAGAGAGAGAGAGAGAGCAGGAGAGTAAAAGCGAGATAGACAGACAGAAAGAGACAGACAGAAACACACACACACACACACACACACACGCACGCACACACACACCCCACACACACACACACGCACACACACGCACGCACACACACACACACACACACACACACGACAGTGACGGAGAAAAATGTAGGACATGTCTTTCACGTCTTGTCAGCATGACCCTAGAATAGAACATGGTCAGGCCTCCTTTTGTCTGTACCTTCAAGCCTGGAGGAAACAGTTTGTTAAAAACAGAAAACAACAACAAAAAAGCCCTCAGCCAAGAGAAAGTAAAACAAGCCAAGAGAAAACCGCTGACAGCTTCTTTGTAGTTTATAGGACACCACTTTCAATATCTCTTCCCAGGTCCGTCCCCTTCCTGAAAAGAAAGGCTGTACTTATTTCAAGTGAGCGTTGCTTTAGTGATCCAAACACAACAACAAAAACTTACTGGGGCCATTGCACTTGGAAATACCGGCAATTCTTTCTTTATTATTATTATTATTATTATTATTATTATTATTATTATTATTATTATTATTATTGTTGTTGTTGTTGTTGTTGTTGTTGTTGTTGTTGTTGTTGTTGTTGTTGTTGTTGTTGTTGTCGTTATTATTATTATTATTATTTTGTTGTTGTTGTTGTTGTTGTTATTGGCATGATATTTGTTTGAAAAATCTGTTCTACTTTTGTCCCTTTTCCTAAAATAAAAAAGAGGACAGTATTTAAGCTTACCGTTATTACAGTGTCCCAGCGATGAAAGAATCATTAACGCCAAACCAACTGCAAAGTCAACCATTTTTTATTCCCTACCAAGATTTCTGTTTTGAATAGCTTTCTCCGATGGAGATGCCGGGGCCTGTTTTTATTTTATTTTTTAAATTATTCTTTTATGTCGAGGATAATGGAATAATTACTCATGTGCTTTTTTTTTTTACCATCCCGTGTGTATGCAGTTTTGTACATTTTGTCATCCGTTCCTACCGGCACACAAAGGCCTACTCTTTCGAAAGGTGGAACGGGTTTTAACGTGTGCTCAAGATGTTCTGCGTGCGTTCGCACACAGGACCTCTGTTTATAGTCTCATCCGAAAAACTTTAGGGGAGAGTGGAGTCGGCACTGATGTTAACTTCAGAGGAAAAAAAATCAATGTTCTCTCATGGTGAAGTCAGATGCGCTGGGCCTAACTTACTAGGCACATAACGGCAGCGCAAGTCATCTTTTGCTCACATGACATGACAGACATGTTGCTGTCTGAGTGTTCCACAAAGAAGAAGAAGAAGAAGCCTGTGAAGAAGTGTGGATAGCTCTTCCTAGCTGGGTCCATGTTCTGCAGACATGCAGCATTGTAGGTGAGCATCGGACGGGTGCTATGGCCCTGTGCCTAAGACTGTTCTACTTCAATCCCACGGGTCCATGACGTTGTGGGTTCGAATCTCGGCGGCGGCGTCTGGTGAATTAAAGAAGGGGATTTTTATGATCTTCCAGGTCAACTTCAAGTGCAGACCTGCCAGAGTCTTAAATTCATCCATGTGTATACACATGCAGAAGATCAAATATGCACGTTAAAGATTTTGTCATTCATGTCAACGTCCGGTGAGTTACGGAAACATGGAACATACCCAGCATACATCCCTGAAGTCGGAATACGGCTAGCTCCATGATGGGCAACAACGGTCGCATACGCAACATCTCACCATTGGTGAACCTGGGAGCTCTAGCCCAGGAACGGGAAAAAAATCTTTTTTCTAGTTAGGTCGAGTTCCTGCAGGGAAAGGCTGGATTCTAACAAAGCAAAGGAGTCCTGTAACCTATGTAGTCGTAGGGGAGCGAGGCGTCAGAGACTTCAGCTTCTCTAGGGGCCAGCATATTAAGGACGGCGCCCATTCTTCTCCCTCGCTGCTTTACCTTCCCTGATCCTAAAGAGGTCAGGTACCCATTACAGTTGGGTGAACTTGGGAACTGTACTGAAGCCAAGGCGCGCAAACAGTCACCCGTCCAAGTGGTAACCGCACTCGTTGCTGCTTAACACTGGCAACGGGAAAGCGACTGCAGTATTTTAGGTGACTGTTATTTTAGTGACCCAGCAATAAAAGAATCACTGGGGCCATTGCACTTGCACTCCCTGTATATTGTTGCTTCAGTATAACATCTGTCTTTAGGGAGTGGTTAAAGTGTAAAAGGTAAGTGTGTGTGCGCTACGGTGCGTGCATGTGTGTGAATCTAAAATCTGTTAATCCTATCTTTTGTGTACAGTCACCGGCGTGGAAATAATTGGAATGCAAACGCTTTGATTTTGTTTGCTTTACAAGAAGCAGCAAGTTTTTATCATCGCCATCATCATTGTTAATGTTGTTATCATCATCATCATTATCATTATCATTATTATTACTAATTACGATTATCATTATCAGTAGTAGTAGTAGTAGGAGTAGTAGTAGTAGTAGTAGTAGTAGTAGTAGTAGTAGTAGTAGTAGTAAGTACTAGTAGTAGTAGTAGTAGCAGTAGTAGTAGTAAGTAGTAGTAGTAGTAGTAGTAGTAGTAGTGGTGGTAGTAGTAGTAGTGGTAGTAGTAGTAGTAGTAGTAGTAGTAGTAGTAGTAGTAGTAGTAGTAGCAGCATATTTTCTTATTATCATCAATATTATCGGCACCTTTATCTTAAGCCCTTACAAAGTCATTATAGACTACCTCAACGGTCAGATCAATCGTCAAGTATCACTGGACCATGATCGACATAGCATTGATTTGAGCAGAGCTGTCAAGAGAGTGAGTAAGACACTAGCAATGCTGAGTGTGCTGAATTGTATGACCCTCAGTCACTGGATGATTGTGAAGTGTTTACAGGACTTCGTTATCTGTCTGTCTGTCTGTCTGTCTGTTGTGTCTGTTGTGTAGGCTAAAGGTGTCTGGGTGCACTTTACAGTTCACTTCAGTTCAGGCTGTAGTCGTATATTAAAGACCCGTTTATTCAGAAGAGTCTTCGGTTCTTACGATAACAACTGGGCGACGATCTTTAGTCTGGATTGTGATTAAATCCCAGGTTGTGAGTTTGAAGGATCCTGGTAGATGAAGATAAGAAACTTTACTGAGTTTTTTTTCGTTTGTTTGTTTGTATTTTACAATCAACCAAATTGACATGCATGCAGAGCAGACCTGCCACTGCCTTATTTTCTTCGTGTTTACACAATACAGATCTGGGTGTTACAGACTGAGTAACTCATACCAGTGTTCGTTCAATGGGCTGTAAAACAATAGCGTTTAGCACACTCACTGCCCAGCTCCCCACCATCCCCTCTGTCTCAAGCATTTGGATGCGTGTTGTTGTCACATGAGCCACATTTCTTCCACTGTGGGGATGCTAGGGGCCTGTCAATATAAACAGCATCCACAGATAGTGGAAAGTCTGTACTAAGAATTCCCTCTTTTCTATCCCCCTCTTTGCTTCTGCCTTGTCCCTTTTTTTCTTGTCCACCCCTTCTTGTCTTTTTTTTTTTTTTTTACCTCATTGGTCCATTCTCCTGCCTTTTTTTCCAGAAAGACTTAAAAGATAGTAATTCTCTTGCACACGGAATGACGTTCAATGCGCTGGGTCTGAGTTGTCAGATGCTGGATTGCAGCCCCATGCATTTTTACTGATATGTACAAACAACAAAACT
>CM054149.1:52134784-52212284 GCA_028751875.1 Rapana venosa | reverse complement strand
GGGGAAAAAAGAATAGGAGAATGGACCAAGAAGGCAGAAGATAGGCAAGAAGTAAAGCGACAGGAAGAAAAGAAACAAAGCAGAAACAAAGAGAGTCATAGAAAAGTGGGAATTCCTGCACAGAATTTTCTTCAGGAGGGGATGCTATTTATACTGACAGGCCCTGGACATACCCACAGGGGAAATGTTCCTTCTGGAATACATACTTTGAGTGAAAAGAAGGGGGCTGGGAAGAAAGAGGGACAGAAAAATGATGAACACAGAGACAGACAGATTCAGAAAAAAGACACAGACACAAAGATCAAAAAGCAGACACAGAGAAACAACCTCTCCTCCTTTGCTTATTCATCTACAGAGGAAGAAGTGGGGGAAAGTGAGGAAAGGAAAAGAGCATAATCATCAGCATCATTAGCAGCAGCAGCAGCAGTATCATCATCAGCATCATCAGCATCAACATCAGCATCAGTATCAGCATCAGCATCAGTATCATCATCAGTAACATCAGCAGCAGCAGCAGCAGCAGCAGCGTCAGTATCATCATCAACATCATCACCATCAGTATCATCATCATCAACATCATCACCATCAGTATCATCAGCATCATCATCATCACCATCAGTATCATCATCATCAACATCATCACCATCAGTATCATCATCATCAACATCATCACCATCAGTATCATCAGCATCATCATCATCACCATCAGTATCATCAGCATCAGCAGCATCAGCATCAGTATCATTATCAGCAGCAGCAGCAGTAGCAGCATCAGTATCATCATCATCATCATCATTATTGTCGTCATCATCATCATCATCATCAGTATCAGTAGCAGAAGCAGCAGCAGCAGTATCATCATCATCATCAGTATCATCAGCATCAGCAGCAGCAGCAGCAGCATCAGCAGCATCATCAGCAGCAGCAGCAGCAGCAGCATCATCAGCAGCAGCAGCAGCGGCATCAGCAGCATCATCATCATCACCATCAGTATCATCATCATCACCATCAGTATCATCATCATCACCATCAGTATCATCAGCATCAGCATCAGCAGCATCAGCATCATCAGCATCAGCATCAGCATCAGCATCAGCAGCAGCAGCAGCAGCAGCAGCAGCAGCATCAGCAGCATCATTATCAGCATCATCATCAGCATCATCATCAGCATCATCAGCATCATCATCAGCATCATCAGCATCATCATCAGCATCAGCATCAGCAGCATCAGCATCATCATTATCAGCAGCAGCAGCAGCAGCAGCAGTAGTCTCATGGCCAAGATGGCTGTCAGGGGGACACCAGCGATGCCTTGGTCGACACTTTTCTGCAGGCTGGTCTGTCTGTGTTCAGCCGTTCACAGTAACACAGCGTGTTAACAAGGCCGGTGGTCCAGTCAGTTCCTCATCTGTCTGCCCCTGCGTCTCTTCCCGTCAAGTGTCCCCTGCAGGACAGGCTTGGCAAAGGTGTTATGACTCATGATGTGACCACACCACACCACTTTCCCCCGCTGTCAACAGCCAGAAGGGGTTTGTTCCTGTGGCCCAGCTGTCATGACTATCACCTCTTGCCACACTGACTCGTTGGTTCTGTGGTTCTACCAGGAGATGTTTAGAAGCTCTCTGGATGTGCTAGGAATTCCCTCTTTTCTATCCCGTTCTTTGTTTTTACCTTGTTCCCTTTCTTCCTGCCACTTACTTTTTTGTCTATTTTCTGCCTTCTTGGTCCATTCTCCTACCCGTTTTTCCAGAAAGGCTTCAAATTCAACAATTCTCTTTCACGCCCAAGTCGGATGCGCTGGGCCTGACTTGTCAGGCGCCTAACGGCAGCACAACGCATTTTCTCTTATATGACAGGAAGCAATAGTTGCCGTCTGAGTGTTCGACGACGACGAAGAAGTTTTTGAAGATTTAGTAGGTTTGGGTTGTTACAGAACGAGACAGGCAAAGAGACAAACAGAGACACAGGTACAGACTCAGACACCAACACAGAAAGAGGGGTAAAGAAAGAGAAACACAGACTGCTTCAGTCTTCACCTGCATCTGTGCACATTAGCAAACCCATCAGGGAGTGACCTCAGAGAGGAAAAAGATGTCAGTGATATGATGACGCCACTATCACCACCACTACGCTGCAATCCAAACTGGTGCCAAACCACAGTGACGTCATCGTTAAAGAAATAAGAGCAGAGCCCCTCTCTCAATTTCTTTCCCCAGCGAAAATTAATAATAGCCTAGCACTTGACCCTCAAATGATGGCTGAATGTGAAGGAACTATCCCATACCTTTCTCTGTCTGTTAGCCTATCAGTCTGTCGGTGTCTGTCTGTCTGTCTATTTGTGTGTTTGTCTGTCTTTGTATGTTTCTGTCTCTGTTTACCTGTGTCTGTCTGCCTGTCATTCTGTCTGTCTGTGTCTGTCTGTGTCTGTCTGTCTGCCTGTCTGTTCTGTCTGTGTGTGTGTCTCTCTCTCTCTCTCTCTCTCTCTCTCTCTCTCTCTCTCTCTCTCTCTCTCTCTCTCTCTCTTTCTCTCTCTCTCTCTCTCGTGCCTATTCCATTATCCTCGAAATAAAAAGATAAATAGTTAATTTTTTTAAAAGTATGTCTGTCTGTCTCTGTCTCTGTCTGTCTGTCTGTCTGTCTGCATCTGCCTGTCTGTCTGTCTGCCTGCCTCTGTCTGTCTGAGACACATGGACAAGCAAACACACAGAGCCTGCAAACAGACCGAGGTACGCTAGGCTGGTAACCGCATCAGCGGTTGTGTCGGCGTAAAACAGCCAGTAGTTAATTAACGATGCTGCTATCATTGCGTTGCACGTGCCAAACCACAGTGACGTCAGCAGCAAGGGAACGACCAAAAAACACAAACCAAGAAACCTGCAACTCTTCAAACAGCAGAGCACTGGACGGGAAAGACATGCAGATTATTTAAACAATCTCCATGTCTGTCTGCCTGTCTGTCTGTCTGTCTCTGTCTGTCTCTCTGTCACTGTCTCTCTCCCTCTCTCTCTATGTCTCTCTATTTGTCTGTCTGTCTCTGTCTCTCTGACTGTCTGTCTGTCTCTTCTCTATGTCTCTCTGTATGTCTGTCTCTTTCTGTCTGTTTGTATGTATGTCTGTCTGTTTTCCTCTCTGTCTGTCTCTGTCTGTCTCCCTCTATCTCTATATATATCTCTCTGTCTGTCTGTCTCTGTCTGTATGTATGTCTGTCTCACTCTCTGTATGTCTGTCTCTCTCTTTCTCACACACACACACACTGACTGACTGACTGACAGATGACAGACAGACAGAGGCAGACAGACAGACAGAGATAGAAAAAAGCCAGTGAGTGCATGCAAGCACCCACCTGTGTGGACATGAAGCGTTCATAGAATCATTATGCACGAGGTAGACATACTTGCTGGCCTCTACCGCTGTTCTGCTTCTTCTTAAAAAGAGAAGAGAAAGAAAACGAAAAAATAGCAAATAAAAGAAAGAAAGAAAGAAAGAAAAAGAAAGAAAAAGACAGAAAAAAAGAATGGTTAGAAAAAAGAATTTAAAAGAAAGAAAGAAAGAAGAAATGAGAACGAAAGAAAGAAAGAAAGGAAAAGAAATAAACGCAGACAGAGCACACAGTGTTTGTTTTAAAAGGTTTATCAGCCTCATCTTTCCTATTTACATGTCATGATTAGACTCTCTCCTTGATTAGGTAATTCATTGCACACACACACACACACACACACACTCACTCACTCACCACTCACATCACAGAAAAGACGTTAACTGAATTTGAACTCTCTCTCTCTCTCTCTCCTCTCTCTCTCTCTCTCTCTCTCTCTCTCTCTCTCTCTCTCTCTCTCTCTCTCACACACACACACACACACGCACACACACACACACACACACACACATGGAAGAAAATCAGGCCAACTGTTTATCATCAGAGCACTTGTTATCAGTGGACACATCAACGGCTAACTCCTATCTGGTGTATTGTTTAGGCTTCTTGGTGAAAAAGTGGGTGAAAAGTAGAGTGAACGGGGTGGAGGAGAGGGGGGGGGGGGCTGCAGTCAGATTATTGGTTTTTATTATTATTAACGTGTGGGTTGTAATTAATGAGTGTACCCAAATGATACTGATAACGTCACAAGTGCAATAAGTTAATCTTCAAATTTTACACCTCCTACTTTACTTTGAATAGGTCTAGGATTTTGCAATAGGCTCTTTGAGTGGGTGGGGGTGGGGGTGGGGGTGGGGCTTGTGTGGGTGTAACGGTGTTAACGTAGCGTGTGTGTAGGATGAGGGGAAGGGTGGGTGTGTGTGTGTGTGTGTGTGTTTTGTGTGTGTTTTGTGTGTGTGTTGTGTGTGTGTGTGTGTGTGTGTTGTGTGTGTGTGTGTGTGTGTGTGTGTGTGTGTGTGTGTGTGTGTGTTGTGTGTGTGTTTGTGTGTGTTGTATTTGTGTGTTGTGTGTGTTGTGTGTGTTGTGTTTGTGTGTTGTGTGTGTGTGTGTGTGTGTTTGTGTCTGCGTTGTGTGTGTGTGTGTGTGTGTGTGTGTGTGTGTGTGTGTGTGTGTGTGTGTGTGTGTGTGTGTGTGTGTGTGTGTGTGGTGTGTACTGTAAGAAAAGAGTGAAACAAGGACAGAGATTCTGAGACAAACAGAGGCAGACAAAAACACATACATGCATGCATACATACATAATACATACATACATACATGCATACATACATACATCAACATACATACATACATACACACACATACATACATACATACACAGAAACATATGTACATACATACATACATACATGCATGCATATACACACACACATACACATACATACATACATACATACACACATACATGCATACATACATACATACATAAAATACATACATACACACCGATACATACAAGCATACATACATACATACATACATACATACATACATACATACATACATACATACATACATACATACATACATACATACATACATACATACATACATACATACATACATACATACATACATACATGGATACATACATACATACATACATACATACATACATACATACATACATACATACATACATTCATACATACATACATACATAAACACACATACATACATACACACAACCATCCATCCATCCATCTATACATACATTCATTCATACATACATACATACATACACACTTACATACACACATAAATACATTCATCTATACATTCATACATACATACATACATACACACAACATATTTTCATACACACATACATACACATACATACATACATACATACAACTACCTACATACATACATACATACATACAGACAGACAGACAGACAGACAGACAGACAGACACATACATACATACATACATACATACATACATACATACATACATACATACATACATACATACATTCCGTCTAAAATCACTAAATGGGAATAGACGTTAAACTGAAGATATCACATCCATCCATCCATCCATACATACATTATTACATACATACATACATACATACATACATACATACATACATACATACATACATACATACATACACACACACGGCAGAACCATAAATTCACTTGGCATACACAAATAAACCAAAACTAAGCCAGAAATTCCTAACGACAAACAAATCTTTATTACAGCATTCAAACGGCACAAACACTGACAGGCAATCAGATAGTACTATAACAGACACTGGGACAATACACACACAACAAACAAACAAACAAACAAACACAGAGCCACAGAAACTGCCAAAGGAAAACAAGGGTACCCTTCATTCACCATCGGCATCATTGCACCATCAGGTGGAGAGGAATGCAAGCGAATAGCTTTATAATGTTTGCACGATAAGCAGCCCGTCTCTGAGGGTACAGCTTTCATTGCAGAAGCACGTGCACTTCCTACACTGCCTGACCTTATTTCAGGCGATCCTGTGCCTTGTTCAGCCTGATGTTGTTGTTTTTGAAACCAAATTTTGATAGCTGAACGGAACACTAAAAAACGTTCTAGGTATGACTAAAGAACAAGGTAGAAACATAGAGAGGGATAGAAAAGGGTGGATTTCTAGCATAGACTTTCCAGGGAGGGATAGAAAAGGGGGATTCCTTAGCACAAACTTTCCAGAAGGTGGGGATGCTAGTTATACTGACAACCGAATTTTGGTAGCTGAACGGAACACTAAAAGACGTACTAGGTACGACTGAAAAACAGGGCAGAAAAAAAGAGACGGATAGAAAAGGGGAATTCTAGCACAAAGTTTCCAGAGAGGATTAGAAAAGGGGGCATTGCTAGGACAAATTTGCCAGAAGGTGGGCATGCTGTTTATACTGACAGGACCCCCGGCACCCCCACAGAGAAAAATGTTTTAAGACGAGCAGTTATTTTTTTCTAATAAGGTTTTATAGACAACACTACTCCACCCTGGAAACACAGTGAGAGTGTGGCCTGGAGGCCAGAGTTGAAGGCATTGCCCACAAGAGAACTAACCACATCAGCAAAATTATATTATCAGAGATTCTCTCCCCTCTGCAAGTGGGTTCAACAGTGTTCCACAATTTAGCTTCCGGGTCAAACAGTGTCTTCTATAGAGTGCTACTTCCGGGTCAAGATTAGTAGTGTCTTCTATAGAGTGCTACTTCCGGGTCAAACAGTGTCTTCTATAGAGTGCTACTTCCGGGTCAAACAGTGTCTTCTATAGAGTGCTACTTCCGGGTCAAACAGTGTCTTCTATAGAGTGCTACTTCCGGGTCAAACAGTGTCTTCTATAGAGTGCTACTTCCGGGTCAAACAGTGTCTTCTATAGAGTGCTACTTCCGGGTCAAACAGTGTCTTCTATAGAGTGCTACTTCCGGGTCAAACAGTGTTTTCTATAGAGTGTTAAAATGTGTGTAAAAAAAAAATGCACTGTGTGCATGTTTTGGGGGAAGGGGGGGAAGATATAGAACAATGCCAGGTAGTTATGAGAAAGTTGGAAATTATCATTAAATATGGACTGCTTGCGTTCGTACAGTGTTGACCCCCCCCCCCCCCCCCCACCCCACACACACACACACCCACACACACACACCCTACTCCCTGAATATTCTTGTTAGGAAGCTAGCAGGTGACAAAAGACTGTGGGGGTACAATCTTTAATGAAATTGTTTTTAAAAGTTCTCACCTACCAAATCTGCACAAATGTATATGAATTTTGAGTCAGGGGCTAGCCCCTCACAAAAAGAGGTTTTTATTGCTGTGGGTGCCTTAGTGCTGCGTTATGAATTCAAGAGTGATATAGAAAAATCAATAGAAGAAAAAGTAGCAAAATATAAAGCTGGGGGTTAGTCACTTCTTATGGCGTATTATTCAATCCAGAACTCTGGAAGTCAGATTAGCTGTGATATCACCTGCAATCTACACTTTTCCAGTGGGCAGAAAAAAGCTGGCTACTTTTCCTGTAAAACTGTAAACTTTATGACTTAAGCTTATTCAGTGGAAGAGAGTTATCTATCCATATTTCCCCTTTAGCGACAAAAACGGGATAAGTACTGCAACTGACGTGACAACTAACCCGACTTTGTTTTTTCATTCCTCGGTTTGATAGTTTTGTTTACGCTACCGTTTTTGCCCACCATGAAGGTAGCCACATTCCGACTTAAGGGAATGTGTCTAAACCCCATATGAAGATGATCATACTGTGAGCTTTCCTCCCATATATTTTTTAAATTTTGATATAGATTTTCAGCTTGGGCTTCAAGAATTAAATGATAGGCATAATAATTTTTCCTGAGTGTGTGTGTGTGTGTGTGTGTGCGCGTGTGTGTGTGCGTTTGTGTCTATATAATATAATATATGTATATATATATGTATATATATATGTATATATATATGTATATATATATGTATATATATATATATATATATATATATATATATATTAATATATATATATATATATATATATATATATATATATATATATATATACAGAGAGAGAGAGATGTATGTTATGTGTGTATGTGGTGTATGTGGTATATATGTGTGTGCATACGTCTGTACTTGTGTGTGTGTGTGTGTGTGTTGTGTGTGTGTGTTGGAAAGAGTTGGAGTGGGGGCAGGTTAGAGGCTATTTTCCGTTTGTGTGTGTGTGTGTGTGTGTGTGTGTGTGTGTAACGTAACTGTGCAGCTGGCACGTGCAGCGCGATAGCTGTACCTGTAAGGGCCTGAGGGGTTATTATGGCAGATAGCACCAGGTCCAGTTACCCTTCACTCACAGCAGCACACATAGCAAGAAGGAAGAACATCTCGTCTGTCTCCTTTTCTCTTTCTGCACTCTTCCTTCACCTCCACCCCCTTCTCTGTCTGCACTCGCTGTCATCTCTTTCCGCGTTCTTCTCTCCCCCCCCCCCCCCCCCTCCTCTCTCTCTCTCTCTCTTTTCTTTTTTCTTTGCCTTCAATTTTTCCCCTAAGGAAACCTTACTGCGCGTCTGGTGTCGTTAAATGTTCTGGTTTTGTTCTGTCACTGACTGGATCAAGGCTTTCAACTACACGAACCTGGTCCAAACGTAACTGGGTTTTTTTTTAATTTCTAAAACTGCTTAGCACATCATTTTCCTGTCAACATACAGGAAAGCACGACCCCCAAAATGGCAATAAATAAAATTTACATAAATGGAACTCACTTAAGACTACGAACGTAAAACGAGTTTTCCCAAACACTCTCGGGGAAATCTGTTGATTTACCAGACTCGCACACTCACAAACATAACAAGAATGGCCAGATTTGAAAATTGTTGTCTTGCAATTTCTAGTCTGTGCAGTGGCAGAACCCCCACCCCCACCCCACCCCACCCCCACCCCCAGTGAAGGGAGGGAGAGGGTAAGTTTCTACAAGAAGTTTAAAGACCGGGGCAGGAGATCTTGTCTCCTTTGAATCTGTCCACTCCAGGACAACAACCCTACTTTAGGACACGATACACCAGGAAACGCTTCACAAGCACTGTGCCATATTTGCAAGTTGATGCCTTGCCAGTGTGAACAGATGACAACTTGTACAAAACCATGACAGAAAAAACCATGCTGTCAACCTGCAAAACCCACACTCCATGCCAAACATCCTTCATTGCTTAACTTCTTACAGCAAAAACATCCATGCACTGCTGAAAATGCACAGCCACTCCACTCTATACTGCGGAGACTACAAAAAGGCGTCAAAACTCCCCAAAGTCGGTATGTGGCTACTTCATGGTAGGTGAAGCGGTTACACGCTAACACACGCTGAACTTCGAAGCTTTAACCAAGTAACAAAAAACCCCAAAAGAAATCTTAAAGTAATACAAAATACGCATGAAATGCCACACAAACGTTCAAATCTGTAAGACAGACACCCTGTAGCCACTATTCCAGGGTTTATCATCTCTGCAGTGTTTTGTTACCAGAAGGAAAGAGAACATGTGAAACACGATACAATGTGTAGAGTAAAGAAAACACTTTCGAACTTTGCTTGAAAAAGAGCATGACAGTAAAAATGCAGAAAATGCGCTAACAAATCGAGAAAAAAGAGTAAAAATGAGAGAGTGATAGAAGAAAAGAAAATTCCCGACACAGAGGCTCCCAGAAGGTAGGAGTTATTAGCGATCCCCAAATACTCCTCGACACTCCCGTGGGAGTGTAAGTTTTCATTTCCCTTTTCATTTTTATACCATTTAAGTCACGTCAGATTTCTCTAGGAGCTGCTCAACCCGAGAGAGCGTGTCGCCACAAGAGCAGCGCCACCCATTGTTTTTATCCCTGTCTGTTCTATCCCAGTATTTGTTTCCCTAACAGAGTGGCTTTTTTTCTACAGAATTTTGCCAGGGAAAACTCTCTTGTTCCCCTGTGTTCTTTTACGTGGGCTAAATGATTTTATGTAACATACGGGACTTCGGTTTATCGTCTCATCCGAAAGACTACCACCCAGACCACCACTCATGGTCTAGTGGATGGGAGTACATTTTTTGGCTCAAACGAGGATCAAACCACCGCACACTTCTGAGCCGGACTTTTCGCTTTCTAGGCAGAAGTGTTACCTCTAGACCACCGATCCAGCAAATGGGCAGGGTGAAGGCACTGGCAGGTCTGCATACTGAGGACACGACGAGTCCTGACCAAACTTGCAGGGTGATTGCGACTGTCTCATACAGCACACTTTCTTCCACGTCCCTGTACAATTTTCATAAGTATTGATCTACAGTGGCCCTTGCCAAAAGCTGTCAGTTCTTGGTGTCAGCTAATTGCCAAGGCCTACATTCCAAGGTAATGTTGTGAAATGTGTTGAGATTGCCTTCAGCCATGACAAGCCCTTAACATAACATCCTGCAGTCTCCTATTATGGAGCAAAAATTCTTCTGAAGTCGGAGTATGGCTACATATATGGCGAGGTGCTTAATAAAAACAGTCTTACACGCAGACTTCTCATCCAGTTTGCAATTTCGATGTCACAGCGATTTCCAGATGGGATGAGTGAGTCAGAGCACACATTCTGGGAACTCCCAGGGTGTTAAGCTGGGGAACGCACAACAGCGATAACAACAACAACAAAATATAGAGAGGATTTCTCTACTCCTAATCTTAATTCGGGGACGGGATAGCTCAGTGGTCAGAGCACTCGCTTTCCCCCAGCTAATGTTAAGCAGCGTCGAGCGTGGTTACCAAGTGGATGGGTGACCGTTTGCGTGCCTTGGCTTCAGTATAGTCCCCCAGTTCACCCAGCTGTAAATGGCTACCTGCCCTCTTTAGGGTCAGGAAAGGTAAAGCAGCGAGGGAGAGGAGATGGGCGCCGCCCTCAATATACTGGTCCCTAGAGAAGCTGAGGTCTCTGACGCCCCGCTCCTCAACGACCTTATAGGTTATGGGACACCCTTTTTAAAATCCTAATTCCGAAGTCATAGAAGAACTGCACTGAAACTTCCATGCATGTACTATGCTTGGGACAACTTGAACTTGGTGACGTTCATCCTACTTGACAGTAAGATTGCATGCTGGGTATGTTGAAGTGACCCATACTGCTAGCCATGGCTGGCTTGCCGTTAGACAAGAAGATCTAGTGTTATATGTATGCACAAGATGTCGTTCGTGCGTGTGTTGGTGCGTGTGTTCAGACACAGGACCTCGATACTGAATTTTGGTCTAAGAAGGAAGGTGGCAGGAAGGTTTAGACATCCACCTGCCTAACAAATAAACCGTGACGTTCTGGGTTCGATTCTCAGCTTTTCCCCCCCAGTTTGATGGGAAAATCGAAATGATTGTCAAGCCTTTCCGAGAAGACTCTAAGCCAGTCAGACCCGAATACTTACAGACTTGTGTACTTTAAAAGAACCCACGACAGTTGAAAATCGACAAGGGCAGGGTGATACCTTCCGACTTTTCTGGCAAAACTGGTAATTCTAATCCCGATTGTATCCCCCGAAGGGGGAATGCGGCTGCCTTAACGGTGTGGAAATAACATATGTGCATCCTCATATAATGAAGAACGTTAAGGGAAAGAGAGTCAGAGTCAATGTTGGTGAATGGAAAATGTAGACAGCAGATATCCCACCCTCATTCCGGTGTTTGTCATTGATCTTAAAAGGTTTGAGATGTGTGTGTGTCTCTCTCTCTCTGCCTGTCTGTTTCTCTGTCTGTCTGTCTGTCTGTCCCTCTCTCTCTCTGGTTGTCATTTAGGTATGAGACTTTCACACACACACACACACACACACACACACACACACACACACACACACATACACACTCCTCTCTCTCTCTCTCTCTCTCGATCTGTCTCTCCCTTTGTCTATGTCTGTCTGTCTGTCTGTCTGTCTGTCTCTCTCTCTCTCTCTCTCTCTCTCTCTCTCTCTCTCTCTCTCTCTCTCTCTCTCTCTTCTCTTTGACCAGTTTCACACCAACACAAGTTTCAAGGGGGAAAACAGAATCTTTGATCTGACAAGAGGTTTTGCCCTTAATCTTCATCTTGTCTCCCTCCCCCAACCCCCACCCCCCCAACCCATCCTCCTCCTCCTCCTTCCCCTATGCCCCCCCCCCCCTCTGCCCTCTGCCACCTCACCTCTGACCACAGCCATTCTCTCCCCTTCCTTTCTTCTTCCCCGAGGTCAGGGCAGTGCAGGCCCAGCTTCAGACAGGGGCCTGCCGATCAAAGGGACGTTAACACAATTATGGCCCCTTCCTTTGAACATAAAGAGCAGGGGCCCCAGAAGAGCTGGAGGGGGAAGGAGGAGGAGGGGGGGGGAGAGAGGCCCCAGTGGCCACACTCCACTGTTAGAGCTGAAATTGGTGGGAAGGGGGGGGAGGAGGGGGGGGAGGAAGGGGGGGGGGGAGCTCTTCTATAAAACGCCATCAACAACAGAATATTCTGTGGGTTTTTTGGCAAAGGAGATGTTGTGGGGATGGTGATAGAGATTGATGATGATGATGATGATGATGATATGATGATGATGATGATGATGATGATGATGATGATGACGACGATGACGACGACGACGTCGACGACGACGACGACGACGACGATGATGATGATGGGTGATTGATGATGATAATGAGGAGGAGGAGGAGGAGTGGTGGTGGTGGTGGTGGTGGTGGTGGTGGTGGTGGTGGTGGTGGTGGTGGTGGTGGTGGTAATGCTGGTGGTGGTGGTGGTGGTGGTAGTGGTGGTGGTGGTGGTGGTGGTGCTTCTACTGCTGCTGCTGCTGCTGCTTCTGATACTGCTGCTCCTGATGACGATGACGATGATGATGTCGATGGTGATGATATACAAGCAAGCAAGTCTAGCCTGTACGTTTAATTTGCCCAAATGTATGTCGGTGTTCACGCAGTTGCAATGAAATATATCATAACACCCAGCATGCATCAAAATTCTACCGCTACATTGGTTTATACTTTAAGTAAATATCAGCTATTTCCTGCTGATGCGATCAGAACTTGATGTTACGTATCAATGTGCCTGTCAGTATTGTAATCGCCCTTCATGGGATGGCTGAAGCATTTTTGACTTGACTTGAATTTTGCACAGAGGGGAACAGACACTCCAGTTTGCAGCACATGAACAAAGAAACAAGAATCTTCTTCCAACGCTCAGACAGCAACTGCTGTTTTCTGTCCTAGGAGCAAACAGGCATTGAGAGAGAGAATTGTTGTCCTTGAAGTCTTTCTGGAGAGAAACGGCAGGAGAACGGACAAAAGAAAGTAGAAAATAGACAGTGACAGCAAGAAAAGGAGCAAGGCAGAAACAAAGAGAGGGTAGAAAGAAGGGAATTCCTAGTACACAAGTTTCAGAAGGCGGGGATGCTATCTATACTGACAGGCCCCTGGCATCCCCACGGGGGCGAGGCCGGGAATGATACCTTGCATGTTACCAGTCCACACGGGGGCAAAGTCAGGCACAACTGCATACGGCGCCAATGGCCGAGAGAGCTAGTCTCACTGTCAGCGGTTCAAGTCACTGCACATGTCCTGATGTGAAAGACTGGCTGTTCTTCCAGAAAACGTGTCGCGACACCGTTTTGCTTTTACTGGTTGTGTTTGTAATAACTGTCGATCAAAATGGTTTTGTTGTTGTTGTTTTTTGTTTGTTTGTTTTTTGTTTTTTAACTGAAGTTTGCTACCGAGTTATCTCTCCAGTGAAAAATTCCATACATTGCCCCAATGACTGTTGAAAAAAACCATGTTTTTATGTTGGAGATATTCAATAAGCATTCATGTGAACTTTTCCCCTTACATCTAGCTGGTCCCAGTGTGCATACCGTTTTGTAATTTCCACATATTATATTCCCACTAGCACACAATAGTCTACTCTTGCAACAAAAAGCCCAACAGGTTTTAACGTGTTTGCAAGATGTTGTGCATGTGTCTGCACACAGGGTCTCAGTTTATAGTCTGATCCAAAGGACTTTGAGGGGGTTGAAGACGGCACTGGTGTTGACTCCAGAAGAAAAGTCTCCTTGATGGAGCGGCTTGGTGGAGACTCAAACCCGGCGTCAGATTGCGAGCGCCACGTTATAACCATGCGGCTGTCTGTCATTGTGTGATTCTAGACTTCTGTAGGCTAATGAAATGTAAATCTCGAAAAGTTCTCCTGTCACTCTCAAAATTCACAAGATTTGCAGGTATTTCTTGAACTTTTACTGGTCCAGCACAACTGTAGATTGCATCTTAACAACATAGTCTTGAGTCTATAATACTGTTTGCTTATCATTTTGCAATGAACTCATGCTTTTTGATTTGATTTGATTTGTTGCTTTACAAGATTCAGCGCTATATAAATTCCATACATTATTATTATTATTATTACTTGGTGAGCAGTTGAGGGAGAAAGGAAGTTGTGTCAGTTGAACCCAGACCTTTTTCATTTAGTTTCATTTCATTCTTTTATATCGAGGATAATGGAATAAGCACTTAATCTGCTTTTTTACATATAGTCCCCGTCTGTATGCGGTTTTGTAAATTTGTCATCTGTTCCCACCGGCACACAATGGCCTACTCTTACGAACAGCAGAACAGGATTTAACGTGTGCGCAAGATGTTCTGCGTGCGTTCGTACAGGGGGCCTCGGTTTATAGTCTCATCCGAACCTCCCCGAGTACTGTGTTGTAAAATATAGCACATGAAGTCACAGCCCATTTCTCTGCGTGAAATTCTGGCTGCTCTCCCCGGGGAGAATGCGTCGCCACAGGTGCAGCGCCACCCAACGTTATTCCGTTTAGTGCATTATTTCGGGGTCCCGTAACGAGAGGTCCATGGTGTGATTCTAATGTGGAGCCACGTGTCAGCAGATGTTGCATGGTGGTTGCAATCCGTAGCTATCATCTCGAAGAAAAACACATACACACTCACATATTTATTTATTTATTTATTTTTTATATCGAGGATAATGGAATAAGCGCTCATGTGCTGTTTTTTTTACATCCAGTCCCCGTGTATGCGGTTTTGTAAATTCTGTCATCTGTTCCCACCGGCACACAATGGCCTACTCTTACGAAAAGCGGAACAGGATTTAACGTGTGCCCAAGATGTTCTGTGTGCGTTCGCACACGGGACCTCGATTTATAGTCTGATCCGAAGGACTTTTGGGGAGAGTGGAGTCTGCACTGATGTTAACTCCGGGGAAAAATATCCCCTTGAACGGGAATCGAACCCGGGCTGTCAGGTTGCGAGCGCAATGCTCTAACCACTAGGCTATCCCGTCCCCCGTTATCCCATACACACTCACACTCACACGCACACACACACTCACAAACACACACCAAGTACATACGTAGATACATTAAAAGACAGACAGACAGACAGAGAGTTAGAGAGAGAGAGAGATAGATAGATAGATAGATAGATAGATAGATAGATAGATAGATAGATAGATAGATAGATAGACAGACAGACAGACAGACAGACAGACAGCCAGACAGACAGACAGACAGACAGACAGGCAGACAGACAGACAGACAGGCAGACAGACAGACAGAGAGTTAGAGAGATAGATAGATAGATAGATAGATAGATAGACAGACAGACAGACAGACAGACAGGCAGACAGACAGACAGACACACACACACACACACACATCAGAGTACTGTAACATTTTTTATAGCCACAGGGGGGTGGGGAAACTACTTTCAATAACGGCTAACCTTTTTCCTCATCAATTTAATGTTGTTATAACAACAACAACAATAATAATAATAAAAATAATAATAATAATAATAATAATAATAATAATAAATGGAATTTATATTGCGCTGAATCTTGTAAAGCAACAAATCAAAGCGCTCAGATGACTTCTTTTTTTTAAAAAAATTATGCGTGTGTATGCGGTTTTTTAAATCTTGTCATCTGTTCCCACCGGCACACAATGGCCTACTCTTTCGAACAGCGGAACAGGATTTAACGTGTGCGCAAGATGTTCTGCATGCGTTCGCACACGGGGCCTCGGCTTATAGTCTCATCCGAAGGACTTTTTTTCTAGGAACAAACTCGCTGACAACTCCAATCAGGTTTTGTGTGCGCTTCCTTCTTTAAACAAAGGCAAGTTTTGGTGGCAGAACGATCACAAACCTCCGCTTCGCAGATGACATTGATGGAATAGCAGGATCAGAAAAAGAGCTTGCCAGCCTAACAGAACACTTGGATAAGGCCTCCAAAACATACGGCATGGAAATCAGTGCAGAGAAGACCAAACTGATGACTAATAACACCAACGGCATTAGCACTGATATCAGGGTTAATGACCAGAAGCTGGAAACAGTTCAAAGCTTCAAGTACCTGGGAGCCATTGTATCCGACCAGGGATCCAAGCCAGAAGTAGTATGCAGGACTGCACAGACAATAACAGCTTTGTCAAAACTAAACACCATCTGGAGAGATAAGAATATCTCACTTATCTCCAAGATCAGACTAATGCGCTCCCTTGTCATATCCATATTTCTGTATGCCTGTGAATCATGGACCCTGACTGCAGATTTGGAGAGAAGAGTACAGGCAGTGGAGATGAGATGCTTTCGGAGAATCCTTGGCATCTCCTACAAAGACCACATAAGCAACGAAAGCGTGCATAACAGAATCCAGCAAACCATTGGACCCTATGAGAACCTTCTAACGATCGTGAAAAAGCGTAAACTTAAGTGGTATGGGCATGTCACAAGATCCCAAGGAATTACAAAGACAGTTTTACAAGGCACTGTCCAAGGAGGAAGAAGAAGAGGCAGACCAAGGAAGAGCTGGGAGGATAACATCAGTGAATGGACAGGCCTAGAACTCACCAAAACGCTGAGAAAGGCAGAACAGAGAGAGGAATGGAGGGAACTGGTTGTTGAGTCTTTGAGGGTGCCCCCACGGTCGTCAGACTACGGGACAGATAGATAGATAGATAGATAGAAGTTTTGACGACGGGAAGGACCTAAATAATCCTAACCCAAAAAAAAAACCCTAGCAGCAATACACCCAAATATCATATCAATACTGACAGGAACTGAGAAGTATGAGTTCATTGCAAAATGATAAGCAAACAGTAATTCAGACTCAAGACTATGTTGTTAAGATGCAATCTACAGTTGTGCTGGACCAGTAAAAGTTCAAGAAATACCTGCAAATCTTGTGAATTTTGAGAGTGACAGGAGAACTTTTCGAGATTTACAATTCATTAGCCTACAAAAATTATAACTGGACATGCGTTGAAGAAAATGTTGGGGAATAAAATCTTGTAAATGTTTGAAGTGGGGACATTCCATGATAAAATGAAACTTATCACACACACACTCACTCAAGGCTCGAAATTAAATAATAAATAATAAATAAAGGCCCTATACTCCCCCCTACCCCCTACCCCTCCCAACACACACACACACACACACACACACACACACACACACACACACACACACACACACACACACACACACACACACACACACACACATGTGTATTCAGCAAATCATACACACACACATACACACACACACTGTGTATTCAGCAAATCACACACACACACACACACACACACACACACACACACACACACACACACACACACACACACACACACACACACGAAGGTCTTACGTTGTGGAATCAGCAAATTGCACACACACACACACACACACACACACACACACACACACACACACACACACACACACACACACAGAGGAAGACCTTACACTGTGGATTCAACAAATTACACACACACACACTCTTTTGTCTTCTTTGTTTGTTTTGGTTTGGTTTTTCTTTGTTGCTTGTTTGTTTGTGTTATGACGGATATTTTTTCAAGATTTTTGAATTATTTGAATTGTATTATCTCATATTTTTCTGGGTTTTTTGTTTTGTTTTAATTCCACATATGCATATGTTATTGGTTTTTTTGTTTGATTTGTATAGTTTACCATAGATTAGGTTTTTTATTCTATGTCTGCATATACATTATCTTTTTTTCTCCCTTTTTTTTCTTTCTTTAGATAGATGGCTTGATGAAAAAAAGCAAATGCACTGCTTATTCAATGTACCATCTGAAAATAAAAGTTTGACTTTGACTTTGACTTTGACACACACACACACACACCCAAACGAAGGCCGTACACTGTGGATTCAACAAATTACACACACGCACACACACACCCGTACACACACACTCACACACACACGCACACACACACCCGCACACACACTCACAACACACACACACACACACACACACACACAGAGGAAGGCTTTACACTGTGGATTCAACAAATTACACACACGCACGCACACACACGCACACACACGCACGTACACACGCACACACATGCACAGACACACAGGAAGGCCT
The DNA here is from genome assembly GCA_028751875.1 of Rapana venosa. Lineage (NCBI taxonomy): Eukaryota > Metazoa > Mollusca > Gastropoda > Neogastropoda > Muricidae > Rapana > Rapana venosa. Next base: position 52,193,967 of record CM054149.1, on the reverse strand, counting down.
TACACTGTGGATTCAACAAATTACACACACGCACACACACCATACAAACACACACATGCACACACACCACACACGCACACACACACGCACAACGCACACACACACACACGCACACACACACACACGCACGTACACACGCACACACACGCACACACACACAGGAAGGCCTTACACTGTGGATTCAACAAATTACACACACACGCACACACACCATACAAACACACACATGCACACACACACACACACACACACACACACACACACACACACACACACACACACACACACACACACACACACACACACACACAGGAAGGCCTTACACTGTGGATTCAGCAAATTTATGAGGGGAGGGTGTGCACAGGGAAACAACCTCAAGGTTTGTGTGGTCTGGGCGGGTTTGGGGGTTGTTAGAACACACACGTTTGATGGCGAGCTTTGTCATGATGTTTTGTCTGTCTGGCTGTCTGTCTGTCTGTCTGTCCGTCTGAGTCTTTTTGTCTGTTTGGCTATCTGTCTGTTTGTCTGCTTTTTCAGTCTGTCTGTCAAAGTCAAAGTCAAACTTTTCTTTTCAGATGGTACATTGAAAAAGCAGTGGAGTTGGGGTTTTTTCATCAAGCCATCTATCTGTTTGTCTGTTTGTCTGTGTATCTGTGTGTGTCTGTCTCTGTCTCTGTCTCTCTTGTTGTAGTTGGTGAAATTTGTTTTTGTTTTAGGCAATTCATTGATAATCCCTAATCAGGGCAAGGGCCGGATGAAAAAAGTATATGAATACTTACACTGTAACCCTTGGAAAATAAAGATCAAATTCTCTCTCTCTCTCTCTCTCTCTCTCTCTCTCTCTCTCTCTCTCTCCTCTCTCTCTCTCTCTCTCTCTCTCTCTCTCTTCGTTTATTGATTACGAATGACAAAATTTACAAAACTGCATACACACGGGGACTCGATGTAAAAAAGGACATGAGTCCCTATTCCGTTATTCACGAAAAAGTAAATAGCTAAATAATATAAATAACTGAATCACAATTGGAGTGATCGGATGACTTACCAATCAAGTGATTCATTGTTATCTTTCATTGACATGTTTATCGATTTATTGATCTATTCATGTTTGTTTTCCATTTTTCTTCCATGACGGCCTGGTGTGAAGATGCCTCTGGCTTATCCAATTACCCTCAATAAAATATTCGAGATCGACAGTTCGAGTTCGAGTTTGAGTTCTCTCTCTCTCCCCTCTCTCTTCCTCTTCTCTCTCTCTCTCTCTCTCTCTCTCTCTCTCTCTCTCTCTCTCTCTCTCTCTCTCTCTTCATTTGTTCCTGTCGTTTTGAGGGCTGATCTTCTCTCGTTCTCCTTTTACACCGTCAGATGTGTTCGGGAGAAATAACAGCAAGTCCTTTCCAGCTCCTCTCGTGGGCCGTACAGCTTGGTTTGCAGGGCTATGTCCGTCAGCCACACAATCTTCCTCAGGTCGCTGTATAGCGTGCACCTCTGAAGGATGCGCTGGCCAGTCTGGTTTTTTTTTTTACCACAGGCACACAGGGGAGAGAGAATGAGTTTCAGCTTTTGAGGGCTGGATGAAAAAAGTCTCTTTTACAAACCATAAAATTTTATCAAGCGAGTGCCTGGAGCAATGATCAAAAGTGTGTTGAAACTCAATGTTCATTTGCTTCCTTGATGATAGAAGTGTTACTGATGTATGCAATGTCACGTTGTGTTCACGAGCTTTGCTGTTTTCCTCTTTTTCTGATCGCTCATATTACAAACTGGTCATCACCTTCCAGGTCAGTCTGGTCACATTGTAACTAGCGTCATGATAGTACATCATGTTCAATTCTCCTGAAGTCCAGTAAGTGGGACGTCATCTTCACTATTCATTTATGTCCACAGACAAAAAAAAAGAAAACTGACCACAACTGAGGTGAAACATGCAAAGTTCATAATATGTAACAAAAATTTTCTGCCGAAGGGGACACTGTAAACGTAAACTCTCTCCCCCCCCCCCCCCCCCCCCCCTCCTTAAAACTATATGAGTTAAGGAGTTGACGTCACGTCACCCCTGATTTGAGGTGGGGGGTGAACATACCCTATGTCATAATGCTACTAATCACTTCCTCTTGTGGTTCATAAGGAAACTGTTACTCTATTCAGCTGCAGGGAGCAAAAATCATGCATCAAATAAATTATAACACAAAGTAAACTATCCTTGAATTTCACTTTGTTATCTCTAAACATGTTCTTGTGGGGGTTTGTTTGGTTTGTTGGTTGGGGTTTTAGGGGTTTGGGGGTTTGCTTGTTGTTGTTGGTTTGTTTGTTTGGTGGTGGGTTGGGTTGTTTGGGTTTTTTGTGATTTTTTTAGGGGGAAGGGGGAAGGGGCGGGGCGGTGGTTTTTTTATTTTGGGGTCGTTGATTTGTTGTTTTTTTTGTTGGGTTTTTCTTGGGGTGGTTGTGTGGTTTCTTTTTAGGGAGGGGAAGGGGGTATTGACACAATGCAGACCAAATGGGCTTCACTGCTATAGAGAAAAAAAGCGGAAGCTGTGGTTCACTAAAGAATCGCGCCTTGCATTATACCAAGCCATCAGTAATCGATTAATACGCGCGTGGTTTTCCTACTACCGGCTTCTACCCTGGGGCCAGTTTGTTTGGGGGAGTGTCATTCAGTGGCCTAGTGGTAAATGCAGCCACGAGAAAGTACAGTCGAGAGCTTTGAGGTTCAAATCTAGGCTCTGCAATGGATGTTCTTCTCCTGCTCCTCTTTAGTTTGATTTCGAGTAGATGACATTGAATGAGATGGTCAATCTGTGGATCGATGGTCTAGAGGGAACGCACCTGTCTAGAAAGCGAAAAGTCCGGGTCGGATGTGTGCGGTGGTTCGAACCCCGTCTCGACCCGAAAATTTGCTCCCCCCCCCCCCCCCCCCCTTCCCCATCCATTAGACCATGAGTGGTGGTGTGGATGTTAGTCTTTCGAATGAGACAATAAACCGAAGTCCCGTGTGTCACACATAATTATTTAGCGCACGTTAAAGAACCCACGGCTACAAGAGAGTTGTCCCTGGCAAAAATCTATAGGGAAAAAAGCCACTGATAAAGAAAGAAATACAGTTGCAGACAAGAAAAAGAAAATGATGGGTGTCGCTGCTCTTGTGGAGACCCCAAGACGAGCGCAAAGGTCTAAAAAAAAATTATTCAACAAAGTTTGGGAAGAGGAGAAGGTTCCAGACACATGGAAGAAAGGCATCATAGTGAAACTTCCCAAGAAGGCGACCTCTCAGAGTGCGGCAATTGGCGGGGAATCAACTTGCTCTCTGTCCCCGGGAAGATCTTTTGCCGTGTCCTTCTACAGCGTATGAGGCAAGCCATCGAGAGAACCCTACGGGAAGAGCAGGCAGGGTTCAGAAGCGGGAAAAACTGCACAGATCAGATCTTTGTTCTACGAACAATTGTGGAACAGTCCATCGAATGGAGTGGAAGATCTTGGAAGCCTATGGATTTCCTCTGAAAGTCATCAACATTCTACAGGACATGTACGCAGATAACCAGTGCAGTGTGCGACATGATGGACAGCAGAGCGAATGGTTCCACGTGCAGACAGGGGTCAGACAAGGTTGCGTGATCTCGCGGACAATGTTCCTCGTCGTCATCGACTGAGTGATGAGGAGGGCCACCAGCGATAGGGCAAGAGGGCTGGTATGGGGACTGACAGCCAGGCTTGAAGACTGTGACTTTGCCGACGATATTGCACTGCTGTCGCATGCACAGAAAGACATCCAGGAAAAAACATCACGAGTTGACCATATAGCCAGCAGCGTGGGACTCCAGATTCACCCCGACAAGACCAAGATCATGAAAGTGAAGACAAAGAGTGCAGAGAAGACCAGTGTGCGAGGCTCAGCTCTAGAGGAGGTAGAACACTTCAAGTACCTCGGCAGCTACATCTCAGCCGACAGTAACATTGAGAAAGAAATTTCAACCAGGATAGGACTTGCAGCCCGGGCATTTCGTGGGTTGAAAAACATTTGGAAGTCAACTGTCCTGCAAACCAAAACCAAGTTGAAGATCTACAAGTCCAATGTACGCTCAGTACTCCTATACGCCTCGGAGACATGGAGAACCAACAAGAAGATTGAGAGCAGGCTCAGAGGCTTTGAAGGAAGGTGTCTTCGCCGAATCCTGAAACTTCACTGGCAGCAGCATGTCACCAACAGGGAAGTGTCAAAGCGCACCGGCATTAACAACATTGTGGCCGAGGTAAAACAGCGGCGATGGAGGTGGCTGGGACACTCTCTCCGAATGGGCAAGAACAGACTCCCTCATACTGCGCTGAGATGGGCACCACCAGGGAAGAGGAAACGAGGCAGACCACTCGGCACTTGGAGGAGGACAGTAGAGGAGGAGATGAGAGAGGCGGGCAAGACCTGGAATGAATTGAGCTGGCTTGCCCAAGACAGAAAAGGCTGGAGGGGTTTTGTTGGCGCCTTGTGTCCCGGCACATGGGATGAAGAGGATTAACTAACTAACCAACTGCTGCTCTTGTGGCGACGTGCTCTCCCTGGGGAGAACATCTCGAATTTCACGCAGACAAATCTGCCGTGACTTAAAGAGATAAAAAAAACTCTTTTTCAAAAAGTAGATAAATGGAGATTTTATGTCGACATGCATTAAATTACGAGGAAGGCAAACAAGACTACATAAACAAAACTGTTCTACACACACATATACACACAGGTGCACACGCATGCACTTGCATAGGCATACACAGGTGTAAATACTCGCACATGTACACATCCACGCACACACACACACACACACACACACACATCCACACACGCACGCGTGCGCGCACACACACACACGGGGCACGGAATAGCCTCGTGGTCAGAACATTGCGCTCGCAATCTTTCCCCTGGAGTTAACATTAGTGCAGACACCGCTCTCCCCAAAAGTCCTTCGGATGAGACTATAAACCGAGGCCCCGTGTGCGAACGCACGCAGAACATCTTGCGCACACGTTAAATACTGTTCCGTTTTTCGTAAGAGTAGGCCATTGTGTGCCGGTGGGAACAGATGACAGAATTTACAAAACCGCATACACACGGGGATTGGATGTAAGAAAGCACGTAAGTGCTTATTCCATTATCCTCGATATAAAAGAATAAATAAATAAACACGCATGCACGCGCGTACGCATGCACGCATCCCCCCCCACACACACAGAGGAAGGCACACGCCCACACCTACACACACACACATACACACACACTCTCTCTCTCTCACACACACACATATAGATAGATAGATAGATAGATAGATAGATAGATAGATAGATAGATAGATAGATAGATAGATAGACAGATAGACAGACAGATAGATAGATAGACAGATAGATAGACAGATAGATAGACAGACAGATAGACAGATAAACAGATAGACAGATAGACACACCATAAGAGACCAAAATGATAGGTTTTAATTGTATTTACTGTGCACTCGCTAGATCATGTTACAAATCAGTTTGGCTTTTTTATACTTAAGTATACTTCAAGGGGACGGGATAGCTCAGTGGTCGGAGCACTCGCTTTCCCCCAGCCAAGTTAAGCAGCGTTGAGCGTGGTTACCAGTTGGATGGGTGACCGTTTGCGCGCCTTGGCTTCAGTACAGTTCCCCCAGTTCACCCAGCTGTAAATGGGTACCTGCCCTCTTTAGGGTCAGGGAAGGTAAAGCAGCGAGGGAGAGGAGATGGGCGCCGCCCTCAATATGCTGGCCCTAGAGAAGTGAGGTCTCTGACGCCTCGCTCCCCTACAACCTTATAGGTTATGGGACTCCTTTACCTTTTACCTTTTTATACTTCAAGAGTTGCATAATACTCCAGCATTCATTGTAGATCAGTCTGCTGATTTCCATTCACTTGTCCACCCCCAAAGCCCTGATCCAGACCACCCCCACCCTACCCCACCCCGCTGCTTTTTTCATTCGTCTGTTATCAAAATTTGTGAAGAGACTTAAAATGAAATTGAAACACACACACACACACACACACACACACAACACACACACTTTCACACACACACAAACACAAACGCATGCACGCACACTCTCACACACACAAGCACATATGCACGCACGCACACACGCATGCACACACACACACACACACACAAATAAACACGCACGCACGCACGCGCTCGCGAACACACGCACAAACACTTGCAGTACAACAGAGTGACTTGTGTACCTGCCTGCCTGCCTGTCTGTCTGTCTGTCTACCTGACTCTCTGTCTGTCCGTCTGTCTGACTGTGGTTCTCTCCTCTCTTCTCTCTCATCCATCTCTCTCTCTCTTCTCTTCCACCTCTTCTCTCATCTCTCACACCTCTTCTCTCTCTCACCACCTCTCTTCTCTCTCCTCTTCCACCTCTTCACTCTCCTCTCTCTCACCTCTCTCTCTCTCCTCTCTCTCTCCTCTCTCTCCCACCTCTTCTCTCTCTCCACCTCTCTCTCTCTCCACCTCCTCATCTCTCATCTCTTCCTCCACCTCTTCTCTCTCACCTCTACATCTCTCTCACCTCTTCTTCTCTCCACTCTCCTCTCTACTCTACTCTCACTCTTCTTCTCTCTCCCTTTTCTACCTTCCTCTCTCTACCTCTACTCTCTTCTCTCCTCCACCTCTCTCTCTCTCCTCTCTCTCTCTCTACCTCTCTTCCTCTCTCTCACTCTCACTCTCTTACTCTCTCTCTCTACCTTCTCCCCTCTCTCACCCTTCTCTCTCTCTCTCACCTCTTCTCTCTCTCATCCCTCTCTCTCTCTCTCTCTTCTCTCCACCTTCTCTTCACCTCTCTCTCTCTCTCCACCTCTTCTCTCTCTCTCTCCACTTTCTCTCTCTCTCACCTCTTCTTCTCTCACTCTCTTCTCTCTCTCTCTCACCTCTCTCTCTCTCTCTCCTCTTCTCTCTCTCTCACCTCTCTCTCTCTCTCCACCTCTTCTTTCCTTCTCTTCTCTCCCTCTCTCTCTCTCTCCACTCTTCTCTCTCTCCACCTCTTCTCTCTCACTCCTCTCACCTCTCTCTCTCTTCCCACCTCTTCTCTCTCTCTCCCACCTCTCTCTCTCTACTCTCTCCACCTCTTCTCCTCTCTCCACCTTCTTCTCTCTCTCCACCTCTTCTCTCTCTTCTTCACTCTTCTCTCCTCTCTCTCTCTCTCACCTCTTCTCTCTCTCTCTCACCTCTCCTTCTCTCTCATCTTCACTCTCTTCTCTCTCTCTATCTCACCTCTTCTCTCTCTCCACCTCTTCTCTCTCTCCACCTCTTCTCTCTCTCTCTTCCTCTCCACCTCTTCTCTCTCTCTCTCCACCTCTTCTCTCTCTCTCCTCTCTCTCTCTCTCTCCACCTCTTCTCTCTCTCCACCTCTTCTCTCTCTCTCCACTCTTCTTCTCTCTCTCTCTCCACCTCTTCTCTCTCTCTCACCATCTTCTCTCTCTCTCCACCTCTTCTCTCTCCCTCTCTCTACCTCTCCTCTCTCTCTCTCACCTCTCTCTCTCTCTCTCTCCTCTCCCCTCTCTCTCTCCACCTCTTCTCTCTCTCTCTCCACCTCTTCTCTCCCTCTACCTCTTCTCTCTCTCACTCTTCTCTCTCTCACCTCTTCTCTCTTCCACCTCTTCTCTCTCTCCACCTCTCTCTCTCTCTCCACCTCTCTCTCCTCTCTCTCACCTCTTCTCTCTCTCTCCACCTCTTCTCTCTCTCCACCTCTCTCTCTATCTCTCTCTCTCTCTTTAATTTTTGGGGGAGGGTTGTCTGTTTAGGGGAGTGGGGTATCAGGGAGGGAGTTTGTCCATGTTTAATTGGTCTTGTTTATTATTCATTCAATTGGTTAACTTTTGTGGTCTGTCATTGATTTCTTGATTTATGAATAATTGAATGCCAATTTGAGTGATTCATTTCATTGCTTTTTGACATTATCTTGTTTGTGTTTCACTTTTTTCCCCATGAGGGCTTGGTGTAAGGAAGCCTCTGGCTTATTCAATTACCCTCATTAAAATATTCCAGTTCGAGAGTTCGATTTGGAGTTCTCCACCTCTTCTCTCTCTCTCTCCCCATCTTCTCCTTCTTCGATCTCTTCTCTCTCGATCTATTCTCTCTCTTCACCTCTTCTCTCCCTCTTTACTTTTTCTCTCTCTCTCTCTCTCCACCTCTTCCTTCTCTCTCTTCATGTTTTTCTCTCTCTCCACCTCTTCTCTCTCTCTCTCTCTCTTCTCTCTCTCTCTCTCTCTCTCTCTACCCCTCTCTCTCTCTCTCTCCCCCCCCCCCCTCTTTCTCTCTCTCTCTCTCCCTCTCTCTCTCTCTCTGGCAGCAGTGTGTTTGGTGTTTCATCAAGGAAGACTCAAACGTGTGTCCCCAGAGTACACACACACATCCTGATCCCGACAACTCCCCGCTAAACCAAGACTACGCCACTCGTTGAATGTGCGATACAAAGATCCACAGGGAAAACGGAAACTTGAAGCTTTGTGAAATTTGACAATGGGACACTCACCACTGTTGTGTCCTAAAGTGGTTTTTGTCGTAAAGTGGGTAGGCTCAATAGATATAAGAGCCTATCCATAGGATTGGAATTTGGAATTTGACTCACCTCCCCTTGTGTTAAGTGGGTGTCGTAAGTGCAAGGCTCAACAAAGATTAAGACCTATCCATAGATTGAAAATTTCTATACCGGGGATTTACCCCTTCCCATGACCTCACCAGGTGCATGCCCCCACAGACCAAACAGCTCAGACAACATTCCAAATCTGACAATCCAAGTCAAGTCAAAGTCGAAAAATTTTTTAATTATCCCAGAAGGCATTTACAAGCACTTTTGTCAGAGGTGGACAAAAAAACTCGAACATCTAGTTTCAATTCCACCAAAACAGGACTATCTCTCTTCTCTCTAATACCCAAGGGGTTATGTGACGTAAAAATCAGCCATTGGGTGCTTTCTTATCTCGAAAAAAGAATTTGTCTATGTCATTTGAGTGTGTGAATATTTTTAAAACACGTTTTTTTGAAGGCTAAAATAAGGGACTTATTTCTTTTAGTTCGCTCTCAGCTAGGTTTTTGTGATCTAACTCCTTTTCATTGCCATTATTGGTTCCGCTTCACGTTTGTTTGAGATAAATTTGTTTCTAAGTCATTGTTTTTTAAAAGTTGAAAGTTACTTTTTAACCCGTTCAGGCAGTTGAGGCCTTAATTAGGGGTATCCCCACCTCTGAAATTACTGTGCTAGGAATTCCCTCTGCTATCCTTCTCTCTCTCTCTTCTCTCTCTCTCTCTCTCTCTCTCTCTCTCTCTCTCTGTTTCTGCCTTGCTTTCTTTCTTTCTTTAACCTCCCTTTTTGTCTATTTCCTACGTTTTAGGTCCATTCTCCTGCCTTTTTTTTCAAAAAGACTTGAAAGTTATCAATTCTCTCCCACGCCAAAGGTGGATGCGCTGGGCCTGATTTGTCAGGTACTTACTTAACAGTGGCCCGACAAATTTTTGTTCATATTCAGACAACAGTAGCTGCTGAGCGTTCTACGATGACGAAGAAGAAGAAGAAGAATCCAGTTAGAGACATGTATTCAATTTAAGGACACTACATTCAACCCAGATCCCAGAGCTTTGAATCCAGGACACAAGGAAGTTAGGAAAATCACAGTCACTGTATTGCACATAGAATCCCAATAGGAGCTGAACAAAATATAGCCTTTAGGGGAAAAACAAACATTGCCATTATCAGCTTTTGAGGCGAGAGATTGGGGTAGAAATTTCAGGAAGACGACAACTGGACTTGACGGGAGTTTAGCACTTGTTATTTCTGGAGAACACTATGGATGAAGAAATGTAAGGGCAAAAGGAGAAGATAGAAGAAACTGAAGCGAAAGGTTTGTAGTCATTTTGTTTTCATCACTTGTGTTGTAATGTGTGTGTGTGTGTGTGTGTGTGTGATGGTTGTTTTTGTAATTTTATACTTTGATTTCGAGAATAATCGAATAAGCACACATGTGCTTTTTTTTATCTCCAGTCCCCGTGCAGTTTTGTAAATTTTGTCATCTTTTCCCACCAGCACACATTTATCTATTCCTCTGAAAACCGGAACACGTTTTAACGTGTGCGCAAGATGTTTTGCGTGTGTTCACGCTCGGGACCTCGGCTTATAGTCTCATTTGAAGGACTTTTAGGGAGGAGTGGAGTCTGCACTGGTGTTTATTTATTTATTTATTTATATCACTTTAAGTCACGTCAGATTTCTCTGCGTGAAATTCGGGCTGCTCTCCCCGGGGAGAGCGCGTCGCCACAGAGCAGCGCCACCCATTTTTTTTTCTGTCTACAACTGCATTTGTTTCCCTATCAGAGTGGCTATTTTCTACAGAATTTTGCCAGGGACAACCCTCTTGTTGCCGTGTTTTGTTTTGTTTTTAACTTCAGGGGAAAATATCCCCTTGAACGAGATTCGAACCCTCGTCCGGAGATAACGAGTGCAACGCTCTAACCATCCAGGCTATCCGTCCCCGGGACAGAGTGTGTGTGTGTGTGTGTGTGTGTGTGTGAGTGTCGTGTGTGCTGTGTGTGCTCGTGTGTGTGTGTGTCGTGTGTAGTGTTTGTGTGTGTTGTGTGTGTGTGTGTGATGTAGTGTATGTAGTGGTGTTTGTTGTGTTGTGTGTGTAGTGTGATTGTGTGGTGTGTGAGTGAGTGTGTTTGTCAGTGAGTGTTAGTGTTGTGTGAGTGTGTGTGTGTGTGAGGTGTGTGAGTGTGTGTGTGTGTGTGTGTGTGTAGTTGTGTGTGTGTGTGTGTGTAGTGTGTGTGTGTAGTGTGTTGTGTGTGTGTGTAGTGTGTGTGTAGTGTGTGTGTAGTGTGTGTGTGTGTGATTGTGTGTGTGTGTGAGTGAGTGTGTTTGTCAGTGAGTGTGTGGTGTGTGTGAGTGTGTGTGTGTGTGAGTGTGTAGTGTGTGTGTGTGTGAGTGTGTGTGTGTGTGTGTGTTGTGTAGTGTGTGTTGTAGTGTGTGTGGTGTTGTGTAGTGTTGTGTGTGTAGTGTGTGTGTGTGGTGTGTGTTGTGTGTGTGTGTGTGTGTGTAGTGTGTGTGTGTGTGTGTGTGTGTAGTGTAGTGTGTGTTGTGTGTGTGTGTGTGTGTGTGTGTGTGAGTGAGTGTGTTTGTGTGTAGTGTGTGTGTGTAGTGTGTGTGTGTGTGTGGTGTGTGTGTGTGTTGTGTGTGTGTTGTGAGTGTGTGTGTGTGAGTGTGTGTTTGTAGTGAGTGTGTGTGTGTGTGTGTGTGTTGTGTGTGTGTGTGTGTGTGTGTGTGTGTGTGTGTGTGGTAGTGTGTGTGTGTGATTGTGTGTGTGTGTGTGTGAGTGAGTGTTGTTTGTCAGTGAGTGTGTGTGTGGTGAGTGTGTGTGTGTGTGTGTGTGTGTATTAGTGGATGCACGCGCATGTGTGTTCGTTGTAGTAAGTGTGTGCTTACTTTTCTTTATTCTTTTAGTCTCTTATTTCGAGGATAATTTCGAATATAGACCAGAAAGTTGCATTGTTCATGTACTTCAGTGCACATGCTGAAATGTGCAACTCAGGTGTGATCATAATTATGTAAGAGGTTGTTCCTAGAGCAGAACTTAATGCTAGTGGCAATTATCCTCGTATTCATATGTTTCCCTCAGAAGGGGAAAGTATCAGTTTAAGTGGGCGATTATGTTCTTTTCCTTTCAGGGTAGGCCTACTCTTGTCCCTCGAGGGCATACCAGGGGCCTGTCAGAGGGAACAGCACCTCCACCTCCTGGCAATCATATAATAATAATAATAATAATAATTCTCTGGCACTCCTCTCCTTTCCTTTCATCCCGCAAGCGAGAAAGAAATCGAACTAATTCTGAAAGGAATGACTATAAAATCATGTGATCTTGACCCCATACCTGCTTCTCTTTTTGCACAGTGCCTGCTACAACTTATTCCCACTATTACGAATATCGTAAACTTATCTCTTGTCTCTGGAAATGTTCCTTCAGCTCTAAAAACTGCCATAGTCACACCTCTACACAAAAAGCGTGACCTTGACCCCAACATTCTGAAGAACTATAGACCTGTTTCCAACCTACCGTTTATCTCTAAAGTCCTTGAAAAAGTAGTTCTAAAACAGCTCAACAACCACCTTCTCTCCGACAGTCTCCTTCCTGCGTTTCAGTCTGCCTATCGCGTCAACCATAGCACTGAAACTACCCTTGCCCATACATTAAACACACTTTTACTCGCTTCTGACTCAGGGAAAATCTCTCTTCTTACTCTACTCGACTTATCTGCAGCCTTTAACACTATTGACCACTCTATTCTTCTCTCCCGTCTTCAAAAAACATTTGGTGTTACTGGTACAGCCCTTACCTGGTTTAGTTCATACCTTACTGACCGATTCCAGACAGTCACAGTAAACAAGATTCAGTCAGTACCTGCAAGATTGGAATGTGGAGTTCCACAGGGATCTGTTCTGGGCCCTGTTCCTTTCACCCTCTACACTGCTCCACTGTCACATATAATTAACCGCCATCAGATGAACCATCATTTTTATGCAGATGACTCTCAGATTCTAAGCAGCGACACTCCTGAAAATCTGCCTTCTCCCTTTACAAATATGGCCCACTGCTTTCAAGATATCCAAAATTGGATGATACAGAACAAATTACAGCTAAATGCAAATAAAACAGAAACCATGCTTGTAGGGACCAAACACAAACTCTCTTCCATCACAACAGCTTCAATACAACTTGGCAATGCATCAGTCCCTTTATCCACTGCTGTGAAGTATCTAGGGGTCATTATTGACAACACACTCTCTATGCAAAAATTCATCACTCAGACCTGCCAGTCCTGCTACTATCAATTACGGCGTATTAGTGCAATTCGAAAGTACCTGTCCACAGATGCAACATCCAAACTTGTTGCGTCTCTCATTCTTTCACGTCTGGACTATTGCAACTCTCTGTTGGCTGGTCTGCCAGCATCATCAATCCAATCCCTACAACGTATTCAAAACTCTGCAGCTCGTCTAATCCTCAGAAAGAAAAAATCTGAGCATATTACCCCTCTCTTGCAATCTCTCCACTAGCTGCCTGTGCCACAAAGAGTAAACTATAAGATCAGTACCCTCTGTTACAAATGTCTCCACAAAACAGCACCCGCCTACCTCTGTGAATGTCTTCACTTGTACACTCCTTCTCGTTCTCTCCGCTCTGCTGCAGATACCTTGTCCTTACGAATACCTAGATTCAACCAATCCACCATCGGCCGTCGCTCTTTCCCTATTTCTGGTCCATTGATGTGGAATGATCTCCCTCTCTCTCTCCGCCAAAAGCCTTCTTATGACACTTTTATATCCAGTCTCAAGACATATTTATTTTAAACCTAAGATTTTCCTCTCCAGCCTCATCTCATAGTTTTTCCATGCCTTCAACAGCCAAGATTCTATTGCCCTGCCAGGGTGTGTGACCTCTGTTTGCGTGTGTGTGTGTGTGTGTGTGTGTGTGTGTGTGTGTGTGTGTGTGTGTGTGTGTGTGTGTGTGTGTGTGTGTGTGTGGTGTGTGTGTGTGCGCGTGTGTGCACATTTGGACTTGATGGAACTATTGCTTGTCACTGGTTGTATGACTGTGTAAGAATGAGTTGAGTACAAGCGCTTTGATTTGTCTCTGCAAGATATAGCGCTATATAAATTCCATTTATTATTATTATTATTATTATTACTATTATTATTATGATAATTATAATAATAACAATAATAATAATAACAATAATAATAATAATAATAATAATAATGTATGGAATTTATATAGCGCTGAATCTTGTACAGCAACAAATCAAAGCGCTCAGATGACTTTTTTAATGCGTATGTATGCGGTTTTTAAAATTTTGTCATCTGTTCCCACCGGCACACAATGGCCTACTCTTTCGAACAGCGGAACAGGATTTAACGTGTGCGCAAGATGTTCTGCATGCGTTCGCACACGGGGCCTCGGTTTATAGTCTCATCCGAAGGACTTTGACATTCAGTTCGATTTTTTTTGTCAAACTGGGAAGAAAGGGCGAGGCTGGGAATCGAACCCAGAACCTCACGGTTTACTTGTTGGCAGGCACATCTTAACCATCCTGCCACCTTCCTTCCTTCCAATCATATATGTATGAGCTCAGGCTCCTGCAGCACAGTCTGTGTGTGTGTGTGTCTGTGTGTGTGTGTGTGTGTGTGTGTGTGTGTGTGTGTGTGTGTGTGTGTGTTGTGTGTGTGTGTGTGTGTGTGTGTGTGTGTGTGTGTCTTGTGTTTGTGTGTGTGTGTGTGTGTGTTGTGTTTGTGTGTGTGTGTGTCTTGTGTTTGTGTGTGTGTGTGTGTGTGTGTGTGTGTATGTTTCTCTCTCTTTTCTCTTGTTTCTAGTTTTGTTTTTGTTGTTTTTTTTAAATTTTGTTTTTTCTTTGTTTTTTACTGTGTGAGTGTATGAGTATTAGGTTGGTCATTGTGATGTATCCCTATGGGTGGGGACTGGACATGGGTGCTTATTCATTATCCTCGAAATAAAAGAATTTATCATTGTCATTGTCATTCTCTCTCTCTCTCTGTCTCTCTCTGTCCTCTCTCTCTCTCTCTCTCTCTCTCTCTCTCTCTCTCTCTCTCTCTCTCTCTCTCTCTCTCTCTCTCTCTGTGTCTCACCTCGTAGATATATCCGTCAACTAACCACGTCTTTGTTTTCACAGCACAACAAATGTCTGTCCTCGTAACTGATAACCTTGAGTCAAATCCATCATCGCTTTCTTGAAGACCTTCCTCATCAGACATCAAACCCCCATCCACCATGACTCCTTCCACATCAATCGGGCCGTCCTCTACAGCAACGTCTTCCGTCACCACTGTGGCCACAGCCTCAGTGACCACCGCCTCTACAGCGTCAGTGCAGGACGGGTCATCAGCCAGCAGGACATTTGGCCAGAGTGTGGTCACTACCCCCAGGGTGTCACACAGCTCCAGCGTCCCCCCTCCTCCTTACGACGTAGCAGGTAGGGCTGTGTCCACATAGCAGGTAGGGCTGTGTCCACATAGCAGGTAGGGCTGTGTCCACATAGCAGGTAGGGCTGTGTCCACATAGCAGGTAGGGCTGTGTCCACGTAGTGTGTCCACATAGCAGGTAGGTAGGGCTGTGTCCACATAGCAGGTAGGGCTGTGTCCACATAGTGTATCCACATAGCAGGTAGGGCTGTGTCCACATAGCAGGTAGGGCTGTGTCCACATAGCAGGTAGGGCTGTGTCCACATAGCAGGTAGGGCTGTGTCCACGTAGCAGGTAGGGCTGTGTCTACGTAGCAGGTAGGGCTGTGTCCACACAGCAGGTAGGTAGGGCTGTGTCCACACAGCAGGTAGGGCTGTGTCCACATAGCAGGTAGGGCTGTGTCCACATAGCAGGTAGGGCTGTGTCCACATAGCAGGTAGGGCTGTGTCCACATAGCAGGTAGGGCTGTGTCCACATAGTGTGTCCACATAGCAGGTAGGTAGGGCTGTGTCCACATAGCAGGTAGGGCTGTGTCCACATAGCAGGTAGGGCTGTGTCCACATAGCAGGTAGGGCTGTGTCCACATAGCAGGTAGGGCTGTGTCCACACAGCAGGTAGGGCTGTGTCCACATAGTGTGTCCACATAGCAGGTAGGTAGGGCTGTGTCCACATAGCAGGTAGGGCTGTGTCCACATAGCAGGTAGGGCTGTGTCCACACAGCAGGTATGGCTGTGTCCACATAGCAGGTAGGGCTGTGTCCACATAGCAGGTAGGGCTGTGTCCACATAGCAGGTAGGGCTGTGTCCACGTAGTGTGTCCACATAGCAGGTAGGTAGGGCTGTGTCCACATAGCAGGTAGGGCTGTGTCCACATAGCAGGTAGGGCTGTGTCCACATAGCAGGTAGGGCTGTGTCCACGTAGTGTGTCCACATAGCAGGTAGGTAGGGCTGTGTCCACATAGCAGGTAGGGCTGTGTCCACATAGTGTATCCACATAGCAGGTAGGGCTGTGTCCACATAGCAGGTAGGGCTGTGTCCACATAGCAGGTAGGGCTGTGTCCACATAGCAGGTAGGGCTGTGTCCACGTAGCAGGTAGGGCTGTGTCTACGTAGCAGGTAGGGCTGTGTCCACACAGCAGGTAGGTAGGGCTGTGTCCACACAGCAGGTAGGGCTGTGTCCACATAGCAGGTAGGGCTGTGTCCACATAGCAAGTAGGGCTGTGTCCACATAGCAGGTAGGGCTGTGTCCACATAGTGTGTCCACATAGCAGGTAGGTAGGGCTGTGTCCACATAGCAGGTAGGGCTGTGTCCACATCAGTAGGCTGGTCCAAACAGTAGGCTGTGTCCACATAGCAGGTAGGGCTGTGTCCACATAGCAGGTAGGGCTGTGTCCACACAGCAGGTAGGGCTGTGTCCACATAGTGTGTCCACATAGCAGGTAGGTAGGGCTGTGTCCACATAGCAGGTAGGGCTGTGTCCACATAGCAGGTAGGGCTGTGTCCACACAGCAGGTAGGGCTGTGTCCACATAGCAGGTAGGGCTGTGTCCACATAGCAGGTAGGGCTGTGTCCACATAGCAGGTAGGGCTGTGTCCACATAGCAGGTAGGGCTGTGTCCACATAGCAGGTAGGTAGGGCTGTGTCCACATAGCAGGTAGGTAGGGCTGTGTCCACATAGCAGGTAGGGCTGTGTCCACATAGCAGGTAGGGCTGTGTCCACATAGCAGGTAGGGCTGTGTCCACATAGCAGGTAGGGCTGTGTCCACAGCGTAGTGCAGTAGGGCTGTGTCCACGTAGCAGGTAGGGCTGTGTCCACATAGCAGGTAGGACTGTGTCCACATAGCAGGTAGGGCTGTGTCCACGTAGCAGGTAGGGCTGTGTCCACGTAGCAGGTAGGGCTGTGTCCACGTAGCAGGTAGGGCTGTGTCCACATAGCAGGTAGGACTGTGTCCACATAGCAGGTATGGCTGTGTCCACATAGCAGGTAGGGCTGTGTCCACGTAGCAGGTAGGGCTGTGTCCACGTAGTGTGTCCACATAGCAGGTAGGTAGGGCTGTGTCCACATAGCAGGTAGGGCTGTGTCCACATAGCAGGTAGGGCTGTGTCCACATAGCAGGTAGGGCTGTGTCCACACGTAGTACATAGCGGTAGGTAGGGCTGTGTCCACATAGCAGGTAGGGCTGTGTCCACAAGTAGTGGTCCACATAGCAGGTAGGGCTGTGTCCACATAGCAGGTAGGGCTGGTGTCCACATAGCAGGTAGGGCTGTGTCCACATAGCAGGTAGGGCTGTGTCCACGTAGCAGGTAGGGCTGTGTCTCACGATAGCAGGTAGGGCTGTGTCCACAAGCAGGTAGGTAGGGCTGTGTCCACATAGCAGGTAGGGCTGTGTCCACATAGCAGGTAGGGCTGTGTCCACATAGCAGGTAGGGCTGTGTCCACATAGCAGGTAGGGCTGTGTCCACAGTAGTGTGTCCACATAGCAGGTAGGTAGGGCTGTGTCCACATAGCAGGTAGGGCTGTGTCCACATAGCAGGTAGGGCTGTGTCCACATAGCAGGTAGGGCTGTGTCCACATAGCAGGTAGGGCTGTGTCCACCAAGCAGGTAGGGCTGTGTCACACTAGTGTGTCCACATAGCAGGTAGGTAGGGCTGTGTCCACATAGCAGGTAGGGCTGTGTCCACATAGCAGGTAGGGCTGTGTCCACATAGCAGGTAGGGCTGTGTCCACATAGCAGGTAGGGCTGTGTCCACATAGCAGGTAGGGCTGTGTCCACATAGCAGGTAGGGCTGTGTCCACATAGCAGGTAGGGCTGTGTCCACATAGCAGGTAGGTAGGGCTGTGTCCACATAGCAGGTAGGTATGGGCTGTGTCCACATAGCAGGTAGGTAGGGCTGTGTCCACATAGCAGGTAGGTAGGGCTGTGTCCACATAGCAGGTAGGGCTGTGTCCACATAGCAGGTAGGGCTGTGTCCACATAGCAGGTAGGGCTGTGTCCACATAGCAGGTAGGGCTGTGTCCACATAGCAGGTAGGGCTGTGTCCACATAGCAGGTAGGGCTGTGTCCACATAGCAGGTAGGGCTGTGTCCACATAGCAGGTAGGGCTGTGTCCACGTAGCAGGTAGGGCTGTGTCCACGTAGCAGGTAGGGCTGTGTCCACATAGCAGGTAGGACTGTGTCCACATAGCAGGTAGGGCTGTGTCCACGTAGCAGGTAGGGCTGTGTCCACGTAGCAGGTAGGGCTGTGTCCACGTAGCAGGTAGGACTGTGTCCACATAGCAGGTAGGGCTGTGTCCACATAGCAGGTAGGGCTGTGTCCACGTAGCAGGTAGGGCTGTGTCCACGTAGCAGGTAGGGCTGTGTCCACATAGCAGGTAGGGACTGTGTCCACATAGCAGGTAGGGCTGTGTCCACATAGCAGGTAGGGCTGTGTCCACGTAGCAGGTAGGGCTGTGTCCACGTAGCAGGTAGGGCTGTGTCCACATAGCAGGTAGGACTGTGTCCACATAGCAGGTATTGCTGTGTCCACATAGCAGGTAGGGCTGTGTCCACGTAGCAGGTAGGGCTGTGTCCACGTAGCAGGTAGGGCTGTGTCCACGTAGCAGGTAGGACTGTGTCCACATAGCAGGTAGGGCTGTGTCCACGTAGCAGGTAGGGCTGTGTCCACATAGCAGGTAGGACTGTGTCCACATAGCAGGTAGGGCTGTGTCCACATAGCAGGTAGGGCTGTGTCCACGTAGCAGGTAGGGCTGTGTCCACATAGCTAGGTTGGGCTTGTGTCACATAGCAGGTTTAGGCTGTGTCCACTAGCAGGTAGGGCTGTGCCCACATAGCAGGTAGGGCTGTGTCCACATAGTGTGTCCACATAGCAGGTAGGGCTGTGTCCACGTAGCAGGTAGGGCTGTGTCCACATAGCAGGTAGGACTGTGTCCACATAGCAGGTAGGGCTGTGTCCACATAGCAGGTAGGGCTGTGTCCACGTAGCAGGTAGGGCTGTGTCCACATAGCAGGTAGGGCTGTGTACACATAGCAGGTAGGGCTGTGTCCACATAGCAGGTAGGGCTGTGTCAGGTAGGGCTGTGTCCACACAGCAGGTAGGGCTGTGTCCACATAGCAGGTAGGGCTGTGTCCACATAGCAGGTAGGGCTGTGTCCACATAGCAGGTAGGGCTGTGTCCACATAGCAGGTAGGGCTGTGTACACCTCCATCAAGGTCTCTCTGAGGCAGGGTTCTTAGTTCAGGCTCTCTGTCTCTCTGCATCTCTGTCTCTGTCTCATTCTGTCCGTCTCTGTCTCTGTCTGTCTGACTCTGACTCTGTCTCTGTGTTTCTCTCTGTCTGTCTGTTTGTCTGTCGATCACTCTCTCTCCTCTCTCTCTTCTCTTTTTCTCTTCTCTCTCTCTCTCTCTCTCTCTCTTCTCTCTCTCTCTCTCTCTCTCTCTCTTCAGACAAAATTTACAAGAATGCATACACACGGGGACTGGATGTAAAAAAGCACACGAATGCTTATTCCATTATTCCATTAGGAAAGACGGTGGCAGGAATGTTAAGATGTTCGCCTGCCAACAAGTAAACCGTGAGGTTGTGAGTTCGATTCCCAGCCTCGCCCTTTCTTCCCAGTTTGACAAAAAAATCGAAATGAATGTCAAAGTTCTTCGAATGAGACTATAAATCGAGGCCCCGTGTTCCAACGCATGCAGAACATCTTGCACACACGTTAAATCCTGTTCCGCTTTTCGGAAGAGTAGGCCATTGTGTGCCGGTGGAAACAGATGACAAAATTTACAAAACCGCATACACACGGGGACTGGATTAAAAAAGCACATGAGTGCTTAATCCATTATCCTTGATATAAAAGAAGAAATAAATAAATAAATCCTCGAAAAAAAAAGACGAAATAAAATCTCTCTTTCTATCTCTCTCTGTCTCTCTGTCTCTGTTTCTGTGTGTGTGTGTGTGTGTGTGTGTCTCTTCTCTCTCTCTCTCTCTCTCTCTCTCTCCTTCTCTCTCTCTCTCTCTCTCTCTCTCTCTCTCTCCCTGCGGGAATGCCCGGGGGGCCTGTCAGTATAAAAATAGCATCCCCATCTAGTGGAAAGTCTGTGCTAGGATTTCTATCCCTCTCTTCGTTTCCGCCTTGTTCCTTTTCTTCCTGTCACTTTCTTTCCACCTCCGTGGGGATGCCGGGGGCATGTCAGTATAAACAGCATTCCCACCTTCTGAAAAGTTGGTGCTGGGGCTTCTTCTCTTTGTACTATCCCTCTCTTCGTTTCTGCCTTGTTCCTTTTCTTCCTGTCACCTCCCATCGTTCTCTCTCTCTCTCTCTCTCTCTCTCTCTCTCTCTCTCTCTCTCTCTCTCTCTCTCTCTCTCTCTCTCTTCTCTGCCTCTTCGTCTCCCTCCTTGTACTGTTCCTTGTAGGACAGTCTTGGCCAGTCCAGATGTTCGTGTGACGTGCCCTTACCACTGAAAGTTGCCTTTTTTCCCACCAAAATCAGGTCTTTCATATGATAGGATGGCGTTTTCAGTTCTGGTTTTCACTTCTTCGATAAGTGATGTGATCTCTGTATGAGATACCAAGAAGTTTGCGAAGACATCTTATCTCCATTCCCTGTATCCTTCTTTCAATGTCTGAGATTATGGCCTTGCCCAAAAGGATTTAATGCGAACAAAGTCAAGGTAGGATGTTTTATTATTTTATTAGTTTATTTTATACCACTTTAAAGTCACGGCAGATTTCTTTGTGTGATATTCGGGCTGCTCTCCCCGGGGAGAGCGCGTCGCCACAAGAGCAGCGCCACCCATTATTCTTTTCCTGTCTTCAACTGTATGTTTCACAATTAAAAGTGGCTTTTTTTCTACAGAATTGTGGCCATGGACAACTCTCTTGTTGCCGTGGGTTCTTTTAAAAGGTAAAGGTGTCCCATAACCTCTAAGGTCGTAGGGGAGCGAGGCGTCAAATATTTCACTTCTCTAGGGCCAGCATATTGAGGGCGGCGCCCATCTCCTCTCCCTCGCTGCTTTACCTTCCCTGACCCTAAAGAGGCAGGTACCCAGTTACAGCTGGGTGAACTGGGGAACTGTACTGAAGCCAAAGCGCGCAAACGGTCACCCATCCACTTGGTAACCGCGCTCAATGCTGCTTAATACTGGCTGGGGAAAAGCGAGCGCTCCGACCACTGAGCTATCCCGTTCTTTTACTTGCGCTAAATAATTTTGTTTAACACACGAGACCTCGGTTTATGGTCTCATCCGAAAGACTAACACCCAGACCACCGCTCATGGTGTAATGGATGGGGGAAAGTTTGGGCCCAAACGGAGATCGAATCACTGGACACTTCCGACCCGGACTTTTCGCTTTCTAGGCAGGCGCGTTACCTCTAGACCACCGACCCGCTGACTAAGAATGACGAACAAAGAGTGACTGACATGATCTTGTTGCAGACAAACAGGTGTACATTTCTGTGGGAGTTTCTGCAGGGGTGCTTATGGTCATCATTTTGGTGGTCATTCTTGTCAGCAGGTAGTGTGCACATTGTGTGTGTGTGTGTGTGTTGGTGGGTGTGTGTGTGTGTGTTGTGTGTGTGTGTGTGTGTGTGTGTGTGTGTGTGTGTGTGTGTGTGTGTGTGTGTGTGTGTGTGTGTGTGTGTGTGTGTGTGTGTGTGTGTGTTGTGTGTGTGTTAGAATTTTATACAATATAAGGTTTCGCTTAGCGTTTGATTTTCGTGTTTTGTCTTTCAGTCTTGTACCCAATTAATTGTTATCATAATATATTATAAATTTGTAAACAATGCCATTCAGTTGTTGTTTTTTAAAAATCCTTTTGTATTTCTAACCAGAATGCTTTCATTATTCTCTTATTTGACCAAATGACTTACAAGTCACAGTTTAGCTGCGTTTATCTGTCTCTTCTATACAGGCCAGATAAGTGCTTCTACACAAATTAACGTCTTCTTGATGAACTCTCAGTGTGAAGACCAATATTGGGTGAAACTGATAAGCATAGACAGGAATATGTTGGTCATGCAAACAGAAACACACAGACACATCTGATGACGACAGTTCTCCAAGGTAAGGTTGAGGGCAGAAGGAAAAGAGGCAGACCACAAACATCCTACATTGCCAACATCACTGAGGTCAGTGGTCTGGGAGGAGGGCTACAGGAGATGGTAGAACTCAGCAGAGACAGAGAGAGATGGTGAACCCTGGTGCTGGCATTGTGTGTAGCTCCTACAGACGACAGCGGCGATGGTGACAGTGGAGTTAAGTTGATATCTAACAATGTTTGCATAATGCCCAAAACACAATGCTAAACTGTAATGTGTCCCCTTTCAATCCATCTAGCAATGTTGTCACTAATCTAAAACGCAAAGTTATTTTTCAATCCTGTAAATCAAAACAAGATAACATATTCCTGTCTGTGATCGTTTTTTCTGTGAGTGGCTTTATGTGAACAGAACTTTGCCCTGGGACATTACATTTTCTCTTCTTACCTTGGGCTCTTTTACATGTACTGAATGTATGTTGTGCACAGCATCTCGATTTTTAGCCTCGTCCAAAAAAAGGACAACAAAAAACTGGTATCCAGACCACCACTGGAGGATTGGGAGGGGAGGAGTGTGTGGGGGAAGGGGAGGAGACAGGAATCAAACCTGCAACCTTTCCATCGACAATGAAGCACAGTTCTGCCTCTATTGCCAAGTCATTGGTTGGCTGGTAGATGGGATGGCTGGTTGGTTGAGATGGCTGGGACGGGATAGCCTGGTGGTTAGAGGGATGCCCTCATGATCTGCTGACCTGGGTTTGAATCTCGTTCAAGAGGATTTTTTTTCTCTGAAGTTAACATCAGTGCCGACTCCACTCCCCTCAAAAGTTCTTCGGATGAGACTATAAGCCTGAGGTTCCGTGTACGAACGCACGCAAAACATCTTGTACACACGTTTCAACCCGTTCCGCTTTTCGGAAGTGTAGGCTTTTGTGTGACGGTGGGAACGGATAACACAATTAACGAACTGCATACACACGGGGACTGGATTTAAAAAGCAATGAGTGCGTATTCCATAATCCTCGAAATTAAAAGAATAAAATATAATTTGTTGGTTGATTGGTTGGTTGGCTGATTAGTTCATTGATTGGTTGGGTGGCTGGCTGGTTGATTGGTTGGTTGGTTGGATAAGTGTGTGTGCGTGTGATTGGTTAATTGATTAGTTTGTTGGTTGGATTAGTGTGTGTGCGTGTGATTGGTTAATTGATTGAGTGGGTGGGTAGTTGGATAATTGATAGGTTAGTTGGATGGTTGGTTAACTGGTTGGTTAATTATTTGGTTGGTTGGTTGATTGATTAATTGGTTGGTTAGGTAGCTAGCTGGCTGGCTTGCTGCCCAGATGGTTTGGTTTTGTTTTGTTTTGTTTCGTTTTCTCTTTCTCTGCACAGCCACTCTTCACAATCTGTGACTGTTTGCGCTATGAGCTTTGTTGCATTCTAGCAGCACTGTCTGATGATGCATGCTGCTGCTTCCTCAGCATAAAGCAGCGGGGTCACAGCAGACGGCTCCACGCCAAGACAACGCCCAGCAGCAACCCTGAAGACGGCGCCCCTCAAAACCGAACCTCGAACCTCAACACAAGCGAGACTCCTCAAACAATTATTGGGAAGTGGATTTGACAGACAACCGCACTGACACCAGAATGCCAGCCTACTACCACTGTCATGACAATGACTATGACAACAGAAACAATGACTACTGCAACAGAGCTGACATTCTTCCAACGACAAAACAAGCGAAACAGAATAGCCGAAGACCTCAGACAGACACCGTTTGTCAGGACAATGGCTTCAGCGCCACGGAACAGAACGCTGAGCAGAATTATCCCAGCAATTTCTACTTTATTTTGGAGCCGGCGAAGTCTCAGAGCGCAGGGGGCAGAGCGAAATCTGCCGGCAGACTGGAAGACACTGCCCCAGACAGCGATCCTTATTACTCGGAAGTACAGGACCCCACCACACCACGACGCAACTCTGATGAGGAGATACACACGCGCCAGAAAACGAAACCTTCCCATCCCCGCCATCGCCGCCACCTCAGCTGTCACGAGCACGAAGTCGTGGAACTAAACCCGAACACCAGCCAGGTCCGTTGGGCAGTTCAACCACATGTTGGGAACAAAAGACTCGCGGAGAAGAGAGAGACGAAGCGGAAGTGTCTGACTCCAGCATCTTCAGCTAGTCCAGGGAGCAAGGACCGTGCCACTAGGGATAGCCCAGATGAAGAGCTTGCTCCGCCTGCTGCGAAACTTTCAGGTTATCGTTGTGACGGTGGAGACAAAGCTGTGATCATGGTCGACAGCAAAGCTGGCCAGTCTGTGGAGAAAATGTTCCCGGCTCGTCAGCATCCCGTAGAGGATGGAACTGTGGGTGTAGATAGCGATGGGGTGATGATGGTAGACAATGTGGCTTATCAGTCCGTTGGTGAACTCTTTTCCAAGGATGAAGACTAGCCGTTAGATGGGTGGATCACAGATCAGAGCAGCTGTTTTAGTTACGGTACTTGAATCGTAGAGGGTTTAGGTTGTTTCAGTGACCTAGGAATCATAGTGGGCTGGAGGTGTTTCTCTGGTATTTGAATGAGTTTGGGCTGTTTTGTCTTGTGGTGCTAACTGTGGTGGCTTGGGGATGCTTTGTGAATTATGGGCGGGTTTGGGATGTTTTTGTGGTACAGGAAGCGTGCTGATTTTGGGCTGTGTTGTATAATGCATGTAATGTCGGCTTCTGTTTAAATAAGGTTGTATTTTGTTTTCCAGAGAACACTGTCTGATTGATATGGATTTGAGGGAAGTTTTTGCCCTGTTTTGTTGTGTTGGGAGGACGGGGTGTTTGTTTGGGGGGGTGTTTGCTTGGTTTGTTTTTGTTTTTTTTATTTTTTGCCGCTTTTTGTTTTTGTTATATATTTGGGTTTTTTTGCTTTTTGCTTCGTGGCTTTTTTCTTTGATTGTATCATTTGTTTGTTGGCGATTTTGTTTTATTCTTGTTTTCTTTTCTTTTTTCTTTTTTTTTTTTTTTTTGGGGGGGGGGGGGGATAGTTGGGGTTTCTTTTGGGTTTTTGGGGGGTAGAGGGGGTTGTTGTGGGTCTTTTACATTATTTACCTATCTCGTATTCTAATAGACCGATTGGGGCACCACTGAAGATTATGCTACCAGCTTCCTCCACTCCTCGACATCTCAGCATTCCGTATCAAGTTGTTCCCCTGAAATAGTTGCGTTTCAGTGTGCATTACGGGCTGTTAGATGTCTATTTTCAAAGACAGCTTGATGAAAAAAGCAAACGCATTGCTTATTCAATGTACCATCTGGAAAAAAATGGACATTGACTTTGAGTACTTACATTTTCCATGTCCTTATTCTTCTGTTTCTTGTTAGCTATGTTTGCTTTTGTTTATTTTGATAGAAATGTGTTTCTGACTCATCATCGTGACATTCCCGTCCTGCTGTTCCCACGCCGCTCCCTGCGACATCTCCGCCCCAGAAGTCCACTCGGAGCCAGCCCATCAGTGTCTGGCCGCTGTGGGGCCACCAGCCAGAGAGCCCCTGCACTGCTGCTGGGTCATGATGATGTTATGGAAGTGCATGTGCTTTGAGACTACTTGACAGGCTTGTACTCTACGCTTCCTATCATGATATATCCCGGCGTCAACCGGGCTTGAGAGATACAGACACCTGCAGTGTTGGTCAGGTAATTTGAGCAACACTGTCAAAAACACATCCGTAAAGTGGATGGTCCCAGTCTTTGCACTGAGCCCACAGCACACTCACTCTGGGTAGAAGCTGGTCAGAGTCCGAAAAATCCATGACTCTTAAGGGGTTTGAACCTGTGACTTTCCGGCCCGTAATCCACGGCGCTAACCACTGCCCCATAATAATAATAATAGTAATAATAATAATAATAATAATATTACCAAAACAAAAAAAAATAATAATGTATGGAATTTATATTACGCTGAATCTTGCAAAGTAAGAAATCAAAGCACTTACATTCAAATCATTTACACATATGCAATCATTCATGAATAAAATAAAACGATATCAATATTACAAACACACGCACGCGCGCGCGTACGCACGGACACACTCGCACACAGCATGCTATGCACGGTGATGGAGATGGGGGTGGCCGCTGAAGAGTATGGATAGATAATGAGAGGGAAGATCTTAGGAAGAAAATAAATGTTTTGAGGCTGGATTTGAAAGTATGGAATGTAGGCTGTTGGCGAAGGGACAGAGGGAGGTCATTCCAGGTGGGTGGACCATGGTGGCTCTCTCCTTGTTCGCTTCGTTATGCAGCATCAGACATCCTTGACTGTTCGGACGGCGGATGGCTAATTCTTGTTTATCCTTGAAGTAATGGGACAACGATGATAATTTATTTTTTTATTTATACCACTTTAAGTCACGAGATTTCTCTGCGTGAAATTCGGGCTGCTCTCCCCGGGGAGAGCGCGTCGCCACAAGAGCAGTGCCACCCTTTTTTTTTTTTTTTGGGTCTGCATCTGTATTTGTTTCCCTATCAGAGTGGCTTTTTTCTAAGAATTTTGCCAGGGACAACTCCTTTGTTGCCGTGGGTTCTTTTACGTGCGCTGAATAATTTTGTGCAACACACGGGACCTCGGTTTATCGTCTCATCCGAAAGACTAGCGCCCAGACCACCACTCATGGTCTAATGGATGGGGGAAAAGTTTCGGGCCCAAACGGGATTTGAACCACCGCACACTTCCGACCCGGACTTTTCGCTTTCTAGACAGGCGCGTTACCTCTAGACCACCGATCCACAATAAGTGTTGGTACTTGTGCATTTTCAGCTTGCTCTTTTATATAGACATGTATCGAATTATCACGAATGTGAATGGAATGTGTGTGTGTGTGTGTGTTGTGTTGTGTTGTGTTGTGTTGTTGTATGTGTTGTGTGTATGTGTTGTGTGTATGTGTTGTGTGTGTTTGTATGTGTTGTGTTGTGTGTGTGTTGTGTTGTGTGTGTGTTGTGTTGTGTGTGTTTGTATGTGTTGTGTTGTGTGTATGTGTTGTGTGTGTGTGTGCTAGTTTGTTCTTTGATTTAACATCTTTTCACATACTGTGGTATTAGACATGTGTACGTGTGCGCACATGAGTGCATACGTGCGCCTGCGCGCGTATGTGTGTGTGCGTGCGTGCGCGCTTATGTGTGTGTGTGTGTGAATATCATATAGAGGTTAATCAATTATTCTTTATTATTCTGTCTTAAATGTGTACTTTGTGTCTGGCAATTCCTACAAAAAATAAACCCACATTTCATCACAACAGTTTATTATGTAGTGTGTATAAACATTTTTTGCGTGTTTGAGTGTGCGTGTGTGTGTGTCTTTTATCTTTCTTTCATCTTATTCCTTTTATTTCGAGAATAATGGAGTAAACACTTGTGTGCTTTTCTACATCCAGTCCCCGTATGTATGCATGACACGTTTATTTATTTATTTATTTATTTATGTATTTTTTATATCGAGGATAAATGGAAAGCACTTATGTGTTTTTTTACGTCTAGTCCCCGTGTGTATGCGGTTTTGTAAATTCTGTCATCTGTTCCCACCGGCACACAATGGCCTACTTTTACGAAAAGCGGAACAGAATTTAACGTGTGCGCAAGATGTTCTGCGTGCGTTCGCACACTGGATCTCGGTTTATAGTCTAATCCGAAGGACTTTTGGGGAGAGTGGAGTCTGCACTGATGTTAACTCCAGAGGAAAAATCCTCTTGAACTGGAATCGAACCCGGGTCGTCAGATTGCGAACGCAATGATCTGACCACTAGGCTATCCCCCCACCCCCCCCCCCCCCTACGTATGTTTGTTTTGTTGTGTGTGTGTGTGTGTGTGTGTGTGTGTTGTGTCTGCGCGCGCGCGCGCGCAAACGAGCGTATGTGTGTGTGTGCATGCACACATGTTTGAGAGAGAGAGCGCGCGCGCGCGAGAGAGAGAAGCACTGTGGCATGCAGTACACTACTGTTATTGAGAAGACAAAACAGTCCTCAGCAGATAGAGGGAAAACAGGACTGTGCATGGAAGGACTGATGCAGGAGCACAATATATCAGCTACATGGGGAAATGGTTTATTGCCAGAAATGCACTTTTGAATATTTATGAAGGTGTATGAGAAAACCCGGTATAATGCCAAGTGATGTATTCGTGATCTGCTGACCCGGGTTCGATTCTAGGATTTTTCCTCTAGAGTTAACATCAGTGCAGACTCCACTCTCCCCAAAAGTCCTTCAGGTGAGACTACAAACCGAGGTCTCGTGTGCGAACGCACGCAGAACATCTTGCGCACACGTTAAAACCCATTCCGCCTTTCGGAAGAGTAGGGCATTGTGTGCCGGTGGGAACGGATGACAAAATGTACAAAACTGCATATACACGGGGACTAGATGAAAAAAGCACATGAGAACGTATTCCATTGACGCTGGGGGCAACAGCAAAGTGAGAGGCTGTATGACCAGTGGCTTTCCCACTCATGGAATTCCACTTTACAGCTTAGTCTTTAGTGATCGACTATGACTCTCTGACTAGGAGGCTTGACTCGCACAGTTTCTATGTGCTGCAGCCCTGTGGGCTAGTTGGCCTTTGGAGAACATCTCCAACGCTGACTGTCCTTATGCCCACTTGGCCGAGAGAGTGGGGATGTACTGTGGGCAAGGCATCTCCACTATAATAACATTTCTGCCCAGTTTCCAAAACAGCAGCTGCCTCCTCATCTGTTTTGGAGGTCATCGTCAGACAAACATACTTATTCCATTATCCTCGAAATAAAAGAATTTTTAAAAAGAAAGAATAAAAAAGTTTTACACGTTTTCGGATTTTTCATACGCATTAAACTTTTTTTAACAATGGTAAAAACAGCATAAATCAGTTATCTGTATGAGTTTTGATCTTGTTTTGATGCGAATGGTATTGTTAACTTTTTGCATTTTGCAGAAAATCAAATCCACTGTTTTCATATTTCTAAAAATGTCAAAAATCTTAAAGTTTTCCCCTTCGAGTGCTGGATAAGAGTATATCCTAAATTCTTGAACAGAACTGAATGTCTTCTTCTTCGTCGAAAGCTCAGACAGCAACAGTTGTCTGCCATATGAGCAAAAATGCGTTGCGCTGCCGTTATGCGCGTGACAAGTCAGGCCCAGCGCATCCAACTTTGGCTTGAGAGAAAAGTATCTTTGAAGTCTTTCTAGAAAAAGAAAAAAGGCATGAGAATGGACCAAGAAGGAAGAAAATGGACAAGGAGGTGACAAAAGAGGAAAGAAACAAGACAGAAACAAGAGAGGGACAGAAAAGAGGGAAGTTCTAGCGCAGAATTTCCAGAAGGTGGGGATGTTATTTATAGTAATACTGACAGGTCCGCAGCATCCTTACGAAGGTGGCGATATATAAACGATAGACCCTTAATTGTTGAGGTGCAATATGCATAAACACCTGTAACTGCTGAAGAGTTGGTCCACATTTAATTTCGAATTCCTATTTCCCTTTACTGATATGGAGAATTATTTCATAATTATTATAAACAAACAAAATCATCATGAGTGAAGAAATTTGTCAGTCCATGCATCATTTAACGAGATAATAATACAATATTACTGAGCAAAAACAAAATTCCGTTTACATATTCCGTATTCTTTGAACATGTCGCACATGTTATTTGGGATAATCTTAACCCTGTGTGTGTGTGTGTGTGTGTGTGTGTGTGTGTGTGTGTGTGTGTGTGCGTGCGTGTGCGTATGTGTGCGTGCGTGTGTGTGTTATCTAAAAGATTAAGCGCTTCGATTTGTTTGCTATACAAGATTAAGCGCTATATGAATACTACACATTATTATCATTATTATTATTACAATCGGTTACTCTTTTACAAAAGGTTGCATATGTTTAAATGAATCGAATGCAAGTTTGTAGCACCATAAAATTCCATATTATCATCATTACTATTCCCAAGCATTTTACTTACAAACTGACATTTCCGCACGGAAACAATCCATTCAAAATTTATAGTAATATGAACGCTCGCGCAGGCTTAGTTTTCGTAAATATGACATTTTAAAGCTATTTTTCATTACTTTGCATGCACGCTTTGGGGAACTTAGATTTGCATTTTATAAAGAGTGCTTGAATGTGCGAAAGAGTACACGTTTTGTGCTTGCAGGCTATTTCGACAGGCATTTGAACCCTTCTGAACGGTTCTCGAGTTTTTGACAATATTTGATGGGTTGATTTGAGTACATTTAAATGTTAAGGAGAACGAGACACACACATAAATATATATTATATATAGATAAGATATTGTGCACATACTCTATACATGTAACAAACGCAGTCATTCACGAATAGCACTCATGAAAAATACTACAGTCAAGGTGCTTGTTTTATTTGCATTACATTTCATCAAGTTTGTACACTGTCTTCTAAAACCAATCTGAAGTTCTTTCAGCTGCGAGCCGGCTACCCAACCCTAACTCCAGCCTCTCTTTTTTGGCTGAAGGGGGAGGTAGGCTTTTCCCAATGCTCTGACCAGCAGTGACACAATGACCAACCCACTGACTTTTGTTCGCTTTAAATTCTTACATTATCATCTGAAATATATTACAACACTTCAATATGCTTTTAAAACACAGAAGATACAAAAAGCTTCTTGATTCCAGCCATGTTATCTTGACAGCCAGAAAGCACAGACACCCTGTACGAGTAGGTGCAAAACCTCAGCTTGCACTTTTTTTTTGAAGGGAATTGTGCAAAATTAGCATTTCTCAGGAAAGAGTCAGATAGTCAAGTGCCCGTGGTGTGTGCTCACCATTTGATAAAAAAGTACACATCTCTCAACTGTGTACAGAGGTGCTATGTAATGCAGGAAAATTGAAGCAATACTAGTTTATAGGAATAAAGACCTTTATGTTGATCCTTTAAAGGAACATGCAACATTTTCTCAACTGATTCACATAGAAAACTTAGGTTTATATTTACATTTGATACAGGTAGTTAATCGGGGTTGTAAAAGTTTATCCACATCATCGTTGGAGTTCCAGAAAAATGGTAACTGGGTTCTGGGGAAAAGAGTGGAGGTGTTTTTTTTTAATGAAGTAGTAACGGAGCAATGAAACCACCGATGATAATATTTGCAACGACAACTCCCACAACGTAATGTGCCACTGGCATCCTTGCTCATGTTCGTACTTCTACCCACCACGCAAGCCATAACTATTAGGGATGTCACCTCATTCAGTATGCCACTGGAAAATTGAGCTTCCAGTTTACTTCGTGAGACTAAAATTGAAAAATAGTTTCAAATGCAATACATTTTAAAATAATGCACATAAAACCAAAGTTGACCCTGAAATAACGAACTAGAAGGGGCAGAAAACAGGAGGGCATTAACTGCATAACACACCAGCCTGTCAGATACTAAGCACAACATGTTAAAAAATTTCACAAAAAGAGGTAAGGTAAAGACATGACTTCAGCCACGTTATGATCATAAAATGATGCAGGCAACAAGCTACACACACACACACTCTCCACATTTTAGGGTAAAAAATGTGGACATTGCTTGGAAAGGCTACATGCAACTAAACCAGTTACATAACTGCCCATATACAGTTGAACGATTTCAAGCCTCCAAATTGTATTGAATCATCAAATGCCAAACAAAAACCCCACTGTACAAATGCAAAACAAATATTACTGAACACGCACATCTACAAACATTGTGCGAGTCATTCAAGAAAGGCAAAAGTATGTTTGGAAGAAAATTATAAGATTTGTGTCATACCTACATCAAGATGGTCATCATGCTTCTGTCTATGCAGTTGAAGGAAAAAAGTCAAGCAGCCCACTGGTGGAAAAGAAACCACACTACAGAAACCTGTTCCTTACAGCTAGGGTCGAGACATGCCCAAACTTTTCTTGAGCAAAATCATATAATCACTACAAACTTTAACAATGCCAGGCTATGTTGGAATACTGATCTATAGGTACAATGTGTAAAACAGTAGTTGACAATAACCAACTTCGACCATCTACAATGAAAAGAAAAAGGCATCAGCAATAAACTGCTTCACTTTGTGCTCAGTGCTTCAAAATGAGTACATAGAAGGAAAGAAATAGCTTTTGGCCATCAAGTCTAAGAAAATATACTAAACGTTTCATAAAGGTAAAAAGGTAAAGGAGCCCCATAACCTATAAGGTCGTAGGGGAGCGAGGCGTCAGAGACCTCACTTCTCTAGGGCCAGCATATTGAGGGCGGCGCCCATCTCCTCTCCCTCGCTGCTTTACCTTCCCTGACCCTAAAGAGGGCAGGTACCCATTTACAGCTGGGTGAACTGGGGGAACTGTACTGAAGCCAAGGCGCGCAAACGGTCACCCATTCAACTGGTAACCACGCTCGACGCTGCTTAACTTGGCTGGGGGAAAGCGAGTGCTCCGACCACTGAGCTATCCCGTCCCGTTTCATACAGACTATAAAAAAGTGACCGACATGAAAAGAGTGGAAAAGGCAAGTGCTTTTGAATACACGACTAGCTATTCACCAGCATTCCTTGTTGAAATGCTTGTTTTCTTGAACAAAGCGGAATGATTAATACAGCAACTGTTTACACAACTCTTATTAACAGTATATGGCCAGCCATAGGAAAAAATATCAACACCTGCTAAATCATTGTCTAGTTTTGCGTTTTTTTTTTTACACAACCCAGGTTCTGTAAGAGCACAAAAACAATCAAGACGAAAGGCTGAACAGTACCACACTGTCACCACAGGGATCTACCATACATTATTTCACAATTCCTATACTGGAATTTTGGGATGCACACATTTGAAGTGAAGTTGAGTTGCAGAATAGAATAAATGGATATAACGTACACAGTACATAGTTTGGATAAATGCAATAAAGGTAATAAACCATGCACAGATATAATTTTTTTTTAATTCACTTTTAGTCTCGCCAATACAATTAGAAGTTTTGTCTGCGAGGCCTCCAACCTACGTTTTCCACACTTATTTCTCCTTTCCGTTTTTTCATCTTTTTTTCTTTAGTTAACTGGAACGTGGAGCTCCCAACCTTTTTCATTTGTTTTTCAGATTAAAAACAATTTTACAGGCTGTTACAGAGTACATTTGTACCGACAATGGAAATCAACGCCTGCCAGGAAGAAACGAAGTCTAACAATGGTCTGGAACCCATCCCCTTCTGCTGTGTTATGGTCAATTCCGATATTTTTGCACACTTAGCTTTTCTATTATCTTCAATAGTTTAGCATTTTTATAATATCCCTTTTGGCTTCAGCACATTTCCTTCACAAGATGTTCAGTCTCTTCCATTCATTTGGATCTGTCTGCTTTGCTCGTTTTTACTCTTTATGCGGGGACTGGATGTAAAATAAGCACACTAGTGCTTATCCTCGAAATACAACTTGACTGATTGATGTTCCTGGTAATCAAGAAATCTTTTTGTAATCCATTGCTGGCTTTGCATTTTCCTCTTCTTTGGTAGGTTGTATCAGAGATAGCATAAAACATGTCTACTACAAAAAAGCTCAAAAGAAAAGCATTGCAATGTAATAGAAAAACTACGTCATTAAAAACATTTTCCATGACAAGATGATTATGTTGTCAAGAACATACATGACTTCAGAACACAGAAAGCTGAATTATGTTTCACAAAGTAAAAAAACAACAACAGAATACACTATAATATTGAAAATACATTCGATTCATCTTTTCAAAACAAGTCATTTATCCCACCAACAACTATTTCAGAGCTAACTATTTAGTTACAGCTGTGTGTCTCATTGTTAAAAGCAAGGTAAAAATACACTTTATTTACAACCTTCTCTGTTCAACTTTCCAAAGCAAAATTCATCATCTCTCCAACTGTACACATGGTTACAGGATAGTCATATTACTATAATACATTTTAATCGATAAAAAATCCCAACAAAAAGCAGGTACAACCCCCCCCCCCCCCACACACACACCAAAACTTTAACCACCAGATAAATGATTTTATAATAAAATCTCAATTTTTTTCACTAAGCACTCCATTTTTTCCCGCATGACAAATTCTGTCAACATGATTGAGATTTCCAAATAAATGTAACCAGATGCAACAAAAAGTTTAAAAAATAAAAGAAATGAACTAAAGAAATCAAACTACTTGTCACATCCTCCAAAGAAAGATTTTTCAAAATCTTTAGCCTACAAAAAACTTGAACACAATACTGTAAAACTAACAATTTTTTAAACAATATCAAAAAAGTTTCCAGGATCACGAAACTTGGGGGTGGGGGTGCGGTGTGGAGTGGGGTTCTAGTAAAAACCCAGCCTTAGCAAGTATAAATTCAGGGCTGCAGTGCTTGGGGGACATTCATGATTTGAAAAAATAAAAAACTTAACTGTCCCTTCTTTCCCCTTTTCTGGGGCTTTGTTCCTTTAAGTAAACATCCTAGTCTGTCCCTACTGTCCTCTATCAAATGCGCGTTTGTGTACACATACATTTTCCATTAAGAAAAATGGCACCTATGAAAGTAATGCAGCTTTTGTGCAGGTTTCAAAACATACTACTGACTGCTGTCAAATCTATGAAGGCATACCAATGATAGACCAGAGCATGGACTTGCCTATGGCACAAATCGCCCCTAACGCATTCACCAACTCGAAAACGCAGCTTTGGTCTTTTAGGTGAAGATTATGCGTGCTTAATATTTTTACTTCTACATTAATTTGTCAAACCTCATTCCTCCATTGCCACTGAACTTAACACGAATTTCTCCTCCCCATCAACATTCTTTTCTTTTCATGCTTAGCCCTCTTCCCCCTCCCTGCATCTAGAAATGAAACTGTCAATCCTTATCGCTTTTAACTCCCCCCCTCTTTATATCCAAAACGAATTTTGCTTTTCCTATTTTCCTTCTTTCTGGCTGACCTGGATCTACACTCCAGCCTTCCTTTGTAGGCATGTAGTGTCTTTTCGAAAGTCTCCTCTACCTGTTTCACCAGCAGGAAGTACCTGGCTGCCACGCTCATTTCAGATACCTACAACCACCCTGTCCCAGACCCAAGCCTACCCCCCTTTTCATAAAATGCCCTCTGGTTTTTTACAAGACAGCCAACTGCCTTGCTTCCCTATCCCCATGTCACACACCGCTAACCCTTCCCCTCTCTTCCATTTCCATAAATCCACCCTTTTCTAAATTCTTTTTGATGTGTTCTACCCCTGTATACAAATCTGACAGCCCCACTTCCCTCTACCCATTACACTCGCTTTATATCATCCCACTTTCCCCCCATCCCCACAGCTTGCACCATACCCCCAACCCCCCTAAAAAATGCGAATACCCCTGCCTTTCCCCGAAATACTCTTTACACCCCCCTTTATGTAGATAAGATTTTGTTATCTTACGTGTTCATATACCATAGTGTCCACTTGCTTTTGTGTTTTCATGCAAGTTAAAAGTTTAGTACAAAGGTTAGAGTTAAGATTTAGTATCATGCAATGTGTTATCTGTGTGTTGTATGTATGTAGGTATGAAAGCATGTGGACACAATGGCACACAGACACGTCGGTAGTTATTGACAAATTATCACTCCAAAGATTATTTCTTGAGCTGCGTGGATTCCGTTTATCTCGTCATTTCAAGAATAAGATTTCAGGTCCATAACCTTTCTGTATTCTTTTGAGAATGGATTGCAACCAATTGTCTGTCCAAAATTATTTTTAAAGAAACCCTGTGACTAAACTTCAGTTTCCCCAATAGCATACCCCCCGTTTTTTATATTCGTATTGTACTGGTTATGCATTCTACCCCCTTCTCTGGAACACCCCTACCCGACAATACCTGTCAACACCTCCCTTAATTACTACCCCCTAATCCTAAATACCCTTCCTCGTACCTACCCTACAAATACTTGTAACCTCTCCCCCCTCACTAGCCCCCACTCCCAAACATCCCTTCAACATCTAATACCTTAATGCCTCTATGCTATATTCTTAACACCCTTTCTTCTTAATCACCTCCCTTGAAAAACCTGAACCCCCCCCCCCCCCCCCCCCCATCTTCAATACCACTCCTAAACATATCTTCCTTGAAAATAACTGCAACTCCCACCTTCAAAACTAGTCCCTCCTAAATGCATCTTGCTCTTAAACATCTGCCTTAAAAATACCGGCAACCCCCACCCTCAAAACTACTATCATAAATATCCACCTTACAACGCCTGTCGATCACCTCCCCATGCTGCCCTTTCTCAACATCGCTCCGTATTGAAGTTTTAATACTTTTACCGGCACCTGCCTTCAACAACTTCCGAGGTTGTCTTCGACACACTCGATATAATTGTGTCCCTTACATACCTCTCAAATAGCCATCTATTCACCTCTTTGCTTTAACATTCTACCGGCTTCTCAGGTTTCTCTACTTTCTGTATAACAAGAGTAAGTTATGTCTGTCAGCAGAAATCCAGGAAAGCTGGAAATCAACATCAACGGCACCCAGTTGAAACAGACCAAAGAATTTAAATACCTTGGCAGCCTCTTCACTGAAGATGGAAAATTGGACAGAGATAGAAACAAGATGCCAGAAAGCAAACGCAGTCAGTTACCAACTCGCCCCCTTCTAAAAACATTCCAGCATCCCAATGAGCACCAAGGCAAAACTCATCAACGCCATCTTCGTTCCAACTCTCACATACCAGTGTCAGACATGGGCCCTAACAAAAGTCTTAGAGAGAAAATTGGTCACATGTGAAATGCGCTGAGAAAAGTTGTTAACAAGACCAGACGCGACAAGATCAAGAATGAGGTGATCAGAGACATGGTCGGACTAACACCAATTCTCCACCATATCGAACAACAAAGGATCAGGTGGTTTGGTCACCTCACTAGAATGCCGCCCAACCAACCAGCCCTACGGGCATACACCACCAAACACAATGGCTGGAAAGCCAGAAGTAGACCAAGGAGACGATGGAGCGACTCCGTGGCTGACACCCTGCGAGCCCATGACCTGTCACTACATCAAGCCTCCCCGCCTTGCTGCAGACAGACGTCTGTGTCTCCCCGCGACGCCAAAAGGCACCAGCGGCAGATGAAAGAAAGAAAGAAGAAGAATTAGAGTAGGTATACCATTAGACACCATCACAGATCTAACAGTCTGAACATTTTAAAGTCTAAGTCTATAGTGTCATCCCTCCAGCCCTTGCATTACACGTACAGTCTCTCACAAAACAGCCACGTCTGGCAAAGTCAGGCATCTCTTCTCTCCTCTGTTCTCACCCCCTTCATTTCTGACCATCATCAAGGAGAGGACATGACCCAAACATTTAAAATACCCTATGTATTTTTTCAAGTTTTATACCATTGAAAAATCGATCAGTCCTAAAGAAAAAAGTACACTTCACCTCGTTCTTTACACACATTCACTGGCGTCTTTACAATAACACAGAGGGTTTTTTAAGGAGAAGGGGCTTTTTCTTTTTTACCAATTTGATTTTTTAACATGTTTTTGGTTAGTTCAGATTTGTAGGCCAAGAAAATACTAAAAATAAATGTCTTCCCTAATGTTTTTAGTTGTTCTCAAATCCAGTTTTCTAACCGTATTTAAAAGTATTCTTGTTTTTGCAAGTTTTCTAACCGTTTTTTGAAAGTACTACTTTCTGTCATTGGAATCGCTATCAATCATTCTACACTGTACGAGTTCCCGTTAGTTCTCTTTATAGTCCTTGTGATCTGCTGCACAAGACTGTTCGCGAACTTCTGCTCAAGGCGATAAATAGCTCATAAAGTTATCGCGAATCAAGTCAATGGCAAGATTCTAATGTTTTAGCTCTACATAGTTCTAGTGTTTTAATCAGTGAAAAAGTCCCGTAAGATTTGGAGCATCTCATGGTTAATGTTGCACAGGAATCTAGTGTGCAAGCTCATTGCGAGGTCTTCATCAGTTTAACAATGTTTTGTTACTGCCCTTTCATGTCATCCTATTGCTTCTGTTTTGTTACTGCTTTTTCATGTCATCCTATTGCTGCTGTGTAATGTCATTCTGTTGCCGATTTCTTCCAAATGTCTTCTTGCTGCTTTCTACATAATTCCTTGCCATTTTCTTCAATTTAACCTCTTGCCGGTTTACTCAGCGTATTTTCCCTGCTTCATAATGCCATGATTCCTGTTGCTGCTGTGCACTGTCGTCGTCCTGTTGCTGCTGTGCAGTTCTGTTGCTGCTGTGTCGTCCTGTTGCTGCTGTGTCGTCCTGTTGCTGCTGTGCACTGTCGTCTTCCTGTTGCTGCTGTGTCGTCTTCCTGTTGCTGCTGTGTCGTCCTGTTGCTGCTGTGCACTGTCGTCTTCCTGTTGCTGCTGTGTCGTCCTGTTGCTGCTGTGTCGTCCTGTTGCTGCTGTGCACTGTCGTCTTCCTGTTGCTGCTGTGTCGTCCTGTTGCTGCTGTGTCGTTCTGTTGCTGCTGTGCACTGTCGTCTTCCTGTTGCTGCTGTGCACTGTCGTCTTCCTGTTGCTGTATGGCATGTCTTTCCCGTTTGCTGCTGTGCACTGTCTCCTTGTTGCTGCTGTGGCACTGTCTCTCTGTTGCTGCTGGGCACTGTCGTCTTTGCTGCTGCACTGTCACTGTCTGTCTGTCCTGTTGCTGCTGTGCACTGTGTCTCCTGTTGCTGCTGTGCACTGTGTTCCTGTTGCTGCTGTCGTCCTGTTGCTGCTGTCGTTCTGTTGCTGCTGTGCACTGTCGTCGTCCTGTTGCTGCTGTGTCATTCTGTTGCTGCTGTGCACCGCCATCTTGCTGCTGCTGTGCACTGTCGGCCATCTTGCTGCTGCTGGGCACTGTCGTCCTGTTGCTGCTGGGCACTGTTGTCCTGTTGCTGCTGTGCACTGTCGTCGTCCTGTTGCTGCTGTGCACTGTTGTCCTGTTGCTGCTGTGCTCTGTCGTCGTCCTGTTGCTGCTGTGCACTGTTGTCCTGTTGCTGCTGTGCACTGTCGTCGTCCTGTTGCTGCTGTGCACTGTCTTGTTGTTGCTGTGCACTGTCTTGTTGCTGCTGCTGTGCACTGTCGTCCTGTTGCTGCTGTGCACTGTCGTCCTGTTGCTGCTGTGCACTGTTGTCCTGTTGCTGCTGTGCACTGTTGTCCTGTTGCTGCTGTGCACTGTTGTCCTGTTGCTGCTGTGCACTGTTGTCCTGTTGCTGCTGTGCACTGTCGTCGTCCTGTTGCTGCTGTGCACTGTCTTGTTGCTGCTGCTGTGCACTGTCGTCCTGTTGCTGCTGTGCACTGTTGTCCTGTTGCTGCTGCTGTGCACTGTTGTCCTGTTGCTGCTGTGCACCGTCCTGTTGCTGCTGCTGTGCACTGTTGTCCTGTTGCTGCTGTGCACTGTCCTGTTGCTGCTGCTGTGCACTGTCTTGTAGCTGCTGCTGTGCACTGTCTTGTTGCTGTGCACTGTCTTGTTGCTGCTGTGCACTGTCTTGTTGCTGCTGCTGTGCACTGTGTTGTTGCTGTGCACTGTCTTGTTGTTGCTGTGCACTGTCTTGTTGTTGCTGTGCACTGTCTTGTTGCTGCTGCTGTGCACTGTCTTGTTGCTGCTGCTGTGCACTGTCTTGTTGCTGCTGCTGTGCACTGTCTTGTTGCTGTTGCTGCTGCTGTGCACTGTTGTCCTGTTGCTGCTGTGCTTTGTCGTCTTGTTGCTGCTGCTGTGCACTGTCTTGTTGTTGCTGTGCACTGTCTTGTTGCTGCTGCTGTGCACTGTCTTGTTGCTGCTGCTGTGCACTGTCTTGTTGCTGCTGTGCACTGTCTTGTTGCTGCTGCTGTGCACTGTTGTCCTGTTGCTGCTGCTGTGCACTGTCCTGTTGCTGCTGTGCACTGTCTTGTTGCTGCTGCTGTGCACTGTTGTCCTGTTGCTGCTGTGCTTTGTCGTCTTGTTGCTGCTGCTGTGCACTGTCTTGTTGCTGCTGCTGTGCACTGTCCTGTTGCTGCTGCTGTGCACTGTCTTGTTGCTGCTGCTGTGCACTGTCCTGTTGCTGCTGCTGTGCACTGTCTTGTTGCTGCTGCTGTGCACTGTTGTCCTGTTGCTGCTGTGCTTTGTCGTCTTGTTGCTGCTGCTGTGCACTGTCGTCCTTGCTGCTGTGCACTGTCTTGCTGCTGCTGTGCACTGCCATCTTGTTGCCTCTGTGCACTGTTGCTGCTGTGCACTGTCGTCCTGTTGCTGATGTGCACTGTCGTCCTGTTGCTGCTGCTGCCCCGTATCTTCATGTTGTTGGCAAGAGCCTGGGAACAAAATGGTAAGGGCTTAAGCGCGCTATCTGGGGGCGTTTTATTATAAAGGGTGTAAGTGTCGCTATCAATCTTTGTTGTATTGATAAATTATCTTTTAAAAGAAATGACATTGCTATGACTTTTAAAGTGCTTTCATTCCTATTTTCTCAATGCTGTGGGGAGGATGGGAGGGGAAGTGGGCGGGCAGGATAACCGCTGTGGTGGTGCTGAGCCTGTAATCTGATAGCTCAGGTTGGAGCCTCCACCAAGACGATGAGATTTTCCCCTGGAGTTCAGATCAGTGCTGATTCCACTCCCCCGAAAGTCCTTTGGATGAGACAAAATCACGGTCCCCGTATCCCCCAAGGGGAGAAAGTGTGTTGAATGATTTCATCAAATTACTTGCCACTTTTCTCATTCGATTGTAAAATTACTTACAATGGTGACATATTAAGTATGCTGACACTGATTAGATATTTCATAAGATGTATTTAAACTATTGACATTATTATTATTATTCATGCGTTTGATTTTCGATTTCTTGATGCCAATACTTACTAGAGATAGAGATAAAGAGAGAGAGAGAGAGAGAGAGAGAGAGAGAGAGAGAGAGATAGAGATAAAGAGAAGAGAGAGAGAGAGAGAGAGAGAGAGACAGAGTGTGGTGTGTGTGTGTGTGTGTGTGTGTGTGTGTGTGTGTGTGTGTGTGTGTGTGTGTGTGTGTGTGTGTCGGTTAGCTTCTAGAATAATGTGGTACTTTTATGTATTGTTGAGATATTAAAGTATTCCCGAGTCTTGATGTCTGCAGGGACAAATCCCATATTCGCATAAGCTTTTGGACTTATTTTCAAGTTTTGCCTGTTTTGTCTTCCAAGTCTTTACTACCATTTTTAAGAGACTAATTAAAAATGATTAAGTGAAAGATACACACCTGGCACTGTATTGGAGAGTAGAACTCTCACCCTAATCTTAGTTACATATAAATTCAGGGAGTGGATAGAGTGTTTAAATTCAGCACAGTGGGACCATGAACTTGTGGGTTCAAATCTCAGCAGTGGTGATTGTGGGATTAAAGGTTTTATTTTTACAACAATTTGGGTCAACTTTAAGTACATTTCCGACAGGGCTTTATTCCGTCCCCTCTATATAGACGGATAGCGAGATAAAATATTCGTGTAAAGGATCCCATAACTCAAGAATTTGGGGGATACGAAAATATACCCAGCATGCTTCATGTGCCTAGTGTTATGGGCTCTGCCAGGTTTAGCTTGTCCAAAGGCATACCCTGTAAAGGCAATGCAGTGGTTAGTTAATGAATTCAGGAGAAGATTTAAGAGAGAGCTTATGTGATTTTTACTTGGCCTTAGGCTACTCACTTCATGCAGGCAGGCGTGTCACCTCTGGTGTCTGGGCCGTTGTTGAGTAGCTCAGTGACATGTGGCGGTGTTTGGTGTCATCACTGGTGTTGTTGAGTAGCTCAGTGACATATGGCGGTGTTTGATGTCATCACTGGTGTTGTCGAGTAGCTCAGTGACATGTGATGGTGTTTGATATCATTGGTGTCCGAGATGGTCAGTAGCACAATGACATATCGGGGTGTTTGATAAAGTCAGACGTCGTCGAAGATGGTTATTAGCATCAGCAGTTCATTGATCTCACCGTCACTGAGACGAGGGCTGTGTTGGTCAGTTTTTTTTCAGCTGATCTGTCATTTATTCGGAGTAGCACTGCCATGTTAAGATTGGTCCAACGTTTGATGCTCCCTGTCCAATTCCCCTGTCTGTCCATGTGCCTTCCTTCCTCAAGTGTGGGATTTCTGTGACCCAGCTTTCCTGATGGTTCTCCAGGATTATATGACACCTGGTAACCAGATAAAAATCTTTAAGCTAGAGACATGGAAGTTTAGAGCAAGCTTGTTGGTACTTTCCTCAGTACATAGCTCATACAGTGGTAAGCAGTAACCGCTGATGAGATGAAGTGTCATGATCTAAACGGGAGCGGGATGGCCTACTGCAAGTTTTTGTTCAGGTCAGACTATAAACAGATTCCATGTGCTAACGCACGCAGAACTTGCCACACGAACACCCGTTTTGCCTTTCAGAAGAGTGGTCCAGTGTGTGCAGGTAAGATAGGATGACAAACGTATGCATATTTAAGGGAATACAGCTACCTTAATGGTGTGCAAAACGGTCGCATACACATAATATCCTTAGTGAACCTCAGAGCTCTAACTGAAGAAAATCATCTACATGTTAGAACAATGTTTTTTCAACCCTCAAATATGATTAATGTACAAATCTTGATTATAGACATAGGATT
The DNA here is from genome assembly GCA_028751875.1 of Rapana venosa. NCBI lineage: Eukaryota > Metazoa > Mollusca > Gastropoda > Neogastropoda > Muricidae > Rapana > Rapana venosa. The sequence continues at coordinate 52,151,354 of CM054149.1, read as the reverse complement.
GATCAACTCAACACGCTTTCTGTTAAGAAAAACTTCGTAAACATTGATGGACCGTGAAATTCTGTTCTTAAAAAAATTACGAAGGGGTACTTCTCTAGCACCAGCCAATGTAAAATGAAGGTTTATGTTAAACACCTTACTATTACAATGGCCGCTGCCAAGGCTGCTGCTAGAGATAGACACTAGATATAAAAATTCAAGAGTTATTGACATTATATTAAATATATATAGACAAGGGCTGCGCTAAGGTAATTGCATAACAGTTTATACAGTATCACTTTTCACAGTGAGCACTGCATTAACAGTTGTTAAGTAAACCGTAAGATATAGATTTTAACATGCTATTTGCATGTCACGAACACACCCATGCGCTCGCACACACATGTACACACACGGCACTGTGAATCATGTTTTAAAAGTCATCTTAACCCTAGCACCTTATTTCCATGGTTGTATACTTACAATTGAGGCCATGGTGACGAACAGGCAGTGCTTATGTGCTGATGACGGCAAGGGGTTTTGCAGGGTACTGGCAGTAGTCAGGAGAAACAGCTTCAGCAGAACTGCCGTGTGATCAGCATGACTACTTTACACCCTAACGTTAGGACTTCTTCGGAATAAGAGATGGGAAAGAAGAACTAAGACGGTTTGCGAAATGCTTGAAAAAGGAGTGACAAAATCAAAAGTCTTTATCGAAGAAGAAAACGAGCTTTACGCACAAGGACTGATTACCTTAATTCTAACCGCCTGTCCACACCACGTGTTCACCATGCCTACCTATCTTCAGGGACCAGATCAGATTCCTATGTGACATCCACACCCAGAACTACAGACTATCCAACCAGATTCGAAGTCATGGTCATCTTTGCTTTCTTCAGAAGGAAATATTTTCTACCATGCATTGACATTGCCTGAAAAGATGTTCTCTCTGGGACACACTAGATCACTGTCACTAAAGCCACATTGGATCACTCACTGTTTCACTAAAGCCACCTACCAGGATCACCGTCACTAAAGCCACATTGGATCACTGTCACTAAAGCCACCTACCAGGATCAGTGTCACTAAAGCCACCTACCAGGATCAGTGTCACTAAAGCCACCTACCAGGATCAGTGTCACTAAAGCCACCTACCAGGATCACCGTCACTAAAGCCACCTACCAGGATCACCGTCACTAAAGCCACCTACCAGGATCACTGTCACTAAAGCCACTTACCAGGATCACTGTCACTAAAGCCATATACCAGGATCACTGTCACTAAAGCCACCTACCAGGATCACTGTCACTAAAGCCACCTACCAGGATCACCGTCACTAAAGCCACCTACCAGGATCACCGTCACTAAAGCCACCTACCAGGATCACCGTCACTAAAGCCACCTACCAGGATCACTGTCACTAAAGCCTTTTACCAGGATCAGTGTCACTAAAGCCACCTACCAGGATCACTGTCACTAAAGCCACCTACCAGGATCACTGTCACTAAAGCCACCTACCAGGATCACTGTCACTTAAGCCGCCTACCAGGATCAGTGTCACTAAAGCCGCCTACCAGGATCACTGTCACTTAAGCTACCCTCGGACTGAAAACTACATACCACCCCAACCGCGTGTGAAACCATGGTCATCTTTGCTGTCTTCAGAAGTTAGTTTCTACCAAGCTTTGTCACTGCCTTAAAATAGGATGACCACTCCGGGACATCATGATCACTGTCAATAAAGCCACCTGAAGACCCAGAACCAAGGTTAGGGTCATCTTATCTTCAGAATTACATTTCTATCAGGTATTGTCAGTGCCTTAAGATATGATCACCCCGGGACACCAGGATCGCTTTCATCAAGATTGCTCCCCTTTGATCTCTTGCAACTAAGTTTTATTTTTATGGGCTTTAGTTGTTTAGGGTTTTGTTTGTTTTATTGGGGTTTTTTAGGGGGAGTGTTTAAGGTTTGTTTTAGTTATTTATATATTCCCCATTTAGTTTTTAGTTTTTGTTTAGTTTTATTTGTTTTAGTTTGGTTTGGTTTTAGTTTTACCCAGTTTAGTTTTATTCACGGTTTTGTTTATTGAAGTTTGTCCCATTTTATGTCAGTTTATTTCAATTTTGTTTTATTTTTTTGCCGTTTAGTTTTATTTCAATTTAATTTAGTTTTATTCGGTTTAGTTTTATTCGCAGTTTGGTTTATTGACATTTCTCACATTGTTTTTTTGTCAGTTTATTCCGATTTTGTTTAGTTTTAATTGGCTTAGTTTGGTGGGGTTTTTTTTATTCACGGCTTAGATCAGGGCACGTTTCTTTCGTTTGGTTTAATTTTAGATTTTGGGGTTGTTTTCTTTTATGAGGGTGTTTGTAACTTTTAAAAGTTTTAGTCTATTTTATTTTGGTTAACTTTTACATTTTTCCTTATTTTATTTTATATTCTTTTTAGAAGTTTTTTTTTCTCCTAAGTTTACACGTGTACACGTTTGAGATACTTCACCTACGTCAGTTTATTTCATTTTATTTTTGGAAGCTTTCGAGTTTTTAATCTCATTTCAATTTTTGAACCAAGGGGTCTGTGAAAGCAATCACAAATGTGGTGTCCAGCAATCCCTTAAAGCAATTGACATTCGTCCAACAGTCAGTCATGAAAAAGAACTGAAGGTGAAAAATTGATCAGAACAGCAGAAAACCTGATGAAATAATGATTTTTTTTCCATATCAAGTTCTTGCAGACATACTCCCTAGTTGCTACATCTTGAAGAGATCCATGAACTGGGCTACCTGGTAACTGCTGGCCTGTAGTTGTGAAACTCTACATAAGATTATTCAATTTACCTCCAACTGCGACTTTCCACAATCAACCACTGCTCTTACTGGCTTCTTTCCTCCGAAACGTTTACGATATGGGGAATCGTATCATGAATTTCTCTATCGCTGTACTGAATTGATGGCATTCATAATCTGGACTCTGCTCTCTTTTCTAACCAAGCACTCTAAGCTTTTTTGCTCAATCCTAATGCCTCTGTCGATCTTCCTAAAGATTGTGTGCACTACAGCAGTAGAATAACCCTATTCCTAAGAACATACGTCCGTGTCTCAGAACTATGATTTTAAAAAAAGGCTGTTGACAGAACTGGCTCAGAGTTTCTAGAGCTCTGTTGAACTGCTTCCTCAATCCGTTCTAGACAGAATCCTACTACAGGCCGGAATTATCCATGCTGCCACATCAGCGGTCCACCGTCACTGCACCCCAGTAGTGAATGCCCCACATCTCCGTGTCTAATAGGAAGGTCCATGGTTGTTGGCAAAAATCTGATTAGGACAGAATAGAAGTACGTCACACACACACGCACGCGCCACAACCCTCCCCCTAAAATAAGAAAAAAGGCAAAATTAAAAATTAAAAAACCCAACAGCTATGAAGGTGGAAGACAGGAGTTTACCTGCTTAACAAGCCCCGAGTTTCTGGGTTCAATTCCATCCTCATACTTTCTTCCCTATTTAAGGAGAAGATCGAACAGAATGTCAAAGTCCTTGACTATAAACCAAGGTGCCATATGTGAATGCATCCAGAGCATCTTGCGCACAAGTTAAACACCCATTCTGCTTTTTGGAAGTGCATGCCATTTTGTGCCGGTAGGTACAGAGTACAATTATTGTTTTAAACCGTATGGACACAGGTGTGTTTAGACACCATCCCCCAAGTCAAAAGGGCCATCTTAACGGTAGCCTAAAAACGGTCACATAGCAATAATTTCATCACTGGTAAATCTCAGCTCTCACTGAGACGCCAAACTAAAACAAAAAAGCAATAAAAATTCTCCAAATTAAAACATACCCCCTGCCCCCCGCTCAACTGTTTTCCATTAGCTAGGTTATTAACTATTTTATCGACTGCATTTATTTCAAAGTCTCATATGAACTGACTTCTTTAACTTCTTCAGCAGTTGCTGGGATACTGCATTAATCAGGCAGCGTGTCTTGACAAATTGAACCTGTGGAGCCCATCCCTCTCCACGTACAAGTGTGCATGTTTGTACTATCCATACCACCAGTCATAGCTGGAATACATCAACAGTCAACACTGCACTCCCTATTGCATTCTGTGATCTGAAGGTTCACCGCTACTGGCCATTATCTGTTGAGTGCATGCACAGGGGACCTCAAGCCCAGTCTCGTGCAGAGGACGTGCGTGGGATAAGAGTTGGAAATAACTCCATGGAAAAATTAAACGGACGCTTCTAATATTTCACCAACTCCACTGCGGAGATTAAAACTCACGACTTCATGGACCCATTGCGTAAAAGTCCAGCGTAAATCTACACAGGAACAGCGCCCCAGCGTCCCTCATACCACCACCATTGTCTTATCACTAAAAGCTTTGACAATACTTGTCACTGAACAGGTCGACAAGGCCTGTGTAAATAAACAAACGTGACCAAAAGTGTATACTAGGGCACAAGGGCACTAGTCGGTTCCCAGAATCAATGCTCTAAATATAAACATCATGCCACTTCATAGCACTAACAATACCAAGTATACTTGCGCTTGCCGTCTAATCATAAATGACCAATATGCTTGCATAGACATACTATCCTCATGTGCACAAGACCACGCACATACACACACAGAGGAGTGTGTAGGTGTCTCGACATGTCACTGCCCTAAAGTGTACCTAGTCTGAAAATTCGAGTCTGAACATTCGCAAAATGTGTCTGATGGTGTAAGTCACGTGAGTGAAGACTACGTGTCACACGAGACGCAGAAACGAATAATCTTAATTATTTGAGAACCGTGGAGCGGAACAACAGGGTGTCTGTCAAGCCACCGCGAGACACCCATTCATGGACTTTTCCTCTAGCGTTAACACCAGTATGGACTCGCCCAAGTCCTTGGATGAGACTATACCAAGGTCCTGTGTGCGAAAGCACGCACATCTTACCACACGCTTTAGCCCGTCCTGCCTATGGGAAGTGTAGGCCATTGCGTTCTGGTAAGAACTGAGAACAAAACTAAAAATGCACGTACATGTCCAAACTGGAAAACTCAAAATGTGGTTATCTTCATGGCGGGCAGAAAGGCATACCCAAAAATCTCACCATTGGTTAATCTCCAGCCCTAGCCCAGGAACAAACAAAACGAGGAAAAATAATGACACTACAAGCTAACTTCTCGTACATGAACAAATATTACTGAATGAAAATAATCCAGTTTTAACTGCATAAGAATCAACCAAAATTCTAAATAATGAAAATAAACCCAAACTTAACCGTTTGAAAACGTCCAGCACCATAGCTGTTCTCAAATCCAAGACTGGTGGGGTTCACTAACTTTATTTTACTTTTTTGTTATTTCCAAATGCTCGTTTTCTCAGTTAAAATGAGAGAAATTACATTTAAATGACACCAGTTAGCCTACCTGATACACAGCAGCCCAAGAATCAGGCTTTGAACCGGCTGAAAAATTGTGACCTACTCACGATTTCAAGGAAAACTTGTGGGGGGAAAAGGACAACTGCGTTGTGCTTGTCGTCTGCATGAAGATACCAGCTTTGGAACAGACAATTCTATCAGGTAGACTAAGACCGACACTTTTTTTTTAAAGCAGCTTGGCTTTAGCAAATCAAACATTGTGCACACCTACCTTTACGCCAGGTCGACCAAATTGAAAAAGTCATGGCGGGGCTTCTGTCTGCCTCTGTCTCTTTGCCTTGCTCAGTTTGAACTGTGTGCGCAATCTGCAATGCCGTGGTGATTGACCAATCACTCACGAATTTGAATTTCGACGCGCCCTCTAAGCTACTCGTGATAATCTCCCTTGCCTGTGTAAGAAAAGTAAGTGTATGTTCAATCCCTATAAAAGTGGATAGTGTGTGACGTCACCAAAAAATATAAAAAGATTTTCCCGTCTACATGCACAAATATGAAAACTGTTTAGGCCAAAAATATTGACTTCATTTATACCAGCATTTTAGAAAGAAATGTGTAACTTTTCCCCCAAAAGTAGAGCAAAACAAACAGGTATAGGGCCGGTGACGTCACACTGAACCCCGACCACAAGGCGATGGAATCTATGCCAGAGATTCAAGCTCTGCACCGTTCACACACGCTACATGTCACAAACAGAACAGTGAGCGTCACATGAAAAGCACAGGTTTGTTGTAGTTTTTTTGCTGGTAAGCTTCACGCTGCTGAGAGTGGCAGTGTGGCTGTTGTCAGATTCATCAAAATGGCTGACCGATCGTGGTTTAGAGGCAACGCACCTGCCTAGAAAGCAAAAAGTCCGGGTCGCAAGTGTGCGGTGGTTTGATCCCCGTTTAGGCCCGAAACTTTACCCCCATCCATTAGACCATGAGTGGTAATCTGGGTGCTAGTCTTTTGGTTGAGGTGATAAGCCGAGGTCCAGTGTATTACACATATCTATTTAGCGCACCTAAAAGAACCCACTGCAACAAGAGAGTTGTCCCTTGCAAAATTTTATAGAAAAAGGCCACTCTGATAGGGAAACAAATACAGTTGCAGACAGGAAAAGAGAAAAATGGGTGGCGCTGATCTTGTGGGGATCTGCTCTCCCCAGGCAGAGCAACCCGAATTTCACGCAGAGAAATCTGCCGTGACTTAAAATGGTATACATAAAAAGGATTTTGCTCTATGACTACATCACTACAACCGATAGCAATGCAGAGAGGGGGGAGGGGGGGGGGGGAGGACATGATAACCTCGGGCCGGGCAAAAAACACTACAATACAAAACATGACACATTCATACATACCTACTTTGTGGCTCGCTCTCTCTCTCTGTCTCTCTCTCTGTCTCTCTCTCTCTCTCTCTCTCTCTCTCTCTCTCTCTCTCTCTCTCTCTCTCTCTCTCTGAGGAAACTTAATATAAATGTCGAAAAAACAAAAGTTTTAGTTTTTTTCAAGAGGAAAATCAAGAAAATGCCTTGTTTTACACGTGGTGGTAAAGAAATTAAGGTGGCTTTTTTTTCATTTAAACATCTTTGGCTGAACCTTAATTATATAACAGCAAATTTAACTTGGCACAAAAACTCTTGTATGACCAAGCATGTCGTAGCATGTTCTCTCTGCTAAAAAAAATGCAGAAGACTTTTTCTTCCCATTGATATTCAGATAGAATTATTTAACAGAGTAGTAGTTCCAATTTTGCTTTACGGATGTGAGGTCTGGACTCAATCAATGTGTGAATTAGCTTCGAAATTACAACTTAAGTTCTTCAAAATAATCCTTAAACTGGGAAAATCTACTCCAAGTAAAATGGTTTATGGGGAACTGGGACAGTTTCCTGTGGAAATAACAGCTAAAGTAAGGATGCTTTGCTTTTGGTTTAAGCTTGTTGATATCGGAAGGGAGCCTAAGTTTTCAAATAATTATTGTTAATAAGCTGCTACATGATATGCATATCGCTAATGCCCACAAATCTACTTATTTAGCTAACGTAGAACGTATATTAAATGAAATCGGGTTACGTGGCATTTGGCAGAATCCGTTTGATCTCTATGTTTCACCTGAATGGTTAAAGCCAAAGTTACACGTAGTTTACAAGATCAGTATTTGCAACAATGGTTTTCTCATGTAGATAACAACGACATATTTCTTAATTATAGACTATTTAAAAAGTGTTTCTTCTTTGAAGATTATCTGTCGATTCTTCCTCGCAATTTGTCATTAGCTTTTATTCATTTTCGAACGTTAAATCACAGACTTCCCATCCAAATAGGCAGAATAAGAAATGTTCCCAGAGCAGAGAGTCTGTGATAAATGTGGTGAAAACCAGCTAGGTGATGAGTTCCATTATCTGTTCAAATGTCATTTCTTTGTGCAGTTAACAAACAAATTTATCCCAAGATATCAAAAATCCCAAATGTTATGAAGTTCCATGAATTGTTTAGCTCCACAAATAAATCCTTGCTTATCAAAGTTATAAAATTTCTCAGAGACATAATGAAAACCTATTGATTTGATGCATCTTTTTATGTGTCACTAGTGTATTTTGTTACATGTTAAGGATAATTTAATTTTCTTTGCTGGTATAGACTTGAATGGCCGTGTCCTTGTGTGAGCGTACTTGCACCCGCGCGTGAACGTGTGTGTGTGTGTGCGTGTGTGTGCCCGCGCATTTGTGTGCATGCGTGCGCGCGTATCTGTGTACTGGTTGTGCTTTAGTAGCAGGGAGATCCAACTCACATTGATACAGCTGCCTCATGAGAACTGTTGTATTTTCATTTGACTGTTGTTTGCCTGGCGTGCTGTTTGAAATGCTTCCTGCATGCGTGGGTGCGTGAGTGTGTGTGTGATGCTGGAGCGGGCGACCTTCTTCGCGTGTGGATGTTCCATGCGTGTGTATGTGTGTGTGTGTGCTGGGGATGCCTTTGCGTTGCGCATGATGTGCTGAGAGAGAGAGAGAGAGAGAGAGAGAGAGAGAGAGTATGCAGTTGATTGCTGGTAATGTATTCAGGCATCATGTTAATTTGTCGTGCCTTTCCTGTATTGTGAATGGTCTTTTACTTTTCATGTCCATAGTTTGTGCTTTCCTTTCTGCTTTCCGTTTTGGGGTGAGTGGTTTTTTTGCGCACGCCCACGTCCGCAAGTTGTGGCTTTGTTGAATTTCATGTGCCCCTTGGGGTTTTCTTGAAATAAATCTTGAATCTTGATAAACACTGTAGGTTTGTACAATTATCATATACTGTAAAATAATGTACTACGTGAAAACACATAATTATGAATTTATCACAAAGCCAAGCACACATACACACGCGCAATAATTGTTATGTTCTGCAGGCGTTCACATACGGGATCTTGGTTTATAGTATCATCCGAAAGACGTTCGGGGAGTGGAGTCTGCATACATGTTCACTCCAGGGAACAAACTCCCTTTAACGGGCGTGTCGGTGGTGACTGAGCATGGCCCTATCACCAAAAGGTGTTTTTTTTCCAGACTGTTGATACTGATTTTTAAAAACATTATAATGAATCAAAACGAGAGTCAGTGGAAGAACGGGTATTTCAGGAGCGATTGTAGACAGCCAGAAAGTCGAGTATATAGGCAGAGAAAGAGCCTCTGAAAAGATTGAAGCATGTAGTAATCTATATACCTGTCTACACAGGAAGCCAGTGAGGTGTTCTGTGGAGTGGCTGAGGCGGGTAGTATCTTTTGGATTTGAGAACAACTCTGGTAGCTGAATTTGGGACTGTTTGCAGTTGACTCGATATTGTTTTTGTCTTCTAGTCGCGGGTTTTCATAGGTCAGAGGGGCTGTCATACATGTCTGTTACATTTAAGTCGATAGTCATGGGAGCTAATTCATTGACAGAGGAAGTTGTGAATGAGTGTACAAATGCTAGTAATGGTGTAATTACCTCCCTTTGTGTAATGTCGCAGCTAAATCTATAATAATAATAATAATAATAATAATAATATATGGAATTTATATAGCGCTGAATCTTGTAAAAAACAAACAAATCGAAGCGCTTGCACTCAATCATTTACAGGCATAGGGCACATCTGTGAATTGTGAAAAGCCCTGTCTTAGAAAACAGTTCTACATGATTCAGAGTGTACTGAAAATAAAGTTATTTGTGTAAAAATATACATCTTGCAAGAGATGTTAGTGGCCTGTCTATATAAATAGCATCACCAACAATTGGCCTGTCTATATAAATATCATATGTCCCTAAAAACTTCTCCTTTTTTTGCTATCCACTCTCTTTGACTGTAACTGTTAATTCATCATGTCTATTTTCTGCCTTCTTGGTCCAAACCCCCCAGAACCATTTACTCTAGAGCTAACAATTTTCTCCAATGCCGACGTTGGTTGTGCTGGGCCTGACTTGTCAGGCGCTTAAGGGCAGTGCAACGTACATCCGCTCATGTAACTGATAACAATAATAGCTGTTTGAATGTTCGACAGAAAGAAAGAAAGAAGACCACTGATCTACTGGTTGCCTGAGAACAGCACAGGCGCGGACATGGGCGCAAATGAAAGCAGCAATGACAGCAGGACGACAGCAAACTATACAACACTAAGCTGACAGCAGCGTCAAGAGAGAAAAATGGTTAGAGCAGAGGAAGAGGGGAAAACTGGCAGAATTGAAGGGGAAAATGGCAGCGGGGGTGTAGGGGGAGTATAAAGGCAGTGGCGAAGAATATGAATACTGAATCTCTAATATCTCAAAAGGGCGAGAAATTCATGGAGTTACAAGCAAGCATAGCTAAAAACAATCAACAAATCAACATAAACATGTATTAGCGCAAATCAGCATCACACTGGCCCAGGCAACCATGATGATGGTGGTGGTGGTGTTGTTGCTGGTGGTGGTGACTATGGTGGTGGTGGTGTTGCTGGTAGTGGTGACTATGGTGGTGGTGGTGACTATGGTGGTGGTGTGGTGACTATGGTGGTGTGGTGACTATGGTGGTGGTGGTGACTATGGCGGTGGTGGTGACTATGGTAGTAGTGGTGGTGACTATGGTGGTAGTGGTGGTGACTATGGTGGTGGTGGTGGTGACTATGGTGGTAGTGGTGGTGACTATGGTGGGGGTGGTGAATGTGGTGGTGATTATGGTGGTGGTGGTGGTGACTATGGTGGTGGTGGTGACTATGGTGGGGGTGGTGATTGTGGTGGTGATTATGGTGGTGGTAGTGGTGGTGACTATGGTGGTGGGGGTGACTATGGTGATGGTGGTGGCAGCGGGGGATGGTGCACGTTGTGGTAGTGCTGCTGCTTTTGGGGGAAAAAGAAGAGGAGGAGGGGGAGGACGACTATAATGATGATGATGATGATGATGATGATGATGATGATGATGATGATGATGATGATGATGATGATGATGACAAAGACGATAATAATAGTGATGTTGATGATGACTCCAGATAAGAAATGTTGCTATCACACACACACACACACACACAATCACAGACACACACACACACACGCACACACACACACACACAAACACACACACACACACACACACGCACACACACACACACACACACACGCACACACACACACACACACACACACAAACACACACACACACACACACACGCACACACACACACACACACAAACACACACACACACACACACACACACACACACACGCACACACACACACACACACAAACAAACACACACACACACACACACACACACGCACGCACGCACACACAGTCACAGACAGAGATCTACATAGACCAGCATCTAAGCTATCATTCTCTAAGGAACACTGTAGTTTGTTTGCCTGATGGAAGAAGCGCACACCACTGCAACGATTACCGCAAATGATGTGTGGCAGGCCAGACTCCATGTAAGCCTATGATTATATCCCCGCTCCTAATTCCATTGATCCGGAATAGCCTTGTGGTAAGAGCGTTGCGCTCGCAATCTGACGGCCTGGGTTCGTTTCCAGGTTTGAGTCGCAACCAAGACTTATTTTACCCCTGGAGGTAACCATTAGCGCTGACTCCTGAAAGTCCTTCAAATGAGACGATAAACCGAGGTCCCTGTGTGAACGCACACAGAACATTTTGTCCACACGTTAAATCTGTTCGGTTTTTCGGGAGAGTAGACCATTAAATTTTGTGCTGATGACAACGCATGTCAAAATTGAAAATAAAAACTCATGAATACGGGGACTGGAAGTAAACACGTAAAGCACATGACTGCTTATTGTATTATTCTCGAAATAAAAGAATGAGATATGATCAAATGAAACAAGCAAAGCAAGTTGGAATAGGCCGCAGACACAGAATTACGAACGAGAGCAAGCTGACAGTGTCAGAGAAATAGAGAGGAAAACTTGGACAATGAAAAACGATTGAGAAATGCTTATCCAATACTGCATTCCCCCTCCCCCTTTACGTTGTTTGCCGTGGGTAAATCTGGCCAAGTGATGAACTATTTATTTCATACCACTTTATGTCACGGTGTGAAATTCGGGCTGCTCTCCAGGGGGAGAGCGCATCGCCACAAGAACGGCGCCACCCATTATTTTTTTCTTTTCCTGTCTGGAACTGTATTTGTTTGCATATCAGAGTGGCTTTTTGATAAATAATTTTTCCAGGGACAACTCTCTTGTTGCCGGAGTTCGTTTACGTAAGCTGAATAATTATGTGTAACACACGGGACTTCGGTTAATCGTCTCATCCGCAAGACTAGCACCCAGACCATCACTCATGGTCTAATAGATGGGGGACAAGTTTCAGGCCCAAACGGGGATCGAACCACCGCCTACTTCCGACCCGGACTTTTCGCTTTCTAGGCAGGTGCGTTACCTCTAGACCACCGATCCACTGACTGGATTTGGGTTGATGATCACTTACATGATATTGCTGGTCTTCTCTGTCTTCTACACTATCCCACATCGCAGATCTTGTTGTAGTAGACCTGAGCTGAAGCTTTATATTTCTGAGTACTGTACGTTAAGTCAGTTATTGTAGAACTACATAACACTACTCTACACTACACTACAACACAACACAATACAACACAACACAATACAACACAACACAACACAACACAATACAACACAACACAACACAACACAACACAACACAATGCAGTAATTATCGTGTCTGTCACCCCTCATTAGGAAAGCATACCACACTCAAGCTAGATGTGGTTTCCGTGTGCTAAAATTGAACCAAGTAAGGAGAGATTGGGGACGGCATAGCTCAGTGGTCGGAGCACTCGCTTTCCCCCAGCCAAGGTATTAAGCAGTGTCGAGCGTGGTTACCACTTGGATGGGTGACCGTTTGCGCGCCTTGACTTCACTACAGTCTCCTAGTTCACCCAGCTGTAAATGGGTACCTGCCTCTTTAGGGTCAGGGAAGGTAAAGCAGCGAGGGAGAGGAGATGGGCGCCGCCCTCAATATGCTGGCCTCTTGAGAAGCTGAGGTCTCGACACGTCGCTTCCTTACGACCGTATAGGTTATGGGAACACCTTTACCTTTTTAAAGAGAGATTATGGACCTCTGGAAACCAACAGACAAGAACCAATTACTCTTCAATAAATAAATAGAATGACCGCCAGGGTGACAAAATGAGGGGGGAAGATGTCAGCTGATTTTGACTACCGACCTCAGCCAGCTAGATATAGGACACTTTGAGAGACTTCCCCCCACCCCCCTTATCTCCCAAGAGAGCATCATCTACTGGCAGGTCACTACATCAGGATCAGGCACAGTGCCACACAGAGGATTTAGCTTGACAGAGACAGAGAGATAGACAGACAGACAGACAGACACAGAGACAGAGAGAGACAGACAAACAGACAGACAGAGAGATAGACATACAGACAGAGACAGACATACAGACACAGACAGACAGAGAGATAGACAGAGAGACAGACAGACAGACAGAGACAGACAACAGACAGAGACAGAGAGAGACAGACAAACAGACAGACAGAGAGATAGACAGAAGAGACAGGAAGACAGACAGACAGAGACAGAGAGACAACAGACAAAGAGGACAGAGAGAGACAGAGAGACAGACAGACATACAGACAGAGACAGACAGACAGAGAGACAGACAGAGAGGCAGAGAGAGGGGGGAGGGGTCAGAGTTGTACCTCCCCTGTCACAATTCACTCCCCCCCCCTTTCTCCTCTCTGAAGGATTATCTTGTCACGAGGCTCGTCCCTCCAGGGGGCGCTCACTTTTCGTTTTAATGAAACGTGTTTATGATGGTCTTGATGTGTATACACATATGTATATATGTATGTGTTTAGTGCTAATGATATAATTATTGATATGTGCTCAGATAGCATTATTATGGGGTCTTGATACATATATGTGTATTATCATGTATGTGTTTAGCGCTAATGATATACTGATATGTGCTCAGATAGCATTATTATGGGGTCTTGATACATATATGTGTATTATCATGTATGTGTTTAGCGCTAATGATATACTGATATGTGCCAGATAGCATTATTATGGGATCTTGATACATATATGTATAGTATTATGCATGTGTTTAGTGCTAATGATATACTGATATGTGCCAGATAGTTTTATTATGGGATCTCGATAATATATGTATATTATTATGTATGTGTTTTGTGCTAATGATATACTGATATGTGCCAGATAGCATTATTAAGGGGTCTGGATACATGCATGTAAAATATGTATGTGATTTGTGCTAATTACATATCGATATATTCTCAGATAGCATTTTTATGGGATTGTACCTAGATCAAATTACGTTGTAATCTTGCTTGCTGCTTTTATTTATGTTAGTGTTATTGGCAGTGTGTGTATGTGTGGGTATGCGCGTGCGTGCGTGCGTGTGTGTGTGTGCGAGCGCGCATGTGTGTGATTTTCATTTTTGTTTTAAATCTGCAGTTATCTTGGACACTTTAAACCATGATGAAATGAAGCTTTCTTGTGTCTTTTTGAGATTATGGTTTCTATCAACTATGTGCCAGTTAGTATTGTCAATGCCCTTCATGGGATGCTGAAAGTATTTTGGACTTGACTTGAAGTCAAATGGTCTTAACCATTCGGCTGGAGCGTCTGTCGAGATGACAAGAAAAATAAGTCGAACAAACACCCAAACGCAAAAACACCGCCACACAGCGCAGAAACCATTATGGCAAATGATGTGTGACATACCAAACCCCCATGTGAGCACAGCATTAAATTTTCATCCTTGATCTCGAAATTGTAAATCCCACACAATCACAACGAGTTTAAAGTATGCCACGAGAGAGAGAGAGAGAGAGAGAGAGAGAGAGAGAGAGAGAGAGAGAGAGAGAGAGAGAGAGAGAGAGAGAGAGAGAGAGAGGGAGAGAGGGAGAGAGAGAGAGAGAGAGAGAGAGACAGACAGACAGACAGACAGACAGACAGACAGACAGACAGACAGACAGAGAGAGAGAGACAGACAGACAGACAGACAGACAGACAGAGGGAGAGAGAGAGAGAGAGAGAGAGAGAGAGAGAGAGAGAGAGACAGACAGACAGACAGACAGAGAGAGGGAGAGAGAGAGAAGAGAGAGAGAGAGAGAGAGAGACAGACAGACAGACAGACAGAGAGAGGGAGGGAGAGAGAGAGAGAGGGAGAGAGAGAGAGAGAGAGAGAGAGAGAGAGACAGACAGACAGACAGACAGACAGACAGAGACAGAGAGATAGACAGACAGACAGACAGACAGAGTTAAAAGGAAAAGCAAACCTATAGAGAAAGAAGAGAGGCAGGAGAAGTTTATAACTGGTTGTGGCAAGAGTTTAACACTGAAAATAGGTCTGCTGTATCATACTGAAGAACCCCCCCCCCCCCCCCCCACTTCATCTCTTCCCCTCGGGGAATGTGGCCCAGATGCAAAACCTATAATCGCAAGAGTTGACCTGTAGATTCAGACTGTTTGTTTTTCTAAACCAGATAATGTTTGGTGGTTGTTTTTTCATTGTTTGTGTATGTGCATATTAGACTAAAACTGAGCAACCCCTTTAAATTATTGCCATATTATTGTTTGTGTGGTGTGGATTGTTAGACGGTCTGCTAAGATACAGACAACATGAATGAACAAGCAATTTTCAAAACTGGAGAGAAAAACACACAAAATAAACAAACAAAACTGTTTCACTTTCTACAGAAACATGTATGGATTAGTGGTCTAGAGCTAACGCGCCTGCCTAGAAAGCGAAAAGTTCGGGTTCGAAGTATGGGGTGGTTCGATTCCCGTTATGCCTAAAAGTTTCCCCCAAACCACCACACATTTCGAACCCGGACTTTTCGCTTTCTAGGAAGGTACGTCACTTTTCAGACAACCGAACCACTATGTGAAACTGCGTGAAGCTTGTGACTCCATGAACCCTTGAAAGAGATGGACATTAATTTGAATAATTGTATCTTAAGTCATGACAGATTTTTGGGGGGTGTAATTCGGGCTACTCTTCCAGGGCAGAACACGTCGCCACAAGGACAGCGCCACCCATTAATACTTTTTTCTTTTCCCATATTTTTCTTTCTTCACAATTCACAATAGTTTATTCCCATGAACTCTTTTTAGCAGTCTGTGTGTGTATACTGGGACATAGAGCCAATCCAAAGCCCCCGGGGTGACATACCGTGGCGTGGGGAGGCCAGTAAAACAAGGTCACCGGTCATCATTGCTGAGACACAGCAATCCTCCCTGAGGGAGCTTCCCCTGACACCTCACTACATCAGGGTCAGTCACAGAGCAGCTGAGGGGATTAAGTTTGACAGGAAGGGGGGGGGGGGGGGGGAGTAGAGGGAAAAGGGAGGGGGGGGAGAGCAGCTCAGTGAAGACTCTCCTCCACCACCATTCAACCCCCTCTCTCCCATTCCTCATTCGGATGTCCCAGTGGAAAGGGGATTATCTTGTCAGAGAGCTCATCCCCTCAGGGGCTGGTTCCGGCACCTCACCCCTGTCTGGTCCCCTGGAGTCACTGGTCACAGGGATGCTGGTGTAATCACCGTGATGGAGGGGACAGCAGGTAAATGATAGGAGAAGCTGCTGCTGCTGCTGCTGCTGCTGCTGCTGCTGCTGCTGCTGCTGCTGCTGCTGCTGCTGCTGCTGCTGTGGTAGTATTTAT
>CM054149.1:52129784-52132284 GCA_028751875.1 Rapana venosa | reverse complement strand
CCTTAGCTTTGGGAAAACGAGTGCTCTGACCACTGAGCTATCCCGTCCCCGTACACTATCTGCACCTTTTTATTTATTTTTACATAAGCATTCTCCCCATTCCAACACCAAGGATTCTTTGATCCAGAACAGAAGATATGCACTACCGACTTCTGCATCGCCACCTTGCATGTTTGTTTGCCGCCAACACACACCACACAACACACAGCACGCACGACGCATGCACTACACACACACATACGCACGCATGCACACACACACACACGCACACACAAAGTCATGGCAGACCTGCCAGCAATCTCATTAGCCCAGGAAGACACAAACACGTTGACTGTATGGAATCCTCCACTGCCACTGCTACTTGATTGACTATCAGACAGCAGAAAAATGTCAGGGGGTATTGGGTGCTGGCTCAGATTCCGAACACTTCTTTTCTCCCATGCTGAGGTCGGATGCGCTGGGCCTGACTTGTCAGGTGCTTAACGGCAGCACAACCCATTTTTGCTCATGTGACAGACTGGCAATAGGAGATGCTTTCTGAGCGTTCACCGAAGAAGAAGAAGAAAAGAAGAAGAAGAGAAGAAGAAGAAGAAGAAAGAAGAAGAAGAAGAAAAGAAGAAAAGAAGAAGAAGAAGAAGAACAAGAAGAACAGAACAAGAACAAGAACAAGAAGAAGAACAAGAAGAACAAGAAGAAGAACAAGAAGAAGAACAAGAAGAACAACAAGAACAAGAAGAAGAACAAGAAGAAGAACACGAAGAAGAATATTCGGAGGTGTGAGGCTTTGTTTTGTTCCTTGGCAAGAGTTTCGAGGTTCGCTAATCGTCATAGTTTTGCGTTGGCCACCGGTGTTTTTTTCCTTCATCATGAAGGCGGCTGCATTCCGATTTCATGGTTGATTTGTGACATGAAAGTAAAGAGGTTGTGTGTGTTTGTGTGTGTGCGCGCGTGCTTGCGTGCGTGCGTGCGTGCGTGTGTGTGTTGTGCGTGTGTGTGTGTGTGTGTGTGTGTGTGTGTGTGTGTGTGTGTGTGTGTGTGTGTGTGTGGTGTGTGTGTTTTGTGTGTGTGTGTGTGTGGGTGTGGGTGTGTGGGTGTGTGTAAGTGTGTATGTATGTGTGTACTTGTAGTTATATGCATGATTATATGTTTGCCTGCCTGCTTCTGTCATTGTACGTATATATGTGAGGCAAATGGAATCGTCCTGCAAGGTTAATAATAATAATAATAATAATAATGTATGGAGTTCATATAGCGCTGAATCTTGTAAAGCAACAAATCAAAGCGCTCAGGTCTTTTTTATTACTCTAAAGATTCTAAACACTTCACTCATTTAGCAAAGCGGGGCTACATTCATAGTGGGCAAAATGGTCACATACGCCAAAAAAAAGGTTACACACACACACACACATAACACAACACAACACAACACAACACAACACACCACACACACACACACACACACACACACACACACACACAACACATCACACACACACACGCACACACACACATAAACAGAGAGACTGAGAGACAGAAACAAATAGAAGAAAAATAAAGACCAGGAAAACTTGACAGATTCACAAAAAAAACAAGAAAGAAGAGACTCGGTTCAAACCATGTGTCAGCCTCCATGAGAACTGTGGCCGTTTCCGCTGCCACTGTCATTTTTCACCGTCAGACACAGGGGAAAACCACACACTCTCAGAGATATAGACACAGGGGAAAACCCCACACTCTGATAGATATAGACACAGGGGAAAACCTAACACTCTGAGAGATATAGACACAGGGGAAAACCACACACTGTGAGAGATATACACACAGGGGAAACCACACACTCTCAGAGATATAGACACAGGGGAAACCACACACTCTCAGAGATATAGACACAGGGGAAAACCACACACTGTGAGAGATATAGATACAGGGGAAAACCACACACTGATAGATATAGACATAGGGGAAAACCACTCACTCTGAGAGATATAGACATAGGGGAAAACCACACACTCTCAGAGATATAGACACAGGGGAAACCACACACTCTCAGAGATATAGACACAGGGGAAAACCACACACTGTGAGAGATATAGATACAGGGGAAAACCACACACTGATAGATATAGACATAGGGGAAAACCACTCACTCTGAGAGATATAGACATAGGGGAAAACCACACACTCTCAGAGATATAGACACAGGGGAAACCACACACTCTCAGAGATATAGACACAGGGGAAACCACACACTCTCAGAGATATGGACACAGGGGAAACCACACACTCTCAGAGATATAGACACAGGGGAAACCACACACTCTCAGAGATATAGACACAGGGGAAACCACACACTGAGAGATATAGACACAGAGGAAAACCACACACTCTCAGAGATATAGACACAGGGGAAAACCACTATAATATATATAGACACAGGGGAAAATCACTCTGAGAGATATACACACATGGGAAAACCACTGTGAGAGATATAGACACAGGG
>CM054149.1:52112284-52124784 GCA_028751875.1 Rapana venosa | reverse complement strand
GGCATTTAAATAATCAGCATTATAAATGACAATTTTTTTAGATTTATTTGCTTTTTCTAATTCGATATTGATTGTATTCTTACTGATGAACATATCTGAAAACATTGAAACAAAAGCTTCTGCTTTTTTTTCAATTATCTTGAAATCTAGTATTTTCAAATTTGATTGAATGTGTTGAAGCTGAAATCCTCATTTTCCATTTCAAACTTTCTCCAAACTTTAATGTAAATCCTGGATTCTGATATTTCATTTATACAGAATTCTGGTCCAATACGTGTTTTTTTGCCTGAGCCATTAATCTTTTACATTGAGTTTTTAGCAAACTTCATAACAAATAAAGTTTTCTTCTGATTGATCTTTTACCATATTTTGAATCGTCAGTTTTTATGGTTACTGCATCCTCACATGTTTTAGTCCACCATCTATTGCCCGTATGCTTTCCCATTCTTGTTGCTTTTGGGTGTTTGGGAATAGAAAATCTCAGCTGCATGTATGAGCTTTGCCACAAAAATTGGAAATAAAACTATCCTACATCATCCTCTACGTCGTTTACAAATATCAGTAGCCTGAAGGAAAAGATTGAAAAGAACTCCAGTCCAGCCCAATTTATATCGCAAATTAGGAATTTTTATATCCTCACTATGTGTTAGTCTGATATTCAAAGGTCCTCAAATGACAACGTAATAGGGCAATGAACACTTCCAAAAACACATCCTCCTTCAACATTCCAAATAGGCAATTGATAGCTAAAACTGAGATATTAATGTTAAATCAATACACTTGGTTTATGACTAAAACATCAGGAATTCTGGTTTACTCTACCATCAATTCAATACGTAAAGCTTTGAAACCCCGAATATTTCTACCAAACGGTTGCTGTGATAGTAAGCACCCAGAAATCCCAAAAAGGGGCATGAGAATAGAAATCGCCCAGAAATAATCCATTTATGTTTTTGTGAATCTGTGTTTTTTTTAACCATCAGGCTGTTGTCATTTTTTGGACCTTGATGTAAATATACAGAACTAAATTTAATATGTCATCTTGTATATTAGACTGTCACCCTACATTATATATATCTGCTGTATGTTGCATAATAGGAGAAAACACAAGTTATCATTACTCTAAAGCCCTGCCTGACATATCTGGCAGATTTTACATTAGAATATGTAACACAGTCCACACTGTGGTGGTAATTAAAAATTTGTTAATTTCGCATTTTGCTTTAAATCCACATTAGAGGATTGAAGTGCTAATATTGAGTAATTTATCTAGTTAAAAACTGTGAAAAACCCACCAAGTTTGTGTCTATGCTGCGAGCATTCCAATCTAGCAAGTTTTTACAACCTCTAGAACGTGTAATTACATGACCCAAGTTTTTGTGGTTTATTTTTTCTCTCCATGGAATAGAACATGTAATAACACAATGTGCTGTCAATTGATTTTGGTTAATCATATCGCATACATAAAACAATTAAACTGAATGAGCGTGGAAAGAACAGTGACTTAATAAAAAAAACAAACGATAAAGTACCATATTGCAAACAAATAAAGAATCGGAAGTCAACGGTAGAATAAGCAGTGAATGCTTGGTAGTTAACAAGGAAAAATAATAAATAATTAACCCCCCAAACCCAAACACACCCTGGCTTAAAAGTCATGACTTCCATGAAAGTGCGTGAGTGGGAGTGGCATGCGTTGCGAGTAACATGTGTGGAACAGGTTGAAGAAGCATTAATTTATTAAATGGAGAACGCCCATGTAGTGGTGGTGGAGGATACAGCTCAGAGTGGCAGCAGGTGATGAGGTCCTGTCGAGCCAAAGATTGCCGTTAAAAGAACGCCAGTGTTGCTGCACCAAACCTCCGCGTCTCTGTCATCTTCGTGGCCGTTCCAAAACAGCTTACTCAGGTGAACGCCCAAGTTCTGGCAACATTGCCAGCACCATATAATTAAATGAATGTCTCTTGCAAGGTGTTTAAAGGACGAATGATCTCAATAGAGCCAATGATAAAACGTTTTGATGTTTTCTTTCAACGATTTTTTACGAGAATGCATGGGCGATGTAGAGCAAACCGTCTTGCTTCCAGAGGGGTTATTTTGTATTTTTTTGGCTAGACTGGGATCCGCCCTGCAGCATACAACTGTGACTTCGGGAAAATTTCCTGAACACTTACAGCCGCTGCCATGGCTTTGCACAATGCTGCAGGATCCATTCCCATTGATGTCGTTAGATGCCGTGATGCAGCACGACACAGTCTGGCAAGTTCTAGCTCCTGCTAGCTTCTTCCGCCACTTTCTTGATGTTTGTTGATAGTATAGCTTTTTTTCCGATGCTACTTGGAGGCCATATGACAGAGCTAATACGTGTTGGTTTATTTTGTCATATGTGAATCGTGGCAAGATGAGGACACGAGGAAGTCTGATCGTTCCTTTGAATCTGGGCAGGGGCCTGATAGGAAGGCGGTTTTTCCTCTTTTCCTCATTGCGTCAATTTGTATCGTTGACGTTTCCACTTTGAATCATTTTTGAGTCAAATTTTGCTTTCTTCTGTTTTTGTTTTTCTTCTTCATATCATCATCCACCCACCCCTGCTCTCATACTGCCCAATGCTTTAGGGGAGGGTCCAGAGATGCCAGATTTATTTTTAGGGCATCAGCAGAAAAGACAAGGGTGAGACTTTTTGCTTTTTGTAGGACTATCTTCCTGCTTTGCGTCTGGTTTACTTTTTGTTGACATAATAGTTTGTTCGATGTATCATTCTGTTTGCATACCGTTTTTCTAGTTTTTCAATGCGTTTCGGCATAAGTTCATTTATTACACATTTTCGATCAATATGTGACTCCCTGCGACAGATGGTAAAGATACGCGTTCTGTAAAGTCCCGAGAGCCTGGATCTATAACGGTTTGCTGGGCAGTAGAGCTGGTTGTCGCCTGGTTTTGTCGATTTGTGCCCGTTTGGCTTTAATGAGCTTGAGCTGGTCTTTTTTACTGGTGTCCTTGGCAGCCTTGAGAGACCAGTCGGCAATACTGATCCCCATGCTTCTGTTTGTCATAGTGGCTGTTTGGTTTCACAAAATTTCCTCCAGAAAGATCAGTAGAAATGGGCTTTCCACATGTTGATACGGAAGACCGTGTGGTTTGTGTGTGTGTGTGTGTGTGTGGTGATAAAGTGTGTGTGTATGTGTGTGTGTGTGTGTGTTGTGAAAGTGTGGTGTGTGTGTGAAAGGTCTGTGTGTGAACGTGTGGTGTGTGAGTGGTGTGTGTGTTGTGTGTGTGTTGTGTGTGTAGTGTGCCAGCAGTGTTTTCTCCGCTGCCTTCTCCTCTGTGGTCCATGTAACAACATCAGGAGGGAGCCTGCAGAGGGAATTCTACCAATGCCACGGACTGCTGGCATTCCCGCAACAGGCGTATAGGCCACGTACCAGGAAAGGATGGTGTTGGTGCAGTGTCTGAGATAAATACACTGACACCAATGTGATGCACTGAGAGTTGTGTGTTTCCGAGTTTTTTGTTTTTTTTTGTCTGTGTCAATCACTGTGTCGTCTTAACCCTGCCTCTGTCTGTGAACTTGTCTATTCATTTGCTTTCTCTGCCATTCCATTGTGTTTGTTTTCTGTCTTTGTCTGTACTCTGTAGCCTCTCTCTCCTTTTTCCTATATTTCTGTGCCGTCTCTCTCTCTCTCTCTCACTCTCTCTTCATCTCCTCTCTCGCTCAGTCTCTCTCAATCATCTCTCAACTCTCTCCTCTCTCGTCTCACTCTCTTCTCTCTCTCTCTCTCCCTATCCGTTTCTCGTTCTCATGTGTCGAATGCAGTTTTTACATACGCACACCCATGATGCAAGCTATGCATGTGCATAGCTAATACCTAACATAATCTACCCACCTACCTACCAACTCCACCTACCTATCACCTATCTTTCACATTACCTTTGCCTCCACCTTCACCTATCCCACACCTTCATAGAATGTTGGAGCACCACTAAAGATTTTGCGACCACTTCCTCCATTCCTCATCGCGGTTTCCAGCTGTCGGTATATGTCGTTCCACTCAAGGGGCCCGTCCCCCCTCTGGTGTTGTCTTCCCTCGTTTTTCTTTTTGCCCCCTCCCCTTCCCTTTGTACTGTTCCCCGCGAGCGTCTTGGCCAGTCCGATGTTCCCGTACGTGCCGTCCCCTTCAGTTGCGGTTTTTTTTACTGAATCAGGAGCTCTTCATATGGTCCCATATGTTTCAATTTGGCATGGTTTTCACTTCCTCCTTTTGATTGATTCTGATGAATACCAAGAGTTTGCGAAAGCACCCCCAAACTCCTTGCCCGTATCCCTTTTAAAGTTGCTTTTTGACTACGTTTACAGGGTACAAAAAAATGGACTGACCAGGGAACGCATCTTTTTTGAAAACTGATGGTGATGTTCTTTTCGTTCCGAGCCTTTCAGTTTGGTCTTGGATGTGGTCCCGGGGGATCCCGGGGGGAAATTTTGGTTTTGATCTTCTTTAGATACTACACCACCTACCACCTGCCCCGCCCCGCCTCCTACCTACCCGCCTACCACTTTCATACTACATAAATACATACATACATCAACATCCTAATAAAAACATAAACATACATAATACATACAACCACACACCAATACATCATTCAACAAACCACACATACATCATAATACATTCACACAGACCAATACCACTACATTTTCAAACCCTACATACATACACCATACATACACAAAAATAATACATACATACATACACAACAACATACTACTTAAAAACATATATAATAAATGCATGCTGCTAATACATACAAAAAACTAATACACACACACAGGGAAACACCCGGGCACACAACAACCCCCACAACACCACACACACAAAGGCAACACACACACACCTCCCTACCAATCGCACTTGCATGATGCTTTTTTAACTTCGCAGCACATTTTTTTTGCCATTTTGTTTGAAGTGTTTAGGGGGGTGTGTGGTGTGTGTTTTGTGGTTGGTGTGTGTGTGTGTTGTGTGTGGTGTGGTGTTGTGGTGTGTGTGTGTTTGTGAAGTGTGCGTGTGTGTGTGTGTGTGTGTGTGTGTGTTGTCAGCGTGTTTTCTCCGCTGCCTTCTCTCGTGGGCCATGTAAAACTCAGGGGGGGCCGCAAGGGAAATTTGCCAATGCCACGGGGACTGGCATTCCGCACAGAGACAGTCAGCATTGTCCGTGTCCCTAATGGGTTTTCGTGTAATGGGGACGGCCCTTGAGATAAAAAATTCCCCCCTCCCGATCCCGGGGAAAGGGGTTGTGGAAACGGCTTCTCTTTTTTTTCCTCACCAGTGGGTTTCCATGCACCAGAATGCACATCGCAAAACCATATTCGAACAAACAAAAAAATTCTGAAATTTACAAAAAATGTTGTCTTTGTGGGTTGGAAACCCCGAGAAGAGGTTTATCTTTTTTATCAAGTTTTATTTTTTTTCTTCTTTTTTTTCGAGAAAATGGAAAAAGCACTCGAGTGTTTTTATATCCATTTCCCCGTTGTATGCATTTTGTTTCTGTCTCCTTTCCCCCGGAACCAGGCATTTCCCGAAAAGAAGAAAGGTTTTAAATTGTGTGCGCAAGATATAGGCGTCGTTCGCACAGGGGGGCCTCGTCTTATAGTCTTTCGGGGGATTAAAGAATAACACTCGTTTGTTTTACTTAATCCGTCCCCCTGTGCAAGTGGTTTTGTAAAAAGTTGACAGCTTTTCCAGGCACAAAGGGGACCCTTTTTGGGGAAACGAAAAAGGTTTTTATGGGGTGCCAAAATTTTTCTGTTGCATTCGCAAATAGGGGTGGTTTTAGATTTATCTGAAGGGGGGGGGGGGGGAGGAGAGAGAGGTGAGAGAGAGAGAGGGGGGGAGAGAGAGATAGAGAGAGAGGGAATTCATCTTTTTACTGCCAGCCCCAAGGGCATGATATCGCTTCATCAAGGGGGGCAATTTAGATTCATGTGTATGGTGGATACATTTGGGTTTGTTGTGTTATGTAAGTAGGGCCCCACCGTCCCCCTTCCTGCTCACACACACACACAACACCCACACAACCCCACCACAAACGTACGCGCGCGCCGGGAGTCAGAGCCCGCTGAAAAGCCCCTTTCCCTGGCCCTAATTTTAAAAGTCCAAAATTCCTTGCTTTTAAAGGGTTTTGGGTCCACTTTTTCTTTTTGTAAGGGGCACAGCCCTACTTCCCTTTGCGAAAAGTCTCCCGCCCACATTTCTTGTTGAAAAGTGTACGTCCACTTTTCCCTTCCCGGAAGTGTCCCAGTAAAACATTCATGGCTGTAAAGTGTCAGTCTACTTCCGGCTTTTAAAAAAATTCGAGTCCCATTCCTGGTTTTAAAAGTGTACAGACCACTTTCTTTGCTGAAAAGTGACAGTCCACTTTCCCTGGTGAAAAAAAGGGTTGTAGAGCCCACTTTTCAGGGCCCTGTAAAGTTTTGGGAGTCCACTTTCATGGTTTGAAAAGGTGTAGAGTCCACTTCATGGTTTTAAATTTGTAGAGTCCACATTCTTTGCTAAAAAATTTGTAGAGTCCACATTCAGGGGCTGAAAAGGGTGTAGAGTCACTTTCATGGCGGGAAAAAGTGTAGGTCCACTTCTTTGTTTGTAAAGTGTAAAAGGTCCACATTCAGGGCTGTAAAGTGTACAGACCACATTCCGGGCGGTAAAGTGTAGAGTCCCCCTTTCATGGCTTGTTAAGTGTAAAAGGTTCCACATTAAATGGCTGTAAATTTGTAAGGCCACATTCATGGCGAAAAGTTTTAGAGTCCACATTTTTTGCTTTTAAAGGGTTGTACGTCCAATTCATGGTTTTTAAAGTGTACAGACCACATTCCGGGAAAAGTTTTAAGCCCCCATTCAGGGCTGTAAAGTGTAAAGTGTACAGCCAATTCATGGCTTTTTAAAGTGTATAGTCTACATTATGGCTGTAAATTTGTACGTCCACATTCATGGCGTAAAGTGTACAGTTCACATTCTTGGCTTTTAAAGCTTCCCGCCCATATTTCTTGTGTAAGTCCCACAGTCCACATTTTTTGGGTTGTAAGGTACAGTCCACTTTCCCTTCCCGGGAAATTTGTACAGTCCACATTCATGGCTGTAAAGTGTAAGTCCTTTCCTGGCTGAAAATTAATCGAGCCCACATTCCTGGATTTAAAGTGTACAAAACACTTTCATGGCTTTTTAAAGGGTGTTTAGTCCACATTCATGGCGAAAAAGTGTACGGGACCATTCATGGCGGGGTAAAGTGTACAGTCCCATTCAGGGCTGTAAAGTTTTAAAGTGTACATCCACTTTTCCGGGCCTTTTAAAGGTGTACAGTCCAAAGTATCTATTATCTATCTGCCCCGTTTTGTTGACGACCGTGGGGGCCCCCTAAAAGGACTAAACCCAACCCAGCCCCCACCCTTCATCTCTTGTTTGCCTTTTTTTCGGGGTTTTTGTTGAGTTTTTGGCCCTTTGTCCTTTCGTGATGTTTTTCCTCCCAGCTTTTCCTTTGGGTCTCCCTTTCTTTTTTCCTCCTTGGGAAGGGCCTTAAAAAACTGTCTTTTTTTTTTTTTTCCCTTGGGATTTTTTGTGAATCCCCAAAACCCATTTAAGTTTACGCTTTTTCACGATCGTTGGGAAGGTTCCCCTGGGTCCAATGGTTTGCTGGATTCTGTTATGAGCTTTCGTTGTTAAAGGGGGTCTTTGTAGGAGATCCCCAAGGAGTCGAAAACATCTCATCTCCCTGCCTGTACTTTCTCTCCAAATCTCAGTTTAGGGGCCATGATTAAAAGGCATACAGAAAAATGGATATGGCAGGGAGCGCATTGTCTGATTTGGGATTTGTGAGGGTTTTCTTATCTTAGTTTGGGGTTTTGTTTTGACCCAAAACTGTTATTGTCTGTGCAGTCCTGCATACTACTTCTGACTTGGATCCCTGGTCTGATACAATGGCTCCCAGGTTACTTGAAGCTTTGAACTGTTTCCAGCTTCTGGTCATTAACCCTGATATCAGCGCTAATGCCGTTGGTGTTATTAGTCATCAGTTTGGTCTTCTCTGCACTGATTTCCATGCCGTATGTTTTGGAGGCCTTATTCAAGTGTTCTGTTAGGCTGGCAAGCTCTTTTCTGATCCTGCTATTCCATCAATGTCATCTGCGAAGCGGGGGTTTGTGATCGTTCTGCCACCAATGCTGACTGATCCTTCATGATGTCCAGTGCATCAGCCATGATTCTTTCAAGGAAGATGTTGAAAAGAGTGGGTGAGAGTAGACAGCCCTGCCTTACTCCAACTGTTGTTCGAAACCATTCTCCAATGTTGTTGTTGTAGTACACTGCACTGGTGGCCTCGCTGTACAGCTGTTTGATGACTCTGATCAGGTTTGCATTGATGCTGTACAAATTCATGGTTGCCCACAAAGCTGCATGCCACACCCTGTCAAATGCCTTCTTAAAATCGATAAATACGTGGTAAAGGTCTTGTTGATGTTGAAGGTACCGCTCACATAGTATTCTGAGGTTGAATATCTGTTCTGTTGTGCTGCGCCCTGCTCTGAAACCTGCTTGTTCCTCAGCAATGATGGTCTCTGCTTGTGGCTTCAGTCTATTCAATATTATCTGCAGCATGACCTTGCTTGGGTGACATATGAGGCTGATTGTACGGTAATTATGGCATTGTTGTAGATTTCCTTTCTTGGGGAGGGTGATGATGAGTGACTGTGTCCATGGTGTTGGCCATTTTCCTGTCTGCCAGATCTTGTTGCAGATTCTTAGTATGGCTCAGTCCACAATCCTGGATGTAAAGTGTACAGTCCACATTCATGGCTGTAAAGTGTACAGTTCACATTCTTGGCTGTAAAGCGTACAGTCCATATTTCTTGCTGTAAAGTGTAAAATCCACATTCCTTGCTGTAAAGTGTACAGTCTACATTCCTGGCTGTAAAGTGTACAGTCCACATTCCTTGCTGTAAAGTGTACAGTCCACATTCCTTGCTGTAAAGTGTACAGTCCACATTCCTTGCTGTAAAGTCCACATTCCTTGCTGTAAAGTGTATGTAGCGTTCACATTCTTGCTGTAAAGTGTACAGTCCACATTCCTGGCAGTAAAGTCCACAGCTATCTAACACACAATTATTTATGACACTGATGCCAACGTATCAAGGTTATTTTTTCTCGGCGGGACAGATGTACTAACAGTTGCCAGAGAAAAAATAGGATACAGCAACATTTTGGAATGGAATAGAGTGAAATATAGTGGAATGGAGTGGAATGGAAAGTGGAGTGATTTAAAGTTGAAGTGGAGTGGAAGTGAAGTGAGTGGAGTGGAGCATGGATGTGGTGATGGTGAGGTTGTGGTTTGGTAGAGGGTTGTGATGGTGTGGTGTGATGTAGTGGAGTGTAGTCTAGTGTAGTGTAGTTGCAGTGTAGTGTAGTGTAGTGCAGTGCGTGTGGGTAGTGTAGTGTAGAGTAGTGTAGTGTAGTGTAGTGTAGAGTAGTTTACTGTATTGTAGTGTAGGTAGTGTAGGGATAGGGTATAGTGTAGAGCAGTGTAGTGTAGGTGTAGTGTAGTATGTGTAGTGTAGGTCGTGTGATGTGTGTTTGTGGTGTGGTTGTGGTGTGGTGGTGTGGTGTGGTGTGGTGTGTGGTGTGGTGTGGTTAGTTTGTATGTGTTGTTGTAACAACGAAAAATACAGCGATTTATCCAAATATTAATGTCTTCAACGAAAATAAAACTTCAGGTTTCTTTAGCGCTTATCCCCAAAAATTTTTTCACTACCACACTCTCTCCTTTAGGCAATAATTCTCACACCATACACACACATACACACGCGCACACACATTCACACCACACACACACACACAACAACCACCACACACAACACAACACAACACCAACACACCACACAACACAACACTACACAACAACACAGACCACACAACCAACACATCTCCACATACAAACACAACAA
This sequence comes from Rapana venosa, assembly GCA_028751875.1. Lineage (NCBI taxonomy): Eukaryota > Metazoa > Mollusca > Gastropoda > Neogastropoda > Muricidae > Rapana > Rapana venosa. Next base: position 52,114,799 of record CM054149.1, on the reverse strand, counting down.
CAACATAACCACATACACACACACACACACCACACACATACACACACACTCACTGGACCTCATTCACAGCGATGGTGGGGAGGGATAGTAGGGTCAGAATCTGATATTGACGGGGGTTCGATTCCCGTTAAGGGGATTTTTCCCTGGAGTTGGACATCAGAGAAGACTTCACTCTCCCCAAAGTCTTCGGATGAGACTATAAACCGAAGTCCCGTGTGCGAACGCACGACAGAACATCTTGTGCTCACGTTTTAAAATCTTTTTCCACTTTTCGTAAGAGGTAGGCCATTGTGTGCCGGTGGGAACAGATGACAATTTACAAAAAACCGCATACACACGGGGACTGGATGTAAAAAAAATGCACATGAGTGCTTATTCCATAATCCTCGATATAAAAGAATAAATAATAAATTAAGAAATAGATATAAAAAATGCCTCTGACCACTGGCCTGTGGCAGCGCGTCGTTTTAGCGTATAGCACGCAACACAGTCACACACAACAGGACACAAACCACACAGAAACACACAGAACACAAACACACTCAGACACATACCCACACACACACACACAGGACACACAAAACAACACACACACACACACACACCAAACACCAACAAACACACACACAACAACACCTCACACACAAATCACCACAACACACACACACAACAACAACACACAAACACCATAACACAAACACCACACAACCACACGCACACCACACAAACACCACAATCAAACAACACACCACAAACACACACAACACACACACAACACCCACACACAAACCCAACCACACACACACCACACCACACAAACACCACACATAACACCACACCACACACACCACACAACACCCCAAACACACACCCACACACACACAAACACAACACAGACAACACACACACACACAACCCACACACACACACAACACACACACCACCACCACACCACACACACACAAACACCACACACAGTAACAAATACCACACAAGACACACACACGTCACACACACAGACACACACACCACGTCACACACACAAACACACCCACACACAGACAACATCATACACCACGTCACACACACACACACCCACCACCACACACAAAACCCCACACCACACAAAACACCCCACACACAAACCCACACAAACACACCACACACCACACCACACACACACAAACACACACCTCGTCACACACACAGAAGTGCAACAACACACTTCACACACACACACTTCACACACAGTACACACCACAACACATACACATTATAGATTAGGTTTTTTTATTTATGTCTGATATACATTATCTTTTTTTTTCTCGCTTTTTTTTCTTTAGGATAGGATGGCTTGATGAAAAAAAATGCAAATGCACTGCTTTATTCAATGTACACATCTGAAAATAAAGTGGGGACTTTTGACACTCACAAGACACTCACACCAAACACACAGACAGACACCCACACACACAAACACGTCACACACACAGGACACACACACACACGACACACACACACACATACACACACATACACCACACACATACACACACATACACACACACACCACACACACACACATACATAACACCCCCACAATACACACACACCCTACACACACACTACACACACACACTACACACACACCCAGACACACATACAACCCTACACACACACACACTACACATAAAACACTCACACACAACACACACCCCACCACACACACACTACACACCCTACACACACCCCTACACACCACCACACACACACCACACACACACACTTTCACACCCTACACACACACACCACACACAACAAACCCCAACAACAAACACAAAACAGATACCGACAGACACACACACACCCCGTCACACTCAACAAACACGACACACACACACACACAGACACACACATACACACACCCACACACACACACAGACACACACACAGAGATACACACAAACACACACACAGACACGACACAAAACAAAACAAGACACAAACAGACACACAGACACACACAGACACACACACGACAAAACACCCAACACCCCACAACACATACACACACACAACACCACATACACACACAGACACACTCACACACACACACAAACACTCACACACACATATACACACACAGACACACACACACAGACACACACAGACACACGGACAGACACACACACACACACAGACACTCACACACACACACACTCACACACACACACACTCACACACACACAGACACACAAAACACAAACACATCACACACACCCTACACACACCCCACACACACACACCCTACACACACACCCCACACCACACCCCCTACACACACACACACAGAGACACACTAACACTAACACACACAGACACACACACACAGATACACACAAACACACACACAGACACACACACACAGACACTCACACACACACATAGACACTCACACACCACACCACAAATCACACCACATACACACCACACACCACACACACCACACTACACA
>CM054149.1:52079784-52099784 GCA_028751875.1 Rapana venosa | reverse complement strand
AGGGACAGATATTTGGGGGGAAAGTCTCAGGTAGGAAATAAGTGTGTTTTGAGGCTGGATTTGAAGGTATCAAGTGAAGGCTTTTGGCGAAGTGAAAGAGAGAGGTCATTCCAGGTGGATGGACCAGAAACAGAGAAGGAGCGACGGCCAACAGTGGTTTGTTTGAATCTGGGTGTTCGAAAGCACAGAGTATCTGCAGCTGAACGAAGGGAACGGGATGGAGTGTACAGGTGAAGACAGTTACAGAGATAAGAGGGTGCAGATTTGTTGAGACATTTGAAACAGAGGGTATTGATTTTATACTCCAGTCTTTGTGAGACAGGCAGCCAGTGAAGAGATCGCAGAAGCCAAGTGATGTGTTCAGATTTTTTCTTTCCAACCAACATTTGATTACCAACATTTCTATACCTATAATAATGAACAGCTAATTCTGATACACCTAATCTAAATCTTGTCATTATAAACATTAAATGTTTATCAATACCTAGCCTTAAATAAAGCTTCAAGTCAGAAACAGTACAAAAAGTTCTTTAAACAGTAAATCTGTTGCTATTCTGAATATGATCAGACCATTTCTGCCAAGAACAATCTACTATCTGACGAAAAACGCGTATAAAGCTATCAACATAGCCAACACCCTGATTTTGCCAAACAAAGCCAAACCCATTTTCAAACATCATAAACAAGATCATTAGGAGTTCGCTTATCTACACCTAAATATCTCTTTAAAGCAAAAGTATAAACATGTTCACAATGGACAGCAGCTTTTTCTAGCCCCCATAATTCAGATCCGTACTGCATAATTGGTTGAACTTGGGCATCAAATAACCTAATAAACACCTCAAAAGAATTATTGTCGAGTGTTCGTTGCTTTTTCATAATAGATAACAACACATTTTTGGCACTACTTGCAAGATCTTTACACGCTCCACTAAAACTCAAACGAGTAGAGAAGAATATTCCTAAATATTTATAATTATTAACTACTGGCATCAATACTCCACTATAAACCCACCTTTCTCCTACGCTAAGATAACCTACCTTTTGAAATACTATGATGTTGCTTTTATTCATATTAACTTTTAACTGAAGTTTTGTAGCTGATCGATGCAAATTGTTTAGTTCTGTCTGCAGACTCGTCACAGTCTCTGACAGTAGAATAACATCGTCAGCTAACAAAAGTATGAACAATTCAAAAGCATCATAAGATAACAAAGCCCCATGTCTTCCATTATTAATAACTTCTATTGCTAACTTCTTAATGAACAAGGAAAACAAAACTGGGTTGCAGGAATCCCCCTGTTTCACACCAGCAGTACAGTTAATATAATCAGTCAATTTATCACCACAACCAACTCTAGCTTTTACAGTATTATACATGCTTCTAACACTTCTATGCAGTTTACCTTTAAAAACGTTCTTATCCAAAACAGACCAAAGAATATTACGATTAATGGAGTCCAACGCTTTCTCAAAGTCAATACAAGCAGCATAGAGTTTTCGATTATGTGCAAATTGCTTCTGAACAAGTGCTAACAAGGTTTTGTTTTGTTTTTTTTTTTTTTTTTTTTATACCACTTTAAGTCACGAGATTTCTCTGCGTGAAATTCGGGCTGCTCTCCCCGGGGAGAGCGCGTCGCCACAAGAGCAGCGCCACCCTTTTTTGTCTCTTTTTTCTTTTTTTTCTTTTGGTCTGCAACTGTATTTGTTTCCCTATCAGAGTGGCTTTTTTCTAAGAATTTTGCCAGGGACAACTCCCTTGTTGCCGTGGGTTCTTTTACGTGCGCTGAAAATTTTGTGTAACACACGGGACCTCGGTTTATCGTCTCATCCGAAAGACTAGCGCCCAGACCACCACTCATGGTCTAATGGATGGGGAAAAATTTCGGGCCCAAACGGGGTACGAACCGTGCACACACCCGACCCGGACTTTTCGCATTCTAGACAGGCGCGTTACCTCTAGACCACCGATCCACATAAACATATGGTCTACAGTTGAATAACCTTTTTTAAACCCAGCCTGATGATCACCTGTAATATTGTTTTCATCTACCCATTCTTGTAAACATCCATTAATAATTATTCCATAAAGTTTACTACTTACATCATTAAGTGAGATTCCTCTATAGTTGTTAGGGTTATTTACACTACCTTTCTTGTAAAGTGGCAAAATAACAGATTCATTCCAGTTATTTGGATATACACCATCATCGATTAATTTAGTAACCAACTTTATGAAAAATGGTACAACCTTATCAGATGAATTTTTAAACAGTTAACTAATTATACCATCAGGGCCAGCTGCCTTACGATTTTTAAGTTTACTTATAGCTAGCAAAACTTCCTCTTTAGAAATAGGGCCATTCATGTAATCGTTAATGCTATTATCTGATATATCGTCATTAACAACATTTTCGGGACCTGATTGTAGCAAAGCTTTAAAATGACAGAACCTTTCATCCGTAGTTATATTATTGCGTCTGGGTTGTTTCCCTTTAAATGACATTGACGAACAATGTTCCAAAACTCTCCTTGATTGTTTGCTGAAGTTACAAGTTTCTCTACAAAAGATTTATTGAATTGTCTCTGTTTTCTCTTTAATAGATTCTTATATTCGCGCCTTGCAATTAAAAAGGCATCTTTATCATTTGCTGTGGGTGAGCGACTACATGTTCTAACAATTTTCTTACTTTCTTTTTACTTAACACACATTCCTGGTCATACCAGTCACCAGCTGGCTTTTTACTTTTCACAGTACACGCTTTTTCATACAGACCGCGCTTTCCTTAACCAATCATTAAACATACTTAGTGCATCATTTACATCCACATCTATTCAATTTTTTGCCATATTAATCTTCACACTTATATCTTCACTGCATAACCTATCACCAAAAACATGAGCATACTCATCATTCCATACTAACTTTTCCATAACAAAGTCTTGTTCTTGATTTTTCACACATGTGTTTTCATTAGGAAAAGAAATACAAAGCTTCAAAGGCACATGGTCTGAATCAATGGTTCAGATACAATCAGTTCACAGCAGTCAATTACTTTAGAAAATACGTTTTTGGACAATAGAAAATAGTCATTGACACTGCTACCAGATTCTGAAAAATATGTATAGGGACCTTCTAAGTCGTCTTTACAATTACCATTCAAAATACACATATCCAAAGCAGTGCACATATTCAACAGCAGTTTTCCATAATTATTTAAAACACAATCTTCTGAGTGACGAGAGGAGCTAGCAGGACTACTTTTAGGCTGATTATCAAATACATTATCTGCAAAAACATCTGGAGAATTATTGGCAGCTCTACTGTTCCAATCACTATTTAGTATGACATAAACATCATGTGATAACAAACACTCCTCATTCCTCAAGCATACTTATTCCATTCTCCACATCGAAATGGGCATAAAAAGGAGAACTTTCTGGAGGTACATATGAGCAGAAATACAACACATCTTTATCCAAACCAAACAATGTTTTATTAATCAAAAACACACAAAAATTGGCATAATTGACATCAACATATTTAACAAGGACTGTAATTCATACTTTACTAAACAAACCACTCCTCCTGATCGTTTCCCTTGCCTTGAAAATTTAACTGTGGGTTTGCAAAAACTTTATATCCTGAAAATAAATCAGAGCATTCTTCCATAAAAGTTTCAACCAAGCAGATAAAATCAAAAGTATGAAGAAATGAAAGGAAATCACAATCAGAAAACTTAGAAGATAAACCGTTGACATTCCATAACAAAAAGGAAAAGGGTTTATTTGAAAACTGTATACACGCTGTGCTAGTTGTGTGTATGCACGTGCAACCTGCTGACACTTCAGCCTGGCTGTTTTCATTCGCCTGGCAGTGTTCAGCAATGTCATCTGACCAGTGTCAGACCGTGGCGATAGCGCCAGTGTCAACTTTTCTTTTCTCCCCTCTCTACTTTTGTCATGGAAAAACCCCGGTCAGAAACAGGCCGGCCACTTCCCTATCTGTTTTCTGTCAGGGCATCGTGGTCATCCAGGAAAAATGTCCTGCCATCTATCAGTAGATGGTCAAAGACCATGGTGGCCCTTTTACCCTCTGACATGGCTTGTTTTAAGTGGGGAGACAGCTTTCGCCTGATGTCTCTCACCTGTTGTGAAAAATCTTCCCCAATGAAGATGTCACTGCCCTTCAGATGACGTTTAGCTTTAAGCATCTCTATCTTATCTTTGTAGAAGGTGCAGCACACAATCCCAGGGAATCAGGTTTTCCATTCAGTCTGTGACAACGGTCAAATTCCACGTCTCTAGCCATATTGAGTTTGTCCACAATAACATCCCTCAACTTCCCTTCCAGCTCTTCCCTTGATTCATTGTGGTCTCTAGTGACACCATGGAAAATCAGGTTATTCTACTTACTTCTGTTTTCTAAGTCATCAGTCTTTTTCTCTAATAGGTCTACTTTGGTCAGAAGTTTGGAATTTTGTTTTTCCAAGTCCACATTTTGTTCTTTCAGAACCTTCACTTCGTCCTTCATGTCCTGAACAGTAGTGTGCAGTCCAGCAAGCTGTTCTTTCAGCTCACTGATGTTATTGTCCAGTCTTTTGATGCTGCAGTCCATAGTCTGCAACATACCCATCAGGTCTCCGAGCGAAGGCTCCTGGGGAGAAGATGGAGGTGTCTGCTCGCTGCCTCTAGAAGCGCCAGTCCTGTCCGTCCCCGTCCCCCGTCCTGCACTGCTCAGTCTGCCCGGGCGGGTGGGTCCTGGGTTCTGCTCCACATCTCCGCAGCGCAGCAGCAAACTGCCCCAGTACAAATACGAGAGGAGCAAACCTGGGGTTGCACCCTCTGCTCCTGTTGGCAGTGTCAGTGTGGCGATGCCCATGGCCAACTTTTCAGCAGCCCGCTTCGCCATAAGCGAAATGAAGACGGAGAGACGAAGGAGCCACAAGTGCACGAAAGGCGAGAGCCGCTGATGGCATGGTACCTTATGATACTTGCTGCCGAAATCTTGGACTATGACTATGTCGAAGTCCCTGGCAATATACAAAAATAACGGAGCTTTGTGAAACACATCTTGTACAGACAATGTCACAGATCGCACCCCCAAGAGAGAGAGAGAGAGAGAGAGAGAGAGAGAGAGAGAGAGAGAGAGAGAGAGAGAGAGAGAGAGAGAGAGAGAGAGAGAGAGAGAGAGAGAGAGAGAGAGAAAGAGAGAGAGAGAGAGAGAGAGAGAGAGAGAGAGAGAGATACGATAACGATAATGATAACGATATTTATTCAACAAAGGCCATAGCCCCATTTGAAGGGGTTTTACATAATGACACACATATATAATAATGTTATACTCAAGCAATATAGTCTCTTCTTAAGTCATCTAGTGCTGGACAAGAACAAATGAAATGGACTTCATCCTCTTCATCAAGTCTACACATAGGACATATCAAGTTTTTCGCACCTTTTCTATATCTTTGACTATGAACTGTTATTTCAGAGACACCAAATCTAAATTTAGTCATCGCACATCTAATAAACTTGTTTACATTCATTTCAGTATATGGTTCTGTAAGGTTATTTATTTTCAAAAGCTTATACAATGAAAATCAATGGCTACTCTCAATATGACTGGTCCATTCTTGCCACCTGCAATCTATTATGCGCTGTTTAAAACAAATCAAAAAACTTTTGATACAACCTACGCCCTGATTATTCCACACACATGAAAACCCATAACTATCTAAACACTTGCGATATTTGTTGCCCAAGTTATTTTACCTCGGCTATCTAGATCAACTAGTGTTTTATAAGCTTGGGCAGGTAGTCTCCCTTCATGCATACTGACTAATTTTAACCAATATTTAATACATTTAATATACGAGTTTAAATATATTGAAATCTTCCAAGGTCACCATAGAGTAAATCATTTGGAGTTATTTTATCAACAAACAAAAAACGCTTCATGGCAAAACAGTGTAATTTTTCAATTTCCCGCCCTGCTTGAAAGGCCCAGATTTCAGCACCATACTGAACTATTGGCTGAATCTGCAAATCAAATAACCTAAAAAAATAAACGTGCTGAATTATTTTCAAACTTATATAACAAACGCAGTATATTCATAACAGCACGCTTTCCTTTGCTAATAAGATCTTGACAAGCAAGGGAAAAACTTAGTTTCGTAGAAAAGTAGAAACCCAAGTATTTATATGCATTCACAATTGAAACTTTGGAATTTCCGTAGAACCATTTTTCCCTTGCTGCCAAATGACCTCCCTTACGAAAAACTATTATATTTGTTTTGTCCATATTCACCGTAAGTTCTAATCTTTGAGCTGCATAAAACAGGCTATTCAATTGATTCTGCAAACCAACAACAGTTTCAGACAACAAAACAATATCATCAGCAAAGAGCAAAGTAAATAATTCTATAAAATAAAATGTAACACCATGTTTTCATTTTCCAACAATTTCAAGAGCTAATTCATTGATAAATAAAGAAAATAGGTCAGGACTACATACATCCCCTTGTTTCACACCTTGAGTACATGATACAAAATCACTAAACTTAGCACCAACCCTTATTCTTGCTTTTACATCTTCATACATTTTTTTCACACACATATAAAGTTTCCCTGTTACACCATTTTTAGTTAAAATAGGCCACAACAATTTTCTAGAAATCGAATCAAAAGCTTTTTGAAAATCTACAAAGGCAACATACAATTTACGGTTATTTATCAATTGTTTCTGCACAGCAGCAAACAAAGTAAATGTATGGTCAACTGTACAGTAACCCTTTTTGAAACCTGCCTGGTATTCCCTTGTTATATTATTTAATTCAACCCATTCTGATAAACTTTTGTTAACAATAGAACTATACAGTTTACTCATTACGCTACATAAAGATATTCCTCTATAATTATTTGGGTTATTGCTATCACCTTTTTTGTAAAAGGTATATAAAAAAAAAAGGTAAAAGAGTCCCATAACCTATAAGGTCGTAGGGGAGCGAGGCCTCAGAGACCTCACTTCTCTAGGGCCAGCATATTGAAGGCGGCGCCCATCTCCTCTCCCTCGCTGCTTTACCTTCCCTGACCCTAAAGAGGGCAGGTACCCATTTACAGCTGGGTGAACTGGGGGAACTGTACTGAAGCCAAGGCGCGCAAACGGTCACCCATCCAACTAGTAACCACGCTCGACGCTGCTTAACTTGGCTGGGGGAAAGCGAGTGCTCCGACCACTGAGCTATCCCGTCCCCAACCTTTTTATCACCTTTTTTGTACAGTGGAATAATTATTGACTCTGTCCATTTTTGTGGATAGATCCCCTGATCAAACAAAACATTGAACAATTTAACAAGAAAATTTACTGCACTGTCTCCTAGGTTTTTTAAAAATTCATTTATCAATCTATCAGGTCCAGCAGACTTACCATTTTTTAATTTTCTTATTGCACCTAGTACTTCCTGTTTTGTGATAGGGCGATTTAAATATTGTGTATATTCGTTGTCGGGTGTAAACTCACTTTCTTGGTCATCAGTATCAGCTGTGATTTCCTTTTCCAGTACGTTTAAAATGTTCATGCCATTCAACTATTCAAATATTCTTATTATACACACGCTTTTTAAGTATAGCTTTAACATTTTCCCAAAACTTCTGTTGATTACTAACTGAATCAGTTACCTGTTTAAACAAAGAATCATTATAATACTTTTTCTTTCTAACTAACATGTTTTTATATTATCTTCTAGCCATACAATATCTATGTCGGTCATCATCTCCCAATGATTTTTACATCTCCTTAATAATTTTCTCACATTTTTTCTTACATTTTTACACTCTGTATCAAACCAGTTATTTTGTAGTTTACTCCCTGTAGCACTAACCTTTTGTTTCATGCCTTCAGCAGCATGTTTCATAGTTTCATTAAGTATACCAAGTGCATCATTCACATTTACATCAAGCATCTCCAATGCATAAGACAATATTTGTTGCACACTATTAGAGTTCATTTCATTACAATAATCACCAGCACAGTCATCATTCCACACAAATTTTTCAATACATTCCTTTTTCTCTTTGTTTTTCCTTGTGCATCCTGATATGTTTTGCATGTTTATTTGAAACTCTAAAGGCATGTGGTCAGATTCCATTCTTTCTTTCACACAAAATGAACAACAGGATTCAACAAAATCAAACAGATTACATGAAGCAAGAGAGACAGACAGACAGACAGACAGACAGACAGAGACAGAGACAGACACAGACAGACAGACAGACGGTCAGACAGACCGAGAAGCAGGCAGACAGACAGACAGACAGACAGACAGACAGATAGATAGATAGATAGATAGATAGATAGATAGATAGATAGATAGATAGATAGATAGATAGATAGATAGATAGATAGATCTGGGTGTGTGTCAGTCTGTGTCTGTCTGCGCATCTATGTTTGCGTAGGCGATCAAGCACACGCACACATACACGCATGCTCTCTCTCTCTCTCTCTCTCTCTCTCTCTCTCTCTCTCTCTCTCTCTCCTCTCTCTCTCTCTCTCTCTCTCTCTTCAGCGCTGTCGCTCTTGTCTGTCTGTCTGTCTGTCTGTCTGTCTGTCTGTCTGTCTTCTCTCTCTCTCTCTCTCTCCTCTCTCTCTCTCTCATCTCTCTCTCTCTCTCTCTCTCTCTACACACACACACGCACGCACGCACGCAAACACAAATAAAATAACCGAATAAAATCAAGAGCTACAAAAGTAGAACACAAGATACGCTCAGCTCAAGGCAGTATAACACAAACACAGTAAAACAACAAACACCAAATACATGCCCGCCCACACACACACACACACACACACACACGCAATATTATCAGGATTCAGTCACGATAATAATAATCCATGTTTTCCTGGTCTGGATGTTCACATTAACACGATGTTATTATGGGGGTGATACTGTTTACCTTCAGGCGATAGTGGCTGGGGTAATTCTATCAGCTGCACTAGGGGTCAGGGAAAACAACATCTATCTGTTTGTTGTCCCCATTCCTGCCTGCTTGTTCAAGCGCCAGAGACAACAGATCAGTGTAACAGGCTTGTCACTCTAGACCAGTCCTAGCCGCAGTTCTTGGGGGTTAGCATCTATTGCAGATTTCCCGAATGTTGAACGTTTTGGTTTAGGTCTGGGTTCTTTTGTTGTTGTTTGATTGTTGTAATGCTGGTTGTTGTTGTTGGTTGCTTTTTTTTTTGGGGGGGGTGTTGAGGGGGTGTGGTGGGTGGGGATGGGAAGTGGGCGGGTTGTTGCTGTTGTTGGTGGTGGTCGTCACTACCACCGATCCCTCAGATTCCGAATCCTTTGGGGCGCCTTCGAAGCTTTGTCAACCCCCTTTCTCCAGTCCTCTCGTCTCTCAGCCGCCCTCAGGGTGTCTCTCAGCTCCATGTCTGTCCACTCTCGAATGTTGTCCTCCCATCTCTTCCTTTGTCTGCCTCTTCTTCTTCTTCCTCCCCTCACTGTGCCTTGTAGAATTGTTTTAGCAAGACCAGACGAGCGTGTGACATTACCAAACCACTTCAGTTTTCGTTGTCTGACGAGTGTTTGAAGGTCAGTATAGGGCCCGATTTCATTGTGGCTACGTCTCTTGACTTCTTCATTCGTGATGTGGTCTTTGTACGTGATGCCTAAGAGTCTTCGGAAGCACCTCATTTCTACATCTCACTACCACCGAAATGAGGTTGTGGTAGTGGGTGGTTTTTCTTCATTCGAGGGAAAGAAAGAACTCTGAACTCTGAACAGTTTTAGGTTTTGTTACGTACATTGGCCTTGGGCCACAACACACGCAGTTTGGGGGATAGGAGGAAAACCAACATAATTGTTGGTGTGTAAAAGGTGATGAAAAATTTAAAAAAGAGCAACCGATTCCTTATGGATCAGGATCACAATAGCCATAACTATCTTGAACAAGCATGGACCTTGATAAACATGCATACTATACTGTATCAATATTTTTGGTCAGTCGATGTCTAAATAGGTATCAGTCAAAAATGCAACATTTTAATTCAGGAGAGAGAGAGAGGAGGGGGGGGGGTGGAACTCTGAACTCTGAACATTTCAATTGTACTTCGGCCTTGGGCCACAATACAAGTACAGGGGACAAAAGGGAACAAACTCACAGAGGGAGAGAGAGAGACAGACAGACAGACAGAGGCAGAGACAGACAGACAGACAGACAGGCAGAGACAGAGACAGACAGACAGACAGGCAGAGACAGAGAGCCACTGAAAGGGAGGTAAGGAAAACTACACACACACACACACACACCAAGAGAGAAAGAGGCAGACAGACAGGTAGGCAGACAGACCACACACACAAAGCCCCAAACAAAGCTACCTTTCAAGAACATCATGTAAGAATGGCATCCCTACAACTGCCAGGCTGGTTCATGCTGCAATGACCATACACGTCAGAACAAGACAGAACCAAAGCGATGCACAGCACACCCACTGGATCCGCTGTTTCTGCCGGTCCCTCACACACACTCACACACACAAACACCTACACACGCACATACAAACACACACACACTCACATACATACACGCACGCACGCACGCACATACACACACAAACACACACACACCTACACACGCACATACACACGCACACACACAGACACACACACATACACACACACACACATCAGAACATCTTGCGCACACATCAAAACCCGTTCCGCTTTTCGGAAGAGTAGGCCGTTGTGTGCCGGTGAGAAGAGATGACAAAATTTGACAAAACTGTGTATACACGGGGACTAGATGTTAAAAAAGCAATGTATTTATATATATATATATATATATATATATATATATAATATATATATATATATTATATATATATATGTGTGTGTGTGTGTGTGTGTGTGTGTGTGTGTGTGTGTGTGTGTGTGTGTGTGTGTGTGTGTGTGTGTGTGTAATGCTATTTGATATTAGTGAAACCTATGCGATGAGTTTAAGCCATGTTTGTTTCTGGGGGGGGGGGGGGGGGGGGGAGATTGTGTGTGCGGGTTGTTTGGTTTTTTGCATCTCTCTTGTTGGGAAGGTTTTCCTTTCTTTCTTTTTTGTTTGTTTGTTTGTTTGTTTGTTTTGGGCAGGGGTTGGTTTCGTTTCGTTTTGTCATTTTCAGTTCGTTCTGAGGAGGAGGAGGAGGACAAGGACGAGAAGGACGAGGACGAGGATGACGACGAAGACGACGACGTGTGTGGGTGGGTGTGTCTGTCTGTTTGTGTTGGTGTATGTCTGTCTGCTGTGTGTCCCTGTCTCTGTGTTTGTGTGTCGGTTAGTTGGTTTCAGTAACCCAGGTATGAAGGAAGCCTAATCCTATCTGAGTTACAGCTAGTGAAGGAAGGGTGCTGCCAGCATCAAGTGACTGTACCTCAGCATGCTGTATACTTTGTTGTGATTGCTCGCCTGTGGCATTCCATAACCAGCAGTTTGATAGAAAGAAAACACAGAGGAAAAACTGGACGAAGCAAACAAAAACAACGAATCGTATTTGCACGGTGTAGGTGAACCAGAGACAAGGGGTTCTAAAAAACACCTGCCTGCCATGGTGGCTTGTTCTTGTTCTTCTTGTTGATGTTTGTTGTTTTATTTGGTTTGGTTTGTTTTCTTTATTGCTGTGACGATGCCAAGTAGCCAGGATACAGGCAAGGTAGGGAAAGTGTGGGAAAATGTACAACAACCACACAACAGGAGACTCAGGAAAGACAAAATCTTCTTTTATTACACCATGTCCCTTCCTGCTGACTGATTGAGGACTTTACTGATGCACACATCCTCCTATTAGATAGATAGATAGATAGATAGATAGATAGATAGATAATAGATAGATAGATAGATAGATAGATAGATTAATAGATAGATAGATAGATAGATAGATAGATAGATAGATAGATAGATAGATAGATAGATAGATAGATAGATAGATAGATAGATAGATAGATAGATAGATTGTGCGACCGCAAAGAAAGCAACGCAAAGCTGCCCCCAATCACGATTAACCCAAAATGGAGGACAATTTGTGTTTTGGCATGCAGCTTCAATGGTGATTACCTTTTCATCCCTGCAACAAAACTAAACACATCATACATCACAGTGAACGAGAAAATATGTGCTTTGAAATGCATTATTGCAATTTAAACAAAACTATCTGGCTGCAAGCTACTGCCAATGAAAGTCTTTAAATAGACTTACTTTTACCATCCTAAAGGTATAACTTTTAATAATAAACCTCTAAAACTCCAACAAGACAAAATACTTTGTGACTGAGACAGGAAGAATGAGATCCAATATTTTTATAGATATACATATTGTCAACCGAAGATGTCTATGAAAGGAGATATTCATACTTAAACAGTGAAGCAGAAACAGGAATCTATGCTAATCTGCTACACATTCAGTTCTCTTCGTTTGAACTTTAAGCCACAAGGACAACAATGGGAGTTTACATATGTGTCCAAAGATGTCACAAATCTTTGAGTCTATTATCCCTTTAATTGAGCAATGCTTTATGCATCTAAAATAAAATTTACTTTACATCATTTTCAATTGCACAATATGATTTACTGCAAAAGGCTATACTGACATGAATTCAGAATGTTTTACCAATTGAGACATCAAGGGGTTATAAGCTGCCATAGTGCAATATTAAGAAGCAAAAATATTAATTTGAAAGGAAGAAAGGCCAGTCACTGAGATAAATCTAGTAAAGATAAGACTTTCAACAATTATATCCTGAATATCTAAAGTAAGGCATATCAAAGTTGCTGTTAATTATCTTTTTCCCCCTAGATCTAGCATACAATCACTTGGAAGGGAAATAACCAAAACCATCTCTCTCTCTCTCTCTCTCTCTCTCTCTCTCTCTCAGCACACACGCACACACAAAGTGCACCCGGCTACATCCTTATTGTTAAAAACTAGAGGCCTATAATAATATAAATATATATAAGATCACATTAAGCATGCCAGAATAATGTTATAAACCCTTGCTTTATTCAGTAGTTTCTGTCTGTCTGTCTGTCTGTCTGTCTGTCTGTCTGTCTCTCTCTCCTCTCCCTCTCTCTCTCTCTCTCTCTCTCTCTCTCTCCTCTCTCTCTCTCTCTCCTCTCTCTCATCTCTCTCTCTCTCTCTCTCTCTCTCTCTCCCTCCTCCCATATTGCAGCTGATGAATAATACGACTTCTCAGATCTGCTTGCTAATCTTATTATTCAATACTCTTCTCTTCCCATTCTTCTTTTTTTTCTTTGCAATTCTTCTTCTTCGCAATTCCTCTTCGCAATTCTTCTTCTTGTTCTTCTGTGCAATCTTCTTCTTCTTCCTTTCATTCCTCTTCTTCTTTGCATTCTTCTTCTTCTTTGCATTCTTCTTCTTCTTTGCATTCTTCTTCTTCTTTGCATTCTTCATCTTCTTCTTCAAACGCTCAGGCAGCAATTATTATTGTCTGTCATACAAACGAAAATGCCTTGCGCTGCCGTAAAGCGCCTGGCAAGTCAGTCCCAGCGCCTCTGACTTCAGCGTGATTAAAATATAATTTCACAATTTGACTTATTCGTGTATACTACGTTTCCTGCTCGTTAAGGCTTCGGGCGAGGGTGGGGGGAGGGGAGGGACAAAAAGAGGAGTGATGTACTTATGTGTGCACAATGTGAACTTGACTGTGTACGTGACGGTGAATGTAATTGTATGTACTTGTTCAGCTTGTTTGGTTTCTTTTAGATCAGAGTGCCATATCATCGATATAACCGTGGCAAAAATGTGTTGAGTGTGTGTGTGTGTGGTGTGTGGTGGTGTAGTGAGTGGTGTGTGTGTGTGTGGTGGTGTGTGTGTGTGTGTGTAGCGTGTGCTGTGTGTGCGTGCGTGTGTGTATGTGATGTATGTATGTGTCTGCTGCAATGCGGCAACTGCGGCAAAAATATATATACTACTACTATGTTGCTGCTGCTGTGCTGCTGCTGCTACTAGCTGCACTACTACTACTCGCTACTACTACTACTACTGTCCTACTACTCTGTTCATACTGCTGCTGCTGCTGCTGTGCTGCTCTACTTATACTACTTCTTCCACTTTTACAACTACGACGACGACTACAAGAAAGCTAACCAGTCACTACCACCACCACCACCCACACCACAACCCCACAACCACCATCCAAAAAACACATAAGAACAACCAAACAACAACAAAAACAACAAACAAACCTACAGCCATAACTGCAACAAGATCTATGTCTTCTCCCTGACCTGACAGGTAAGGAAGCGCCGAATGGCAGCGATGCAGCCTTACAAGCAGGTGACAGCGCAATCTGACCGCCTGTCGTGGGCAAGATGCCGGGGCAGAGGGAGCGAGCGGACACTTTAATCGGCTGTCATAAAGACACACTGTCCGGGTCGTCCCGGTGTGAGAGAGTTAAAACCCAAGCCCCTGTGCAGGCTTAGTGACATTTCCTGAAAGGTAGGGTGCATGCACTCCCGGTATAGTATTGGCGTGTGCGCGCGTGTGTATGGGTGCATGTAAGGTGTGTGCACGTGCATGTGTGGATGTAGGTGTATAGTGACGGATATAGGTATATATGGATGCATATGTACATAGACATACATACATACAGACACACAGACAGACAGACAGACAGACAGACACCCACACACACACAAACATGCATGCATGCATACATACATACGTACATACGTACATACACACATAAACTATAAACACACATACATACATACGTGCATACATACATAAATACATACAGACAGAAATACAGACAGACACACACACACACACACACACATATACATGCATACACACATACATACATATGTGCACACATACATACATACATACATACATACATACATACATACATACACACACAAATACAGATGTGACGGGGCGATAGTTAGTTTACCTCCCATGCGATCAGAGCGACGTGTGTTACTATTTTGGGATACACCTGCAAATTGTGCAGCATTTTTTAGTAATTTTTTGCTAAGAATTCCCTCTTTTCTATCGCTCTCCTTATCTTCCCGTTGCCTCCTTCTAGTCTTTTTTTCTGCCCTCTCGGTCCATACTCCTGCCTCTGTTTTCTAGAAAGTCTTAACAGGTAACAGTGGCTCTCTACCGGGACGGGACGCCTGGTTGCTTACAGTGCTGTGCATTGCCTTCGTGGCCTGTGTCCGATTCCCGACCAAGGGGGTATTTTCCCCTGGAGTTAACATCACTGCAGATTTCACTTCCCCAAATGTCCTTTGGATGAGACTATAAACCGAGGTCCCGAGTGCAAACGCACACAGAACATTTGCTTTTCAGAAGAGTAGGCCATTGTATGCAGGTGGGAACGGAAGACAAAATTTACAAAAGTGCATACACACAGGGACTGGATGTATAACAAACATATATGCGCTTATTCCATTATCTTAGAAATAAAAGAATAAGTGAAGATAAATAAATGAATAAATAAATAAACCAGTCGAAGTCGGATGAACTGGGCCTGATTTGTCAGTCGCTTAACGGCAGTGCAACGCATTTTCGCTCATGTGACAGACAATAGTTGCTGACTGAGCGTTCGACGACCACGAAGAAGAAGTATTGTGAAGAAGAAGAACAACAACAATTGCGAAAAAGAAGTTTCGAAGAAGAAAAAGAAGAAGAATTGCGAAGAAGAAGAAGTTTCGAAGAAGAAGAATTGCGAAGAAGAAGAAGTTTCGAAGAAGAAGAAGAATTGCAAAGAAGGATTGTGAAGAAGAAGAACTGCGAAGAAGAAGAAGTTTCGAAGAAGAAGAGTAAGAAGAACTGCAAAGAAGGATTGCGAAGAAGAAGAACTGCGAAGAAGAAGAATTCCAAAGAAGAATTGCGAAGAAGAATTGCGGAGGAGGAGAAAAAAGAAGAATTGCGAAGAGGAAGAAAAATGAAGAAGAAGAAGAATTAAGAAGAAGAATTTCGAAAAAGAAGAATTTTGACGAAGAAGAGGAAGACTGAAACTGTGCAGTCTGGCCACCCGGTACAGTGGGGTCAGTGCAGACACTTTGCACGTGCACCCCAGGTGTCTGCCTCCCAGCCTGGCGAAATAAACTGTGACTGCGATGGCATGTGTGTGTGTTGGGGGGGGGGGGGGGGGGGGGGGGGAGGGGGTGTAGAAGAAGAGCCAGGATTTGTGGGAACCAGACTGGGGAAGCATTGTTCGCTCTCTCTCTCTCTCTCTCTCTCTCTCTCTCTCTCTCTCTCTCTCTCTCTTACCCTAAAAAAATTGTTTTTGTTATCGTTTCTCTCTCTCTCTCTCTCTCTCTCTCTCTCTCTCTCTCTCTCTCTCTCTCTCTCTCTCTCTCTTACCCTAAAAAAATTGTTTTTTTGTTGTCGTTTCTCTCTCTCTCTCTCTCTCTCTCTCTCTCTCTCTCTCTCTCTCTCTCTCTCTCTCTCTCTCTCTTACCCTGAAAAAAATTGTTTTTTGTTATCGTTTCTCTCTCTCTCTCTCTCTCTTCTCTCTCTCTCTCTCTCTCTCTCTCTCTCTCTCTCTCTCTTACCCTAAAAAAATTGTTTTTTGTTGTCGTTTCTCTCTCTCTCTCTCTCTCTCTCTCTCTCTCTCTCTCTCTCTCTCTCTCTCTCTCTCTCTTACCCTGAAAAAATTGTTTTTTGTTATCGTTTCTCTCTCTCTCTCTCTCTCTCTCTCTCTCTCTCTCTCTCTCTCTCTCTCTCTCTCTCTCTTACCCTAAAAAAATTGTTTTTTGTTATCGTTTCTCTCTCTCTCTCTCTCTCTCTCTCTCTCTCTCTCTCTCTCTCTCTCTCTCTCTCTTACCCTAAAAAAAATTGTTTTTTGTTGTCGTTTCTCTCTCTCTCTCTCTCTCTCTCTCTCTCTCTCTCTCTCTCTCTCTCTCTTACCCTGAAAAAATTGTTTTTTGTTATCGTTTCTCTCTCTCTCTCTCTCTCTCTCTTCTCTCTCTCTCTCTCTCTCTCTCTCTCTCTCTCTCTTACCCTAAAAAAATTGTTTTTGTTGTCGTTTCTCTCTCTCTCTCTCTCTCTCTCTCTCTCTCTCTCTCTCTCTCTCTCTCTCTCTTTACCCTGAAAAAATTGTTTTTTGTTATCGTTTCTCTCTCTCTCTCTCTCTCTCTCTCTCTCTCTCTCTCTTACCCTAAAATTTATTTTTTTTTGTTATCGTTTCTCTCTCTCTCTCTCCTCTCTCTCTCTCTCTCTCTCTTACCCTAAAATTTATTTTTTTTTGTTATCCTCTCTCTCTCTCTCTCTCTCTCTCTCTCTCTCTCTTACCCTAAAATTTATTTTTTTTGTTATCGTTTCTCTCTCTCTCTCTCTCTCTCTCTCTCTCTCTCTCTCTCTCTCTCTCTTCTCTCTCTCTTACCCTAAAAAATTGTTTTTTGTTATCGTTTCTCTCTCTCTCTCTCTCTCTCTCTCTCTCTCTCTCTCTCTCTCTCTTACCCTAAAATTTATTTTTTTTTGTTATCGTTTCTCTCTCTCTCTCTCTCTCTCTCTCTCTCTCTCTCTCTCTCTCTCTCTCTCTCTCTCTCTCTTACCCTAAAAATATTGTTTTTTGTTATCCTCTCTCTCTCTCTCTCTTACCCTAAAAAAATTGTTTTTTGTTATCGTTTCTCTCTCTCTCTCTCTCTCTCTCTCTCTCTCTCTCTCTCTCTCACCAATTGTGGGCCTTTGTTCGTTCTTTCTTTCTGTTTTCCTTCCTTCCTTTGTGCTGTTGTGTACACATTGTGATACGTCCACGTGACTGCATTACAAAGTAAACATCCTGCTCCTGCTATCTCCAGTTTTAGAATTCAAAGAAAGAACACAGAAACGGATCTTCTGGGCAGTGTTGTTGTTTTGCTGCTGCTGCTGCTGCTGCTGTTTCGTAACTACTGGTGATACCAAGTGGTGGTGATGGAGAGACGTGGGTGGGGTGGGTGTGGGGGTAGGGGGGATATGTGCTCAAGTGTGTGTGTGTGTGTGTGTGTGTGTGTGTGTGTGTGTGTGTGTGTGTGTGTGTGTGTGTGTGTGTGCGTGATAGAGATAGAGAGAGAGAGAGAGAGTGTGTGTGTTTGTGTGTGTGTGTGCTAGAGAGATAGAGAGAGAGTTGTGTGTTTGTGTGAGAGAAAGAGAGTGTGTTTGTGTGTGTGTGTGTGTGTGTGTGTGTGTGTGTGTGTGTGTGTGTGTGTGTGTGTGTGTGTGTGTGTGTGTGTGTGTGTTGTGTGTGTGTGTGTGTGTGTGAGAGAGAGAGAGAGAGAGAGAGAGGAGAGAAGAGAGAGAGAGAGACAATGACAATGACAATGACAATGACAAATTCTTTTATTTCGAGGATAATGAATAAGCACACATGTGCTTTTTTACATCCAGTCCCCGCCCGTTGGGGATACATCTTAATAATAATAACCCAATACTTATACAGTCTCGCAATAAAAACAAGGGGAAATAACCCTTTTCAAAACAGCTCCCCCCCAACAACCCTCCCCCCCCCCCAAAGCAAGCAATTAAAAGAAAATCCTAAGAATACCCCACCCCTACCCCCACCCCCCAAAAAAACCCTAACCAAAACAAACAAACAAACAAAAGAGAAGGAAAAACCAAACCAACAAAAGATGATAAAAAAGAGAAAAACAGACAAACAACAACAACAAGAACAAGAGCAACAACAAAGCCAAGAAAAATAACACAACCAAACTTAATAAGTCATAAAGATAAACATCTACACATTGTCAAATGGTACACATACTTGTTACACATAATTATAAGATATTGAAATAGGGCACTCATTAAAACTTAAGTACAGAGGCAAGTCCAATAAAGTATTGAAAATATAAAAATATGAATCCTTCATCAGGATATACTATGACTATAAGCAGGACGATAAAAGGTGAGAGAGAGAGAGAGACAGAGACAGAGAGTGTGTGTGTGTGTATTTCAGAGATAATATCCAATATATAAATCCCAAAACAGTATTCGATCCCATCAACACTCATTTTAGATTATACTGGTTTCAAATTATATGTCATGATAATGAAATAAATTTAATACCCATACATCCACACAATAAAAACAAGAAACAAACCAAGAAGAAATTAAAAACTATACAGTCGTTTAGGGAGAGAATATGGGTGGGTGAGTGAGTGAGTATGTGTGTGTGTGTGTGTGTGTGTTTGAGCGCGCGCGCGCGCGCGCGCGCGTGTGTGTGTGTGTGTGTTTGAGTGTGTGTGTGTGTGTGGGGGGGGGGGGTGTTTCAGGGATAATACTAAATATGTAATACTCACATAGCACACGATCAACACAAACACTTTTTAATTATGTTCATGCAAATTGAATGTCATGGTAATAAAATAAGTGCAATACCCATACACTCTCATAATAAAGAGGGGGGAAAAGCCAATGAAGTCATAAAAAGAACATCTACACATTGTAAGTAATAGAAACAAATTCTTTTTTTCCAGGATAATGAATAAGTATTCATGTTCTTTTTTACATCCAGTCCCCGCCCATGGGGTCACATTTAAAAATGCACTCAGTACTCATACTTTCAAGCAGAAGAAGCAAAGGGAAAAAACTTTTTTTTAAAGAAAAAGAGAGAAGAAGAAAAAAAACCACAAAAAAACAAACAAACAAACAAACAACCCCAGACGAGCAAAAGACAAAACATACCCAGAAAAAAAACCCAAAAAACAAACAAACAAACAAAAAAAGAAAGAAAAAAAACAACAGAAACCCCCCCCCAAAAAAAACAACAACAACAACAAAAAAGCAGACAAAAACACCCTTCCAAATAAACAAACAAAGAACAAGAAAAAACAAGAACATCAAACAAACAAATGAGAAAAAAAAAAACCCAAAAAACAAACAAATAAACAAAAACAAAAAAAAACAACAATAAAAAAAAAAGAAAAAAAACAGCACCGTTCCCCCCTTCACACACACACACACACACACACACACACACAGAGAGAGAGAGAGAGAGAGAGAGAGAGAGA
>CM054149.1:52062284-52072284 GCA_028751875.1 Rapana venosa | reverse complement strand
CAGCAAAACAATAAAAGTAAAGAGCTTCCTGCAAATCCTATCAGTTGCACGGAAAAAGATGGCGCCAGTCCTGCCTAGCCTCGTCTGTACATGATCACGTGACCTTGTCCTTTGGCACCATGTCTTACAACAGGTATTTCCCCAAACCTCGTCATGGGTGATGCCCGTCCTTCTCAGCGCCTGCAAAACTTGAATGGTGACGGCTGACATGCACAGAAGTAGAGAACAAAACATGACCATTGTTTTCTGTTCCTGGGACAGAAATCCCAGGTTCACCAATGGTGTTACCCACCATAAAGGTAGCCGCATTCCGACTTCGGGGATGTATGTTGGGCATGTTCGTGTTTCCGTAACCCACCGAACTCTGACATGAGTTACAGGATTTTTAACGTGCATATTCAACCTCCTGCATGTGTGTATACACGAAAGGAATAAAAGCACTGGCAGGTCTGCACTTGAAGATGACCTGGGAGATTGTAAAAATCCCCACCCTTAATTCACCAGACGCTGCCGAGATTCGAACCCACGACTTCATGAACCCGTGGGATTGGAGTCGAACGGTTTTAACCACTCGGCTATAGCGTTCGTCGACCTTTTAGTTGATTATGGTGAGACACTGATAGGTTTAGCTAAAGGAATATTTGAGCGAACAAAGAAAGAAATGTGAAGCACACTGAAGTTACACTAGATAGAACAGAAAGTGTTTGGTTTAAATCGACATCCACCAATCTATTACTGTTAATCGCCGAATGGCTTAAAGCCGTCAGTTTATACAAACCATATAAAACCCATTGACAAGTACTTTACTTTATGTAACATTCTGCCTAAAGACAAACTGAGATGAATACATAATAATAATAATAATGTATGGAATTTATATAGCGCTGAATCTTGTAAAGCAACAAATCAAAGCGCTCAGATGACACTTTTTTATCCGTGTGTATGCGGTTTTTTAAATTTTGTCATCTGTTCCCACCGGCACGCAATGGCCTACTCTTTCGAACAGCGGAACAGGATTTAACGTGTGCGCAAGATGTTCTGCATGTGTTCGCACACGGGCCTCGATTTATAGTCGCATCCGAAGGACAGACAGACAGACAGATAGACAGACAGACAGACAGACAGACAGACAGAGACAGAGAGACAGAGAGAGAGAGAGTGAGAGAGAAAGAAAGAAAGAAAGAAAGAAAGAAGAAAGAAAGTAAGAAAGAAAGAAAAGATATCTAAGCAAACTGGCTCAAAAGTACAGACACATACTACAATTCACAGTACGCTCATCCAATTACACCAGTACTTGTTGATTTTGTTTTTGTTGCTGCTGCTGCTGCTCCTGATGTTGATGTTGTTGTTACTGCTGCTGCTATCATTGTTGATAACGGGGAAGCTGGTGGTGGTGGTGGTTGTTGTTTCTTGCTGTTTGTTGTTCTTAACGTTTTTGTTGATGTTGTTATTGCTATTGATGCTGCGTATTTTTGGTTGGTTGTGGTGGTGGTTGTTTCTTGGGTGTGTTTTTTGTTCTTGTTGCTGTTGTTGTTGTTATTGTCCCAATAGCTGAGAAATAGGCGAAACCCCCAGAGAACGGTATTGTGTCGTTATGTGGTTGTTGTCATAAAATGGACAGGCTCAACGGAGATAACAGCTTCTCCCAGCTCCGATCTGGAATCTTGCTGCAAACCCTTCTGGCGAAACGCTGCTGCTTTGTATGTAGGCCACTTGCTGAGGAGGCACTCCTTTGACATTCGCGGTCTCTGTTGAGCCCGTATCTATTTCATTAATATCGTTCTATTATTGCCTTGGGTCGTGTGTTCATCTGTAAAAGGTAAAGGTAAAGGAGTCCCAGAACCTATAAGGTCGTAGGGGAGCGAGGCGCCAGAGACCTCATTTCTCTAGGGCCAGCATATTGAGGGCGGCGGCCCATCTCCTCTCCCTCGCTGCTTTACCTTCCCTGACCCTAAAGAGGGCAGGTACCCATTTACAGCTGGGTGAACTGGGGGAACTGTACTGAAGCCAAGGTGCGCAAACGGTCACCCATCCAACTGGTAACCACGCTCGACGCTGCTTAACTTGGCTGGGGGACAGCGAGTGCTCGACCACTGAACTATCCCGTGTCCATCTGTACTGATATCTAACGATGTGCTAAGCAGTTTAAAAATGAATTCCAGTTACTTTTGGGACCGGGTTCGCGCAATTGAACGTCTTAATCCAGGTCATCTCATCCCCTCTGCTCCCGTAACCCCCTCCGGTGTCGTAGGGGCACTGCAGTGACGAACGTTGCACCAGTTGGCTCCATTTGCCGCGGTTGTGGGCAAGTGCCTGGGTTGTGGAGAAGCTGTTCCCTGTCCATTCAGTGATGATGTCTGCCCATTTCTTCTTCGGCTGCCTCGCCTTCTCTTCCCCTGCACTGTTCCTTGCAGTATGGCCTTGGAGAGCGCATCTGATCTTTTCACAATCCCATACCATCTGAGCTTCCTTTTCTTGACTGTGGTTAGCAGGTCTTCGTAGTGCTTTACTAGTTTGGTGATGGTTTGTCGGACTTCTTCGTTGGTTATGTGGTCTGAGTATGAAATGCCAAGGAGTCTTCTAAGGCATCTCATCTCCAGAGCCTGGATCCTCCTTTGTTTAATCCAGTTAGGGACAGGGAATCCATGTAAGGACGCCCTAGACAGGGCTTGTTTACCTGCAACTCTACTGTGGTGCCAGCCTCTGTCGGGTCACAGGAGTCGCTGTATCTTTCTCCCCATCTCTGTCTTGTTTGTTCAAGCCGCTACAATAACACAGGGGTGTAGCCAGGGGCCCACCGCTTGGCAAATGAAGGTTAGACACAAGTCAGAATGCTTATTGCAGATTCCCCGAAAAACTGAAAATATCGCTCGATTAGAATGTAATGACATATTTTCTTT
Organism: Rapana venosa; assembly: GCA_028751875.1. Lineage (NCBI taxonomy): Eukaryota > Metazoa > Mollusca > Gastropoda > Neogastropoda > Muricidae > Rapana > Rapana venosa. Next base: position 52,069,384 of record CM054149.1, on the reverse strand, counting down.
CTTCTTTTTTTTTAACCCCCCCCCCCCCCATCGTTGTTGATTTGTTGAAGTAGTAAGATAGTAACGATTGTTAAGTTGTAGCAGTAGTGTTGGTGGTAGTAGCTGCAGCAGCATCAGTGGAAGCAGTAGTGCTTTTATTACTACTAGAAGAAGAAGAAGAAGAAGAAGAAGAAGAAGAAAAGACAACAACAACAACAACAATAACAACAACAAGAAAAACAAGAAGAACAAGAAGAACAGACGATTGGCCAAACATATGTCCTAGTATGTTAATGTAACCTTGCATCATATATGCTCATTCCTTTTGTGCTTCTCTAAGTCAATGAATGCTAACAAAAACTGCAACGTACACTGTCTGAAGCAAGTTCGTCCTAATGACAGGCCTTTGCAGATCTGCCCAAAAGATGATTTTTTTGAAAATCACAAACTCCGCTTCTTTAATCCACTGTCACCTTCAAGAACCAAACCCTGGACTGGCAAGTTCAAGGCCACTAAGATTAGAAATCAGTCGCCTTATTCACATAGCTGACACTCCTCTGTGGCACGGGAGAGCTCAGTGGTCAGAGCACGCCTTTCGCCAAGCCAAGATTAAACAGCATTGAGCGTGGTTACCAATATATTCTGCATGCACTCGCACATAGGGGCCTTGGTTTAGAGTCTCATCTGAAGGACTTTGACATTCAGTTCGATTTTCTCGTCAAACTGGGAAAAAAATGGAATGGAACCCAGAACTTCACAGTTTACTTGTTAGGCAGGTGAACGTCTTGACCAGTTCTGCCACCATTCTTCTTCCCTGATTAAAACTATTAACTCTGACTTTGTCTCGCCCCTCTTTTTTACATTTTTTTTTTCGAGGATAATGGAATAAACACATTCCTTTTTTACATCCAGCCCCCGTGTGTATGCAGTTTTGTAAATTTTGTCATCCGTTCCCACCGGCACACAATGGCCTACTCTTTCGAAAAACGGAACCGTTTTTAACGTGTGGGCAAGACGTTCAACAACACACACACACACACACACACACACCGGACACACACACACACACACACACACACACACGGACACACGCACACACACACACACACAGACACACACACACACACACACACACACACACATTTTGTACAGCAAGAAACTGTGACTTGTAACAAAACCGTGGATACCACTAGACTTGCAGGGGAAGAAGAAGAAGAAGAAGAAGAAGATAACAGTGGAGTGAGACTGCTTACCTCAAAAAAATCCATGGTGAAGCTTCCTAGTGGTGCCAGCCACAATCAGAGCTGAAGGCTTGCTGTATCTGCCTGCCCCCATCTCTCTCTCTCTCTCTCTCTCTCTCTCTCTCTGCCTTGTTTGTTCAAGCTGCTACAATAACACACAGGGTGTATCTAGGACTATCACTTGGCCAACGAAGGTTAGACGCCTTACAATACATATTGCCGATTCCCCGAAAAATGAAATGGTTTGCATGTTTAAAGTATGTTCACAGTGAGTGATATCAGAATTTCGTATTTCTTGTTGTGGTGCTATTTTTGGGGTATCCGTTTATGACCGGAACAATCTGGAAATGCTGCAATAAGTATTTCAGATGTCAAAAATATTGATTTAGTTTGTACACATGTACGTATGCATATGTAGTAAAGGTCTGTGCGCACACATATGCACACACACACGCAGCACACGCATATGCAACGCCTGTATGTATGCACGCGCATGTACAGACAGATGCTGGCGTGTACATACATACAAAGACACATAGATACATACATACATACATACATACATACATACGACAGGATGTAAAACAATACCACACAAAATAACACAATACAATATAATGCAGTACAAAACAATACAGTACAATAAAGTAAAATGCAATACAATGCAGTACATTACAGAACAATACAATACAGTACAATACAATACAAAACAATACATTGCAGTTCAATACAAGACAAGACAAGCGAGACAAGATATGCACCGATAAGTGTTTGCCATAGATTGGAGGGGGAAGGGGGGGGGGGGGTCATATGTAAAATGTTTGTTCCATAAACAAAAATGTTTAAGATCAGAGCTATAAATACTTAATGCGTGTAAAGGAAATTTATACTACGGCACTAATGAATATCGGTTGTTGCTCAAGATACCCCTTTTATCAGACTAACAGATCATATGTTTTGTGTGCAAAATGAACACAAGTACCGGTATATGTTTTAGAAAGGTAAAGGTGTTCCCCATAACTTATGCGCTGTTGGGGAGGTGTCAGAGACCTCAGCTTCTCTAGGGGCCAGCATCTTGAGGGCGGCGCCCATCTCCTCTCCCTCGCTGCTTTACCGACCCTGACTCTAAAGAGGCAGGTACCTAATTTACAGCTGGATGAACTGGGGGACTGTACTTAAGCCAAACCACGCAAACTGTCAGCCATCTACTCGGTAACCACGTTCAATGCTGCTTAACCTTAGCTTGGGGAAAGCGAGTGCTGTGACCACGGAGCTGTCCTGTCCCGGGTGTTAACTATGCGAAAAACAACAACTCAACCCTGATCCCCCCATCCCCTCCCTGACCCCCTCTCCCCACCCCCCTGTAAAAATCGTTATCAGACCAAACAAAAATCATTCTATCTACGCAACTAAAAATCCCCCACATCAGAAGAAGCAAACATTATTGTCTACTACGTATATTTAAAAAAATTAAAACGAGCAATTTTTTTCCCTTTAAAAACCTGAGCCAAAATACACAAAAGGAAAAAGAAAAACAAAGAAATCGACACCTTCCACCATCCTCCCCCACCCCTACCCCAAACAAAAAAGCAACCCAAAACAAATAAAAAAATCAAACTGGAAACTCCACTATCACAGCAATGAATAGGCTGGCCAATTTTGTAGCCTCGGTAAGGGTTTAGATAAACGGGAAATGTGTTATGCCAAACGCTTGAATGTCGTGTTCTTACGTTTTTTTGTTGTTGGTTATTCTTGCCCTTATACAATAAATGTGGGTTGTGTGGAAGTGAAGCGCCTGCTATCAAAGGAATAAATGTTCACCGCATGCAAACTAAAGGAAAAATCCCTATCTGATTGAATTTTATAAATATCCACTGCGAGTCAATCGAAACTGTGCTATCACACGTGTAAATTCGTACATCGATAGAAACAACTTAACAGGTAATTCAGAAAGTGAAAAGAGAGACAGACGGACGGACGGACGGACAGACAGACAGACACATACACACACACGCACGCGCGCGCGCGCGCGTGCGTACGTTATGTCTGCAAAGTACATAATTATCTATGTCTCTCTCTGTGTCTCTCTGTGTCTATATGTATATCTCTGTGACTCTGTCTCTGTGTTTGTGTGTGTGTCTGTTTCTGCATCTGTGTCTGCATCTGTGTGTCTGTGTGTCTGTCTGTCTGTCTGTCTTCTCTCTCTCCTCTCTCTCTCTCTCTCTCTCTCTCTCTCTCTCTCTCTCTCTTGTCTCTGTCTCTGTCTCTGTGCATGCGTTCTCTAAATTTTGTCATCCGTCCAACCAGCACGAAATGGCCTACTCATCCGAAAAGTTGAAGGGGTATTTTAATGTCTGCCCAAGATGTTCTGCGAGCGTTGGCACACAGGACCCCGGTGTCTCATCTGAAGGACTTTAGGGGGAGTGGAGTCGGTACTGACGTTAACTCCAGTGAAAATGGTATCCTACACCACCAGCGAGGGGGAATCGACCCCCGGACCGTCAGATCACGGGCTTATTTTGCTTTCATTTCCATACCACTTTAAGTCACGGCAGATTTCTCTGCGTGAAATTCGAGCTGCTCTCCCCGGGAAGAGCATTTTGCCACAAGAGCAGCGCCACCCGTTTTGGTTTTTTTCTTTTTCCTGTCTGCAACTGTATTTGTTTCCCTATCAGTGACTTTTTTCTACAGAATTTTACCAGGGACAACTCTTGTTGTCGTGAGTTGTTTTACGTGCGGTAAATAATTATGTGTAACACACGGGACCTCGGTTTATCGTCTCATCCGAAAGACTAGCACCCAGACCACCACTCATGGTGTAATGGATGAGGAAAAAGTTTCAGGCCCAAACGGGGATTGAACCACCGCACACTTCAGACCCGGACTTTTCGCTTTCTAGGCAGGCGCGTTACCTCTAGACCACCCATCCAGCAACACTCTAATCACAAGGCTACCCCAACAAAAAGACAAATAAATTTGTAAGACTACCGGTCTAAGGGAAAGAACTCTTCTTTTCCAACCCAAGAGGACTAGTGTGTTTCCGGATTTATCGTTCCTATCTGTTCCCTGTGACCTTATTAAACACGGTGTTATTATTGTTAATAATACAGGATTGTTTTAATCGTAGTGATAGCAATGAGGTGTTTATTTCTTCGTGTTATTTTGCCATTACACACTCGTTCATATCATTCTCTGAATTGCAATGGCCACACGCGCGCTCGACAGATGGACGGGATACATTGATGTTTAATGGTGATGTATTCGTGATCTGCTGACCCGGGTTCAAATCTCGTTCAAGAGGATTTTCCTCTGGAGTTAACATCAGTGCCGACTCCACTCCCCCAAAAGTTCTTCGAATGAGACTATAAACCGAGGTTCCGTGTGCAAACGTGTGCAGAACATCTTCACTCTCACTCACCCAGTCCCATGTCCCAAAGGACGTAGGGGGGACATGAGAGAAGACGCAACAGAGATCTTTTTTCATGCTTCACGATCCTGTGTGGCTAGTAGAAGGTGTTGCAGGGGTTAATGCACACGTTAAAGCCCGTTCCGCTTTTTGGAAGAGTAGGCCATTGTGTGCCGGTGGGAACGGATGACAAAACTTACAAAACTGCATACACACGGGGACTGGAAAAAGGTGCTTATTCCATTATCCTCGAAATAAAAGAATATATATCTATATCTATATATGTATATATATATATTCACACGTACGAAGAAGTCAGTTCACCGGTTAGATTTTCCTTTTTCTTTTTCTCTCCTCAGGTAGAACTCCCAGGTTCACCAATGATGCCATGTTGGCGTGTGCGGCCATTTGCACCCACCGTTAATAAGGCACCCACTTCCCAACTGTCGGGCACGTGTCTAGGCACATCCCCTGTGTGCATGCCTTTTTTTAACAAGAATGTTGTCATCCGTTCTTACCGGAACGAAATGGCCGACTTTTTCGAAAGGCGGAACGGGTTTTTAATGTGTGCGCAAGGTGTTCTGCATGCGTTCACGCACGGGGTCTCGATTTATACTATAAACGACTTTTAGGGGAGTGGAGTCAGTTAACTCCAGGGTAAAATCCTCTTAGACGGGAACCGTCGTGGTGGCTCGATCCCAGGCCGTCAGATCCACCCCCCCCCCCCCCCCCCCCCCCCCCCCCTCCCTTCGTCTGGTTTGATAAATGAGGATTTGGACTTACTAACGCTGGTCTGGAACTGCAACAGAGGAGAGAAAAAAACCAACAGCAAACATAGTAATGGGTCGGTGGTCGAGAGGTAACGCGCCTGTCTAGAAAGCCTTTAAAAGTCCGGGTCGGTAGTGTGCTGTGGTTCGATCCTCGTTTGGTCCAAAAACTTTTCCTCCATCCACGAGTGGTGGTCTGGGTGCTAGTCATTCGGATGAGACCGAGGTCCCGTGTGTTTCATAAAATTATTTAGCGTTGTCCCTGGCAAAATTCTGTAGAAAAAAGCCACTGTGATAGGGAAACAATTACAGTTGCAGATATGGAAAAAAAAGAAAGAAAAATAGGTGGCGCTGCTCTTGTGGCGACGCGCTCTCCCCGGGGATAGCAACCCGAATATCACGCACAGAAATCTGCCGTGACTTAAAGTGATATGAAAAAATGAAGAAAAAACCCCACAACAGCAAACATAATATCTAGCTACACCACAGCGGGTGGGGATAGTCTAGTGGTTAGAGCCTCATGGCCATGATCTGCTGGTGACTGAGGCCGTAGGTTCCAATCTCTGCTAAGGTGTCCTTCCAAGGGGATATGCCTTTCCCCTGCAGTTACCATTGCTACTGGTTATATCGATTCTTTTCCCCTGCAGTTACCATTGCTACTGGTTATATCGATTCTTTTCTCCTGCAGTTACCATTGCTACTGGTTATATCGATTCTTTTCCCCTGCAGTTACCATTGCTACTGGTTATATCGATTCTTTTCCCCCTGGAGTTACCATTGCTACTGGTTATATCGATTCTTTTCCCCCTGGAGTTACCATTGCTACTGGTTATATCGATTCTTTTCCCTCTGGAGTTACCATTGCTACTGGTTATATCGATTCTTTTCCCCCCTGGAGTTACCATCGCTACTGGTTATATCGATTCTTTTCCCCCTGGAGTTACCATCGCTACTGGTTCTATCGATTCTTTTCCCCTGCAGTTACCATCGCTACTGGTTATATCGATTCTTTTCCCCCTGGAGTTACCATCGCTACTGGTTCTATCGATTCTTTTCCCCTGCAGTTACCATCGCTACTGGTTATATCGATTCTTTTCCCCCTGGAGTTACCATCGCTACTGGTTATATCGATTCTTTTCCCCCTGGAGTTACCATCGCTACTGGTTATATCGATTCTTTTCCCTCCGGAGTTACCATTGCTACTGGTTATATCGATTCTTTTCTCCTGCAGTTACCATTGCTACTGGTTATATCGATTCTTTTCCCCTGGAAATCCACGGGGTGAGGTTAGAAATCCAGCTTCTGTGTGCCACACGTCATTTGGTTTTCACTTTTTCATTTATTCCACTTTAAGTCAAAGCAGATTTCTCTGCGTGAAATTCGGGCTGCTCTCCCCAGGGAGAGCGCGCCGCCACAAGAGCAGCGCCACCGTCATGTATGCATGCATGCATCAGAACGCCAAAACAAGACATAAAAGGGGTGCATGTTGTTGGTAGACAGACAGACTGAAGTTGTTTTTTTTTATTATCATAAAAGTCCTTCTTCTTCAAATGTATCATTCCTATAATAACCCCCTTGGGTATGCCAGGGGCCTATCAGTGTATTAATATCAGTGTGTATGTGTGTGTGTGTGTGTGTGTGTGTGTGTGTGTGTGTGTGTGTGTGTGTGTGTGTGTGTGTGTGTGTGTGTGTGTGTGTGTGTGTGTG
>CM054149.1:52054784-52059784 GCA_028751875.1 Rapana venosa | reverse complement strand
ATGACCATAATATGTTCACTGCCCTCTCTCCTTAAAGCTTGATTCAGATACAGGGTGAACAGAAAAGACGCTTTGAGGGACTGGAATGACAAGTGAGACACACGAATTACTGGACACACAGTAGGAATCAAAAGAGGCACAGTACGAAATTTGAAAAATACATAACACAGTCTTCACATTGAGCAGCGAACAAAAGTGAAACTCTCCACCAAATGCCACTGGGAAAACATAAAAAATACACATCTAACAAGGTGGTTGCTTTTTTTTTTTTTAAAGAATACATGAAAAACGTTAAAATAGAAGAAAAAAAAGTAAAGGTGTCCCATAACCTATGTGGTCGTAGGGGAGCGAGGGGTCAGAGACCTCGACTTCTCTAGGGGCCAGCATAGTGAGGGCGGCGCCCATCTCCTCTCCCTCGCTGCTTTACCTTCCCTGACCCTAAAGAGGGCAGGTACCCATTTACAGCTGGGTGAACTGGGGGACTATGCTGAAACCAAGGCACACAAACGGTCATCCATCCACTTGGTAACCACGCTTGACGCTGCTTAACCTTGGCTGGGGGAAAGCGAGTGCTCTGACCACTGAGCTACCCCGTCCCTATGAACACATGAAAGCAGCGTCTGAAGATGGGATGTGAAGAAGATGCCATCTACATCATTAAGTCATGGACAGAGCACAACAGGTCGTCACATCGTGACCGAAAACAGACTGTGGTACACGGTCAGCTCCTCTCCCATCTCTTTATGTGTTTGTCCGTCGTGTCCGACGATGACCTCCAAAACAGCAGAGGAGGCAGCTGCTGTTTCGGATATTGGGCTGAAATTTGAGTATAATGGAGATGCCTTGCCCACAGTACATCCCCACTCTCTCGGCCAAGTGGGCATAAGGACAGTTAGCATGGCATTTGTTCTCCAAAGGCCAACTAGCCCCCAGGGCTGCAGCACATAAGGACTGTGCGAGTCAAGCCTCCTAGTCAGAGAGTCATAGTCGATCACTAAAGACTAAGCTGTAAAGTGGACTTCCATGGGTGGGAAGGCCACTGGTCATACAGCCTCTCACTTTGCTGTTGCCCCCAGCGTCAATGGTTTAATCAAGAACTGTGACATAGTCCAGGCGCTCTCACACGGATAAGTGCTCATCCACAGACATCATCAAACGACGACCTTATCTAGTCCTGTCCCTTCTGTAATGATACCTTCCCTGCGAAAACAATCTTCAATGTAGCTTTCTGGAGTAGATCTGGGGGAGAGAAACTGCACTGGAACGATATATGACGAGGAGGAGGATGAAGAGGGGGAGGGGGGAGGAGGAAGGGAGGAGGGTGGATGGGGAGGAGGGGGGCGAGGAGGAGGACAAGAACGACAACAATAACAACAACAATTGTAATGCGTAGATCCAAATATTCAGAGACGAAGACAACCAAATGATCAAAACCAAGCCAACAAACAGAAAGAGGCAGACGATTGTCAGTGTACACAATCCTAGCTGTCTATCAGTGGTAAGCTATGAGTAATCACACACACGAGCAAGACAAAACCTATTCCTCTCGTCTGTCAGCTCTTCACTAAAACCCTGGCATCAGTCACAAAGAAGCCTCCCAATCAGCTTGTCCTTACAGTGAAGCGTGAGAATGACCACACAGTACCATCGGTGCTCTCCCTTCCCCCGTGAGGATGCCGGGGGGATAGGGGGGGGGGGGGGAATGTCAGTATAAACAGCATCCCCACCTTTTGCAAATCCTCTGCTAGGAATTCCCTCTTTTTTATCCCTCGTTTTGTTCCTGTCTTGTTCCTTTTCTTCCTGCCGCCTTCTTCTTGTCTATTTTCTGCCTTCTTGGTCAAATTTCCTTCCTTTTTTCCCCCAGAAAGACTTAAAAGATAATCATTCTCTCCCACGCCGAAGTCGGATGTGCTGGGCCTGACTTGTCAGGTGTAACACATTTTCACTGATTTGACAGACAACAATAGTTGCTGCCTGAGCGTTCAGAGAAGACAAAGAATTGCGATGAAGAAGAAGAAGAGTTGAGAAGAATTGAGAAGAAGAAGAAGAAGAAGAAGAAGAAGAAGAAGAAGAAGAAGAGAAGAAGAAGAACAAGAACAAGAACAAGAAGAACAAGAAGAAGAACAAGAAGAACAAGAACAAGAACAAGAAGAAGAAGAAGAAGAAGAAGAAGGGATCTACCACGAACGTGACTGCTGTAAATGACCCCAGTCCTGTCTCCAAGTGTTTACAGCAAAATCAGAGAGATGTTGACACGATTTTTGTTCAGCAGCAGTCCATGTTTTGCATATAACTATTAGAGTACTCTTATCAGCACTGCACGCTGTGCTCATTGAAAAAAAACCGCAACAAAACATTTACTAATTGGTGTTCTGAACCAAATACAAACATGTTCACAAGTCAAAACCAAAACCCAAAAGATGTATACTACCCACGTTCTATTTAGTGTTATCTTCAAGTTATCATTTCACACACCCCCACCCGCACCCCGACCCCCTCGCCGCTTTCTCCCCTTAAAAGATTGATTTCATTTTTTAAAATCATGTCAGAAAACAACGTGACTGATCCACTAGTTAAACTGTGCACATCTGATAAACACAATCCAGCTCTCACTCTGTGTTCTGTATTAATTCCCAGACACAACACAAAATAATTCAGTCACTCTGAAGGCAAGCGATAGGCAGAGCTTCTGATTCACAACAATCGTCTGTCAAACAAAATCTTAATGGTCTTAGGAGATGCCGGGCCTACACCCGACCAACAAGCAATAATCAGACTGCCTTGCTGCACAGCCTGTCTATCACGTGAGCTCTGGCTGGTGCGGCATTGTCGTGCCTGCAATGGTCTGGCACAGTTGCTGAAAGAATTCTACTATGTTGGGGGGTGGCCCGAGGAGCTCAGGTGGGATGACTTACGACCACAGTCCCTAAATTGGAAATATTCCGCTAGGACTATAATACAATTTCAAACAGCCAGCTTGTACTCGTGCGGTAGGCTTAAAGTCAGAAACGTTCTTAAGAGACGCACACTGTGAATAACAAAATGAATGTTTGGCCTGCTAGGAGGCCTTCTCTCACGTGGCAGGTTCACAGTCATTTCACTTCACTTCACTTCATGCTGTTCATAGCCCCACCGACCACCAAGGCCATATCAAGGTTGTCACCTTATTCAGTTTCGGCTATTTCTATAATATTCATCCACCACGCATCTAGTCCCTTCAAATATCTAACATGGTCAATCTGAAAACGAACAAACAAACAAACCAAAAACAAAGCAAACCAAAAACCATGATGACATGACAAGCTACCTAAATCATTTCCTTTTACAAAGGTAGCAACACCAGGCTGTGCTGAGGACGCCAGCCATTCCGCTTAAATCATCACCTCCAGGCTACAAAAGTAAGTGTAAAGCAAGGATATTGAACACGTCAATGTACAACAAGTAGAAAGCCAGAAAAACGCCATGTGTGCAAAAACACTGAGGACTGGACATCCTGTGCCCTTCCCGGTGTTCATAGATCACTACTCTTTCTTCATTCTTTTATTGGGAAAATAATGATTAAGTACTCATGTGCTTTTTTTTACATCCAGTCCTTGTTTGTGTGCATGCAGTCTTGTAAAAATGTGCCATCCGTTCCCACAGGCATACAATGGCCTACTCTTCCTGAAGCCAGAACAGGTTTAAAGGCGTGCCCAAGATGTTCTGCAAGCCTTCGCACAAAGGACCTGGGCACATAGTCTCATGCTGGCCAGAACGTTCACAAGTCTTGTGTAGCAGCTGCACGGTCAGGAGTGCTGCTGGGAGAGCCATTCTTAGAGTCAACATTCGTAACTGCCCTTAGCTGGCTAAAATGGTACTTGTCCTTATGTGGCAGTGTCTGCAAAACCTTGCAAATTCTAGCAGGCGAGAGACGGGACCAAACAACCTTCATAGCAAACAAAACAACACAACTCAAAAACTAATAAAGTAACAACAAAATCCCCACTTTCCTGTACATTGTCAATGGAAGAAGCTGGTCAGAGAGGAATCAGCATCACCAGTAACAAAACTCTTTATCTCTCTGTCTCTTCATCAGCTGCTGAAGCAAAATGCCGTCAGCTATCTTCCCTCCTTCCCCCGTGGGGATGCCAGGGGCCTGTAAGCTTGCAAAACCTATCAGAAAGAAGAAGTGCATCACCCGTCCTAACCTCAAGGCCATACACATTAATACTTTCTCTTCACAAGCTGCCGAACGCCTATCACAAATCCCTGACCACACTGACCCTTCTAAACACTATAACACCGTTTTCAGCCATTTGCTTAATGAGCATGCACCTCGCACTGACTATTTTCTGCCTGATAGGCCCTCTGCCCCATGGTACACCCATGATATCTTGGTGGCAAAGCGCAAACGCCGACAACTAGAACGGCAGTGGCGAAAACCAAAAACTGAAATAAACAAACAGCTCTTTCGAAAACAAACCAACTAAGTCAAAACCTTAATCCATTCAGCGTAGACAAACACAACATTTCTCCTCAAGTTCTCAACGCAACATCTATGAAATCTCTTTTTTCCCTCACCTCAACTCTTCTTGGATTTGCAAAGACAAGCCCTCTGCCAACTGTCCACAGTCACTCTGAACTTCCTGATATATTTTCTTCGTTCTTTTCTGACGGGATCAAACTCTTTTCCAGCCTGCACCTCCTGATCCCCAATTCACTGGCACTCCTCTCCTTTCCTTTTCAGCCAACAAGCGAGGAAGAAATCAGGAAAATTTTAAAAGAAATGACCATAAAATCATGCGATCTTGATCCTGTTCCTGCTTCTCTTCTCACACAGTACCTTCCGCAGCTTATACCCACTATCACAAGAACAGTAAAGTAATCTCTTCTTGCAGGAATGTTTCCATCAGCTCTCAAAACTGCAATAGTTATACCTCTACTCAAAAAGCATGACCTCGACCCTAACATTCTTAAGAACTATAGGCCTGTTTCTAACCAAAGTCCTTGAAAAAGTCGTT
>CM054149.1:52037284-52049784 GCA_028751875.1 Rapana venosa | reverse complement strand
GGAGTGGATGGATAAAGTTGTACAGGTGTGTACTTCATTGGTGTGTCTTAGTGCGTCATGTTGTTGTTTTTGTATTCTTTTATTTCCAGGAGAATGGAATAAGAATTCGTGTGCTTTTTTTTTAAAGCCCAGTCCCCGTGTGTATGCAGTTTTATCAATTTTGTCATCCGTTCCCACAGGCACACAGTGATCGAAAAGTGTGTGTGTTGTGTGTGTGTGTGTGTGTGTGTGTGTGTGTGTGTGTGTGTGTGTGTGTGTGTGTGTGTGTGTGTGTGTGTGTGTGGAGAGAGAGGAAAAGTGAGAGAGAGAGAGAGGAAAAGTGAGAGAGAGAGAGAGAGTGTGGTGTGGAGAGAGAGAGAGAGTGTGTGTGTGTGTGTGTCGAGAGAGTGAGTGTGTGTGTGATAAATTGAGAGAGACAGAAACAGCACACTCACACAAACACATACACACTGACACACACACAAACACACACATACACACACACACAAACACACACACACACACAGGAACAGTAACATAAAGCAAAGCACAGAAAGACAAAGTGACAGGTAGAAAACAATCTTATAAAGAGACAGAGATGTAGATACTAACAGAAAAGTAGGAAACCTCAAGGAAAAAAAGAACCCTTCTAAAAAAAGACCCCCAAAAAACCAAACCGATAGGAAGACAGACTGACTGACGGGATGGGGGGAGGAGGGGGGGGGGTGAGGAGGGGGGGGGGGGCCCAGAGATGCCTTGACGCTTTCAAAACAGTTTATTGCCATTGCCCTAAGGGTGCTTTTTGACAGGGATAGTAACGCATGACTATCCTTTGTAGATTAATCATAAAAATAGATGAAAGCTGAAGTTCACAATACATTCCATCTTATGAAAGGACAAGAGCTTTTTTATATAATTATAAATATCTACATTACTTTTTTTTTCGCTCCTGGGCTAAAGCTCCCAGGTTCACCAATAGTAAGATTTTACGTGCTCGTGACTGTTTTTAACCAGCTCTATTAAGGTTGCTGCAGTTCGACTTCGGGGATGATGCCTATTTAACACAACACTGGTGTGCATGCAGATCTGTAGTTTGGATTTTTGTGATCCCATCCTACTGGTACACAATGGGCTCCTCTTCTAATTCTGAAAAGCGCAACGGATTTTAACGCGTGCGCAAGATGTTTTGAGTGGGTTTTGCACTCGGGACAGAGAGTCAGACAGTCAGACATCCTAACACACAAACAGACGGACAGACAGACAGACTCACATACAGACAGACAAAAAGACACCCAAACACAGACAGACACACAAACAGACAGACCCAAACACACGTACTCACACACTCAGTCACACACATACACACACACAATCACACACTCTCACACTCACTCTCTCTCTCACACACACAGAGGCTGAAAAATAACACAACAGAGGTTGGCAATCAGCCAGCTCCACCGACAACCAGATACCCAAAGATACAGATAGACAGACAGACAACCAAACACACACACACACACATACAGACAGGCACACAGACCCACAGACACCAAAATACACAGCCAGACAGCCAGACAGTCAGCCAGCCAGCCACCCAAACATCCAGACAGCCACCCAGCCAGCCACCCAGACAACCAGCCAGCCAGCCAACCAAACATCCATCCAAAAAGCCAGCCAGCCAGCCAAACATACATCCAAAAAGCCAGCCAGACAAACATCCATCCAAAAAGCCAGCCAGCCAGACAAACATCCATCCAAAAAGCCAGCCAGACAAACATCCATCCAAAAAGCCAGCCAGCCAGCCAAACATCCATCCAAGAGCCAGCCAGCCAGCCAGCCAAACATCCATCCAAAAAGCCAGCCAGCCAGACAAACATCCATCCAAGAGCCAGCCAGCCAGCCAGCCAAACATCCATCCAAAAAGTCAGCCAAACATCCATCCAAAAACCCACCCAGCCAGCCAAACATCCATCCTAAAAGCCAGCCAGCCAAACATCTACACAGCCACCCAGCCAAACATCCACACAGCCAACCAGCCAAACATCTACACAGCCAACCAGCCAAACATCCATCCAAAAAGCCAGCCAGCCAAACATCTACACAGCCAACCAGCCAAACATCTACACAGCCAACCAGCCAAACATCTACACAGCCAACCAGCCAAACATCTACACAGCCAACCAGCCAGCGAAACATCCATCCAAAAAGCCAGCCAGCCAGCCAAACATCCATCCAAAAAGCCAGCCAGACAAACATCCACACAGCCAGCCAGCCAGACAAACATCCATCCACACAGCCAGCCAGCCAAACATCCACACAGCCAGCCAGCCAGCGAAACATCCACACAGCCAGCCAGCCAAACATCCAGACAGACAGCCAGCCAGCCAGACAGACAGACAGACAGCCAGACAGCCAGACAGACAGACAGTCAACACACACACACACACACACACACACACACACACACACACAACACACACATTGTCTTCTCTTGTTTGATTTGTATGGTTTATCATTGATTAGGCTTTTTATTCTATATCTGCATATTATATTACCTTCTCTCTCTCTCTCCTCTCTCTCTCTCTCTCTCTCTCTTTCTCTTTCTCTCTCTCCCCTCTCTCTCTCTCTCTCTCTCTCTCTCTCTCTCTCCTCTCTCTCTCTTGATTTTTCTTTAGATAGATGGCTTGATGGGGAAAAAAACCCAAATGCACTGCTCATTCAATGTACCCTCTGAAATAGCAGTTTGACTTAGACTCTGACACACACTAAACAGGCAGACTCTGACTCTGACAGACACTAAACAGGCAGACTCTGACAGACACTAAACAGGCAGATTGACTCTGACAGACATTAAACAGGCAGACTCTGACAGACACTAAACAGGCAGACTCTGACACACACTAAACAGGCAGACTCTGATACACACTAAACAGGCAGACTCTGACACACACTAAACAGGCAGACTCTGACACACACTAAACAGGCAGACTTTGACAGACATTAAACAGGCAGACTCTGACTCTGACAGACATTAAACAGGCAGACTCTGACTCTGACAGACACTAAACAGGCAGACTCTGACTCTGACACACACTACACAGGCAGACTCTGACTCTGACACACACTACACAGGCAGACTCTGACATACACTAAACAGGCAGACTCTGACACACACTAAACAGGCAGACTCTGACAGACACTAAACAGGCAGACTCTGACACTGACACACACTAAACAGGCAGACTCTGACAGACACTAAACAGGCAGACTCTGACACACACTAAACAGGCAGACTCTGACAGACACTAAACAGGCAGACTCTGACTCTGACATACACTAAACAGGCAGACTCTGACACACACTAAACAGGCAGACTCTGACAGACACTAAACAGGCAGACTCTGACTCTGACACACACTAAACAGGCAGACTCTGACAGACACTAAACAGGCAGACTGACGCTGACAGACACTAAACAGGCAGACTCTGACACACACTAAACAGGCAGACTGACTCTGACAGACACTAAACAGGCAGACTCTGACAGACACTAAACAGGCAGACTCTGACACACACTAAACAGGCAGACTGACTCTGACAGACACTAAACAGGCAGACTCTGACAGGCACTAAACAGGCAGACTCTGACACACACTAAACAGGCACACACTGACTCTGACACACACTAAACAGGCAGACTCTGAAAGACACTAAACAGGCAGACTCTGACACACACTAAACAGGCAGACTGACTCTGACAGACACTAAACAGGCAGACTCTGACTCTGACAGACACTAAACAGGCAGACTCTGACTCTGACAGACACTAAACAGGCAGACTCTGACTCTGACAGACACTAAACAGGCAGACTCAAACTCTGACAGACACTAAACAGGCAGACTCTGACACACACTAAACAAGCAGACTCTGACAGACACTAAACAGGCAGACTCTGACAGACACTAAACAGGCAGACTCTGACACTGACACACAATAAACAGGCAGACTCTGACACACACTAAACAGGCAGACTCTGACTCTGACACTAAACAGGCAGACTCTGACAGACACTAAACAGGCAGACTGACTCTGACAGACACTAAACAGGCAGACTCTGACTCTGACAGACACTAAACAGGCAGACTGACTCTGACAGACACTAAACAGGCAGACTGACTCTGACAGACACTAAACAGGCAGACTCTGACACACACTAAACAGGCAGACTGACTCTGACACACACTAAACATGCAGACTGACTCTGACAGGCACTAAACAGGCAGACTCTGACACACACTAAAGAGGCAGACTGACTCTGACAGACACTAAACAGGCAGACTCTGACTCTGACAGACACTAAACAGGCAGACTGACTCTGACAGACACTAAACAGGCAGACTCTGACTCTGACACACACTAAACAGGCAGACTCTGACTCTGACACACACTAAACAGGCAGACTCTGACACACACTAAACAGGCAGACTGACTCTGACAGACACTAAACAGGCAGACTCTGACTCTGACAGACACTAAACAGGCAGACTCTGACAGACACTAAACAGGCAGACTCTGACACTGACACACACTAAACAGGCAGACTCTGACAGACACTAAACAGGCAGACTCTGACACACACTAAACAGGCAGACTCCGACAGACACTAACCAGGCAGACTGACTCTGACAGACACTAAACAGGCAGACTCTGACTCTGACAGACACTAAACAGGCAGACTCTGACGCACACTAAACAGGCAGACTCTGACAGACACTAAACAGGCAGACTCTGACGCACACTAAACAGGCAGACTCTGACAGACACTAAACAGGCAGACTCTGACAGACACTAAACAGGCAGACTGACTCTGACAGACACTAAACAGGCAGACTCTGACACACACTAAACAGGCAGACTCTGACAGACACTAAACAGGCAGACTCTGACACACACTAAACAGGCAGACTCTGACAGACACTAAACAGGCAGACTGACTCTGACAGACACTAAACAGGCAGACTCTGACTCTGACAGACACTAAACAGGCAGACTCTGACTCTGACAGACACTAAACAGGCACACACTGACTCTGACACACACTAAACAGGCAGACTCTGACAGACACTAAACAGGCAGACTCTGACTCTGACAGACACTAAACAGGCAGACTCTGACACACACTAAACAGGCACACTCTGACTCTGACACACACTAAACAGGCAGACTCTGACTCTGACACACACTAAACAGGCAGACTCTGACAGACACTAAACAGGCAGACTGACTCTGACAGACACTAAACAGGCAGACTCTGACTCTGACAGACACTAAACAGGCAGACTCTGACACACACTAAACAGGCAGACTCTGACACACACTAAACAGGCAGACTGACTCTGACAGACACTAAACAGGCAGACTCTGACTCTGACAGACACTAAACAGGCAGACTCTGACTCTGACAGACACTAAACAGGCAGACTCTGACACACACTAAACAGGCAGACTCTGACTCTGACAGACACTAAACAGGCAGACTGACTCTGACAGACACTAAACAGGCAGACTCTGACAGACACTAAACAGGCAGACTGACTCTGACAGACACTAAACAGGCAGACTCTGACTCTGACAGACACTAAACAGGCAGACTGACTCTGACAGACACTAAACAGGCAGACTGACTCTGACAGACACTAAACAGGCAGACTCTGACTCTGACAGACGCTACACAGGCAGACTCTGACACACACTAAACAGGCAGACTGACAGACACTACACAGGCAGACTCACGGCCAGGGGAGGGGCCAGGTAGAGGCCGACGTGGGGGTCGTAAGGGCCGGGGGCAGCGGTGGCCGTGCTCTTCTCCACCTGGGCCTTCTTCTGGTACCGGCCCCCGCTCAGCGGCCTGTGACACACACCAGCACCCTCACGTGACCTCGTGCAGCAGCAGCAGCAGTAGGAGGAGTAGGAGGAGTAGTAGTAGTAGTAGTAGTAGTAGTAGTAGGAGGAGGAGGAGGAGGAGGAGGAGGAGGAGGAGGAGGAGTAGGAGGAGTAGGAGGAGTAGGAGGAGGAGGAGGAGTAGGAGTAGTAGTAGTAGTAGTAGTAGGAGGAGGAGTAGTAGTAGTAGTAGTTTGTAGTAGTAGTAGTAGTAGTAGTAGGAGGGGGAGTAGGAGTAGTAGTAGTAGTAGTAGGAGGAGGAGGAGGGGGAGGAGAAGTAGTAGTAGTAGTAGTAGGAGGAGTAGGAGGAGTAGTAGTAGTAGTAGAGGAGGAGGAGGAGTAGTAGTAGTAGTAGTAGTAGGAGGGGAGGAGGAGGAGGAGTAGGAGGAGGAGGAGAGGAGGAGGAGTAGGAGTAGTAGTAGTAGGAGGAGGAGGAGGAGGAGGAGTAGGAGGAGGAGGAGGAGGAGGAGTAGTAGAAGGGGGAGGAGGATAGGAGGAGGGGTAGGAGGAGGAGAGTAGGAGGAGGAGTAGGAGGAGGAGAGTAGTAGTAGTAGTAGTAGGAGGAGGAGTAGGGGAGAAGGAGGAGGAGTAGGAGGAGGAGGAGGAGTAGGAGGAGGAGGAGGAGTAGGAGTAGTAGTAGAAGGAGGAGGAGGAGTAGGAGTAGGAGAAGTAGTAGTAGGAGGAGTAGGTGAGGAGTAGGAGGAGGAGGAAGAGTAGGAGGAGTAAGAGTAAGTAGTAGTAGTAGGTGGAGGAGGAGAGAAGTAGGAGGAGGAGGAGGAGGAGTAGAGTAGTAGTAGAAGAAGGAGGATGAGTATAAGTAGGAGGAGGAGGAGTAGGAGGAGTAGGAGAAGTAGTATAGTAGGAGGAGGAGGAGTAGGAGGAGGAGGAAGAGTAGGAGGAGTAAGAGTAGTAGTAGTAGTAGTAGGTGGAGAGGAGGAGAAGTAGGAGAGGAGGAGTAGGAGTAGTAGTAGAAGAAGGAGGATGAGTATTAGTAGGAGGAGGAGGAGTAGGAGGAGTAGGAGAAGTAGTAGTAGGAGGAGGAGGAGGAGTAGGAGGAGGAGGAGTAGGAGGAGGAGGAAGAGTAGGAGGATTAGGAGAAGTAGTAGGAGGAGGAGGAGTAGGAGGAGGAGGAGAGGAGGAGAGTAGAGTGGTATAGGAGGAGGAGGAGTATGTAGTAGTATTAGGAGGAGGGGAGGAGGAGGGGAGTAGAGGAGTAGTAGTAGATTAGTAGTTAGTTAGTAGGAGGAGTGGAGGAGAGGAGTAGGATGAGGAGGTAGCTGGGGATTCGTGGAGTGAGTAGTACGTAGGAGGAGGCGTGGTGCAGAGCGTAGGAGGAGGAGGACGTGCTAGCGGCTAGTCGAGGCGAGATGTGTGATGCTGCGTAGTCTGACGTGGTGGCTCGAGTGGTACGTGACTAGGACGGGTCGTCTCGCTAGCTACTACGTTACTGGAGTGGTCTCGATGTCGTCTTTGACTAGGACGTTACTATCTACGTCGTACTCGATCGACGCACCCTACTACTGCCCTCGGTCGCGGGCAGGACTCGTTCGTCTATTCTCTTACGTTCTTTCGTCGTCTACTACGATTTACTTCTTACGTACTAGACGCACTACTACTACTAGGAGACGGATTCGTGCGTACTTCGTCGCTGAGCTTCTAAGTACACCATAGTGACTAGGACTATGTAGACATAGGCGCGTACGTAAGAGACGAGACGACGTGACACATGGGTACTGTAGGTCTGTTTCTATCAGTACTGTCATCGTGACCCTAGGCGACGACGACGACGACGAGACTACGATAGGACGTACGACAGACGACTATAGAATACTGTACTATAAGTGTAGTAGTACTCGACCCGCACTAGGTATTAAACAAAGAAACAAGGATCACCACTATACGTCGACGTTAAGAACGACATAGCGACTACACCAGCACCGCATGTGACTATCTTCACATAAACTACACACACACCACATCTCCACACCACCAACACACCACCACCACGACAAAGCATCGACCCCACTAACGCACGCAAGCACCACGCCACCCCCACACACCCACCCACCACACACCCACCCACCAAACCACCACAAACGCAGCACAGCACGCACCCCCACACCACACACAACGCACGCACACACACACCACACGCCACACACACGCACGCACGCACACACACACACCACACACATGTACTACACTTTAGCGAGGTGATGAGGATTTCGGCAGATAGTGAGTGAAATGAGGTATGGATGTGTAAGGCCAGGGAGAGGGAGGGGGGGGGGGGGAAGGCAGGATAGCCTAGTGGTTAGAGCTTTGAGCTCGTGATGTGACGGCCCGGGTTCGAGCCACCACCGAGGCGCCCGTTCTAGGCTTGTTTTCCCCCTGGAGTTAACATCAGCACCGATGCCCACCCCACTCTCCTGGAATTCTTTCGGATGAGGCTAAAATGGAGAATATAAATCGAGATCCCGTGTACTATGAAGGGAGGTGGCAGGATGGTTAAGACGTTTGCCTGCCAACAAGTAAACCGTGAGGTTCTGGGTTCGATTCCCAGCCTCGCCCTTTCTTCCCAGTTTGACAAAAAAATCGAACTGAATGTCAAAGTCCTTCGGATGAGACTATAAACCGAGGCCCCGTGTGCGAACGCATGCAGGACATCTTGCGCACACGTTAAATCCTGTTCCGCTGTTCGAAAGAGTAGGCCATTGTGTGCCGGTGGGAACAGATGACAAAATTTTAAAAACCGCATACACACGCATTAAAAATTTTTTTTAAAAAGAAATGTCAACTGAGCACTTTGATTTGTTGCTTTACAAGATTCAGTGCTATATAACTTCCATACATTATTATTATTATTACTATTCTTCTTCTTCTTCTTCTTCTTCTTCTTCTTCTTCTTATTATTATTATTATTATGTGTGAGCAGCGTCGAGAGTGGTTACCAACTGGAAGGGTGACCGTTTGCGTGCCTTGGCTTTAGTATAGTCCCCCAGTTCACCCAGCTGTAAATAGGTACCTGCCCTCTTTAGGGTCAGGGAAGGTAAAGCAGCGAGGGAGAGGAGATGGGCGCCACCCTCAATATGCTGGCCCCTGGAGAAGTTGAAGTCTCTGACGCCTCGCTCCCCTACGATCTTACAGGTTATGGGACACCTTTACCTTTACCTTTTAGTTTTACCTGTGTACGAACGCACTCAGAACTAACGTCCTGCTCACACGTTAATGGTCTGTCACATTGGGCAGAGGGACAACTGATCTATACCCTTAGCCAGCGAAGAAGGGAGGGGAGGGAGGGAGGTGGAGGAGTGGGTAGGTGGGGGGGGGGGGGAGGGAGGAACTACAGGTTCTTTTGTTAGTGGCCGTTAATGGATTCAGGTCACATACCCGGGGTGGGAGAGGGGTAAAAGAAAGAGACAGACAGAGACAGACAGACAGACAGAGACAGAGAGAGACAGAGAGAGACAGAGACAGAGAGATTCAGAGAGAGAGACAGAGAGAGATAAAGAGAGAGAGACAGATAGAGACAAACAGACAGACAGACAGACAGACAGAGGCAGATAGAGACAGACAGACAGACAGAGAATGAGAGATAATGACAAAGAGACACAGAGAGAGAGACATACAGACAGACAGATAGAGACGGAACCAGACAGACAGACAGAAACAGAAACAGACAGACAGACAGAGACAGAAACAGACAGAAACAGTCAGAGATAACGACAAAGGGACAGATACAGAGAGAGCACAGTGTAGTAAAGGAGGTAGGAATGAGGGAAGGACGAAGGGTGGGGTGGGGTGGGGGAACTGGCGGCTTCAATGACCCGTCACATCACAAGTATTTGGAGGAGAACAGGTAACATGCTGCAGTGGGCGAATGAGGAAAACAGCAAAGAGGGAAAGAAGGAAGGACGGATGGACGAACGGAAGAATAAAGAGATGGCTGCGTGAATGAGATTCATGAATAAAAATCATTAAATGCAAGGATGAATGGTTGAGGAAAGCTACTGAATGCACGTGTACGTATCGCATAACCTGTTGCATGCACTCTTAAAACCCCATCCGTGGGAATATCATGGGCCTGTCAGTGTAATTAGCTTCCCTACCTTCTGCAAATTCTGTGCCAGGAATTCCCTCTTTTCTATCCCTCTCTTTGTTTCGTCCTTCAGTCCTGTCACCTCCTAGTTGTCAATGTTCTGCCTTCTTGGTCCACTCTCCTGCCCCCCCCCCCCCCCCCCCCCCCCCCCCCCCCCCCCCCCCCCCCCCCACCACAAGACTTAAAAGATAACAATTCTTTCCCACGCCAAAGTCGGACAGGCTGGGCCTGACTTGTCAGGCGCTTATTTATTTATTTGTTTGTTTATTTCTTTATTTATCGAGGATAATGGAATAAGCGCTCATGTGTGCTTTTTTACATGCAGTCCCCGTGTTTATAACAGCAGCACAACGCATTTTCTCTGATATGACTGGCAACAATAGCTGGTGTCTGAGCGCTTGAAGAAGAAGAAGAAGAAGAAGAACAAGAAGAACAAGAAGAACAAGAAGAACAAGAAGAACAAGAAGAAGAAGAACAAGAAGAAGAAGAACAAGAAGAAGACCCATCGATTTTTTTTTTACAGAAGGGTAGGCCAGCTAAGGCCAGGGGTGTGGAGAACATGAACATGCCCAGCATGCAAAATGTAACCTGGCGATAGACGGGCTCCGCCAGGCTCAAGACACGCTGACTTTCAGCTTTGCTGCACGCACTGCTGTGAACAATGATTCACTCCTCAAGGATTTAGGGGGAAAGTCCAAGTCTGTCAGTGAGAGAGTGAATGAAGGACTGGCAGAGCGACCGAGCGAGTTATTCATTTTATTTGATCATTATTTTGTTGTTGTTATTGTTGTCGCTCCTTGACCGAGTATCACCAACGATGATGTTCTTACGTATGCTGCCCTTTATCCACCATTGACGTAGCCGCATGCCGACTTCGGGTGTAATGTCTAAACATGACACGAGTGTGTATAGATCTATAGTGGCTTTTGTAACATTCTGTCATCCGTTTCCACCGGCACAAATCGCTTACTTTTTTTAAAAGGTGAAACAAGTTTTAACGTGTGCGCAAGATGTTCTGCATGCATTTGCACAAAGAACCTGTATTTAAAGCCTAATCTGAAGGACTTTGGGGGAAGTGGAGTTGGTAATGATGTTAACTCCAGCAAATAAATCTACTCGAAAGAAATGGGACTGTCAGATTGGGAAGGCAACAATTCCCAATTATTCACAATAGTTTATTCCCATAAACTGTAATTCACAATAGTTTATTCCCATTAACTGTAATTCACAATAGTTTATTCCCATTAACTCTTCAGAGCTATGGAGACACGCTCTGTGCACTGCCCTATCCCGTCCCTTATCTCCCCCTACTCTCCCCAAGTTAATGAATTGATAAACAAAACTGAGGAAGATTCCTCACAACTACGTGAGAGACAGTACTAGTAAATAGCGGGTACCACTAACACTTGAGAGACAGTACTAGTAAATAGCGGGTACCCCTAATACGTGACAGTACTAGTAGATAGCGGGTACTAGTAGATAGCGGGTACTAGTGGATAGCGGGTACCACTAACACGTGAGAGACAGTACTACTACTAATAGATAGCGGGTACCACTAACACATAAGAGACAGTACTAGTAGATAGCGGGTACCACTAACACGTGAGAGACAGTACTAGTAGATAGCAGGTACCACTAACAGTCACACTTACTGTGTCTAAGTATGCGTGTGCACGCGGAAGCGCGCAGGTGCATCTGTCTGTCTGTCTGTCTGTCTGTCTGTCTGCGGCTGGCTATATTCTCTTTATCTGTCTGCCAGCTCGCCTGTCTAGTGTCTGCCTGTCTGTCTGTCTGCCTGTCTGCGTATCATCTGTCTAGCGCACGCATACTCAAATGCAAGTGCTTGGCAAGTTTCCATAAGGAAAAAAGTCAAAGCTCTCTCTCTCTCTCTCTCTCTCTCTCTCTCTCTCTCTCTCTCTCTCTCTCTCTCTAGTCCTTCTTACGTTGCCCCAAACATGACAGGTGTCCAGATCTTGTCTCACCTTTTTCGGCTACACTTTCACCACCATGAAAACTGAGGCTTGGTGAAGTTGGTGGAGGGTCTACCTCTCGTTTACTGGGTAGTTCACATCAGAGGGCAAAATATGTAGGTTTCTGGTGGGGCCTGGGTGCATTTCATTACCTTCAGTTGGCTACGAGTAAGTGTGAAGGGTGTTTTCGTTGGGGTTATTTTATTATTTAAAACAATATTCTTTTTCTTTGTTCCCTTGGCGTTTTAATTTCTAGAAAATATGCCGCCCTTGTTTATGATGGTTTTATTTTCTGCTGTTATAGTTTTTACAAAAATTGTTGTTCGTTCGTTTGGGTGTTTGTTTAGAGGTGGGGAGGGGGGGGGGGGAGGGGGGTCTTGTATTTGTTTGGTTGGGTATTTTCCTTTCTTGTTTTTGTGTGGGGGCTTTTGTGGATTAACGGACAGACGAATGAAGGGATGGACGGACGGACGGACGGACGGATGGATGGATGGATGGATGGATGGATGGATGG
>CM054149.1:52007284-52032284 GCA_028751875.1 Rapana venosa | reverse complement strand
GTCAGTTAGTCTGGAACTACCTCCCTCTCTCCCTGCGCGAAATGTCTACCTATGACACTTTTAAATCCAGCTTCAAGACATACTTCTTCCAAACATAAGACTTTCCCCTCCTGTTTCATCTCTTATTATCTGTCCTGAGTTATTGAGTGAATTTACTCTGAGTTATTGAGAAGTTAATCATTGTAGATCACACTGACACAGTCAGTATTGGAGGGCAGGCAATCACTAACCTCAGGTTTGCCGATGACATCAATGGACTGGCAGGAAACGCGAACAGGAACAAGTCAACTTAGTGTACCACCTGGACGAAACGTCCTCCAGATACGGTATGGAGATCAGTGCTGAGAAGACAAAACTCATGACAAACAGTGCTCAGCCAATCACTACCAAGATCACAGTCAGTGGAAAAGAACTTGAGGTTGTAGATCACTTCAAGTACCTTGGAGCTATTACTAGTGAAGGTTCAAAGACTGAAATCCTCGCAAGAGCTGCACAAACAGTAGCAGCAATGGCGAAGCACAAGACCATCTGGAAAGACCAAAACATCTCTCTCAGGACCAAGGTCAAGCTACTGCATGCACTGGACATCTCTACATATCTGTATGCATGCAAATCCTGGACATTGAATGCAGATCTACAAAGAAGGATCCAGGCTTTGGAGATGAGATGCCTCAGAAGACTCCTTGGCATTTCATATACGGACCACATTACCAACGAAGAAGTCCGACAAACCATCACCCAACAAGTAAAGCGCTACGAAGATCTGCTGACCACAGTCAAGAAAAGGAAGCTCAGATTAAATGGGCATGTGACTAGATCAGATGGGCTCTCCAAGACCATACTACAAGGAACAGTGCAGGGGAAGAGAGGGCGAGGCAGACCGAAGAAGAAATGGGCAGACATCATCACTGAATGGACCGGGAAAAGCTTCTCCACAACCTAGGCACTTGCACACAACCGCCACAACTGGAGCCAACTGGTGCAACGTTCATCACTACAGTGCCCCTACGACCCCGGATGGGGTTATGGGAATAGATGAGATGAGATGAGAATCACTATAGCTGGACAGCGCATGTGATTCAGATCGAATACTCCCCGGTGGGGGATGCTCGGGGCTTGTCAGTATAAATAACATCTGGAAATTTTGCACTACGAATTCCCCTTTTCTATCCCTCCCTTAGTTTCTGCCTTGATCCTGTTCTTCTTATCTCCTTCTTGTCTACTTTCTGCCTCCTTGGTCCATTCTCCTGCATTTTCCCCCAGAAACGTTTAAATTGTACGAATTCTCTCGCACGCCGAAGTCGGATGCGCTGGGCCTGACTTGTCAGGCGCTTAACAGCAGCGCAACTTTTTTTCGCTCATATGACAGACAGCAACAGTT
Source organism: Rapana venosa (assembly GCA_028751875.1). Taxonomy (NCBI): domain Eukaryota; kingdom Metazoa; phylum Mollusca; class Gastropoda; order Neogastropoda; family Muricidae; genus Rapana; species Rapana venosa. Next base: position 52,030,903 of record CM054149.1, on the reverse strand, counting down.
ACTGTCTGAGTGTTCAACGACGAAGATGGAATACGCCGTGTCTGGAAAAACCGGGTTTCTGTGGAAAGGGAGAGCATTAAAGCCTTGACTGACTTTAGAGTAGCTGGACAGTTAGTTCCCTTTATTGTTGACCTCGTTGGATAAAATGCAGTACATCGAGAACACAAGCGAGCAACATTATTGCCAGTTACTGCAACTTTCTGTCTCCCTGCTTGCCTGTCTGTCTATATGTCTGTCTATCGGCATGTATGCCTGTTTGCCTGTTTGTGTGTGTGTGTGTGTGTGTGTGTTGTGTGTGTGTGTGTGTGTGTGTGTGTTGTGTGTGTTGTGTGTGTGTGTGTGTGTGTGTGTGTGTGTGTGTGTGTGTGTGTGTGTGTGTGTGTGTGTGTGTGTGTGTGTGTGTGTGTGTGTGTGTGTGTGTGTGATATCTTTAATGAGTGTTTTATTTATTTTATTATTTCTATTTTATTCTTTTATATCGAGGATAATGGAATAAGCACTTGTGTGCTTTTTTACATCCAGTCCCCGTGTGTATGCGGTTTTGTCAATTTTGTCATCTGTTCCCATCGGCACACAATGGCCTACTCTTCCGAATAGCGGAACAGGATTTAACGTGAGCGCAAGATGATCTGCGTGCGTTCGCACACGGGACCTCGGTTTATAGTCTCATCCGAAGGACTTTTGGGGAGAGTGGAGTCGGCACTGATGCTAACTCCAGGGGAAAATATCCCCTTGAACGGGAATCGTGTGTGTGTGTGTGTGTGTGTGTGTGTGCGTGCGTGCGTGCGTGCGTGCGTGCGTGCGTGCGTGCGTGCGCGCGCGCGCGCGCGCTTCAGTCAAAATTTTATTTCCGCATGGGACATTCCATAAATAGTGCAACTGCTGTTTTTTTAATCAAACCAACCATCCAGACTCTAAATCAGTCGGATCTGTGCGCTTTCGGACTTACGCACGTAGAAAGAACCCACGACAGTTGAAAATCGGAAAGAGAAGGCAGGGAACTCCCGACTGTCTTGGCGCACAAAATTATTGGTAAGTTCAAGATCCAACTCTACCCCAGAAGTTGGAATGTAGCTACATCAATAGTGGAGGTGGGAAAAAGCCAGTGGCACACACAAAATTCTCACCATTGGTGAACCTCTGAACTCTAGCCCAGGAACGAAAAAAAAAAACCACCAACAAAAACAACAAAAAACAACAACAACAGCAAACAAAAAACCAAACAAACAAAAAACAAATTTATTTATGTATTTTATATCGAGGATAATGGAATAAGCACTCATGTGCTTTTTTTTACATCCAGTCCCCGTGTGTATGCAGTTTTGTAAATTTTGTCATCTGTTTCCACCGGCACACAATGGCCTACTCTTCCGAAAAGTGGAACAGGATTTAACGTGTGTGCAAGATGTTCTGCATGCGTTCGAACACTGGGCCTCGGTTTATAGTCTCATCCGAAGGACTTTGACGCTCAGTTCGATTTTTTGTCAAACTGGGAAGAAAGGGCAAGGCTGGGAATCGAACCCACAACCTCACAGTTTACTTATTGCCAGGCGAACGTCTTAACCATCCTGCCACCTTCCTTCCATCTTAAGCAGCATCGAGCGTGGTTACCAGTTGGATGGGTGACCGTTTGTGCGCCTTGGCTTCAGTACAGTCCCCCCAGTTCACCCAGCTGTAAATGGGTACCTGCCTCTTTAGGGTCAGGGAAGGTAAAGCAGCGAGGGAGAGGAGATGGGCGCCGCCCTCAATATGCTGGCCCCTAGAGAAGTGAGGTCTCTGATGCCTCGCTCCCCTACGACTACATAGGTTATGGGACACCTTTACCTTTACACTGCTGCGCTTATCTTTTAAAAGATAACCAGAAAACCCCAGTTTCATGTCGTAGTACAGTAGGTGTCACTGATGTTGCACTCTTGCAGATTAAAGCGGGTGATAGATGAACTTTTGGCAAGGAAAGCCCGGCTTTGTTTGTTTGTCCCCACCGAACGCCCACATGAATTACTGGATCTTTTACGTGCATATTTCATCTTCTGCATGTGTATATACAAGATGAACATTAAAGCACTGGCAGGTCTGCACTTGAAGCTGACCCGGGAGATGGTAAAAATTCCCGGCCTTAATCCACCATACGCTGCCGAGATTCGAACCCACGACTTCATGGACCCATGGGATTGGAGTGGAAAGGCCTTAACCACTCGGCCAGTAGCGTCTGTCTGTCAGTCAGCCAGTCAGGATGAAACAGATCCCTTAACAGATGAAAGGAGAGATAGAGGAGAGATAGGGATAGTGTGGCCAGGACACTCGGTGCGAACGAAATGGATCCCCAGAGGGACGGTTGGTTTGTCTGTCAACTTCTACAACACACACAGGCCTGTGGCTAACAACCTAAGTCTCCAGTGGCTGGGGGTGTTTGGTTCAACCCCACCTTTCAGAATACTACACCTGCTAGCAATTCCTTCTTTTCTATCCCTCTCTAGCTGACTGTCTTGTGTCTTTCGAGATAATGATACGTATCCATGTGCCTGTCAGTATTGTAATTGCTCTTCTTGGGATGACTGTGTAAGAATGAGTTGAGTGCAAGCGCTTTGATTTGTCTGTGCAAGATACAGCGCTATATAAATTCCATTTATTATGATTATTATTATTATCATTTATTATTATTATTATTATTATCTAATCGTCTTGTCCCGGATATGGCCGCAGCTGACAGTAATGGCAGCCGCTGCTAGATTCCAATACGACCGCAGCCGACAGTTGGTGCTGCCCACGTGGGCAGTACTTTTCATCTGGTTTTCACACTGTGTGTCTGAAAATTGGTGGGGCAATGCAGGGAGGGTTTCAGAGGGTGCCAGTGATAAATTTAAACCACTAACATGCGTGTAGTGGGGAACGGAAGGAAGAAATAATAGCCAGGGACCAGAACGCTTTTCAATGTTGCAGCGTGGTGAAAAAAATGGCGTTTTCTTTAGTAGCAGACAATTCATCTGATAAGCGAGACTCTCAATTGAATGTTATTGTCTGGGAAGTAGAAACATTTGAACGAGAATTGTTAAGTGAGTCCGATATTAAACTAGGAGGAAGAGGAGAAAGGAAATGCTGCAGTTAGGGAGAAGAGTGAGCCTGAAAATAATGTGCTATGGGACACATTCCTGACCTGTGCTACACACACCCACTGTGGAGAAATTTGACCTCCCGGCCAGTCTGCGGCATAGACGCCTGAAAACGTGATGCCTTTTGATTGTTTTCTCATTATTACCACACTTTTCCTTTGAATCTTCAATGGCAGAAACAAACAGATGTGCCGATAACGAAAATAGCAAGAAGGAAAACAAAATAGGTCGCCAGTCTGCCAAGGTTCAATAGGTGAGAGCAATGGGTACACCCCCCACACATCCATATGCTTTTTGTGATGTGATCCATGCAGGATTTGCTGTTTTATCAAACATACCATACTTTTACCTGTGATTGGTGACATATCTAGCTTGTGACAAAATTTCAGCTTGATAGCTTGTCATGCACACACACAATTGTCTTAGGAGTAAAGTAAGTCAGTTGGGGGTAGAAAACCTTCAAAGAAATCAAAATCTACAGGCAGTTTAGCTCTGTAGAATCCAACAATAAAAGGGTTTTAAAGTGTTTTTGGCTTGACTGGACTTGTTTCTGTCTTGTTTCTTTTCTTCCTGTCACACCTCTCTTCTTGTCTAGTTTCGCATTTTTCTTTTCTTTTTGTTTTTGTTTTGTCCACTCTGCTGTTGTTTTTTGTTTGTTTGTTTGTTTATTTGGATTTTTTGTTGGTTTTTGTTTGTTTGTTTGTTTTGTTTTGTTTTGTTTTTTTTGTTTGTTTTTTTTTGGGGGGGGGGGGGGGTCAGAAAGACTTGACGATTTTCTCCTATGTCGAAGTTGGATGGGCTGGGTCTGACTTGTCAGGTGATCAGCGGCAGCTTAGCTATCCTGGATAAAACATGGCAATTATATTCCAATTTATACTCGAAACTAGAAGGATCTAGAAACATGCAATAAAAGTCCCCCCCCCCCCCAAAAAAAAAAAAAAAATAAATAAAATAAATAATAATAATAAAAACTTTAAATAAATAAAATAAATAAATTATAAAGACCAGGGTTGTTATCTTAAAGTTTAGGGAGTTGGTAACTTTGTTACCATGCAACGTCATACTTATTTGTGGCCTCAGCCTCGGCAGATTTTGTACGTCATAATGCCAAAGAGAACACACAGCTGTGTCATACCTTTTGATAGTTTAGCTCATCACATTTACAGTGGACTACGGTCATCTTCTTTTTCGGTGAAAGCAACCATTGTTGTCTGTCATGAGCGAAAATGCGTTGCACTGCCGTTGAGCGCCTGACAAGTCAGGCCCAGTGCATTCGACTTCAGCGAGGGAGAGAATAATTGTTATCTTTGAAGTCTTTAATAATAATAATATATGGAATTTATATAGCGCTGAATCTTGTAAAACAAACAAATCAAAGTCTTTCTGGAAGAAAAGCAGGAAAATGGACCAAGAAGGCCGAGAATAGACAAGAAGGAGGTGACAGGAAGAAAAGGAACAAGGCAGAGAAGGTGGGGGTGCTGTTTATACTGACAGTTCCCCGGCATCCCCTTGGTGAGGGGAGGGGGGGGGGGGGGAGGGGGTTGGCTAGGGTATGACATTCTAGCGTTTGTAGCACTGTGTTGTCAGTGTAAAGTGGCAGTGCCTGTGTTGTCAGTGAAAAGTGGCAGTGCCTGTGTTGTCAGTGTAAAGTGGCAGTGCCTGTGTTGTCAATGTAAAGTGGCACTGTCTGTGTTGCCAGTGTAAAGTGGCAATGCCTGCGTTGTCAGTGCAAAGTGGCAATGCTTGCGTTGTCGGTGTAAAGTGGCAGTGCCTGTGTTATCGGTGTCAAGTGACAGTGTCTGTATTGTCAGTGTAAAGTGGCAGTGTCTGTGTTGTCAGTGTCAGTGCCAGTGTTGTCAGTGTAAAGTGGCAGTGTCTGTGTTGCCAGTGCAAAGTAGCAATGCTTGCGTTGTCGGTGTAAAGTGGCAGTGTCCGAGTTGTTAGTGTAAAGTGGCAGTGCCTGTGTTGTCAGTGTAAAGTGGCAGTGCCTGTGTTATCGGTGTCAAGTGACAGTGTCTGTATTGTCAGTGTAAAGTGGCAGTGTCTGTGTTGTCAGTGTCAGTGTCTGTGTTGTCAGTGTCAAGTTGCAGTGTCTGTGTTGTCAGTGGCAGTGTCTGTGTTGTCAGTGTAAAGTGGCAGTGTCTGTGTTGCCAGTGTAAAGTGGCAGTGTCTGTGTTGTCAGTGTAAAGTGGCAGTGTCTGTATTGTCAGTGTAAAGTGGAAGTGCCTGTATTGTCATTGTATAGTGACAGTGCCTGTGTTGTCTGTGTCAAGTGGCATTGCCCATGTTGGCAGTGTAAAGTGGCAGTGTCTGTGTTGGCAGTGTAAAGTGGCAGTGTCTGTGTTGGCAGTGTAAAGTGGCAATGTCTGTGTTGGCAGTGTAAAGTGGCAGTGTCTGTATTGTCAGTGTAAAGTGGAAGTTCCTGTATTGTCATTGTAAAGTGACAGTGCCTGTGTTGTCTGTGTCAAGTGGCATTGCCCGTGTTGTCTGTGTCAAGTGGCAGTGTCTGTGTTGTCAGTGTAAAGTGGCAGTGTCTGTGTTGGCAGTGTCAAGTGGCAGTGTCTGTGTTGGCAGTGTAAAGTGGTAGTGTCTGTGTTGTCAGTGTAAAGTGGCAGTGTCTGTATTGTCCATGTAAAGTGGCAGTGCATGTGTTGTCAGTGTAAAGTGGAAGTGCCTGTATTGTCATTGTAAAGTGACAGTGCCTGTGTTGTCTGTGTCAAGTGGCATTGCCCGTGTTGGCAGTGTAAAGTGGCAGCGTCTGTGTTGGCAGTGTAAAGTGGCAGTGTCTGTGTTGGCAGTGTAAAGTGGCAGTGTCTGTGTTGTCAGTGTAAAGCGGCAGTGTCTGTATTGTCAGTGTAAAGTGGCAGTGCCTGTTTGTCAGTGTAAAGTGGCAGTGTCTGTGTTGTCAGTGTAAAGTGGCAGTGTCTGTGTTGTCAGTGTAAAGTGGCAGTGTCTGTATTGTCAGTGTAAAGTGGCAGTGCCTGTGTTGTCAGTGTAAAGTGGCATTGCCTGTGTTGTCAGTGTAAAGTGGCAGTGTCTGTGTTGTCAGTGTAAAGTGGCAGTGTCTGTGTTGTCATTGTAAAGTGGCAGTGCCAGTGTTGTCAGTGTAAAGTGGCAGTGTCTTTATTGTCAGTGTAAAGTGGCAGTGTCTGTGTTGTCAGTGTAAAGTGGCAGTGCCTGTGTTGTCAGGGTAAAACTGACTGCTGACCTATTGTGACCTCAGACATCTTGGCCTCTAACGCTATCCTCTTCTTCAAAGCCGGCTGCTTGACAGCCTGACCCCAATAAATTCTGTCTCTGTCCGCCCCCCTGCCTGCCTGCATGTTTGTCCGATTGTCTGTCTGTCTGTCTAGTCTGTCTGTCTATCTCCTCCATTCGAACTATGTGGAAATCACGGAACATCATGATCAGTATGCCAAAGACTTAGGTCTAAGGTTGGTGGTGGTGGTGGTGGGTGGTGGTGGTTCCTGTCCTGAATATGAACGTTATGTTTTAAATCATTCTTATGATGTGGTAACCATGTCATTGTATGACAAGGTTACCACATCATATGAATTATTGGGTCGGGATAGTTCATTGGTCAGAGCATTCGCTTTCACCCAGCTAAGGTTAAGCAGCATCCAGCGTGGTTACCAATTGAATGGGTGACTGTTTGCACGCCTTAGCTGTAAATGGGTACCTGCCCTCTTTAGGGTCAGGGAAGATAAAGCAGCAAGGGAGAGGAGATGGGCCCCGCCCTCAATATGCTGGCCCTAGAGAAGTTGAGGTATCTGACGCCTCGCTCCCCTACAACCTTATAGGTTATGGGACACCTTTGCCTTTTAACCATGTCGTGATGATAATTGCGCTTCAATGTGTTGTTTGAGAGTTTCTGGTTTGTTTGTTTTTATCTTCAAGGCACTGTCTCCACGTGAAAGGACTTAAAGCCTACATCTCTCTCTCTCTCTCTCTCTCTCTCTCTCTCTCTCTCTCTCTCTCTCTCTCTCTCTCTCTCTCTCTTTCTCTCTCTCCCTCTCTCTCTCTCTCTCTCTCTCTCTTTCTCTCCCTCTTTCTCTCTCTCTCCCTCTCTCTCTGTCCTTCCATGTTTAGATTTTGTATACTTATGTCATCTACTATGAACGCATTAATAAGCGACTAGCAATGTATTTGTATAAAGCTTTTAAAATTAGAAATGCTGACTGTACTTGAGTATTATTCTTCTGTTCATAAATGTTTCATATGCAACATGTTTTGGAATGTTGATTGTATACACACCACCCCTTCATGAGGGGCCAAGGCCTGTAATGAATAACATTTTCGCATTCGCTCTCTCTCTCTCTCTCTCTCTCTCTCTCTCTCTCTCTCTCTCCACACACACACACACACACACACACTACACACACACACACAACACACAATCTCCCAACACCATCATTGTCGTCACGCAGTCTTACCCCTGTGGTGAGAAAGTGACCTGCCATGGCCACTCAATACACTAAAACAGGCACACACAGTACCTGCAGAACCAGCCAAGCCAAACCAACATCGCAGACTTTTCTTTCCTTTTTCTGTTTAAAGATCACACTTGGAGTCTCTCCATTGTGCAACCACGTTGTGATAAAAATCATAATTATACGTCGGCTAAGAAGTACTGAACATCAGAGGCTTGTACGAAACACACACACACACACACACACACACACACACACACACACGCGCGCGCCCGCATACACGCACATACACTCACGCATGCATACACACACACTCACACACACACACACAGGGTTGAGGGTTTTTTGTTTTGTTTTTAATTCCATGTATGCATATGTTATTGTCTTTTCTTGTTTTATTTATACGGTTTATCAATGATTAAGTTTTTTATTCTATGTCTGCATGTATATTATCTTTTTTTCTCTCTTTTTTTCTTTAGATAGATGGCTGGATGAAAAAAAGCAAATGCACTGCTTATTAAATGTACCATCTGAAAATAAAAGTTTGACTTTGACTTTGACTTTCACACACACATACGCACACACACACACACACGCACACACGCACACACACACACACACACAGACACAGACACACACACACACACACACACACACACACAGACACACGGGTTCTGGGTTTTTTGTTTTGTTTTTAATTCCATGTATGCATATGTTATTGTCTTTTCTTGTTTTATTTATATGGTTTATCAATGATTAGGTTTGTTATTCTATGTCTGCATATATATTATCTTTTTTTCTCTCTTTTTTTCTTTAGATAGATGGCTGGATGAAAAAAAGCAAATGCACTGCTTATTAAATGTACCATCTGAAAATAAAAGTTTGACTTTGATTTTCACACACACACACACTCACACGCACACACACACACGCACACACACGCACACACACACAGACACACACACACAGACACACACACAGACACTCACACACACACACGCACACACACATATACACACACACAGACACACACACACAGACATACACACACACACATACGCACACACAGACACACACACACACTCACACACACATACACACACACACAGACACACACACACAGACACACACACACAGACACACACACACAGACATACACGCACACACACACATACACGCACACACACACACACACACACACAACGATCTCCCAACAGCACTGTTGTCACAAACTCTTAACCCTGTGAGAAAGTGACCTGTCACGGACACCACCACACACACACACACACACACACACACACACACACTCACACATTGCAATAAAGCCCACCATAATACATCTCTACAAAATGTCGTCGTACACGAAATTCTACTGTGCTTGAGGGGGTGGGAGGGGGAAGAGGACGGTTTGGGGGGGGGGGGGGGAGGGCGTGAGGGGGAGGCAGGAGGAAAGGGAAAGAGGGTAGGGAGGAGTGGTGACAGAGCCCAAGATAAGCAGTCAGGGAATTCTCTCTTCCCCTGTCCCCTCACCTTCTTCATCAATGTCACCTGTTTCCCTCCCGCCTGTCTGTCTCCCACTCTCTCTCTCTCTCTCTCTCTCTCTCTCTCTCCTCTCTCTCTCTCTCTCCTCTCTCAAACTGAACACAAAGCTGAGTTTACGCTAGAGCTTAAAGCCGTGTCCATTTCTAGAGAGCTCTTGTCTTTTCATGACGTTTAATGCATCATGTAGTTTTTCTTACATTTACTTGTATTTACAAAAAGAAAGTCACGTGTAACTCCCCCTTGTCAATAGGCCACATTGAGCCATGACACTAAATTGGTCAAAGCGTCTCTGACTCTGTCTCTCTGTCTGTCTCTCTGTCTGTCTCTCTGTCTGTCTGTCTCTCTCTGTCTCCGGAGCTCCAGCAGGTGGACCAAAAACACGAACAGCCAATACACACACACACTCTCTCTCTCTCTCTCTTATATATATATATATATATATACATCCGTAAGGGCTGGGACTGGATGTAAAAAAGCACATGGGTGCTTATTCATTATCCTCGAAATAAAAGAATTTGTCATGGTCATTGTCTTTGTCTCCACTCCCTCCCCTTTGCTTGTCTTTTATTGCGGGTCAAGGAAAATTCTGATTTTTTATTCCTCGGCTAGAGCTCCGGAGTTTTACCAACGGTGAGATTTTGTGTCTGCGGCCTTTTATTTTTCCAGAAAGACTGAAAAGATAACAAGTCTCTCCCACGCCGAAGTCGGCTGCGCTGGGCCTGACTTGTCAGGGGCTTCATGGCAGCCCAACGCATTTTCGCTCATATGACAGACAACGATAGTTGCTGTCTGAGGAGGGTTCGACAACGACGACAACGATGACGACCATGATGAAGAGTTGCCAAGAAGAATTGTGAAAAAAAAAGAATTATAAAGAATTGGAAGAAGAAGAAGAAGAAGAAGAAGAGAAGAAGAAGAAGAAGAAGAAGAAGAAGAAATGCGAAGAAGAAGAAGAAGAACTGCGAAGAAGAAGAAGAAGAGTTGCGAAGAAGAAGAAGAATTGCGAAGAAGAAAAAGAATTGCGAAGAAGAAGAATTGTGAAGAAGAAGAAGAAGAAGAAGACGAACAAGAACAAGAACAAGAAAAAGAAGAATTGCGAAGAAGAAGAAGAAGAAGAATTGCGAAGAAGACGAAGAAGAATTGCGAAGAAGAAGAATTGCGAAGAAGAATTGCGAAGAAGAAGGAGGAGGAGAAGGAGGAGGAGGAGGGATAGTCAGTCAGCCAGATTAGGAAGGCTTTGGGTGAGCACGCTTTAACCCAAACACTGGGGCCTTTCTCTTCTTCCTTATCTGACGTCCTTAATCTAGGGCGTTTGGGGGTGTGTGTGTGTGTGTGTGTGGGGGGGGGGGGGGGGGGGGGGGGGAGGGAGGGGCTAGCCCAGTCAAGTAGTAAACACACAACAGTTGTCATTGTAGGATAGAATTATCTCTTAGTGTGCTTTATGCTATGTGGTCATGCTTTATATAGCCAGAAGTTTCTTCTGTCTTTCAAATAGTACACAGTCATACAACTGTAGTCACTAGAAGAAATATTATGTTTTAGTGTGCTTTGTGTTTAATGGTTAAATTTTGTATGGTAATAATAATAGTAATAATGACGATAATAATGATGACGATGATGATGATAAATAATGGTAATAATGATGATCATAATAATGATGACGATATAATAATAAAAATAATAATAAAAATAATGATGATGATGATAAATGATAATAGTGGTGATGATGATCATAATAATGATGACGACGATAACATTGAAGACGACGATAATAATAACTATAATGACAATGATAATCATCATCCTCATAACAATGATAATAATGATAACAAGATTATGGAACTCTTATAGCGCTGAATCTTGTAAAGCAAACCAAATCAAAGCGCTTGCATTCAAAACAGGCATACGTATGATTATAACCATGCGTATCTTCTATCTTACAAACAGTAAACACGCAACCATAGCCATTACGGGATATCATTATGTTTTATTGTGCTCTGTACACAAAGAAGAGTGTATAAAACAAAGTGAGCATGACATGACATGACATGACACAGAAAAATGACACAGCAGCAGAATGCCGTCAGCACCAGTACACGCACAGCTACAGCACCACCCCTCTGACAAAAAAAAAACCACTTCAAAAAGGTAAAAGGTAAAGGTGTCCCATAACCTATGTGGTCGTAGGAGAGCGAGGTATCAGAGACCTCAGCTTCTCTAGGGGCCAGCATATTGAGGGCGGCGCCCATCTCCTCTCCCTCGCTGCTTTACCTTCTAAAGAGGCAGGTACCCAATTTTACAGCTGGGTGAACTGGGGGACTGTACTGAAGCCAAGGCATGCAAACGGTCACCCATCCACTTGGTAACGACGCTCGATACTGCTTACCATTGGCTGGTGTGTGGAAAGCGAGTGCTCTGACCACTGAGCTGTCCAGTCCCCTTAAAAAGATTAATGTATCATGATTTTTTCTTCTTCGACTAGACCTCCCAGGTTCACCACTGGTGAGATATCTGCGTATGCGACCAGTTTTGCCCACCATGAAGGTAGCCGCATTTCAAATTCAGGGTTGATGTCCAAACACAGCAACAGTGTGCATAGTTATTGGTTTCTTTTTATTTATTTCTGTCTTGCATTTACTTTTACTTGCATAGATGGTCTACTCTTCCGAAAGCCAGAACGGGTTTTACACGCACGCACACACACACACACACACACACACACACACACACACACACACACACACACACACACACACGCGCGCCGCCCCCCCCCCCCACACACACACACATTCACACACACAAACACACTCACATACACACACACACACACACACATTATGTACACTTAATGTCACCATGAAGTTCAGAACAACCAAAAACGACAGAACATTCTGAACATTTTCTCATTACTGCATGCATCAGCGATGGTCTGGATCCTAATCTTTTGATGTCCAGAGATGACCATACACACATCCAAATCCAGGGTACATCATTGTATGGTGCACACCAAAAACACCTGTAACCAAGAACTAGAAAAACATGCCTGGCAAAATTCTGCTCCCCCAAAAAAATCATTTTGGCTTCTGAAGACACTTTTATATACATGGAAAAATGATTATGAAAAGGCTTATTCTGCATGGCGAAGCATTTTCTCTTTAAGGAATGCAAGTCTAAATTCCATGTACAAATATCTACATACTACATTATGATGCAACTCAATAACATACACTGTGACTCAATACATTACAAAATAACGCAATACAATAAAATACAATACAATAATATTATTCTCTTTGGTGATGTTTAATGGAATTAGTTCATTTGGTTTTGCTCGCTGTTCTGCAATGTAAAAAACAACAACCCGACAGTTCTATACAATCCTGTTTTTGTCCAACACAAGGTTATTTTTATTCAGTTTTATTCATTCCTCGACTAGAACTCCGGGGATCACCAATAGTGAAATTCTGCGTATGCGACCGTGTATACCCTAAGGTAGCCGCATTCCCACTTCGGGGATTTCAAGGCTGCTACAGCGACAGAAAAACCTGTGCCTGCATTCTTGTCAACACGATGCTGACTGCACAGGTAGGGATACTTCCCCCGAGTCCTAGTTTGGCTTTTGTTTGTTCAAAACGGTTGGAAGACCAGTATTTGCTTGCTACTTGTCGCTGCCGATCTGACAGTATGTGCCAGTCTTCTCCACAGGCTCTGTCTGACCTGCTGGTCTTTGCATTCTGCTTCTTCTGCTTCGTTGAACGCTCAGACAGCAACTATTGGTGTCTGTCATCTGAGCGAAAATGCGTTGCGCTGCCGTTAAGCGCCTGACAAGTCAGGCCCAGTGCATCCGACTTCGGCTAGGGAGAGAATTGTTATAATTCAAGTCTTTCTGGGGAAAAAAGGCTGGAGAATGGATAGAAAATCGACAAGAAGGGAGTAACTGGAAGAAAAGGAACATGGCTGAACTAAAGGGAGGGATAGAAAAGAGGGAAATCCTGGCACAGAATTTCCAGCTGGGGATGCTATTTTATACTGACAGGCCCCACGCATCCCCATTGGGGAGGTCTTTAGATTAAAATCCCGTGGTCGTTTCCCTTACCTTTTCCCCCTTGTAATAAATACCATACAGTTATAGGATTACTGCATATCTGGAACTCAGCTTCAACAAACATTTTAGCGCGCAGAAATCACACGGTCTTCCTATCTTTCCAAGCTGGCTACAATGTGTCAGATAAGCATAGCACGTATCTAAGCGACAAGGTTTAACCGAATCTCTGAGCACACACACTCCATGCAGTATTTCAGTCATGGCCAGCAAACACAACGGAATGTGTAAGATTACCACTTATCTCAACAGCAGGTTTCACAAATCCATGGAGTGTCCAAGCCCTATCTACCAAGAACAATGATGCGTAAGGTTACCACTTGTTGAAACTGCAGTTTACACAACTCTCCAAACACACAGTGTCCCTGTAAGTACAGTATTTCTATCCTACCTTGCAAGTACAATGAAATGTGTCAGTCTTTTCATGTATCTAAACAGCAAACTTAAAAAAATCTCTGAACATACACACAGTATAAGCAGCATTCAAGCCTATCTACCTATGTATAAGGCTGACACTTATCTAAACTTCAGTTTAAACAAACCTCTAAACACACACTATGTAAGATTGTTTTCCTGTATCTAAACTACGAACTTAACACAACTCTGAGCTCACAGGCTTGCTACAGTCTTACTCTTTAAGCCATTAAGGCCTACACTAAAATGCGTAAGATTGCCGCTTTCCTCAACAGTGAATTTAACCAAACTTTGAACACAGTTTTAGTTAAAGCCATGATTCAATACAATAATGCTTATTTGTTTTCTCTCCAACTCATATCAGAGAAATTTGTACACAACTACAAACCTTGATTAATCACTGCAGAAACTGCACAATTTCGCTTTCTAAGATATAAAAGTTTTCTTGAGTCTTAGAACCTGAAAATCTATACACGTAACATAAAATTATGGTTACTAGTATCTCGTAAAACTGTCTGCTAATCGTTAAAGAAATTATACGATAATGATCTGATTTACGCTGCATATCAGGCCTACACTTAAAGTTTCAAAGAAATTACACTTTACACTGTGCACTTTTAAAACGTAGCTTTCTTGTGTCTTGTTTTGTTTTTTTAGATTATGATTCCTAACAGCTGTGTGCCTGTCAGCGTTGTAAATGCCTTTCATGGGATGATTTAAGTATTCTGACTTGACTTGAACTTGACTTACGATCCATAAATCCTCTTTACATCCATTCTTCTTTGAATCTGTTGAAATGTACAAAGTCACGCTAACCTAGGTCTAGCTAGATCTAACCTTTTGAGCATTCTGATCAGAGATTCACAACACAACATAAATAAACCCAGTCCACAGAGTGTATTTCCACCGAAGATTCCGAGCAGTCTGGGTTTCTCTGTAACTGACAGAGGGCTGACTGATGAAGCTGTGTGTGGCCAGCATGGTCAGCGTGGTCAGTAAAAGCGGTAGGCGTACACAAAGATGGCCATGGCGGTCCAGCACACCACTCCCGCCACCAGGGACAGGATCAGCCAGAAGGCGATCTGATTGGCCAGCCTGGCCGCCATGCGCTTCTCGCCCTCTCGCTGATAATCCACCGCCTGGGCCACAGACAGGCCATTGTTAGTTTGGATGAATGGGTGAAGGGGGGGGGGGGGGGATAGATGGATGGGGGGATGGATGGGGGGATGGATGGATGGGGGGATGGATGGTTGGATGAATAGATGGATATATATATATATATAATTTTATATATATATATAACATACACATAAATAAATAATTGTGTGTGTGTGTGTTTATATACAGAGAGGGAGAGAGGGAGGGAGAGAGAGAGAGAGAGAGAGAGAGAGAGAGAGAGAGAGAGAGAGAGAGAGAGAGAGAGAGAGAGAGAGAGAGTGAATCATCTTCAGTACGCAGAGATGAAAATCTCAGGCCAAGCCTACCATTAAAAGCCTACCATGGATGGATGGATGGATGGATGGACGTCAACATACACACACCAAAACTACTAGCGAACTATGGAAATGAATAAAATTACATAACATCCCCAGAAAAAAACCAAGAACAAAAGAAAATAAAAATCAGCAACAATAACAAACAGACAATTCAAAACCTATGCCACACAATAATATTTTACAGACACACGCACGCACTCATGCACGACCCCCCCCCCCCCCCTCCCCCCCACACACACACACACATCTAATATTTTTCACGGATAGACGTTAAAACGAAAACGCACGCACACACAAACACACACACACACACTACACACACATCCTCCCCCCCCCCCCCCACCCAACCCCCAAACACACATCCCTCCACCCCCACCACACACACATGTCAACTGGTTGTGCAAATACACAGAGCGAGAAGGGAATGCATCACTCGTGACATGGCAGCTGATGTCAACGGAGACACGCAGACAGCACACGATTCTTTATGTCAACGGCAAACAAAGAGAGAAAATACATGAAAAAAACCCCAACCCAAAGACATCCACAAAGAACAGAAGAGAAGGGGAGGGGGGGGGGAGGGGGGGGGGTCCTAAGAACGTGCCACTAGGCCTATGTAAATATTCGTATATCTTTTTTCCCCCAAGTAGTTCAAACTATAAATCAATAATGAACAGAAGACTACAGCATACGTCCACAAGTGGTTTGCTGACAAAAAAGGTGGGCATTATGTGTGGCTTGTTCCCTTGCAGACAATGTTCGTAAAAAACCAAAAACCAAAAATCCTAACCCCTTATTCCGGCGTGTCTTTTGACATACTCACGTAGATATGTAAATGAAATCCCTCTAACTTACCCTACCCCCACCCCTGTGTGTGTGTGTGTGTGTGTGTGTGTGTATGTATGTATGTGTGTGTGTGTGTGTGTGTGTGTGTGTGTGTGTGTGTGTGTGTGTGAGAGAGAGAGAGAGAGAGAGAGAGAGAGAGAGAGAGAGAGAGAGAGAGAGAGAGAGAGAGAGAGAGAGAGAGAGAGAGTCGGTCCCGAATGCGAATCTTGATGTCAGTATAAGAAAGGAAACACACACACACACATACACACACACGCACACACAATTCACAAACACATACACAACATACACAAAACACACACACACACACACACACACACACAACACACACACACACACACACGCACACAACACATTCACAAACACATAAAACACACATCACAAAACACAAACATTCACAACACACACACGCACAAACACAAACACACACACACACACACACACACACACCTCGCAATCACATTCTGTCTCTCTCCCACAAATGTTTCATATGATTAATTCAGTGGATGTTTTTGTGTGAATTTTTAAAACATGCGTCTCCTTTAACAGGCCCACACCAGTTTAAGTCACAAAAATAAACTACGTAACGTTTAAGTTCTCTCTCTCTCTCTCTCTCTCTCTTTTTCTCTCTCTCTCTCTCTCTCTCTCTCTTTTCCCCTCTCTCTCTCTCTCTCATGTTGTGTTTTATTTCAGTTGTTTGGGGTGGGGTTTTGTTTTGTTTTGTTTTGTTGTTTGGTTGTTGTTGGATTTTTTTGTGGGTTTTGGGGTTTTTTTTTGGTTGGGGGGGGGGGGGGGGGTAGACATGTCTCCTGAAAAAGCCACATCAATTTAAGCCACAAGAAAAAATTATGCAATGTTAAAGCCCCCCCCCCCCCACCCCCTCTCTCTCAAAAGCAAAACAACCCCCTCCCGCCCCCCCCCCCCCCCCCACCCCCCAAACCCAAAAAAACCCCCAACAACAACAAAACCAAACCCAACGCACACATCCTTCCACCCCCTATCCCGAGGAATGGACTGACCTGTTTGCTGAGGACGATAGCGGGGATGGAACAGGCGAAGCAGCAGATGAAGGTGAAGAGGACGGACATACTCAGGGCCAGTTTGGGTTTGGAGGGGAACATCTGCACTCCTGGGTCCACCTCCACAATCTGCCATGAGAGAAAGAAGAAGAAGAATGTCGACATGGAAGAGAAAGAAGAAGAAGAATGTAGACATGGAAGAGAAAGAAGAAGAAGAATGTAGACATGGAAGAGAAAGAAGAAGAAGAATGTAGACATGGAAGAGAAAGAAGAAGAAGAATGTAGACATGGAAGAGAAAGAGAAGAAGAATGTAGACATGGAAGAGAAAGAAGAAGAAGAAGAATGTAGACATGGAAGAGAGAAAGAAGAAGAAGAATGTAACATGGAAGAGAAAGAAGAAGAAAATGTAGACATGGAAGAGAAAGAAGAAGAAGAATGTAGACATGGAAGAGAAAGAAGAAGAAGAATGTAGACATGGAAGAGAAAGAAGAAGAAGAATGTAGACATGGAAGAGAAAGAAGAAGAAGAATGTAGACATGGAAGAGAAAGAAGAAGAAGAATGTAGACATGGAAGAGAAAGAAGAATGTCGACAAAGGAAGAGAAAGAGAAAAAGAACGTGACAGGAGAGAAAGAAAAAGAAGAATGTAGACATGGAAGAGAAAAAAGAAGAAGAATGTAGAATGGAAGAGAAAAAGAAGGGAATGTAGACATGGGAAAAGGAAAGAAAGAAGAATGTAGGGGAAAGGGAGAGAAAGAAGAATGTGACAGGAAAAGAAAGAAGAAGAAGAATGTAGAATGGGAAAAAAAGAGAAAGTGACATGGAAGAGAAAGAAAAAAATGTGACATGGGGGAAGAGAAGAAGAAGAAGAATGAGGGAAGGGAAAAGAAAAAGAGAAGAAGAAGAAATGTAGACAAAGGAGAAGGGGGAAAGAAGAATGTAGACATGGAAGAAAAGAAAAAAGAAATGTGACATGGAAGAGAAAAAAGAAAAGAAGAATGTAGACATGGAAGAGAAAGAAGAAAAATGTGACATGGAAAAGAAAAAAGAAGAAAATGTAGAATGGAGAGAAAGAAGAAGAAGAATGTGAATGGAAAAGAAAGAAGAAGAAAAATGTGACATGGAAAAGAAGAAGAAAAAAGAAGAATGTAGACGGAAAAGAAAGAAGAAAAGTGAAAGGAAAAAGAAAGAAGAAGTGACATGGAAGAGAAAGAAAAAGAAGAATGTAGACATGGAAGAAAAGAAGAAGGAATTAGAATGGAAGAGAAAGAAAAAAGAAGAAATTTAAAATGGAAGAGAAAGAAAAAGAAGATGTAGACATGGAAAAGAAGAAGAAAAAATGTAGACATGGAAGAGAAAGAGAAGAAGATTGTGACATGGAAAAGAAAAAAGAAGAGAATGTAGACTGGAAAAGAAAGAGAAAAAGAATGTGACATGGAAGAGAAAAGAAGAAAAGTAGACATGGAAGAGAAAGAAGAAGAAGAATTAGAATGGAAGAAAAAAAGAAGAAGAATGTAGACATGGAAGAGAGAAAAAAAAGAGAAGAATGTAGACATGGAAGAGAAAAAGAAGAAAAATGTGACATGGAAAGAAAAGAAGAAGAATGTAGACATGGGAAGAGAAAGAAAAAAAGAAAGTGCATGGAAAAGAAAAAGAAAAAGAATGTAGACATGGAAGAGAAAGAAGAAGAAAAATGTGCATGGAAGGAAAGAAGAAGAAAAATGTAGAATGGAAGGAGAGAAAAAGAAGAAGAAAGTGAATGGAAAAAAAAGAAGAAGAAGGCATGGAAGAGAAAGAAGAAGAAGAATGTAGACTGGAAGAGGGAAAAATGAAGAAAAATTAGACTGGAAGAGAAAGAAGAAGAATGTAGACATGGAAGAAAAGGAAGAAGAAAAATTTAAAGGAAAAGAAAAAGAAAAGAAGAAATGGAAGGAAAGGGGGAAAGAGAAGAAGGGAAAAGTAGACAGGAGAGAAAAGAGAAGAAGAAGTGAAGGAAAAAAAGAAGAAGGGGAAAAATGGATGGAGAGAGGGGAAGAAGAAGAAATGTAGAAAGGAAAAAAAAAGAAGAAAAAAAGAAGGGAGACAGGAAGAAAAGAAGAAGAAAAATTAGAAGGGAAAAGGGTAAAGAAAAGGAAAAAGGAAAAAGGAAGAAGAAAAAGAAGAAGAAAGGGGAAGAGGGAAGGAAGGAAAAAGAAAAATGAGACATGGAAAAAAAAAGAAGAATTTAACATGGAAGAAGAAAAAAGAATGTAAAACTTGGAAGAGGGGAAAAGAAGATGGAAATGGGAAAAAAGGGGGTTCTAAAAAAAAAAAAAAAAAAAAAAAAAAAAAAAAAAAAAAAAAAAAAAAAAAAAAAAAAAAAAAAAAAAAAAAAAAAAAAAAAAAAAAAAAAAAAAAAAAAAAAAAAAAAAAAAAAAAAAAAAAAAAAAAAAAAAAAAAAAAAAAAAAAAAAAAAAAAAAAAAAAAAAAAAAAAAAAAAAAAAAAAAAAAAAAAAAAAAAAAAAAAAAAAAAAAAAAAAAAAAAAAAAAAAAAAAAAAAAAAAAAAAAAAAAAAAAAAAAAAAAAAAAAAAAAAAAAAAAAAAAAAAAAAAAAAAAAAAAAAAAAAAAAAAAAAAAAAAAAAAAAAAAAAAAAAAAAAAAAAAAAAAAAAAAAAAAAAAAAAAAAAAAAAAAAAAAAAAAAAAAAAAAAAAAAAAAAAAAAAAAAAAAAAAAAAAAAAAAAAAAAAAAAAAAAAAAAAAAAAAAAAAAAAAAAAAAAAAAAAAAAAAAAAAAAAAAAAAAAAAAAAAAAAAAAAAAAAAAAAAAAAAAAAAAAAAAAAAAAAAAAAAAAAAAAAAAAAAAAAAAAAAAAAAAAAAAAAAAAAAAAAAAAAAAAAAAAAAAAAAAAAAAAAAAAAAAAAAAAAAAAAAAAAAAAAAAAGGAAGGGAAGGGGAAAAAAAGAAGGAAGGAAGAAGGGGGAAGGAAGGAATGGAAAAAAAGGGAGAAAGGCCCTGGGGCGGAAAAAAAAAAACGGGGAAGATAAAAGAAGAAAAAGAATGTAAACATGGAAGAGAAAGAAGAAGAATGTAGACATGGAAGAGAAAGAAACCTGAACGAAAAAAACATAATATAAAAGAACACAAGAAAGCAGGAAGGAAGGAAAGATGGAAGGGAGGGAGAGATGGAGGGAGGAAGGTTGGATGGAAGGACGGGAGGGAGGGAGGAAGGGAGGATGGATGGAAGGACGGGAGGGAGGGAGGAAGGGAGGAAGTAAAGATGGGAGGGAGGAAGGAGGGATGGAAGGAAGGAAGGAAGGATGGATGGATGGATGGAAGGAAGGAAAAAAGGAAGGAAGGACAGGAAGGAAGGAAGGAAGGAAGGAAGGAAGGAAGGGAGGGAGGAAGGAAGGACAGGAAAGAAGGAAGGACAGGAAGGAAGGAAAGAAAGAAGGAAGGAAGAGAGGACAGAAGGAAGGAAGGAAGAAAAGCTGGAGAATGCACATTCGACGATGACAACAACAACAACAACAACAAGAAGATCATCATCACCATCATCATCGTAAGCAAGAAAATGATAATGATCAAAATCCCCTGTGGGGATGCTAGGGGCGCTAAATAGCATTGCCACTTTCTGGAAATTATGGGCCAGGCATTTCCTCTTTCCTACCACTCCCTTTCTTTTTGCATTTTGCTCCCCCCCCCCCCCTGCCTTCTCTCTCTCTCTCTCTCTCTCTCTCTCTCTCTCTCTCTCTCTCTCTCTCTCTCTCTCTCTCTCTCTCTCTCGCTCTCTCTCTCTTGCTTCTTTTCTGCCTACCCAGCCCACTCTCCTGCCTTTTTTCCCAGCAAATCTGCCCTGAAGTGGGAGTGTGTCGGCTGAGGCCAGCGGGCAGACAGACCTCCTGCAGAGTGACAAGCACAGGAGAAGACCAGACACTACGCATTCTGCCCAACATGACCATCTTACAAGACCACAGAAAGGAAGGTGGCGGTATGGTTAAAACCTTCACTTGCCTATCAAGGAAACCGTGAGGTTCTGGGTTCGATTCCCAGCCTTGCCCTTTCTTCCCAGTTTGACGAGAAAATCGAACTGAATGTCAGAGTCCTTGGAATGAGACCATAACCACCAGCCCCCCCCCCCCTCCCCCCCCGCCTCCTCCCCCTTCGTGTGTGAATGGTAGGAACGGATGACAAAATATTGTTTTGTAATAACCCCAAAAATACAACCAAAAACCACTCTGATAGGGAAACAAATAGTTGCAGGCAGAAAAAGTAAAGAAAAATGGGTGGCGCTGCTCTTGTGGCGACGCGCTCTCCCCGGGGAGAGCAGCCCGAATTTCACGCAGAGAAATCTGCCGTGACATAAAGTGGCATAACAAAAAATAACCTGTGCGGTCATTGTGGAGCAAGGTGTCAGAGACCTCAGCTTCTCCAGGGACCAGCATATTGAGGGCGGCGCCCATCTCTTCTCCCCTGCTGCTTTACCTCCTCTGATCCTAAAGAGGCAGGTACCCATTGACAGCTGGGTGAACTGGGGGACTGTACTGAAACGCGTAAACGGTCACTCATCCACTTGGTAACCACGCTCGATGCTGCTTAACCTTAAGCTTGGGGAAGGCGAGTGCTCTGACCACCGAGCTATATACCCCGTCCCCACCCCGACAAGTATGGCACATCTTGAATTATGCAAGACCCTGACTGACCCTGACACTCGGCACAGAGAAGTAGCTCTGAGAGGCGGGGTCGACGAAGGAGGCGTTGGGGTGGTGGTGGCCGTGCTGGCGAATGCCGTAGTCGGTGTAGGAGGAGGGGTAGGTGAAGGCGCTGCGGTCGTGGTGCACATAGCTCACGTCCTGCAGCGTGTTGTCCTGGTCCGTGTCTGTCGTCAGACCGTGCAGTGCAGGCAGCACAGTTAGCCAGGCCATCACCTCGTCAGTCAAGTCAGTCAGCTCAGTTCATCAGGCAGTTAGTCGGTCAGTCAGTTTGTCAGGTAGTCAATCAGTCAGTAGTCCATCGGTTAATTAGTCAATTAATCAGGTGTGTAATTCTGTGAGTCGATCTGTGGATCATCCAGCCAGCCAATCAGTTGATTAGTCAGCCAGTTAGTTGGTAAGTCAATCAGTCAGTCATACAGTTAGCTATTCAGTTAGTCACTCAGTCAATCAGTCAGACAGCCAATCTGAGAGACAATCTATCAGCCAATCAATCTCTTAATCATTCGAACAATAAATCAAATAAATTAATCATTCGAACAATAAATCAATCAATGTCAGTCTGTCAAAATGTCAGTCCGTCAAATAGTCAGTCAGTCGGTCAAATAGTAAGTCAATTAGTCAGTCAGCCAGTCAAATAGTAAGTTGACGGATGCTAAAGCCTAGTGGTTAAAACTGTTCGACTTCAATCCCATGGGTTCAATGCATGCAGCAAATTCATGCCATCAGTCAGTCATGGCCACAAGATACATGGAATTTGTATAGCGGCTGTATCTTGTACAAACAAACCAAAGTGTAGCTTACATGCAGCCTATTCTTACACATGCAACCGATCACAAAATAAGTTTTATTAAATTCAAATTTCACACACACTAACACACTCACACTAGCACACACACACACACTAACACACACACACACTAACACACTCACACACTAACACACACACACTAACACTAACACACACACACTAACACACACTAACACTAACGCACACACACACACTAACACACACACTAACATTAACACACACACTAACACTAACACACACACACCTCAGTTCAGTCGTGTCCACGTACCTAGGCCTACATCTACCATACATTCCACACTCTCCATTCTGTAAAAGGTCAGTCGAGTTCTGGGCCAGGAAAAATGGCTCTATCTGTCACAATGTAAGGATAACGTAGGGTTAAATGCTAGCGCTGGGGTTAAACACTGTCGCACGTATCAGCATTCCTTTCTCCAAAATCAAAGGTCCCGAGGGCGATACGGAATTCCACAGACAAGAGGAAAGCCTGCAGTATTCTAAACATGACTACTTTAAGGGGGTGAGTGTGTGCGGGGGGCGCTAGCCTTGTGGTTAAAGCGTTGCACTTAAGATTTAGCAGTCCAGGATTGAGTGACCAAGGGTTCAAGGGTACTTTTCTTCTAGGGGTTAATATCAGTACTGACTCCACTCCCCTGTAAGTCATTAGTATGAGACTGTAAACCGAGGCATCGTTTGGGGGGGGGCGCACGTAGAACATCTTGCCAACTCGTTGAAGCAAGCAATAGCCAATGGCATGGATGACACGGACATACCCAGTAATGAGTAAGCACCCTGTTCTCTGGAGATCAGTAGACTTCACTAGAATTAACTTTTCCACGACACCACCAAAGTGATTCAGCGGCAGTGCAGGGCCGCTCTGGCTGGTGGCCCTATGGAGGCTAGACATTGATGGGCTCCCAGTGGACTTCGGACCCCCGAGGATGTGGCACAACGAGTCTGGGTATGGCGGGGACGGAGAGACTGGAACGTCAGGACTGGAACGTCAGAGAAGATGTGGCAGCAAAACACCACCCACCCACCCACCCATTCAAAAGGACAAACAAACAAAGCCCTTTCCGTGACATGCTGACAAGACAGTTCATGCCACGCCCAAACAACTCCTCAGATGGTTAATTAAGGGGAAGCTAGTTTGAGGGAGGTCAGTTG
>CM054149.1:51987284-52002284 GCA_028751875.1 Rapana venosa | reverse complement strand
GATTGGTTGGAAAGGACAGACAGGATACTGTAATTTTTTTTAAGAATTTAGCATGAGGTAGGATTGGAGTGAAAGGGAGGTAGCGAAGATAATATAAAAAGGTAGAAACCACTCATTTCAAGATCTGACACCCTGTGTTTTGTTGTTGTTGTTGTTGTATTTTTTCCGTTTGTTGTTGGTTGTTGTTTGATTACGGTTTGGGGGCCGGTGTTTTTGTGTATGTAACAAGAGAGCTTTTTATATGTAATGTCATGTTTGTGGGCAAAGAGTGCCCTGTTGTCTTCCTCTTGTTTTGCCCCCGCCCCCTCCCCCCGCCCTGTTTTTTCATTTTAAAATGATTACGAAGTACTCTCTTTCTCTGTGCATACACACGGGGACTGAATGTAAAAAAACACATATGAGTGCTTATTCCATTATTCTGGAAATAAAAGACTCTCTCTCTCTCTCTCTCTCTCTCTCTCTCTCTCTCTCTCTCTCTTTATTGTGTAAGAGTATGGGTATTGGGTTTATTTTATTATCATGACGTTCAATTTGTACAGTATTATCAAAGAGTGTTGGTGGTGATCGTGCGCTGTTTTTAATATTAAGTCGGGTAGTCCTTCGTTGCCGAATATGACGATGAAATCCTGCAGCTCATCTGTGGAGGGGCATGTGGCTGCGCAATCCATCTTGGATGTACAATGTCTGTTGCAGTGGGGACACTGGAATGTCGAGGTTGGGGTGGTTGGATTATGTCTCCTCTCTCTTCTGATAGTCAGCCTCTCCCTGCAGTTGATATCGCTGTTTCTGCTGGCAAGATGGACAGCCCTGCGCCAGGCGTTCCTTTCGGTGGCAGTTCTTTCGAGTTCTTTGGGGGTAACCTGTGCAAACTGGAGGTTTGCCTTTATCGTGTCCTTGAAACGCTTTTTTGGCCTCCCGAGATTTCTTTTGCCCTTGCAAGTTCGCCGTACAGCAGTTGTTTGGGCATTCGGTGGTCTTCCATGCGGATGACATGACCGACCCATTTCAGTTGGACTTTGACAAGCAGGCTTTCTATGCTTTGTGAGCTTGGTCGGTTGAGGACCTCAATGTTAGTGATGCGGTCTTGCCACCGGATGCCAAGTATGCTGGGGAGAGCCCTTTGGTGGAACTGCTCTAATTTGTTGATGTGCTTCCTGTAGAGTGTCCAAGTCTCCGAACCGTAGAGGAGGGTGGAGAGCACAAGGGCATTGTACACTTTGATTTTTGTTGACAGCTGGACATTGTGCTGGTTTAGTACCTTGTTTTTCAGTCTGTCGAGAGCTTGGCTGACTTTGCTGATTCGTGAATCAATTTCCTGATCGGTGGAGCCATCTGCAGAGATGATACTTCCAAGGTATTTAAAGTTCTTGGTGTTCTTCAGGCTGTTGCCATCAATGGTGGTGTTTGGAGACAGTGGGTTTGTTTGTGGGACAGGCTGGTGAAGAACTTCAGTTTTCCTGATGCTTATTGTAAGTCCAAAAAGCTTTGAGGCTTCTGCGAAGTGATTGAGCATTGTTTGCAGGTCCGCTTCAGAGTGAGCATTCAAGGAGCAGTCATCTGCGAAGAGTGCCTCCTAGATGAGTTCTGTGCTGGTTTTGTCTTGGCTTGCAGGCGACGTAGATCAAAAAGGGAGCCATCCAGGCGGTACTTTAGGTATATTCCCTTGTCAAGATCCTTGCAGGCGTAGGAAAGCATGGCAGTAAAGAAGATATTGAAGAGGACTGGTACCAGGACACAGCCTTGTTTGACGCCATTTGTAATTTCGAATTCGTCAGTCATATTGCCACTTGCAAGAACTTGCCCACTCATGCCTGTGTGGAAGAGCTGGATGATCTTTAAGAATTTGGGAGGGCAGCCAATCCGTTCTAGGACAGTCCACAGGGCTTCTCTGTTGACCGTGTGGAAAGCCTTGGTAAGGTCAATAAAGACTGAGTAAAGAGGCCTATTCTGTTCTATGCACTTTTCTTGAATTTGTCTCATAGCAAAGATCATGTCCACAGTGCTTCTCCCTGGCCTAAAGCCACACTGAGCCTCTGGTAGGATCTGTTCTGAGATGGTTATCAGTCTGTTGAGGATAACCCTTGCAAATATTTTCCCTGCTATGGAGAGAAGAGAGATGCCCCTGTAGTTTCCGCAGTCTGCTTTACTACCTTTGTTCTTGTACAGCGCAACTATGAGCGCGTCTTTGCTCTTCTTCCCAGACCTGTAGCAGGATGTCATGGAAGGTTTCCAGGGCTTTGGGGCCTGCTGCCTTGAAGATCTCAGTGGGAATGCTGTCTTTTCCAGAAACTCTGCCGGTGCTGGTCTTGCTTATTGCCTTTTTGATTTCATCTAGAAAAGGAGGAGCGTCTAGGTCTTCCAGGAGTGGTTGCTGGGGGATTTGATTGAGAGCATCTTGATCAACAGTGGGAGGTCTGTTCAAAAGAGAGCTGAAATGTTCGGTCCAGCACTTGAGGAGCCCTTCTTGGTCCTTGATCAGGGTTTTGCCATCCGAGAACAACAAGGGATAACATCCTGAGGTTGTTGGGCTGTAGACGGTTTTCAGAGAGCTGAAGAACATCTTGGAGTTGTGGGTATCAGCATAGAGTTGAACTTCTTCGGCCTTATTGTTCCACCATGAATCTTGCATCTCACTAGATCATTCTGGGCTCTAGCTTGAAGGGACTTGAATCGTTCCTTTTTGGGGAGGGATGAGTGGTCGAATTGCCATTCTGCATAGGCTTTGTTCTTGGTTTGGATAGCTTGAATTTGCTCATTGTTTTCATCGAACCAGTCTTGGTGTGTTTTACCTTTCGGACCAAGTATAGGAGTTTCATTGACAGCTGTTTTGAAGGAAATCCATTTTTCAGGTAAGTCGCCAGTAGGAATGGGATCTTCCCTGAGTTTCTTTTCGAGAGCTTCTTCGAACTTGTTTCTGTAGAATTCACTTTCAAGCTTTGTTGTGTTGTAGGAGACCCTGGGGTTCTTTGGCTTTTTTCGGTGAAGTGGCTGGATGTGCATGTCCATGATAGTGTTCACTAATCGGTGGTCTGTCCAGCAGTTGGCCCCTCTCATGGCTCTAGTCAGTGGACATCCTTCCTGTCTCTCTGTCTACAATGACGTAATCAATCATGTGCCAATGCTTCGACCTGGGATGCATCCAAGTAGTCTTGAACTTGTCAGCCATTCTGAAAAGGGTGTTTGTGATGCACAGACCATGTTCAGCACACATGCTGAGGAGGAGGAGGGGACCATTGTCGTTGACTCTGCCCACTCTGTGAGGCCCAAGACTATTCTCCCAGCTGCTGTTATCTTTTCCTACGCGGGCATTGAAGTCACCTAGCAGGACAATCTTGTCGTTCCTTGGAGTGGCTTGAATGAGCTCAGTTAGCTGTTGGTAAAATTGTTCCTTTGCATCATCGGGCTAGTGAGTGTGGGGGTGTAAGCGCTGATGCTTGTGGCGTGTCTAGACTTGCTGAGGGGACGCGGAGCTTCATTAATCGCTCGTTGGTTCCGACTGGTAGAGCAGGAAGGCTCTTCAGGAGAGCTGATCTGATGGGTTTTAATATTATTATCTCTGAAAACACACACACACACTCTCTCTCTCTGTCTCTGTCTCTGTCTCTCTCTCTCTCTTTCTTCTCTCTCTCTCTCTCTCTCTCTCTCTCTCTCTCTCTCTCTCTCTCTCTCTCTCTCTTCTCTCTCTCTCTCTCTCTCCTTTAATTGTTCTGCTTATAGTTAATGTTGTTAAGTATCCTGATGAAGGACACATTCATACTTTATATTTTTAATATTTTATTGGGCTTGTTGACTGTACTCGAGTTCTAGTGAATGTTTTATTTCAATATCTTATTGTTGCGTGTAACAATTATGTGTAACATTTTACAATGTGTAGATGTTCTTTTTATTACTTTGTAAGTTGGCTTGGCTTTGGTTTGTTTTTGGTTGTTTTGGTTGTTTTTTGGGGGGTTGTCTTTTTTTTTTTTTGGGGGGGGGGGTGTTTGTTTTTATTGTTGTTTTTTTGTTGTTTTTTTTTCGTTTGTTTGTTTATTGTTTTAAAAAAATTCCCCTTTGTTTTTACAGTGTGAGAGTATGAGTATTGGGTTTATTATTGAGATGTATCCCTACAGGCGGGGACAGGATGTAAAAAAGCACAAGAGTGCTTATTCATAAGCCTCGAAATAAAAGAATTTAAAAAATAATTTGTCATTCTTCTCTCTCTCTCTCTCTCTCTCTCTCTCTCTCTCTCTCTCTCTCTCTCTCTCTCTCTCTCTCTCTCTCTCTCTCTCTCTCTCTCTCTCAGACAACAGTGTGCCTCAATAGCCACATCCACATCCACTCTGACATCCATCCATTACTGAGTACCACAGGGATCCATACTAGGACCAATTCTCTTCCGTTTTACGTCAATGACTTTCCTCTCCATACCAGATCCAAATGTGAACTATTTGCTGATGACCCAACCATTCATACAAACCAGGACAACATAATTATACTCTCTTAAAACATTTACAAACAAGCACCGATGATCTTGTTGACGGGACTGAGCTAAACCACATGGCTATACACCCCCCAAAAACAGACTGCTGCTTGTCACCACCAAACAAAAAGACAAAATATATCACATAAACTTTCCTAAATTCAAATTAAAAGGGAAGTAAGTGAACAAGCATCTAGCCACAAAGTTCTAGGAATAACACTCGATGAAAATCTCAGCTGGTTCTACCGCATGATTACCTCATCTATTATCTTATCCCAAAGAGCATACCAAATGACTAGAATTAAACACTTTCTTGACCTTCATTCGAGGAAACTCATCTTCCAAGCTTATATACAATCCTCAATAGATTATGCTTCAACCCTGTGGGATCTGCTAGTTCGGAATGTTTTCCTTTTCCTGTCTGCATGTGTAGTTGGGTATTTGCCAGGGACAACCCTCTTGTTGCCGTGGGTTATGTTACTTGAGGTAATTACGTGTTGAATGCACACGGGACCCCGGTTTATCGTCTCATCTGAAAGACTAGCACCCAGACCACTACTCACTGTCTGGTGGATGGGGGTAAAGTTTCGGGCACGAACGGGGATCGAATCCGGACTCAGACTGAACCCGGACTTTTCGCTTTCTAGGCAGGTACTGGGCGCGTTACCTCCAGACAAGGGATCCACATAGAGAGAGGTTTCCTTAGGTATCTCTGTCGTGAAAACTGTACAAACTGGAGTAAGCGTAATTTTTACTTATTCAGGCCCATTTATTTTTATGGAGGATAATGGAATAAGAACTCATGTACAATTTTTACATCTAGTCCCCGTGTGTATGCCATTTTTGTAAATTATTTTTGTCATCTGTTCCTACCGGCCCACAGTGGCCTACTCTTTCGAAAAGTGGAACACGTTTTAACGTGTGCGCAAGATGCTCTGCGTGGGTTCGCACACAGGACCTCGGTTGAAAGTCTCATCCGAAAGAATTGATGGAATGAAACAGCAGATCACCTCCTGTGCTATCAGGGATACAACTTGCTTCCTCAGTCTCTCTCCATAAAGATAAAGGTGTCCCATAACCTATGTGGTCGTAGGGGAGCGAGGCGTCAGAGACCTCACTTCTCTAGGGGCCAGCATACTGAGGGCGGCGCCCATCTCCTCTCCCTCGCTGTTTTACCTTCCCTGACCTAAAGAGGCAGGTACCCATTTACTGGGGAACTGTGCTGATGCCAAGGCGCATAAACGGTCACCCATCCAATTAATGGTAACTACGCTCGATGCTGCTTAACTTGGCTGGGGGAAAGCGAGTGCTCGGACCACTGAGCTATCCCGTCCCTCTCTCCATAGAAGAACATCATTATATAATGTACCTCTGTTGTCCTGCTCACTTTGTATGACCTGTGTCACGGCGTGACGGGTGACATCAGTGATGGAGGTAGATAAGTTTCAAAGTTACTACACAAGCAGGGGATGTAGCTCAAATGGTAGAGTGCTCGCTTAGCATGCGAGAGGTACGGGGATCGATACCCTGCATCTCCAGAGAATTTTTTGCCGTCAGCGCCTGGGGTTTATCACAGTTCTTGATTAAACCATTGACGCTGGGGGCAACAGCAAAGTGAGAGGCTGTATGACCAGTGGCTTTTCCACTCATGGAATTCCACTTTACAGCTCAGTCTTTAGTGATCAACTATGACTCTCTGACTAGGAGGCTTGACTAGCACAGTCCTTATGTACTGCAGCCCTGGGGGCTAGTTGGCCTTTGGAGAACATCTCCAACACTGACTGCCCTTATGCCCACTTGGCCGAGAGAGTGGGGATGTACTGTGGGCAAGGCATTTCCACTATAATCAAATTTCTGCCCAATTTCCGAAACAGCAGCTGCCTCCTCTGCTGTTTTGGAGGTCATCGTCGAACACGACGGACTTACATACACAAGCAGACACTGATTTCAGACACATACTGTGTTATTACTGCTGGGTGTATGCAAGCTTTCATGGTAGTCCAAAGTGTGAAGATTTCTCAAAGCAGTATTTATTTATCCATTTTATATTTTATTTCGAGGAAATGGAATAAGTACTCATGTACTTTTTACATTCCAATCCACGGGTGTATGCTGTTTTGAAAAAAAAAAGTCATCCGTTCCCACCGGCATACAATAGACTACTCTTCCGAAAAGCGGAACGAGTTTTGACCTGTGCGCAAGATGTTCTGCGTGCGTTTGCACACGGAACCTTGGTTTATAATCTTATCCGAAGGACTTTTGGAGTGGGGGATGGGGGGAGGGGTGGGGGTGGGGTGGGGGAGTGGAGTCAGCACTGATGTTAACTCAGGAGGAAAAGTCCTCAGGAACGAGATTCGAACCCGGGTCAGTACGTTAACAAGCGCAATGCACATCACTCTAACCACCAGGCAACCCTGCCCACCCCCCACCCCCCACTCCCCCTACCCCCACCCCCAACCCCCTAGTGTAGTTATTGAGTGTTGTTTTCAAAAGTCTGTAGGGGCGATCAAGTTCCTTTGCCAGGTAATGCAGTAGTCACTGTGCTTGCAGGCCCGGTATACAGCTAGCTGTCAACACTCCATATGTCAGACCAGCTGGCGCTGCCGGGGCATGCAGTTGGTAAGAGCAGAGCGTTGAACTCCAGGCCCCAGTCTAGGAACACAGTATATTAACTTGACGCTGTATTGGCAATTCTTATTCTTTATAATTGTTTCAAACTATTGGCAATTCTTTATAATTGTTTCAAACAGGCTTCTTTTGCTTATTAATAAGCAAACCAGGGAACACGGATTTCTCTTTGTCTGTTTGCTTGTTTTGTTTGGGAGCGGTGGTGGGGGTGGGGGGTGCGATACCCAGAATTATGCATTCTGCTTCAGTCATCCTACCTGGGAATTACTGTGAGGGTGAAATACACACTGAATGAGAAGTTTGTATTTGCTAGTTTTCACACACGCGCACGCACACACACACACACATACACACACATAAACACACACACACACACCCTACACACGCACACATACATACACATACACACACATACACACATACATACACACATACACACACACAAACACACACGCCACACATACACACACATACACACACCACACACACACCAACACACATACACACACAGCATACACAAGCACCACATACACACATACACACACACATACACACATACACACGCACACATACACACACACACACACACACACACACACACACACACAGCTGGATCTCTGGTCTAGAGATAACGCATATGCTTAGACAGCGAAAAATCCAGTTTCGAAGTGTGTGGTGGTTCATCCCTGTTTGTGTCTGAAACTTTCCCTCATCCACTAGAGTGTGAATGGTGGTCTGGGTGCTAGTCTTTCGGATGAGACTATACACCGAGGCCCAGTGTATAACACACATAGCACAGATAAAAGAACCCACGGCAACAAGAGAGTTGTCCCTGGCAAAATTCTTTAGAAAAAGCCACTGTGGTAGGGAAACAAATACACATGCAGACGGAAAATAAAAAGAAAAAATGGGTGGCGCTGCTCTTGTGGCGACGCGTTGTTACCTGGGAGAGCAGCCCGAATTTCATGCAGAGAAATCTGCCATGACTTAAAGTGGTCTAGGCCTAAAATACATCACAACACAACACAACCCCACCACACAAAGAGAACCGCTGTGTGTTATGAATGTGAATTGCAGTGGTGGGCACATGCGCGCGCGTGTGTGTATGTGTGTGTGTGGGCGCACGCTTGGACATCTTGCATAATTATGTGTGTAAAAGTCAAAGTCAAATGTTTAATTCCAGATTGTACATTGAATAAGCAATGCATTTGCTTTTTTTCTTCATCAAGCTATCTATCTTAGTGTGTGTGTGTGTGTGTGTGTGTGTGTGTGTGTGTGTGTGTGTGTGTGTGTGTGAAGACAAGTCAAATTTTTATTTCCAGATGGTGCATTGAATAAGCAATGCATTTTTTTTCATCAAGCCATCTATCTAGGAACAAAAACAACATGATCATTAATATCTAATTACACTATTACCGCGCGCGCGCGCGCGCGCGTGTGTGTGTGGGTGTGTTGTTGTTGTTGCTGTACCTGTCACAAGCTTCCTATTGAGGTTGGACGTTTCCATAATATACCAAGGGAAGAAAGAATATGGTCAAAATGCAATATGTCTGTTTTAGGGTATGAATTTAATTTTATGGTGGAATGTCCCCATTTCAAACATTTACGACAAGAATTTATTCCCCGACATTTTCTTCAACCCATGTCCAGTTATAATTTTTTTAGGCTAATGAAATGCAAATCTCGACAAGTTCTCCTGTCAGTCTCAAAATTAATAAGATTTGCAGGTATTTCTTGAAAGTTCAATTGTCTTTCACAAGTGTAAATTATATCTTTTAAAGAAATATGCATACTTAAAAAAAAAAAAATTGAGTCTTTAATACTGTTTGCTTATTATTTTGCGATGAACTCTTGCTTTTCAGTTCCTGCTAGTATTCATAAAATTATTATTTTTGGTTTATTTTCCCGTTCAATTTGTTTGTAATCCTCCATACCCCATCAAGGGGTGAAAGGAATTAAATTTTGAATCTTTTGAATCCCGGGGGGGGGCCACCCCAAATTTCATGCAAAAAAAATTCCTGACTTAAAGTGGTCTGGGCCCTAAAATACATCACAACACAAACACAACCCAACACAAAAAGAGAACCGCTGTGTGTTATGGATGTGAATTGCAGTGGTGGGCGCAGGCGCGCGCGTTCAAATTTAAGTCTTTTCAAGTTTTTGATATTAGACGGGGCGGGGGAGGGGGGGGGGGGGGGGGGGGCAGCAGGGGAGGTGGAGGGTGTATGAGTGTCAAGGGAGGGGGGTTTTGTAGTTGGTATTTGTACGGAGAAGGATTTCAGGGGATCAATGCATGCGAAATGATAAACAAAATTACAAAAGGATATATATTTTATAGAAAACACAAACAAAAATTATAGAAAAAACAAAACAACACCGTTTCATTACTAACCTATTGAACTACATAAACAACGGAAAATGCAATTCTAACAATTTCTAACAAATCAGTAATTCCAATGAAAAATGTACATAAAATTTCAACTACTGAATTTTACTGAAAAAAACACAAACCTTTTTAATGTGTGTAACCCCCTCCCTGCCCTCAAAAAAAAACCCAAGAAGCAACCCCCCCCCCCCCCCCTCACCCACCCACCCCTGGAAGAAAGAAGCTAACCCTTAAAACAAGACCCCAGAAACACCCAAAAACAGCCAAAAACCAATTACAACCAAAATATCTTTTGCCCCCTCCTATGACACAAACAAAAAAAAACAATAGGAATGTAACAACTGTGGATAATGATTTTTTTTTAAAATCTAACAAGCTCGAAAATAATTTTGGACTAGAGCGTCTTTAAAGTCCAAAGCAATCATAATAACAAACCAACTGGATTTATGCATAAGCGATTTTTAAAAAGTCGTACATAAGTGACGATGCTAAATATTGTGATGGAGAGGATGCCACCCAAACGGGAATGTGCCCTTTTAACTGCACATGTTAATATATGATCTGTGTTATATTATTACCGCATATGAAAAGGCATTTCCAGCATATTTTGTCTTGAAGCAATTCATTTTTCCATCTACAAGCTAAGGAAAAAATTTGCTTTGAACAGTTTTCATCATGTTCTCGTATTTTGACGAAAGACTCAAATTTACGTACTTCTTTGTGTGTGTTAGACACCAAGTCTCCTTTCCTCACACTGAAATAACTTTTTTTGTGATTGTATTACAATATGAAAAACCCTCTTGCAATGAAAAGGGGATATTTAATTGGGGTTCACTTCTGATAAACCTTCCCTCCTTTTTTTGCAAGAATGTCACTTTTTATGTAGTAAAACCACTGTGCGATGGAACCCCAACAGAAGTTATTTCTGAGCCGTTTAATGATAAAAGATGAATCAAATGGCATATTTCGATGACGATTTCAGATCTAAATTTGTTCTCAAGAATTAATTGCATAAATTTACGATTTGGAGTTACACAAAAAGTATTTGAAAGATTGTTTTAGGAAAACTGGTGAGAAATTTTGGGCCATCAATATTGCGATTAGTTCTGCTGAAATATTGATTTTAACCTTCTCCAAGATGAAAGTGGTTTTCAGTTTTTTAGATCTGGTATGATATAAGCAGCACCAGCCTTATTATCTAATAATGAGCATCTGTGTATTTCTTTTAAGTGATTAGGATATTTTTCTTCAAGTGAATTTTGGCATGAGAAGTACTAAATTGATGTTGTCCTTTTTGGCTTTGATCAAAATAATTGATGTCAAACCCTTTCTTTGTTTAAGTTCCCAGAATGGAATAGGGGGTAATAATCCGTTGTGCTACATTTTCTGTTTGGCTCCCAAACCCGCGTTTTTTAAAATGTTTGGGTGTGTATGTTTCAATGTAGTTTGTGATGATATTTGATTTAGCTCTCTTGGAAAATCGGTGTCAGGACTTGAGATTAATCACTGATTTCAAACCGTTTTGAACAGTCAGGCTTCGTAAAAAAAATTTACTGCAAGAAACTCTCCCATAATCTTCCAATGGTAAAACCTGAAGCACTGTATGTTTTTAAAATGAAGCTGGGTAGGTTAGACCTAGGGCAGTTTATATGCCCTGCAGTCTATGCTTTGAAGTTTTTTCAAAAGGTATTTGGGGCACAGAAAATACTTCCTGGGCAAAGGTTAAAATTTTAACGAATGAGAGAAGTTGAAGATGCAAAAAAGGTAACAATATCTTGGCCCATGGCTGGGTTTTCTAAAATTTTCAAAATGTTTAAACTTTTTTTGCTTTAGTCAAAATATATTCAATATGTTTTCATGCCAGGTTAATTTTGATGTTAGGAAAACTCCAAGGAATTTAACTACTTGTTTATATTGTAAAATTCCACCATGTATTTTAAAACTAGGCATTTCCATTGGACTTGCTCCATTATTAAAGAGCATCATATGAGTTTTATCACATGACAGTTGTAATCCATTTTCAGTCATATAATTAGCGCGCGCGCGTGTGTGTATGTGTGTGTGTGGGCGCACGCTTGCACATCTTCGCATAATTATGTATGTAAAAGTCAAAGTCAAATTTTTATTTCCAGATTGTACATTGAATAAGCAATGCATTTGCTTTTTTTCCCCATCAAACTATCTATCTAAGTGTGTGTGTGTGTGTGTGTGTGTGTGTGTGTGTTATAGCTGTCACAAGCATCCTACTGAGGTTGGGCGTTTCCATAATAT
Source organism: Rapana venosa (assembly GCA_028751875.1). Taxonomy (NCBI): domain Eukaryota; kingdom Metazoa; phylum Mollusca; class Gastropoda; order Neogastropoda; family Muricidae; genus Rapana; species Rapana venosa. The sequence continues at coordinate 51,990,540 of CM054149.1, read as the reverse complement.
ACCAAGGGAAGAAAGAATATGTTCAAAATGCAATATGTCTGTTTTAGGGGCTGAATTTAATTTTATCGTGGAATGTCCCCATTTCAAATATTTACGGCAAGATTGTATTCCCCGATATTTTATTCAACCCATGTCCAGTTATAATTTTTTTCGGCTAATGAAATGCAAATCTCGAAAAGTTCTCATGTCGCTCTCAACATTCATAAGATTTGCAGGTATTTCTTGAAATTTCAATTGTCTTTCACAAGTGTAAATTATGGCTTTTAATGTGCATACTTTAGAAAAATAATTGTCTTTAATACTGTTTGCTTATTATTTTGCGATGACCTCTTGCTTTTCAGTTCCTGTTAGTATTCATAAAATTATTATTTTTGGTTTATTTTCCAGTTCAATTTGTTTGTAATCCTCCATACCCCATAAAGGGGTGAAAGGAATTACATTTTGAATCTTTTGAATCACACATGCGTGCGTGTGGCAAACGTTCTGATCATTTTGAAGTTTTTATCTAGCATGTTTATCGCGTCTTCGTAAGTAAGCTGAATGGTTCAAGGGAGAGCAGTCGTGAAAACCTTCACCACGGCATGTGACAATAATTCAATCACATGACCGGACCCACATGACCAAGCTTTCAGTTGCGGGGTGGAGAAACTTGCAGACGATCAACGAAGTTCGACCTGTCCAAGACACTGCTGTTTGATTCCACAAAGATGTTGCGGACATTGAAACTTACGCTCCTGTGCGTCATCGCACAAAGCGTATTTTGCGATCCAAAGCCGAATTTTGTCATTCTCTTGATGGATGATGTGAGTATGAATTTTGTAAAGAGCCAATTTTGTATATTGTTGCGGAAGACGAAATGTTTACTAACAAGTCTCATAGACGTGGGTTGGTATGTTTGTAAATTTGATTCAGTATTGCATTGTAAGCAAGTGTGTGTAGTATTGAGATCAGCAATTGAGTATGTGTTGATTGCATGCAATTGCAAGATCTGTATCTGTTTGAATTGTTGCAGGAACTATTCTGGAATGCGCGCGCGCGTGCATGCGTGCGTGCGTGCGTGTGTGTGTGTGTGACTGAGTGTGAATTTTTTAGGTACAAAAATAATGCTGCAAATATTGTTAACTTTGAAAAGCTCTATATCACTATCATGCAAATGTTTGTGTTGCATGGATGATTATTGTGAGGATAAGACTATAAGTGTAACATGTGTATTTTGCTGGTGTCCTGGTTAGCTTTGTACTTGCAGAACTTTATCTGGTGGTAACTGGGGTCATGCTGTTTCAGTTGTTTGAGTCTCTGTTTAGGTGCCTGTTTGAGCAATTTGTTTTCCTTGGAGTTAAATTGACACCAACCTAGTTCCTCTACAACTAGTGCAAGTCCTTCAGATGAGACTATAATTAGTATGTATCAAGATGCCATGTCATTTGAACTTTACTTAGTCATGAAGCAGATAGATGTCTTCATTCTCTCCCTCTCAGGTAAAGGCAATGCATATTGGTTGTGGAATCGGGTTGGGAGAGAGGGGCGTGAGTTCAAATTACAATCCAGATAGATAAATTCTTCAGTACTTCAGACTAGACTTTAAACTTAATCTGCATTAAAACGCATTTTACTCAAGTCAAGATCTTGTACACATGTTTAAAATGTCAGTCTTTTTTCATTAAGAGGATAGACTGTGATAAAATTGAGTAGACCTTTTATGTTCATCTTCAAATAATGATCATTTGGATAATTTGGTTTTGTTTATTACAATCATCTGTGTTTTTGTGTACATCACTACATATCTTGTTTACTGATGTTATAGAAATGTAATGCATGAAAACTATTCGCACTGTGCATATCCTACTTCTTCTGATAGTATTCGTTTGCCATTTGCCCGCTGCTCATTTCTTACATGTACACATCACTTGTTAGGGTCAACTTCTCAATCATGTAATGTACACGAATACATGTATACCTGTTCCCTATAGTTTACATGTATACCTCATTTTCTGCTATGATTATAAAACATGCTTACCATGCTCATGAATGCTTACTGTTTGGATTTCTAATGACATACATTGTGTTCACATTTAATTTCAGATCAGATGTGATATATGTATAATTATTGAATACAATATTACATCATCAAACATGTTTTTGGTTTTTTGCTAAAAAAGCAGTACTTTATGAGAGAATGTGTATAATGCAACCAGTGACATACATTGACATGAATACTTAATCACTTGTCCACATTTCCCTGTATTTCAAGATGGGATGGGGAGACCTGGGAGTGTATGGAGAACCAAACCGGGAGACCCCCAACTTGGACTGGATGGCATCCCAGGGAATGCTGCTTCCAGACTTTTACTCTGCCAATCCCCTGTGCTCTCCTTGTAAGGACGGTCACTAGTTTTGTGTTGTTTAGTGGTGCTACGTTTCAATGGATCCCCAGCAGTATACAGTTTAATTCCACTTGTTGGAGGCAGCGCTTTACAATCCCCTGCACCACAGTGTTCAGTGGTGCCAGTTTAGTATGTTTAAGATGTTCTACATGTATGCATTTGTGCATGGGACCTAGGTCTTGTCTTATAGACTTCCAGGGGTGAGGGGATAGAGTTAGTACAAGCCTCAAAACACTCATTGCCTACCGAAGGTCTTTCTCCTCATAATCTGTCCATACTCTTCAGCAGCCACCCCCATCTCATTTACCCTGCCTAAGTGTGCTGCTTGTGTGTGTGTGTGTGTGTGTGTGTGTGTGTGTGTGTGTGTGTGTGTGTGTGTGAGTGTGTGTGTGTGTATGTGTGTAAATTTAATATTTTTATGTTAATCCTATTCATGGACAGTTGTATGCATGTAAGTGATTTGAGTGTAAGCACTTTCAGCACTATATAAATTCCATACATAATAATAATCATTATTATTATTATTATTATCATTATCATTACTGAATGGTGCTCCAGGTGGAAAAATCAGTGCTGGTAATGATATTTCCAGGTGGGAAAATCAGTGCTGGTAATATTTCCAGGTGGGAAAATCAGTGCTGGTAATATTTCCAGGTGGAAAAATCAGTGCTGATAATATTTCCAGGTGGAAAAATCAGTGCTGATAATGATATTTCCAGGTGGAAAAATCAGTGCTGATAATGATATTTCCAGATGGAAAAAGCCCCATGAATGGACATCTCAGGGTAGATTTGAACCCACACTCTCAGTTTCTGTCAGATTTATAATGAATTCAGTGTTTAAGCCACTTTTGTCTTCTACACCCTGAGTGT
>CM054149.1:51957284-51982284 GCA_028751875.1 Rapana venosa | reverse complement strand
AGCGCCTTGGGTTACGGACTGGAAGGTCGCGGGTTCGATTCCCATAAGAGTCATAGGGATTTTTCGGACTCCGGCCGGCTCCTACCCAGAGTGAGTGTGTCTGTGAGCTCAGTGGGAAGACTGGGACCACACAGTCGAGCTTCATCCACTTAACGGATGCGAATTTGAGAGTGTTGCTCAAATTACCTGACCAACACTGCAGGTGTCTGTATCTCTCGGGCCCGGTTGACGCCGGGATATATTATGATAGTAAGCGTAGAGTACAACCCTGTCAAGTAGTCTCAAAGCATATGCACTTCCACAGCAGCATCATTACGTCATCCTCATTGTCATTGATCATCATGCATTAAAAAAAAAAAAATTGCCTCTGATTCGGTGGTCCCGGTTTCTCTGGTCTCATGGTGACCTCAGATTCGGTTTGCCCATACACTTCTGTGCCTGTGGTGAGTTTGTGTCAAAGCCTTTGGGGTTGGAGGTTCGTGGGGGACGGCCGTTGGAGGGACGTTGTGGTGGTTGCCACCTCGGGTGGGCAACTCACTCAGTCTGGCTCCGCGACTGAGCTAATACTGTCGTTAGTAGGGGGCTTAGTAGGTGGTGTCCTGCGTATGTTAGCTCAGAACAGGCACCACTGAACACCACCAAAGTGACCCAGCAGCAGTGCAGGGCCCCTCTGGCTGGTGGCCCCACGGCGGCCTGATAGTGATGGGCTCCCTGTGGACTTCCGACCCTGAGGATGAGACATAACAAATCTGGGTGTGGCTGTGGCGGGGAGATGGAGATGAGCGGTGTGGGAGCAGTAGGACGGAGGGGGCGTCAGAAGATGAGGCAGCAAAAAAAAAAAAAAAAAAAAAAAAAAAAATCTCTCCAGCTCTTGCCAAGAAACAACAAAAAAAAGAGTCCATTTTAGCACTGCCTCTTCTTCTTCTTCTTCTTCTTCTTCTTCTTCTCCTGTTGTTGTTATTGTTGTTGTTGTTGTTGCTGTTGCTGCTGCTGCTTCTTTATTGCTATTTACATGTGATTTGTTTTCTTTTCTGTTCAGATATTATGAAGATTATATGATTGACAAGAAAACAGGAGAGTCCAACCTGACCCAGATGTTCATCAGTGTGAGTGTGGTTTTGCTAGTTCTGATTGGTCTCTCCCTGTTTGTTTCAGTCTGTCTGCCCCCCCATCCCCCCCAGTCCCTTCCTCTTTCTATGTCTCTGTCTCTGTGTGTGTCTCTCTCCTGATTTTTTTTAAACAGTAAGTTAAATAACACACAATGTCAAAGCTTCAATGATATTTTGTGTTATGTCTGTATACTGCCTCTCCATCAGTCTATAATTGAAATCATTTGCAGTTTGTACATTATGGTAAGTTATACCCTTGTGCTAAAAAAATGTGTGTTTGTGTGTGTATGTGTATGTGTACATACATGTGTGTACCTGTTCCTATGTATACATGTGTGTTAAGCTTTAGTTGAATTGTCATGTATGTACTGTTCATCAATGATTCATAATTTTGTGATAACTTCTGTTATATTGATCATATACATAAAGAATTCTTTTCTTCAACATGATTCTATGTTGTAAAAAAAAATATAAAAAAAGCAATGCAGATGTATTCTGTCATATTCATAGTGGTGTTTTTTCCCCATTGATTTGAAGAAGTCATTTTCAAAATACTTTTTCTTTAACATATTATCTTATTCTTTTCATTTCTTTTTTTTTGTTTTTTTTGTTTGTTCCTTGGATAGAGCTCCGTGATTCACCCATGGTGAGATTCTGGGCATGTGACCGTTTTTGCCCACCATGAAGGTAGCCGCATTCCGACTTTGGGGATGTATGCTGAGTGCATTTATGTTTCCTTAATCTACCGAGTGCTGACATGAATTATGGGATCTTTGATGTGTAAATTTGATCTTCTGCATGTGTATACATACATGCGAGGTCTGCGCTTGAAGTTGACCTGGGAGATTGTAAAAATCCCCACCCTTAATTCACCAGATGCTGCCAAGATTCAAACCCAGATTTCATGGACCCGTGGGACTGAAGTCAAACAGTCTAAACCACCAGCTGTAGTGTCCATCATATCATTGTATAATCACATTAAGGCGTATTTCTGCAGTGCATCATCTGTGGAGATGTGTACATCAGCACAGTGCTGCCTTGCAGGAGGCCCTGGTGTTTGTGGAGAAGCAGGTGCAGCAGAGGCAGCCCTTTTTCCTGTACTGGGCCGTGGATGCCACCCATGAACCGGTCTACGCCTCCAGGAAGTTTCTGGGAACCAGTCTGCGAGGACGGTAAGTCCCTTTGTCGGTAATGGAAGCCATCTTCCACGTGCTCTGTCCCCCTGTGGGGATGCCGGGGGCCTGTCAGTATGAATAGCATCCCCACCTTCAGGAAATTCTGTGTTGGGATTTCCCTCTTTTCTATTCCTCTCTTTGTTTCTGCCTTGATCCTTTTCTTCTTGTCATTTCTTTCTCGTCGGTTTTCTGCCTGCTTGGTCCATTCTCCTGCCTTTTTTTTCCAAAGAGACTTAAATTGTCTTCCACATTAAAGTCAGATGTGCTGGGATCTGTGATATGCATATTTGATCTTGTGCATGAGTATATACACAAAGGGAATTAAGGCACTGGCAGGTCTGCACTTGAAGTTGACCTGGGAGATGATAAAAATCCCCAAACTTAATTCACCAGACGTTGCTGCCGAGATTCAAATCCACGACTTTATGGACCCATGGGAATGACGTGGACTGGTTTTAACATTCAGCAGTAGCGTCCATCTTACTGCTATATGAATTGCCCCCCCCCTTTTTTTTTGTTCCTTGGTTAGATCTTTGAGGTTCTCCAATGGTGAGACTTATGCATATGCGACCATCCACCCCCCCCCCCCCCCCCCCCTTCCCTCCATTAAGGTAGCCACACTCTGACTTCATGGATGGTGTCTAAACACACCACTGTTTTATATGCTTTTTTTCTGCCATCTGTTCCTACTGGCATACAATGGCCTACTTCCGAGAGGCAGAACAGTTTTTTTTATATGTGCACAAGATGTTCTGCATGCTGTTCACACACCGGGCCTCGGTTTATGGTCTCTTCGAAAGGACTTTGACATTCTGTTTGATTTTTTCTTCAAACTGGGAAGAAAGGGCGAGGCTGGGAATCAAACCCCAGAACCTCACGGTTTACTTGATGGCAGGCGAACGTCTTAACCGTCCTGCCACCCTGCATCTTGTGATTGCATGCGACTGTGACTACTGTCATCATCATCACGATGCTGGTCGTCAGGTACGGGGATGCGGTGAGGGAGCTGGATGACGGGGTGGGTCAGATTCTGAAGAAGCTGCAGCAGTTGGGGGTGGCCAACAACACCCTCACCGTCTTCTCCTCAGACAACGGCGGAGCCACCTACGCCAAAGAAATGGGTGTGTGGTTAGGTTTATTTGTTGTTGTTGTGGTTTTTTAAAATTTCGGTGGCAATATTTCCATCTGTCTGTTGGTGTCTGTGATGTCTGCATGTATGTCTCTGTGCCTCTGGCTTTCTTTGTGTCTGTTTCTCTTGAAATAAACAAGTGTTTGATTGGTTTTGTTGTTTTTTATTATTCAGCCCGAATATTTTGCTCTGTGTTTCTGTTTCTGTCTGTCTGTTTATCTGTGGCTCCGCTTTCTGTGTGTCTGTCTGTCTGTCTGTCTTTGTTCTGTCTGTCTCTGTCGCGTCCGATGTCTGGTCGTATCTCTGTCTCTGTCTCTGTCTCTCTCTCTCTCTCTCTCTCTCTCTCTCTCTGAACACTGTATTGTTAATGGCAATAAATTACTTTCAGTGTTCATTCATTGTTCTCTCTCTCTCTCTCTCTCTCTCTCTCTCTCTCTCTCTCTCTCTATCTCTCTGTGTCTCTCTCGTTTTACAATTGTTTTAATATAACTATGTGTGATTTAAGGACAGATTATAAGACTAGGCTGTATATTTATCCAAAGATCATTCATTGATTGTTTGACTTATAGATTCATCATGTAAGTGTGTTTGTTTTTTCTCTAAAGTCTGTTCACTTGGGGTGATATCAGACTTAATACAAGAATGACAAGTAGCTGAAACAAACCTAACAATTAAAACAATTAAATTCAAAAGAAAACCAACACCAGAACATTAATAGCAGACCCATAAATAACTTTTGCGATATCAACAATATTGCTATATCAGTGTGTGTGTGTGTGTGTGTGTGTGTGTGTGATGTGTGTGTTTGTGTGTGTGTGTGTGTGTTGTGTGTGTATGGGGTGGGGTGTGTGTGCATGCGCATGATTCTATGTGTTGTGGTCTGTGTGTGTTGAAATTGATTCCTGTCAACAGATGTTCAGGCTATTTGCTTGTCACTGAATTATTGAACTACATGTTACATTAGCATTACTATGGAAGGGTAGGTGTATGAGGGAGAGTTTGTGAGAACTCAGTAAAGAAAAAGGGGTTGAAAATGTCTTTGTGTGTGTGTGTGTTTGTTTGTGTGTATGTGAATATGTGTGTGTTCTGACAAAAAGACAGTAAAATTGAGCATATTCATAATCAAGAGTAAAATTGCATGAAATTCATGAAAAAGTTGACTTGCATTTCTATTTCTGGTAAATGCAGTGTTGTTGTAACCAATTTCATTGATGTAAAGTAGACATGCTACATTTAGTTTTGTTTACTGAAATTCTCTATGTCCCAAGACGGGTCAGAGGTTAATCAGATCTTGAATCTTGTGTGTGTTACCTGTGAGCTAGTGGGGTTGTTGTTGTTGTTGTTTGTTCATTTGTTTATAATGTTATTTGAGTCAGTTTTGTTTTTTTGTTGTTTTTTCTGTTTTTAACTCACTCAATGTGGTGAGTTTCTGCCCTTGCTTTATACCACATTTTGCCCATTGGTACAGGTCATTCGATAAATTACCACCAAAATATCCATGCAAGTTATTTAATAAAGCTTTCAGATAAATACATTAAGATGATGAGTTAGCTGATGTTAAAGTATGATGTTTCTTTCCTTCCTATTTTGAGAGTGTGGAGAAACATAAAGCATCCATCATTTCTTTTACATTCCTAAGATGTAGTGTGAGGGTCAGGGGACAAACTCGCCTAACAAACACTGTACAACACAGTCTCTTCTCACTGGCTCTGTATGACAGAAAACTAATAATAATAATAATAATAATGTATGGAATTTATATAGCGCTGAATCTTGTAAAGCAACAAATCAAAGCGCTCAGATTTCATTTCATACCACTTTAAGTCACGGCAGATTTCTCTTCGTGAAATTCGGGCTGCTCCCCCGGGAGAGCGCGTCGCCACAAGAGCAGCGCCACCCATTTTTAGTTCTTTTTCCTGTCTGCAACTGTATTTGTTTCCCTATCAGAGTGAATTTTTTCTAAGAATTTTGCCAGGGACAACTCTCTTGTTGCCGTGGGTTCTTTTACGTGCGCTAAATAATTACGTGTAACACACGGGACCTCGGTTTATCGTCTCATCCGAAAGACTAGCGCCCAGACCACCACTCATGGTCTAATGGATGGGGGAAAAGTTTCCGGTCCAAACGGGGTACGAACCGCCGCACACTTCAGACCCGGACTTTTCGCTTTCTAGACAGGCGCGTTACCTCTAGACCACCGATCCATCACTGTACAACACAGTCTCTTCTCACTGCCTCTTCATGACAGAAAACTAGCCTAACAAACTCTGTAAAGACAACACAGTCCCTTCTCACTGGCTCTTTATGACAGAAAACTAGCCTAACAAAAGGTCAACACAGTCTCTTCTCACTGCCTCTTCATGACAGAAAACTAGCCTAACACTGTACAACACAGTCTCTTCTCACTGCCTCTTTATGACAGAAAACTAGCCTAACAAACACTGTACAACACAGTCTCTTCTCACTGCCTCTGTATGACAGAAAACTAGCCTAACAAACATGTAAGGACAACACAGTCCCTTCTCACTGCCTCTTTATGACAGAAAACTAGCCTAACAAACATGTAAGGACAACACAGTCTCTTCTCACTGGCTCTGTATGACAGAAAACTAGCCTAACAAACACTGTAAAGACAACACAGTCTCTTCTCACTGGCTCTGTATGACAGAAAACTAGCCTAACAAACTCTGTAAAGACAACACAGTCCCTTCTCACTGCCTCTTTATGACAGAAAACTAGCCTAACAAACATGTAAGGACAACACAGTCCCTTCTCACTGCCTCTTTATGACAGAAAACTAGCCTAACAAACATGTAAGGACAACACAGTCCCTTCTCACTGCCTCTTTATGACAGAAAACTAGCCTAACAAACACTGTAAGGACAACACAGTCTCTTCTCACTGGCTCTGTATGACAGAAAACTAGCCTAACAAACATGTAAGGACAACACAGTCCCTTCTCACTGCCTCTTTATGACAGAAAACTAGCCTAACAAACTCTGTAAAGACAACACAGTCCCTTCTCACTGCCTCTTTATGACAGAAAACTAGCCTAACAAACATGTAAAGATAACACAGTCCCTTCTCACTGCCTCTTTATGACAGAAAACTAGCCTAACAAACATGTAAGGACAACACAGTCTCTTCTCACTGCCTCTCTATGACAGAAAACTAGCCTAACACTGTACAACACAGTCTCTTCTCACTGCCTCTTCATAACAGAAAACTAGCCTAACAAACACTGTAAGGACAACACAGTCTCTTCTCACTGCCTCTTCATAACAGAAAACTAGCCTAACAAACACTGTAAGGACAACACAGTCTCTTCTCACTGCCTCTTCATAACAGAAAACTAGCCTAACAAACACTGTAAGGACAACACAGTCTCTTCTCACTGCCTCTTTATGACAGAAAACAAGGCCAGCAAAGCTATTATTGACTTTCAACTTCATTATGATTTGTATACATATTCAGAGCTCTGGCTGAGGAACGGAAACAAGCAATATCAAGAATAACAACGAGAAGAGTTAGTCAGTCAGTCAGTCAGTGGTTGTGCAGAATCTTGAAGTCTGACATCTTGTTTGTTGCAGGAGGCAGCAACGGGCCGTTCTTGTGTGGGAAGGAGACGACTTTTGAAGGGGGGATGAGGGAGCCCACCATCGCCTACTGGCCGGGAAAAGTTCCTGCTGGCGTTGTGAGTGGATGGTGGGGGGCCATGGTATAGCCTAGTGGTTAGAGTGATGCGCATTGCGCTTGTGATCGATCTGCTGACCTAGGTTTGAATCTCGTTCAAGAGGATTTTTCCTCTGGAGGTAATATCAGTGCCGACTCAAATCCCCCCCCAAAAGTCCTTTGGATGAGACTTTAAACTGAGGTCTCGTGTTAATGCATGCAGAAGATCTTGCGCACTTTGAAACCTGTTCAGCTTTTTGGAAGAGTAGGCCATTGTGTGCTGGATGACAAAATTTACAAAACTGTATACAGACACGGTGTGTGTATGTAAATGATTGGAAAAAAGAAAAAGAAATCTATGGTTATAGGAAACAATAACTACTAATGTTTGAAATGTAGACTAGATAAACGGATATTTTTGGATAATGTCTTTATATAATTGATATTCTTACCATTTTCCCTTGTCTACATGGCTCCAGTACTGAGTGGACAATACACCATGCCATTGCCATTGTCATTGTCATTGTCATTCTCTGTCTCTCTCTGTCTGTCTGTCTGCCTGTCTGTCTCTGTCTGTCTCTCTCTCTGTGTCTCTGTCTCTTTTGGTTTATAAAAAAGGACATTAAACACCTGAGTGAGGAAGAAGGTGTCATTTTTTCCAGGCTACAGCTGTGGACTTTGGCAGATCGCAAAAGAATGAAAAAGAGGATTGATGCCAGTGTTAATGTTCTGCATGTGATCATGGGTGTTGTTCAATATCAGCTTGGATAATTGTGATTGTGACTGCCTATTTTGGAATAAGTGTGTGTGTGTGAGTGTGTGCATGTGTGTGTGTGTGTGTGTGAGAGAGAGAGAGAGAGAGAGAGAAAGAGAGAGCACAAATAGACTGCCGTATACATGTACTTGCCAGTTCCATTTTCCTCACGTGTTTCCCCGTATACATGTACTTGCCAGTTCCATTTTCCTCACGTGTTTTGTGTAACAAACTAGCAGGAGCTATGCCACCCCTGCCTGACTGAACACTTTGCTGCAATGCTGTGTCTGACTCTGGATCTGTACCATGATGTGGAATCCATGCCATGAAGATCATTTGGGCTACAACCATATTTGTTGTTGTTGCTGTTATCGTTCAATATACGTGTTGTACCCAGTCCCCTTCCCACTGCCCCCTTGTGAATGGGCTTCACAGCTTAAATCACAATAAACTATTGTCATTGTCATTGTCATCATAATTATATATTATCCTCCTTACCTCCCCTCCCTGCATTCTTCACTCTCTCAATTTTGATTTTCGCTCAAAAATAAATGTACATGAATAAAGACTCACATCATTTTGTTGGTATTATTAGGATTATTGTCATTATTATTATTATCAGTAGTAGTAGAAGTAGTAGTAGTAGTAGTAGTAGTAGTAGTAGTATTTATCATCATTATTATTATTATTATTGTTATGGTGATGGTGATGATGATGCTGCTGCTGCTGATGCTTTCTCTCATAACTGGTGGCCTACCTGTTGCTGTGACGCGACAGGTGTCACACCAGTTGGGGAGCCTGATGGACCTGTTCACCACATTCACCACCCTGGCAGGGGGATCCATCCCCGCAGACCGGGTCATTGACGGCATCGACCTGTCCAGCACGCTGCTCAAACAAGCCCTGGTCGACAGGTAGGCTGTGGGCTGTGTTGGTTGATGCAGGGGACAGGTGGGGTGGTGGTGGTGGTGGGTGGGTTTGGGTGTGTGTGTTAAGAGTGGGGGAGTGTATGTGTGTGTAAGAGGGGTTAGTGTATGTGTGTGTGTGTGCATGTGTGAGAGGGGTAGTGTATGTTTGTGTGTATGTTTGTGTGTGTGTGAAAGTCAAGTCACAAAGTCAGTTTTTCCCCAGATGGTGCATTGAGTAAGCAATTCATTTGCTTTTTTTTTTAAAGAGTGTGATTCTTTGCAAGATATAGCGCTATATAAGTTCCATTTATTATTATTATTATTATTATTCAGATTCAGATACAGAATATTTTATTGCCATTTAAGTCAAGTAGACTTATTTGACACAACAACGAAACAAGCAAACATCGTTCAAAATGAAGTACACTAAAGCATGTTGCATTTTACTTCTCATTTTCTCTTTTCTTAAAACATTCATACTCATATATGATGATATTTGCTTGATAGATACCAACTGTGATTATGTCACTTAATTTATCTGTGTGTGTTGGGGTGGTGGGGGGGTGGGGGGGGGGGTAGCGTGTGTGTCTATATTTTAGGAGTGTCAGAGTCAGTCAAATCTTTACAGAGTGAGATCTGACAGATGCTATGGCCAAGTGATCAGGACTGTTTGACTTCAGTCCTGCAGATCTATGAAGTTGTGGGTTTGAATCTCGGTAGTGGCATCTGGTGAATGAAGGGTGGGGATTTTTTTACCCTCTGCCAGGTCAACTGAAAGTGGTGACCAACAAGTGCCTTAACTCCTTTGGTGTGCCCACACATGCAGAAGATCAGATATGCCCTTTGACATCCCATGGTTCATGTCAGCATCTGTTGGGTTACACAAACATGATCATGCCTAGCATGCATCCTGTATGAAAAATGAGCTGGTTTGAAGTCAGCATGTGTCAGCTGAGGCCAGTGTTCAGGCCTCCTGCAGAGTGACAAGCCCAGGAGAAGAGCAGAGTGCAGTGCATCCCACCTTGTGAGGGAATGCAGTGAGGATTGAGAGTAATGTGAACTGTGTCTGTTTATATAATAATAATAATAATAATAATAAATGGAATTTATATAGCGCTGTATCTTGCACAGACAAATCAAAGTGCTTGCACTCAACTCATTCTTACACAGTCATACAACCAACAGCAAGTAAGAGTTCCAACAAGTCCAAATGTACACACACACACACACACACACACACACACACACACACAGAGGCCACACACCCTGTCTGTTTATATGTGGGCATATTGTTTGCCTTTGTATGTGCTTTCATGTAAAGACAGTTAGGGGATCTGAATTAGTTGTGTTTTCCTGTGAACATCTGGGTTTGTCTTCTTCTTCGTCAAACGCCCAGACAGCAACTGTTGCTGTCTGTCATAAGAGCAAATATGTGTTGCGCTGCTCTTAGTCTCTTATAGAGAACTGACACTGTCATCTTCCTGTTCATGGAAGGGTTTCCCCGTAGTCAGCTGAAATAAATAGGTAGGTTTGAAATGTGATAGCTCTCATACTATACAACAGATCTGCATTACATGTTGGCAAAGGATTGTTACATGCGTTGCATTATTTTTTCTTACATGTTTGTATCATGTGTCGGAGTTACTAAAAGTAGGGCAGGAAGGTACTGTGTTTTGGTGTGGTTTATGAGACAAAGAAGACAAAGTAAAGAAATAATGTGTGCTGCCGTTTGTATCAGGCCCATCTTCTATTACCGCGGGGATGAGATGATGGCGGTGAGGTGGCAGCAGTACAAGGCTCACTTCTGGACATGGACCAACAGCATCAAGGAATTCGACAGGGTCGGTAGCTGTGGGGGACTTGTTGTTGGTTTTTTTTCATATCTGTTTGTTTGTTTTCTTTATTTTGGGGAAGGGGGGGACAGGGGAAAGGGCGCAAGGGTGGGCATGTGGGTGGTTTGAGTCTTTTTCAGGTAAGGGAGAGGGAGGTTATTGTTGCTTTTTATACTCCTGCTTCATTTATGGGGGTTTTTGTTTGTATTTATTTGGGAGGGTTCGCTAGCATGTGTGTGGGTTTTGTGTTGTGTTTTGGGTGGGGTGAGGGGAGAAGTTTTTTGTGTTTTATGCTTTTATTTGTTGTGTGGTTTATTTGTTTAAGTGGTGGTGGGTAGGGAGGTATTTTTTGGATTAGAATTATATATTGCTGCATTTTTGGGGGGGGGGGTGGTAACACTTCAGAATCTGCTATGCTATTCTGCTAGAAGATGGACATATGTCCTTGCATCATGCAGTACATGTTGATGAACTGTGTGCTCCCATTGCATGCATGCGTCCCCATCCACATATCTTTAGTAAAAAAGTTATACTTTACCACATGTACATGCACACAAGCACGCATGCACATACACACACATGCACACATACTTCTTTTTGTTGTTGTTGTTAGGTGTATTTTTTTCTTATTGGTTGTGGGTTTTTATTTGCTTTTTGTTGTTGTTGTTTTGCTCTGTCTATTGGTCTGTGTGAGGGGACGGGATAGCTCAGTGGTCAGAGCACTCACTTTCCCCCAGCTAAGGTTAAGCAGCATCCAGCATGGTTACCACTTGGATGGGTGACCGTTTGCGCGCCTTGGCTTCAGTGCAGATCACCCAGCTGTCAATGGGTACCTGCCCTCTTTAGGGTCAGGGAAGGTAAAGCAGCGAGGGAGAGGAGATGGGCGCCGCCCTCAATATGCTGGCTGTTAGAGAATTAGGTCTCTGACGCCTCACTCCCCTACGACCACATAGGTTATGGGACACCCTTACCTTTACCTATTGGTGTGTATGTGTGTGTTGTTGCAGGGGGTGAACTTTTGCCCGGGGCAGGAGATTGCCGGAGTGACCACCCATGACCAGACCAACTACACTGCACAGCCCCTCCTCTTCCACCTGGGCAAAGACCCTGGCGAGAAATACAAAATCGGGTCAGTGCACTTTGGTGTTTTCTCTCTTTGCCAGTATATGTGTGTGGGGAAGGGGTAGGGGAGAGGGGATGGGGAAGAGTGGGTAGGGAGTTAACGTGTTTGTGTGTGTCTTTGTTTCTGCCCCGTTCCCGTTCTTCCTGTCACCTCCTTGTCTATGTTCTGCCTTCTTGGTCCATCCTCCTGCCTTTTTCTTTCAGAAAGATTTAAATGATAACAATTCTTTTCCTTGCCAAAGTCGGATGCACTGGGCCTGACTTGTCAGGCGCTTAACGGCAGCGCAACACGTTTTCGCTCATATGACAGACAACAATAGTTGCTGTCAGAGCGTTTGACAGAAAAGGTTTGCTTTCAGATCAGGAATTTGACCCAGGCTAAAAGCTGTGTCAGTCATTGATGTCAGCTAATTGTCAAGGCCTACACTAAAATGTTGTTCTGTTGTAAAACGTTGTGTTGAGATTGCCTTCTTCAGCCATGACAAGCTCCTAACATAACAACCTGCACTCTCGTTTTCATGAGAATAAAGATCCTCTGAAGTCGGAGTGTGGCTGCCTGTATAGCAAGGAACTTAGAAACAGCCATACATGCGAACTTCTCATTCAGTGTGCCGTTTCACTCTCACTGTGATTCCCAGGTGGGATGATGAGAGAGTCAGAGTGCACATTCTGGGTGACCCCCAGAGTGTTAAGTAGGGGAATGCGCAACAACAGCAACACCACCACCACCACCAACAACAACAACAACAACAACAACAACAGATGAGGAGTGCAGTGCTCTACACCATTGTGCTGTCTGTCTGTTATGCCCCCTCCTTGTTGCTGTCTGCTACACTCCCCATCACTCCACACTCCCCATCACTCCCCACTCCACACTCCCCATCACTCCACACTCCCCATCACACCACACTCCCCATCACTCCACACTCCCCATCACTCCACACTCCCATCACTCCACACTCCCACCACGCACACTCCCCACATCACTCCACACTCCCCACCACTTCACACTCCCCATCACTCCACACTCCCCATCACTCCACACTCCCCATCACGCCACACCAGCCACACAACACGACTGATTATCATTATCATTGACTTATTTGACTTATCTTGCTTGTTTGATAGTTATTGTGTGAATATATTATTTTTAAAAAGCGCTATTTGAAGAGTATGAGCGCATAAAAGCACACGTTTGCTGGGTGGCGGAGGAGAGGAGGGAGGTCATTGAAGGCAATATTGTCAGTAATGACGCAATGAATGCCTAGTATTTTCTAACGTTTTGTTCCTGTACCTTTTTATTATCTAAAGTATAAACGTGAAAGAATGGATGAAACAGTAGGTGAAGTATGTTTGTCCTGACGTTTTATGATTTTATTTTATTAAAATTTTTTTTTTTTAATTCTTAAAATATTGTTTATTCAAGTGTGTGTGTGTACGTGAGCGCGCACGCACGCAGGTGTGTATGAGTATGTGTGTGTGTATATGTATATGTGTGTAATTTGTATTTTTCATTGTATTATCTTATCGATTTTCCTCATTTTACTGGTTTAAATTAATGATAAAGGTTGCAATAATGTAGTATTTCAGTATAATCATTAAGAAATTTGTTCTTGGATAGATGGCTTGACGAAAAAAAGCAAATGCATTGCTTATTCAATGTACCATCTGGAAATAAAAAGTTGACTAGACTTGACTTGTGTTGCAGGCCTGGTTCTGCAGAGTACAAGACGGTGATGCCGCAGATCCTCAGGCTGGTGGAGGAGCACAAGAAGCAGCTGGTTCCCGGGGCCCCCCAGCTCAACTTGTGCGACCGCAGCGTCATGAACTGGGCCCCGCCTGGCTGCGACAAGCTGAAGAGGTGTCTGCCGGTGCCCGAACCCCACCCCGTGAACTGCACCTGGCCGCATTAATGGCCTGGCTAAGGGCCGGGCTGCAGCGGTGGGAGTTGTGGGTGTGTGTGTATGGTTTGGGAATTTTTTGTGTGGATGTACAGCTGCTGAAGTTATTTTAAACTTTTTGTTATGTGCTGGTATATGTGTATGCCCATAGCAGGATTTGTTTTCTTTGCAGAAGATATACCTACACCTCCAACAGGGCTGTTTTTACTTTACTGCATGGTTTGAACATGTCAGGTAAGGTGTATGTGTGTTTATAACGGTGATTACAAGTGCCTGGGATAAAGCTGTGTGTGATTTGGGTGAACTTACTCTTTTGCAGTGTTTCCATATACTCTGGCGGTAGAAGTTGGAGCCAAAAAACGCAATATGTACAGATCTTGATATGGTTTTTATGTGGCGTGGTGACAATTCATTCACATGTATGAGGTAATGAGCGTTGATTCAGCAGTCACAAGCAGCTTCTCATCGGTCATCTGGGCTCAACATTTGTGTGGTCAGTTATCGAGAAGGCTGGTGTTCAGGACTTAGTCCTCTGAGCAGAATGTGTGTGTCTGTACTTATCTGTGTGCATGTGCACAGGCACGAAAAATACATGCTTATGCTTGGGTACACATGTGCACATGCACGCACTCACTCACTTACTCACTTACTCACTGACATACTTGTATGAATGGACATTAAACTAATGAGAAGAAGATACACAAATACACTACACTACACTACACTACACTACACTACCCTACCCTACCCTACGCTACGCTACACTACACTACACTACACTACACTACACTACACTACACACACACACACATCTTGTATGAATGAATGACAGGTCTTTGTTTGCATCAAATAGCAGAGTCCCCACCTGCATCTTCACCTTTTGTTTCCAGAGTCCCAAATTAACGATGGTTTGAAATTTTCTCATTGATTTATTTTGCTTTGGTTGGAGAGCTTTATGTGTGTGTGTGTGTTAGTGTGTGTGCATGCATGCATGCCTGTGTGTGTCTGTGCATGGGGGTGAGTTTACAAATGCAGATTGCCAAGTAAGGGTTTCAATTTTCAGCTGCTTGCAGTACCTAGAATGCTGTTTTTCAGTATTTCTTTTTAAGTGCCTCAATTGCTTTTATATCTTCTGACTTTGTACAAGAAGGGGCCAAAAATGGTACATGTTTCTTTTGACAATAGCCCCTCTCCTCCACCCCCCCCATCCCCTCCCCCAATCATTCTCTCTCCTCAAGTTTTCTTAGCTGTCAAGATGGCAGCGTTGTGATTTGCGGGAGTTATGAGTTTTGATGTTTGCTACAATACCATGACACTGATTCGAGTGGCTGTGGCGTTACATATTGAACATATCTGGCAATGCAGCAGGCAGTATTGAAAAGTGTATTTAACGGTTGGTTGTGGCCATACAATGAGTCATAATAACAACAACAACATACAATGATTCTTATCCTTGGTAATGCATGGTTTGTACAACAGTTTCATGGACAAATTCCTTGATGTTTTGTATTCCAGAAATTTTGTTTTTACAACAAATGAAACTCATAGTGTTCCCCTTTTCATCTTGCCCCTGTCTTTTTTGTTTGTCTTTTTTTTTTTTTTATAAAGCAGAATCAATAAGTTTCATCAACGTCAACACCAAACAGCTTCTGTATCTACCCCATGTGTGTGTGTGTGCGTGCGGTTAGCAAATGTTACCTTTTATCATGTGCGTTCAAATTTATATATGTCTATATCTTATATAGTTGTTTAGATATGTTTTTAATCACTGCAAAGCAAATTTCCTTTAATAGAGGACAATAAAAGATTAAATTGAATTGAACTGAATTCACCTCTCTCCCATGTAAGTGAACAAATTAAAAAGACTTCAGTAGTGTCAGCTTACACAGGCTGTGTAGTATCAGCTTGAAAAGGCCAAGCAGTGTTGATTTTTACACTATGTGCCTTTATTTACATATTGCTTGGAAAAAATGTTGCTGCTGTGATTGTGGTACATGGTTACGGCATTTGCTACTATCATTTGTCTTACATGTTGTCTTAAAAAAATTTGCTGCTACTGACAGCTGTTTGAAAGGGTTTTTTGCTCGTTTTTAAGTCACATTTATGTCCCACAGCTGTCAGTTTCCCCCACTTTCAGCTGCTCACAGCTCATATCCATCCCAGCGCAGCTGGTGTTAGTCATAGCAGGAACTGACCACGCTTGGGCTTGGTTAAAGGAAAGGGTGCGCTAATCTTAGCACTGGGCCCTGGACCTTGATTGAGTTATGCTGGGTGTGTGCTGTGTGTGGTCCCAACAAACATTTGCAATGCAGATGAAAGGTGTTTTTTTTGTTCCAAGATTGTGATACAAGCATGGAAGACTGAGACAATCGTGACAGACATTGCTGTACAAGGGGTGTCAGCACTTTTCATCAGAGGGCCTTTCAGTTCTTTTTCTTTTGGTTTTGCCTTTCTCTCTTTGTTTTTTTTTCTTCCTTTTGGTGTATTTTGTTACATACTGATAATAA
This sequence comes from Rapana venosa, assembly GCA_028751875.1. Lineage (NCBI taxonomy): Eukaryota > Metazoa > Mollusca > Gastropoda > Neogastropoda > Muricidae > Rapana > Rapana venosa. The sequence continues at coordinate 51,966,175 of CM054149.1, read as the reverse complement.
TGTGGTGCTTCTAGTCCAAAGATTTTACTCATGGAAAAGAAGGCTGAGTCATTTGCATATCTGGGACGCTCTACCTCATAGTTAGCTGCATTGCTCCAGAGATCAACTTTTAGTTGTTAACGTGTCATTAATCTGCAATAAAAAGGCTGTTCAATTAAAAAAAACACAATTGAAAATCAGCCGATTCACTGAAAAGTTATTACAAATTGATATGATAGACAGCAGAAAGTGACAAAATGAGAAATTGACAAGTTTAGCATCGTAATAGGTGGTCAGAATGAAGGCTTGGGTGTTTTTAAACATGTTCTGAAAGCAAAAAAAATAAAAAAATTATGCTTTGATATTTCATTACAAGGTAGAAGAATGGCTTTAGTTTTATAATCAGTCATAAACTCAAAATCCACAGCCTGACCCCCACCTGCCTAAAATGGCTCCTAGTGGAAAAGTGGGTCAGGTGCACTGACTCATTTTGTGGAGGAGGGTCACCTAGTGTTGGAGTGATGTGGTGCCCTGTGCTGAAGTTGGGGCAGGAGGGTGTATGTGAGTCATTTCATGGTGGAGGGTCACACACTGTTGGAGTGATGTGGTGCCCTGTGCTCAAGTTGGGGCAGGAGGGTGTATGTGAGTCATTTCATGGAGGAGGGTCACACACTGTTGGAGTGATGTGGTGCCCTGTGCTCAAGTTGGGGCAGGAGGGTGTATGTGAGTCACGTTCTGATGTGTGTACACATACAAAATCTCTCTCGCTATGCACAACAAGGGCTGAGGCTCCTGTTTACCAGAACCATGATTCTCTTGTCTGCTGTGTGCCTTGCTTTTGATCATTGTGGCATTAAGCTGGTTTGATTTCTTTTATTTTGTATTCATGCATGAGGTATCCAGTGTTCATTGGCTTTTAGCTGTCTTTGTGTGTGTGTGTGCGTGTGTGTGCGTGCACACGTGCACGTAACATGTCTCAAGCTGTGTGTGGTTGTGCATATAGATGCATGCATATAATAATGTGTATGTATTTGCTAGGCGTAATATATGACGTAAATAGATTGGTAAAGGGACTTAACACATTTCAGACAAGCCGATTGTTTGGGGGGTTTTGGAGGGAGGGTCTGGAGGGAAAGGGGTTGTGGTGTGGTTTTTTATTTTTATTGACACATATTCTAAAAAATGTCACCAAACATTTCTTTTTTTTAATTGTTATACTACCTTGCCCACAAGTTACAGATAGCCCATTTTAAGAATATTGCTGTTGATGTTGATGCTGATAACATTAAAGTGCAAAAATATATCAATAAAGTTTAATTGCTAATGTCATCAGCTGGACCACTGTCACCCAAAGCTAGTTCTGAAGAACGTTCTCTTTCAGTTTTGTGTACTTGTAAGTAACAGTTTTTCTTACATGTTATTATTTTAAAAAAACGGATTATGTGACATGATCTTAATTCAGCACCATTGTACTTCTTTTATTTCTATTGGCTTGTAAACTTGCACTTTAACAATTTATATTTTCTTCTTCTTCAACTATTGTTGTCTGTCATATGAGCGAAAATGCGTTGTGCTGCCATTCAATGCCTGACAGGTGTCATATTTTGGGTTTTGTTTTGATCAAAGAAATAAGTGGTGAACTGGACTCTTTTGCTTTTCATATTTGAAAGAAGATGCTTTAAATTTAAAAAAAAGGCTCATTTCTGGAAACAGAAGGCATTCAGTATCTTTGCACAAAAGTTTTGGGTTTTTTGGAGGGGGGTGGGGTGTTCCTCTGTGATCAATATGTTTACTTGGTATTGTTGAACACTACTGAATTTTGTGCCAGCTGCATTTATCATATATATTGATGCAAATTTGTGCTCAGTTTGGAAATTTAAATTTCTTTTTTCTTTCTTTCTGATTGAGCTGCTCAATTTCTTAGCATGTCAGTTAGGTAGAAAGGGAACAAGGCAGAAATATAATGAGGGATAGAAAAGATGCAATTCCTTGCACCAAATTTTTAGAAGGTGGGGATGCTATTCATACTGACAGGCCCCTGGCATCCCCACAGGGATTTGTCAACCTACTTAATCCATTTTCTTTTTCTGTTTTAAGCAAGCTTTGAGAGAGGGAGGGGGGAGGGGTCATTTCACCCCCTCACCTATAGGGTAGGCAGTACCATTGCAGCACTATTCTCTCTGACAGTGAGGTGTTCATATTGTACACTTCGGGACAGCCCCCAGATGTGTTGCTCAGTCATGTTCGTCATCTATACTCAAAGCCAAAGCCAAACTTTTATTTTCTGATGGTTCATTGAATCAGCAATATAATTATGGCCTAGGGTTATGTTTTGTGACTCAAAGGGTATTTTGTGACTTTTTAAAAAGTTAATCCTGACAGTAATCAATTTTAACGAAGTTCATGATCACGCATGGCTGTTTTTATTTCCCAAACAAAATGAGATACAGTAAGAATCTCTATGAAAGACATGTTTCTTTACAAAAGTAAGTATGTATGGGAAAATAAGAAAATTAAATTTTTTTCTTAATTCATTTTCCTTATAATACTTGGGGTTTGGTTTATTGTTTATGTTCGTTGTTACTTTATATTTTTTTAATAACAATTTGGTGTTTGTGTTTAACTTTATGATCTTGACCAAGTTTGTTATGTAAATGTTTATCTTTACAACATGTACATTAACACGGTCCAAAGTGGTGTGTTTTAGCAGCTGCCCATGTTTTAAACTTTATATTTTAACAAAAAAATCCGAAATCCGGGATTTTTTCCAAAATTTCATCCCTATAATGTTTTGATGATATATTTTTATGATCAAAGACCTTTCTATATGCTTGTGTATAACGTTTATTTCATCCAAGAACTCCCTTTTTGTTTGTTCTTCCTTAATGTTAGTTCACATCAATATATTAAAGTTGTGTGATCTTGTGAATTAAAATATATTTTATTTTCTCGGGAAAAAATCTTTTTTAAGGAAAGTTCCAGTAATTGTTCTGTTTTTTCCTTTGTTTGGTCTACCCCTGCTTCATGATTTTTTGTGTGTGCTGTATGATGTATGTATGCTATAGTGAAGGAAGGTAATGACCTCCCCTTTCACGTCGCAAAACCTTCACTTATTCTTTTCTTCCTTATTTTACTGAAGATTCCCCCTCATACTGTCCCTAATTTCAACACACTTTCAACCCTTCTAAGGTTGTTCCCTTTTATTATGTTTGTGTGTGTGCGTGCTTCGTATGGCGTTGGTAGTGCGCGTGCATGAATTTTTGAATCTTTGCTCTTGTTTAAGGAGAGTTCCATTCCTAAATTTGATTGAGGAAGGTTCGAGGTTGTTTTACATGATTCAGCTATTAATTCCATAAAGTATTGTTTTATTAATAATAATGGTGGTTTGTTATCGTTGGGTGGTAAAGAAAAGATATACAATCTGCAAGAACAAAAGACAGAAGTGGGTCAACATATTCCTCATTCTAAGGCATTTTAATCAGATGAACTGTGTTAAAAAAAACCAGGAACAAAAAATGAAAGAAAACGCATACAAGGAACAAAGAAGAAATAAAAATAAGAAAAAAAAGAAAAGACATGAACAAAAGAAAAAACGCGAAAAAGGCAAAAACAAGAAGACAGAGAAGGTTCAAACAAGAAGGAAAGTAGCAGAAACGACCAGAAAAAGAAAAAAGCAACCAGACAAAACATTCGGGAGCTTCAGAGTATTCTCTCTCTAAAAAGTTTAGCTTAATCCTAATAAACTTTTCTGTGGGGGGGATTTCAGATAAACCCAGGTCACAGAGATGCAATTAAAGCAGTCTCGGTTTTTTTGACCACAGTCAGGATCTCTGAGCCCTTTGCTTTCTTCTTCCCATGCAACCCTCCCTCCTCCTTCTCCCACGGGCAAAGTTTAAAGGAAGTAAGCCTTTGTCAATTAAAACTCACAAATTCAGATAGTTTATGCCATTAAACTCTTTGAGCTATAAGAAACAAGAACAGACATGTCAGTAATAATTACGAGTGACAAAGGGGAAGAAGCAAACCACAAGTACACACAATGAACATGAACTGGACGTGGTTATACATTTTGTTAGGGTTGATGCACCTTGTTTGGATGGCAACTTACTCATGCACTTTCAGGAAGTGTACAGGAATCTGAAGTGATGGAAAAGAGAACAACAACAAAAGCTACATAAACGATAGGAGAAAATGAATGGGCCAATAACTGAATAAGACATCAACATCAGGGATCAGGCTATACGAAAAAATAAAAACAAAAGCGACTTTGCGACTTGTTCATGTTTAAAGGGAAGTAAGCCTGTTGTAGGCCATGGTATAATTATTACGTTACCTCCCTTATAACCTAATTTGCAGATCACAAACGGAAGTGGGGGAAACCACGTTGTATAGTTAATATCGACAGATGAATAACAATGAAATACCTCAGTCACAAGTTTCTACAGCATTTGTAGAGGATTTTAAGAATCACCGAACCACAAGGAGTTGTCTGTCATCCACAGGTTTGTCACTTCTTCTTTCTTTCTTTCATCTGCCACTGGTGCCTTTCAGGGTCGTGGGGAGACACAGACATCTGTCTGCAGCAAGGCAGGAGGCTTGATGTAGTGACAGGTCATGGGCTCGCAGGGTGGCAGGGTGTCAGCCACGGAGTCGCTCCATCGTCTCCTTGGTCTACCTCTGGCTTTCCAGCCATTGTTTTTGGGTGGGGGATGCCAGGGCTGGGTTGGGTTTGGGCGGCATTCTAGTGAGGTGCCCAAAAATCACCTGATCCTTTGTTGTTCGATAATTATGGTGGAGAAGTTGGTTTTTAAGCGAACCATGTCTCTGATCACCTCATTCTTGATCTTGTCGCGTCTGGTCTTTTGACAGCTTTTTTTCAGGCACCCATTTAAACATGTGACCAATTTCTCTCTAAGGCTTTTGTTAGGGCCCATGTCTGACACGGGTATGTGATGTTGAACGAAGATGGTGTTGATGAGTTTTCCCTTGGTGCTCATTGGGATGCTGGAATGTTTTAGAAGGGGGCGAGTTGGTAAAAGACTGCGTTTGCTTTTTGGCATCTTGTTTCTATCTCTTTTCCAAATTTTCCATCTTCAGGTGAAGAGGCTGCCCAAAGGTATTTTAAATTCTTTGGTCTGTTTCAACTGGGTGCCGTTGATGTTGATTTCCAGCTTTCCTGGATTTCTGCTGACAGACATAACTTCTTGTTTTGGTGATACTGATCTTCATGTCTACCTCTCGCAGCTTGTGTTTAGTTGGTCTGTGTGTTCTTGAAGAGCTGTTTGTTCGGATTCATTTAAGGATGGTCGTAAGCAATAATAGTTCGTTTCAGGCCTCAAGATCTGGTTGGCTTCCTTTTTAAAACTGGTCCATGTAGATCACGAAGAGAAGGGGAAGAGTACGCTAGCCTTGCCTGACCCTGATTTAACCGGGCCCCTGATTAACCGGGAACCAGTCGGGTGTTCCCCTGGGCTTTTTCGGACTGCGCTCATACTGTTGGGATAGATTGCTCTGATGTTATCAATAACTGCCCCTTCACGTCGTACTGCTCCAGGATCTTCCAGAGCTTGTTCTGTTTATCGGTCGAAAGCTTTTTCTGATAACGAATACTGTATGAAGGGGCTTGGTGGGATTCGATGGCTCTTCACACAGCTGTCGGAGTGCGAAAATGCACTGTTGCACCCTCTTCCTTTCCGAAGGCCAAACTGGGCATTGGCTTGTAGGTGTTCGGAAATTGGCTTTGTTGGCGCTTGGGTTTCCCGAATCTTTGCATACATTTTCCCTACATGGCTGGAAAGTGAAATGCCTTTTGTAGGTGCTGCAGTCTCTCTTGCTGCCCTTCTTCTTCCAAATTGGCATCACTATTGCATTTTTTCCAGTCCATTGGTTTCTTTCCTCTCTTTTCCCCTGCTTTCAGGAAGATTATGGTGGAGCCACTTAACTCCCATTTCTCCGCATGCAAGGATGGCTTCAGTTGTTATGCCGTCACGCCTGCCGTTTTCCCTTTGGGCTGGTCTTAATTGCTTTTCTTGTTTCGCTTCAAGGATTTGGAGCTCTAACTGGTCTTATGCGTGGTGAAACTGAGAGCTGGGGGCTTGTGCTCCAGATGGGTTTAAAAGATCTTTAAAATAATCTTTCCATCGTTTCAAATTCCTCTTTCTTTGTGCAGTGCCTCTTCATTTGCATCATTACTACTGTTGTTGGATTGAATGGCTCATTCTTACTCTCATCGTCTTACACTTTTGAAAAAATTTCTCTTGGGAGTTCTTGCAAATTTCACTTAACTTCTCTCCATAAGTCGCCCAAGATTTCTTTAGAGGCTTTCACAACACGTTGACTATGTCTCTTGCGATTTTGTACTTGACGTAGTCCTCTTCTGTCCCTTTGGGCTTGACCCAAGCTTTTATAAGCTGCTTTTTATTCTTGGGGCTTTTCCTTCACCTCTTGGTTCCACCAAACTGGTTAGCTTTCTGTTTTTACCTCCACATTTCTTTGTCCCGCAAACTTCCCTTAAGGTGTTCAAGAGAGCTGGTTTGAAGGTGTCCCAGACTTGCTCCATGTTGAGAGGTGTTGTATCAATGGAGTCAAGTTTCACCTTGATAGCACTATGGATCTGTTCTTGCACTTCTTTCTCTTCCAGTTTGAGGAGGTTGATCTTTTCAGGCTGGTTCTTCCTAGAAGTTGTTATTTTCTTCTTCTGAGCACTGGTGGATAGAATGAAAGGCCTGTGGTCAGTGTCAAGGTTGGCATTGGGGATAGCTTTTGAGTCTTTGATGGCGTAACGTGTTCTAGATCTTGCAAGTATAAAGTCGATTTGAGACGAGATGTTGAGGTCATTCCACTTGTACCAGGTGTAAATTTGGGAGGCTCGGTGTTGGAAAAAGGTGTTGGTGATGATCAGATCATGCTCTGCACATAGTTCCAGCACGTGGTTCCCGTTGTAATTGCAAGGTGTTCTGTGGTCACTGTGGGGTCCAAGATGTTTGTCACAGACTCTCAAAATAGTTTTTCCAAATGGAGAAATGGCACAAACATGGACATTATTTATTCATTTATTATTTTATTTCGAGAATAATGGAATGAGCGCTCAAGCGCTTTTATTTTTACATCCAGTCCCTGCGTGTATGCAGTTTTGTAAATGTTGTCATCCGTTCCCACCGGCACACAATAGCCTACTCTTCCGAAAAGCGGAACGGGTTTTAACGTGTGCGCAAGATGGTCTGCGTGCGTTCGCACACGGGACCTCGGTTTGTAGTCTCATCCGAAGGACTTTTGGAGAGAATGGAGTCAGCACTGACGTTAACTCCAGAGGAAAAATCCTCTTGAACGAGATTCGAACCCGGGTCAGCAGATCACGAACGCACCACTCTAACCACCAGGCTGTCCCGTGCCCTGGACTTAATGCTGCTCCTGCTCACTTCATGGACGTGCTGCTGAAGAGGAGAGAGCCACAACAGTGATGCCAGAAAACATGCAGAGAACAGACAGTCGGACGGACGCCATAGCCGAGTGGTTAAGACCGTTTGGCTTCAATCCCACGGGTTCATGAAGTCGTGGGTTCGATTCTCGGCAGCAACGTCTGGTGAATTAAGGGTGGGGATTTTTACCATCTCCCGGATCACCTTCAAGTGCAGACCTGCCAGTGCCTTCATTCCCTTCGTGTATAATACACATGCAGAAGATCAAAATATGCACCTTTAAAGATCCCATATTTCACGCCTGATTTAGGTGTGTTACAGAAATACGAACATACCCAGCATACATCCCCGAAGCTGGATTGCCGTTACCTACATTAATAATGGGTACAAAAACAGTCGCATACGCAAAATTCTCACCAAAGTGAACCTCGGAGCTCTAGCCGAGGAACGAAAAAAAAAAAACCGAAGAAGAAAAGATAACCCTGAACTGAAATGATCCTAAGTACTCTGCCCCTTTTCTCTTGCTTGTCTTATCTTGGGCACAGGTCATTGGGGTCAGTGATCACAGGTCAACCCATGTAATCTCTTCTCTACTGTACTGTACTGTACTGACTGACTGACAGTTCCATTTTTCTGTCTACCGTACCATGTAGGCCGAACTGACAAGTACTGAGAGGGTCGGACAGTGTTGGTTGACGTACTTGAATCAGTCTTATCTCCGAAGTCGCAGTGCGGCTACCTTAAAGGTGGACAAAAAACAAAACGGTGGCATACACAAACTCTTACCACGGGGAAGTCTCGGAGCTCTGGCAGAGGAATGGGTGGGGTGGGGGGGGGGGGGGGGGGGGGGGGGGGTGAAGGGAGAGAATCAGTTTTGAGTCTGCAGCTTTTGTCTTTGCAGGGTTAGCTAGGCATTTAGCATCGGGCTTTCTTCTTCTTCTTCTTCTTTCTTCTTCTTCCCCTCCTCCTCCTCCTCCTCCTCCTCCTCCTCCCTCCTCCTCCTCCTTCTTCTCCCTCCTCCTTCTTCTTCTTCTTCTCCTCCTCCTCCTCCTCCTCCCCTCCTCCTCCTCCTCCTTCTTCCCCTCCTCCTCCTCCTCCTTCTTCTCCTCCTCCTCCTCCTCCTCCTCCCATCAACCCGACTGTTTTCTCCTGTCAATGGTGGTGGTTGGTTGATGGTACATGCCCCAGTGTTTAATCGCACAGTTCTGTCGGGACTTTAATACAATCAGACCAGTCAGACTGGTTTTCTGTGCCATCGTGCACACTCTGAAGTGGTGGAAGTGACGCTAGTTGTGCAGGTGGAACAACGAACGGAGCACAATACAGACGTCTGTCACCGCATGTCAACAACAGTAGCAACAATGGTAACAACAGCAACAACAACCACCTTTTTCAAATTTGGGGTCGGGATAGTTCAGTGGTTAGAGCACTCGCTTTCCCCCAGCCAAGGCTAAGCGGTATCGAACGTGGTTACCACTTGGATGGGTGACCGTT
>CM054149.1:51939784-51949784 GCA_028751875.1 Rapana venosa | reverse complement strand
ACTGTATTATATCACCTCGACTGACTGCTCCATAGTTGCTTTTCATATTGTGTGTTCATATGGGTATAAGGGCCTGCAAAACCTGAATAAAAATGATTGATTCACACACACACACACACACTCACACACACGCACACACACACACACACACACACACTACAAGCTACACACATATACACACACACACACACACACACACACACACACACACACACACACACACACACACACACACACACACACACACACACTACAAGCTACACACACACACACAAAAGTAGAACTGACACCAAGCAGAACTGAACCGAACAAACCGGAGGCCAGGTTACCTAAGGACACTACAGAGATAACAGAAAAACTCATCTCACCTCACTCTGGGACCACCTCTGTTCCCTGCATAGATAAAGCACACACAACCTCTCCAACCTTCTTACCTTGAAACGCCCGTCCCCAGCACGGTATAAAACCCCGGCCAAAGAGATCGGGTCAGTTCCAAGGATCGGAACAGGACTGTCCGTCCGTCCATCTGTTTTCCCGGACCAAGCGGATCCGCCATGTTGTCTGTGCTGTTAGCCGCCATTTTGGTGGGCAGCTCCCTCTCCGCGGGCCTGCCTGCCGTGGAGGTGCAGGTGGAGAATGGCGCCCTGCGCTTCTCCATGGAGCGTGAGTCTGGCTTCAGTTACCGACATTCTTGTTGTATTCAGGTCAAGGTGTCCCATACATCACCTATGTGGTCGTAGGGGAGCGAGGCGTCAGAGAACTCACTTCTCTAGGGCCAGCATATTGAGGGCGGCGCCCATCTCCTCTCCTTCGCTGCTTTTACCTTTCCTGACCCTAAAGAGGGCTAGGTTCCCATTTACAGCTGGGTGAACTAGGGGATTGTACTTACGCCAAGGCGCGCAAACGGTCACCCACGATGCTGCTTAACCTTAGCTTGGGGAAAGTGAGTGCTCTGAACACTGAGCCATCCTGTCCCCTTATTCTTATTACCAAAAATAAAAGGTCATAAGGAAGAAAATAGAATGGTTGCATTAGCATTAGGAAGTTGTAGTAGCGGCTGCAACGCAGTAAAACCCAAACTTGCACAAACAAGAAATGATGAAATATATGGGAAAAAAGCTTTACTTTTGGTCTTTTTGCACACATTTTACCGATGAGACTTTAAACACAAGATCCGTTATGGAATGCATGAAGAACATATTACCTTCACCTATTTCGTAGTCTTGTTGACCACTGAAGACTTTGCAACCAGATTCCTCCACTCTTCGCGGTTTTCGAAGCTTTCCAGAATGAGTCCTTCCACTCAAGGCCAGTCCACTCTCTGATGTTGTCTTCCCGTCGTTTTCTCTGTCTGCCTCTTCGTCTCCCTCCTTGTACTGTTCCCTGTAGGACAATCTTGGCCAGTCCAGATGTTCGTGATGAAATAGAAGGAATAGAGCTGTTGTCTTTTGTACAAACTTTATGGATGAGACTTAAGACCTAAGATCCTGTATGCGAACGTATGCAGAACATCTTCCACTTGCATTGAATAAAAAGGAACAACACTCGTTCCGCTGTGGGTGGTGGGAGGGTGACACAAACATACCCAGCATGCATCCTGCCACTTGGATAGAGATGAACTCCTACAGATTCAACTTGCCAAGACATACTGCCTGAAAAGGTCAGTGCTGTGCCTCAGTGCTTCCCCAAAGACTGCTAGGAGAAAACGGTGTCATGTCTGTCTCACTGACATGTCACTCCTTGTCATGTAGTATAAAGTAAAGGTGTTCCATTAAACTTGTTGGGGAGCGAGGTGTCAGAGACCTCAGCTTCTCCTGGGGCCAGTATATTGAGGGCGGCGCCCATTTCCTCTCCCTCGCTGCTTTACCTTCCCTGACCCTAAAGAGGCATGTACCCATTGACAGCTGTGTGAACTGTGGGACTGTACTGAAGCCAAGACGCACAAACGGTCACCCATCCACTTGGTAACCACGCTCAACACTGCTAAACCTTAGCTTGGGGAAAGCGAGTGCTCTGAACAGTGAGCTATCCCGTCCTCTGTCATGTACTCTACAGTGAAGATGTACCTTTAGCCATGAATGAAGCATCGGCTGTCCCCAAGTCAATTATGCAGCTTTGAATGTGGTTGCTGCTTTGATGAGTGAGCGCTCGAACGCCTTGGCTTCAGTACAGTCCCCCAGTTCACCCAGCTGTAAATGGGTACCTGCCCTCTTTAGGGTCAGGGAAGGTAAAGCAGCGAGGGAGAGGAGATGGGCATCATCTTCAAAAATGCTGACCTCTAGAAAAGCTGAGGTCTCTGATGATTCGCTCCCGGATGACTACATAGGTTGTAGGACACCTTTACCTTTGTATGAAAAAATCTATCTATCTATCTATCTATCTATCTATCTATCTATCTATCTATCTATCTATCTATCTATCTATCTATCTATCTATCTATCTATCTATCTATCTATCTATCTATCTGTCTGTCTGTCTGTCTGTCTGTCTATTCACTGTCTGCATATCTATTTGTCTGGCTTTTACTGTGCATACCTGCCTGTCTGTCTGTCTTCCTATCTATTTGTCTATCCATATCTGTCTGTCTTCCTATCTATTTGTCTATCCATATCTGTCTGTCTTCCTATTTGTCTATCCATATCTGTCTGTCTTCCTATCTATTTTTCTATCCATATCTGTCTGTCTTCCTATCTATTTTTCTATCCATATCTGTCTGTCTTCCCCGTTTTCCCTGTCACAGATCATAATTTTAAAATGTTACTGGAATGATTGACACGTCGGGGGTGATTGAATGATTGAAGTTTAATATCCCGTTTGAATGAGTGACGTGACACAATTTTGAGTTGATGGACATATTGATGTTTACCGATTATAATGGACCGATGTTTAGTATTTTGTTTGAATGACTCGCAATTTGAGTTTGATTGATTGGTTGGATTGATTGAATGATTGATAGGTTGATGTATTGATTGATTGATTGATTGATAGGTTGATTGATTGATTGATGTTTTCAGACGTGCCGGGCATGAAGGGGGTTCAGTTCCATTATCAGCTGAGTCACCAGGCCCACCAGACGCTGCCCAAAACTGGCCTGGCCCACAAAACAGGTAAGATGCCCCCCCCCCCCCCCCCTACTTTAGTATTGTCCTGCCCGGGCATTTTCTTCTTTCTTAAACTACAATTTACGCCAGTTAATAGGCAGGGTGCAGCGTGACAGGTCAGATGGGCACAAAGCCTTGATATTGATACAGTTAGGAATGATTGAAAACAAATTGCCTTCGAAGTGCAACTAGTCTGAAAGCATGTTTAAAAGGGGTGTATCGTTTGGTATGATTTCAGCAGGAATCTCTCTGTTGATAATTGTTTTAAAAAAACAAAACAAAGCAAAACAAAAGAAACGAAAAAACAAACAAAAAACACTACGAAAATACTTGTTCTGTTATCCCCGAAATAAAAGAAATACACAAAATAGAATAAAAAGTAGTTCATGTTCACTTCATTTAAGAAAAATAGATCAGGCATCATGTCAAGATCTTCGCATTGAATATCTATATTGTTTGATGATAATACTAACCTCGGTGTTAGTATCAATTTAGATAACTGCCTAACACGAATTGAGGTGATTGTATCAATCATATTAACTACGCACCAACCAGTTCAATGAAAGTGGAAGTAATAACGATGACACCACAGCCATGATGACGACTGTGGGAATGACAAATGACACCAACGACAATAACAATTAGGACATGAAGACAACGACAGCGACGTCGATTGCAATACCATCAAGACGGCGACGACCACGAGGTTGATGATATGATGATGATGATGATGATGATGATGATGATGATGATGATGATGATGACGGCGACGATGACAATGATGATGAGGCGTAGAAGGAGGAGGAGAAGGATGCTGATGATGAAGACGACGACAACGACGACGATGATGATGATATGATTTGAGGAGGAGAAAGAGGAGAAGGATGATGATGATGACGACGACGACGATGATGATGATGTTGCTGATGCTGATGTTACTGGTGTGATATCCTGTCCATTTCTAGTGAAGTGAGAAAACCGGTACATGCCACTCCATAATTCTATCCTAAATTCTAAAACTCTTTAATAATTATCCCTTCAGTGAAGGCTCAGATTACTGTTGGTATCGAAGTATGATAAGACGGCAGCAACTTTTTGTATTGTCTTACACATAGCACTTGCATTGAGATCAGTAGCTGTAATATAAGTGACGTCTGACGTGAACATATAAACCTATGAATTGGTTTATCATATTCGATAATCCTTTATAAAATAGGCAACGGCCGATACGTGAATAAATGATCTGAATTTGAATATTAAATTTCTCCGTTTCTGTATGTCCCTGTCTCTCTTTCTCTGTCTTCCTTTGTTTATCTGTCTGTCTGTGCCTGTTTGTGTCTCTGTCTGTCTGTCTCTGTCTGTCTGTCTGTCTCTGTCTCTCCCTCTCTCTGTGCCTGTCTCTCCCTGACTGAACACAACGCAATATTCTACCTGACTCTGGATCTATATCCTTTTCACTATGACGAGGAATCCATGCCATAACAATCATTTGGTCTACAATTATGTACCTACTTTTTTTTCTTCATTCAAAATTGCGTATTGTACCCAGTGCCTTTCCCACTGTGCCCTTGTAAATGAGTTTAAAGGCTTCTCATATAAAACTGTAATTAGTGTTGCCACTGTCATTCTCATTGCCACTGTCATTGCCACTGTCATTGCCATGACCATTGTATTTGTCTGCAGAAGATGGGAGCTGGCAGTTCCAGGACAGAAAGATGGACCTGAACTTGGGGGACATGGTGCAGTACAACGTGGTCACCTGGGGCCAGGCGGGTAAACAGCACGGGCCCCTCACCAACTGGGTCTATGGTTCGTATCCACCGCCCTCTGCATCATCATGGTTGCAGTCGCTGTTAGAAAAAAACGCAGTCATTATTCTTTACACTGAGTTGTTATATGTTAAGTTTTCGGTCTTTTTTTTTTAAAAGAAAAGTATTGTTGTCGTTGTCTCTGTTATATGTTGTTTTCGTTACAGATTTTTTATGTCATGTTTCTGAGTGTGTGACTTAGGGATGTTTTTTATTTGGTTGAATTGTTGTTGTTTTTTCTGTTATGACTGTATAGGGGTTTATAGATAAATAGACTAACAGACAAGCAGAAAAATAAATAGACACACACAAACACACACACACACACACACCACACACACACACACACACACACACACACACACACACACACACACACACACACACACACACACACACACACACACACACACACACAATATATATATATATATATATATATATATATATATATATATATATATATATATAGAGAGAAGAGAGAAAGAGTAAGAGATGGATAGACACATAGATACATAGATACATAGATAGATACATATATACATAGATATTTAGACAGGCATATAAATAGAAGAAAAATAGCTGGTAGACAATTTCAACCGTAATGAACTATATTGGTAGGAAACAATAATTTTAAAAAATAGAAGAAAGAATTGTTTTAAAATTTCAAAACAAAACCTACATCAATTCCTTTCTCGTTCTTACACCTGCTTGTTTTCCTGCCTTGCTGCCTGACTGTGTGTTGTTCGTCTAGCTGTCCGCTGCATCAGCTGGGCAATTCTCGTCTGTGATGACCGTGTGTCCGTCTGTTTTTGATGTTATTGGTGGTGTTGTGTGAGTGTGTGTGTGTATGTGTTGGGGATGGGGGGGGGGGTGTTATTCCTCTGCTAGAGCTCTGAGGTTCACGTAAGATCATTACGTACGCGACCGTCTCCCTTCTCTCTCAACACTTAGGTAGCCGCATTCCGACCTCGGGGATGGTGTCTGAACACGACACCTCTCTGCATGTGTAGTTTAGATATTTGTTAGCCGTTCCTACAGGCACAAAATCGTCTACTCTTCCGAAAGGTGAAGGGTTTAAACGCGCGCAAATTGTGTCGCTATCTCTCTGTATTGTTGGGTGTTTTTTTTAAGTTTGCATTTTTTTCGAATACATTTTGCTTGGTTTTATTTTGTTTTGCTGGATTACAGTCGGCCTATAGTCTCACCCGAAGGAATTTGATATTCTGTTCGAATTTTCCTGTCAAACTGGGAAAGAAAGGGCAAGGCTGGGAATTGAACCCAGAAACCTCACGATTTATTTGTTGGACAGGTGAACGTCTTAACAATCCTGCCACCTGTCCTTCTTAGAAACACGTTTGTCAACCATCACATTTTAATATCATCTTTTCAAAGCCATTTCTCTTTTTACTCCCCATATTGCTTTTGTGTCTGTCTGTCTGCTTTTCTGTCTGTCTGTCTGTCTGTCTGACTGACTGCCTGACTGTCTGTTTGTCTGTCTGACTGACTGCCTGACTCTGTCTGTCTGACTGTCTGTCTGTCTGTCTGTTTTCTGTCTGACTGTCTGTCTGTTTTTCTGTCTGTCTGTCTGTCTGACTGTCTGACTCTGACTGTCTGTCTGTCTGTCTGACTCTGTCTGACTGTCTGACTGTCTGTCTGTCTGACTGTCTGTCTGTCTGTCTGTCTGTCTGTCTGTCTGTCTGTCTGTCTGTCTGTTTTTCTGGGGTCTCTTTCTGTCTGCCTGCCTCTACTACACCTCAGTCTCTGGTCTGTCTCGGCGTGTGGCGTAGCTCCTATGGCGACTCACGGCCCCCGCCGCATGCGAGGAGCGGTGTTGTTCCGCGATGACTTCAACAGCCTCGACACCAACAACTGGAGATACGAGGTCTCCATGTACGGAGGAATGGTCAGTGGGCATCATTTTAAAATATTTTATTCTTGTTCTTTTATTTTGAGGACAATGGAATAAGCACTCATTGCTTTTTTTAAAATAAAAATATTCAGTCCCTGTGTGTATGCAGTATGTAGATTTTGTCATCCGTTCCCATCGGCATACAATGACCTACTCTTCCGAAAAGCGGAACGGGTTTTAACGTGTGCGCAAGATGTTCTGCGTGCGTGCGCACACGGGACCTCGGTTTGTAGTCTCATCCGAAGGACTTTTGGGGAGAGTGGAGTCAGCTCTGATGTTAACTCCAGGGGAAAAATCCTCTTGAACGAGACTCGAACCTGGGTCAGATCACGAGCGCATCATTGACCACCAGGCTGTCCCGTCCCCCCATTCATTGGATTAGTGTGTGTGTGTGTGTGTGTGTGTGTGTGTGTGTGTGTGTGTGTGTGGTGTGTGTGTGTGTGTGTGTGTGCGTGCGTGTGTGTGTGTGTGTTATGTGTGTGTGTGTGTGTGTGTGTGTGCGTGCGTGTGTGTGTGTGTGTGTGTTATGTGTGTGTGTGTGTGTGTGCGTGCGTGCTATGTGTGTGTGAGAGACAGAGACAGAGACAGACAGAGACAAACAAACAGACAGAGAAAGAGAAAGCTATTTCCATAATTATAGTACAGTGTGTTTGTGTGTGTGCGTGTGCGTGTGCGCGCGCGTGAATGTGTGTGTGTGTGTGTGTCAAATCAAGTCAAATTTTTATTTCAAGATGGTACATTGAATAAGCAAGGCATTCGCGCTTTTTTTCGTGTGTGTGTTTGTGTGTGTGTGTGTGTTTGTGTGTGTGTGTGTGTGTGTGTGTGTGTGTGTGGTGTGTGTGTGTGTGTGTGTGTGTGTGTGTGTGTGTGAGTGTCTGTGTGTATGTGTATGTGTGCGCGAGTTTGCGTGTGGGTGTTGTGTGCGTGTGTTGTGTGTGTGTTGTGTGTGTTGTGTGGGTGTTCTGTGTGCTCTGTGTGTGTTCTGTGTGTTCTGTGTGTGTTCTCTGTGTGTTCTGTATGTGTTCTGTGTGTTCTCTGTGTGTTCTGTATGTGTTCTGTGTGTTCTGTGTGTTCTGTGTGTGTTCTGTGTGTGTGAGGCTGCTGATGTCTGGACCGTGTGGTTTGCAGAACTGGGAGTTCCAGGTGTACACCCCAGAGAAGTACAACGTCTTCACCCGCAGTGGCCACCTGTACATCAAGCCGGTGAGGCCTCCTAGCCGGGGTGGGAGACAGTAGACATGCAAGCTGGGGAGAGACAGGCGTGTGGAAGGGAGGAAGAGGAGAGGAGAGAGACAGAGAGGGGGGAGGAGAGAGAGGGGAGGAGAGGAGGGAGAGAGGGGGGGGGGAGGGGAGGAAGGAGAGGAGAGGAGAGAGAGAGGGGGGGGGGCAGATAGAGTGTATTTATTTATTTTTTTTATTGTTTTATGTCGAGATTAATGGAATAAACACTTATGTGCTTTTTTTACAACCAGTCCCCGTTTGTGTGCGGTTTTTGTAAATTCTGTCATCTGTTCCCACCGGCACACAATGGCTTACTCTTACGGAAAGCGGAACAGGATTTAACGTGTGCGCAAGATGTTGTGTGTGCATTCGCTCACGGGACCTCTGTTTATAGTCTCATCCGAAGGACTTTTGGGGAGAGTGGAGTCTGCACTGATGTTAACTCCAGAGGAAAATATCCCCTTGAACGGTGATCGAACCCGGGTCGTCAGATTGCGAGCGCAATGTTCTGACCACTGGGCTGTCCCGTAGGAGAGAGAGATAGAGAGAGAGAGAGAGAGAGAGAGAGAGAGAGAGAGAGAGAGAGAGAGAGTGGGTGAGCGTGTGTGTATGTGTGTTTGTGAGTGTGTGTGTTTGTGTGTGCATACGTGTGTGAGTGAATGCATGCATGCGTGTGTGTGTGTATGTGTGTGTGTGTTTGCGTGAGTACGCGCTTGCTTGCATATATATGCATGTGTATGTCTCTACGTGTCTGTATGTGATCATTAGTAAGCATGTGTGCATACGTACGCATGTATGTGCGCGTGTGTGTGCACTTGCGCTTGTGAGCCAGTGTATATCCGTACATGTCTGCTAACATGTGTGTTCACTTTTACTGCTGTGTGCGTGTTTTGATGCTTGCCTGCATGTGTGCGTGCGTGCGTGTGTCCATGCATGCGCGGGCTGTATGTGTGGTTTACAGACGAAAACTACAGACGATGCCAGATGGGATGACAACTACCTGTACAACGGCGTTATGGACCCAGCCCGTAAGTCTGTCCTGTGTGTGTGTGTGTGTGTGTGTTCATCGCCTGGGCTTTATCACAGTTCTTGATTAAACCACTGACGATGGGGGCAACAACAGCAAAGTGAGAGGCTGTATGATCAGTGGCTTTCTTTCCCACTCATGGAATTCTTCTTTACAGCTTAGTCTTTAGCGATCGACTATGACTCTCTGACTAGGAGGCTTGACTTGCCACAGTCCTGATGTGCTGCAGCCCTGGGGGCTAGTTGGCCTTTGGAGAGAACATCTCCAACGCTGACTGTCCGTATGCCCTCTTGGCCGACAATGACAATGACAAATTCTTTTATTTCGAGGATAATGAACAAGCACTCATGTGCTTCTTTACATCCAGTCCCCGCTCGTAGGGATACATCTTCAAGAACAAGAACAGCAGCAACAACAACAAGAACAACAGAAGAATGCGAAAAAGAATGCAAAGAACAATAATGCGAAGAAGAAGAAGAAGAAGAAGAACAACAACAACAACAACAGCAACAACAAAAACAAGAATGCAAAGAAGAAGAAGAACAACAACAACGACGACAACAACAACAACAACAACAAGAGGAACAGGAAGAAGAATGCAAAGAAGAAGAAGAAGAATGCAAAGAAGAAGAATGCAAAGAAGAAGAATGCAAAGAAGAAGAAGAAGAAGAAGAAGAAGAAGAACAACAACAACAACAACAACAAGAATGCAAAGAAGAAGAAGAAAAACAACAACGACGACGACAACAACAACAAGAACAAGAAGAACAGGAAGAAGAAGAATGCAAAGAAGAACAAGAACAACAACAACAACAATGCGAAGACTAAGAAGAAGAAGAAGAAGAAGAAGAAGAAGAAGAAGAAGAAGAAGAAGAAGAAGAAGAAGAAGAAGAAGAAGAAGAAGAAGAACAAGAAGAACAAGAAGAACAAG
>CM054149.1:51929784-51932284 GCA_028751875.1 Rapana venosa | reverse complement strand
TACTCCTCTATTTGCCTCTAGTTCTACAATCATGGTCTTTCACTCAATACTGCTCTATTTGCCTCTAGTTCTACAATCATGGTCTTTCACTCAATACTCCTCTATTTGCCTCTAGTTCTACAATCATGATCTTTCACTCAATACTCCTCTATTTGCCTCTAGTTCTACAATCATGGTCTTTCACTCAATACTCCTCTATTTGCCTCTAGTTCTACAATCATGATCTTTCACTCAATACTCCTCTATTTGCCTCTAGTTCTACAATCGTGGTCTTTCACTCAATACTCCACTATTTGCCTCTAGTTCAACAATCATGATCTTTCACTCAATACTCCTCTATTTGCCTCTAGTTCTACAATCATGATCTTTCACTCAATACTCCTCTATTTGCCTCTAGTTCTACAATCATGGTCTTTCACTCAATACTCCTCTATTTGCCTCTAGTTCTACAATCATGATCTTTCACTCAATACTCCTCTATTTGCCTCTAGTTGTACAATCATGTTCTTTCACTCAATACTCCTGTGTTTGCCTCTAGTTCTACATTATCTTTCACTCAATACTCCTCTATTTGCCTCTAGTTGTACAATCATGATCTTTCACTCAATACTCCTGTGTTTGCCTCTAGTTGTACAATCATGATCTTTCACTCAATACTCCTGTGTTTGCCTCTAGTTGTACAATCATGATCTTTCACTCAATACTCCTGTGTTTGCCTCTAGTTGTACAATCATGATCTTTCACTCAATACTCCTCTATTTGCCTCTAGTTCTACAATCATGATCTTTCACTCAATACTCCTCTATTTGCCTCTAGTTCTACAATCATGGTCTTTCACTCAATACTCCTCTATTTGCCTCTAGTTCTACAATCATGATCTTTCACTCAATACTCCTCTATTTGCCTCTAGTTCTACAATCATGGTCTTTCACTCAATACTCCTCTATTTGCCTCTAGTTCTACAATCATGATCTTTCACTCAATACTGCTCTATTTGCCTCTAGTTCTACAATCATGGTCTTTCACTCAATACTCCTCTATTTGCCTCTAGTTGTACAATCATGATCTTTCACTCAATACTCCTGTGTTTGCCTCTAGTTCTACAATCATGGTCTTTCACTCAATACTCCTCTATTTGCCTCTAGTTGTACAATCATGATCTTTCACTCAATACTCCTGTGTTTGCCTCTAGTTCTACAATCATGATCTTTCACTCAATCATTCTATGTTTATCTCTAGTTCTACATGAACTTTCACTATGGTTATTCTGTTATCTCTAGTTCTACATGATCTTTCACTATGGTTATTCTGTTATCTCTAGTTCTACATGATCTTTCACTATGGTTATTCTGTTATCTCTAGTTCTACATGATCTTTCACTATGGTTATTCTGTTATCTCTAGTTCTACATGATCTTTCACTATGGTTATTCTGTTATCTTTAGTTCTACATGATCTTTCACTATGGTTTATTCTGTTATCTCTAGTTCTACATGATCTTTCACTATGGTTATTCTGTTATCTCTAGTTCTACATGATCTTTCACTATGGTTATTCTGTTATCTCTAGTTCTACATGATCTTTCACTATGGTTTATTCTGTTATCTTTAGTTCTACATGATCTTTCACTATGGTTATTCTGTTATCTCTAGTTCTACATGATCTTTCACTATGGTTTATTCTGTTATCTCTAGTTCTACATGATCTTTCACTATGGTTATTCTGTTATCTCTAGTTCTACATGATCTTTCACTATGGTTATTCTGTTATCTCTAGTTCTACATGATCTTTCACTATGGTTATTCTGTTATCTCTAGTTCTACATGATCTTTCACTATGGTTATTCTGTTATCTCTAGTTCCACATGACCTTTTACTATGCTTCTTCTGTCTAGTTCTACATGTTCATTCATGATTTTTCATGCGGACGGGATAGTTCAGTGGTCAGAGTACTCGGTTTCCCCCCAGCCAAGTTAAGCAGCGTCGAGCGTGGTTACCAGTTGGATGGGTGACCGTTTGCGCGCCTTGGCTTCAGTATTGTTCCCCAGTTCACCAGCTTTAAATGGGTTCCTGCCTCTTTAGGATCAGGGAAGGTAAAGCAGCGAGGGAGAGGAGATGGGCGCCGCTCTCAATATTATGCTGGCCCCTAGAGAAGTGAGGTCTCCGACCCTTACTTTACACAATCTTTCACTATGTTCTCTCTAACTACGTTTCCTCTGCTCTCTCTCTCTCTCTCTCTCTCTCTCTCTCTCTCTCTCTCTCTCTCTCTCTCTCTCTCTCTCTCTCTCTCTCTCTCTCTGTCTCTGTCTCTGTCTACTTCTACACGATCTGTCACTACGTGTCCTCTGCTCTCTCTCTGTCTCTCTCTACTTCTACATGATCTGTCACTACGTGTCCTCTGCTCTCTCTCTGTCTCTCTCTCTACTTCTACATGATCTGTCACTACGTGTCCTCTGCTCTCTCTCTCTCTCTGTCTACTTCTACATGATCTGTCACTACGTG
>CM054149.1:51917284-51924784 GCA_028751875.1 Rapana venosa | reverse complement strand
CAAAGGAGCCCCTGCTTAGCTTTTTGTTAAGTGTTGCTCGTTGTTGTTGCTGCTGTTATGGTTTGATGTTTGTTGTTGCTGTTATTGTTTGTTTTTGCTCTTTTTGTTTGTTGTTGCTGTTATTGCTTGTTGTTTGCTGTTGCTGTTGTTGTTTGTTGTCTGTTGTTGCTATTATTGTTTATTGCTGCTGTTAATGCTTGTTGCTTCTTGTTTTTCCTTTTATTGTGTGTCCTTCAACTTTGATTTCTTCTTCTTCTACTGTTGCCCGTCATATGAGTGAAAATGCATTGCGCTGCCGTTAAACACCTGACAAGTCAGGCCCAGCACATCTGACCTCGGCGTAGGAGAAAATTGTTATCTTTTTAATCATATCTGGTTCGGAAAAAAGGCAAGAGAATAGACAATGACATATTACAACCATAGATTCTACCACTTTCTATACGTAATACACCACATCCACACCACCACAACTTTCCACAGTCACTCTGCACTTTCCTCACATTCTCGCTTTGAGATCTGCAAAATAAACACATTGATGTCTTTCTTTCAAGTGGAGGGATGATCGAAGCGAAAGTACACAGCCTCCATGCGAGTCAATACTGTCAAACGCGCTCTTGATACTGTTTCGTTCGGTGGCCGGTTTTGTAAGATGCTCGCTTCTTCTTGTGTTTCTGCTGTTCCTGCTGCTGCTGCTGTTGTTGCTGCTTGCCGCCTCTGTGCACTTTGAGGTTGTCGAAACGGTCCACGTGACTGCTTTTGCGGTCACGTGCAGGCGGCACGCACATGCGCAAAGGCAGGGACGTTTTGAGCTCCTCTCCTTCGCTGTAATCTTCATCATCTTCGGTGGAGGAGATGGGTGTTTTCCGCCTCGCCGCTGCCAGAGAAAACACAAGAGTGTTGGCTTTTAAGGTGATGACAAGATTAGCTAGTTTGTGAGTGAGTCAGTCAGTGAGTGAGTGAGCTTGGGCGGGTGGGTTGGTTGGTTGGGCAATTGGTCAATGGAACAGTAACTGATTAACTATCGGTTACATCCTTAGTAAAGAAGCAAGTTGTTGTTTGATTGGGTGGTAGTTTGGTTGATTGATTGGTAGCTTGGTGAATGAGGGAGGGAGAAAGCAGGTGTGTCGGACTGTGGGTTGATTAGTTGGGTAGGTAGGTGAAAAGGTATGTAGGTAAATAGTTTGTGATTTGGTTCTATATGTATAGTCATTTTGTGTTAGTTAGTTAGTTAGTTAGTTAGGTACCTAGGTACTTAGTCAGTCAGTGAGTCAGCCAGTGAGTTAGCCAGTGAGTGAGTGAGTGAGTTAGTTTAGTTAGTACGTTCGTTAGTTAGTTTAGTTGTTTGTTACTCTGTTAGTTAGTTAGCTGTTAAATAGACAGTTAAATAGGTGATAAGGTAGCTAGTCTGGTTGGTTAGTTAACTAGTTAGTTATTTAGATGACAGTGTGTGTGTGTGTGTTGTGTGTGTGTGTGTGTGTGTGTGTGTGCCTCAAAGTCCTTCGGATGAGACTAAAACCGAGGCCCCTGTACAAACGCATGTAAAACATCTTGTAGTGGGAATGGATGACAAAATTTTATAAAAGCGCCTACACAAAGGGACTTGATGTAAAAAATATAGAGCACATTAGTGCTTGCTTGATTATTCGCGAAATAAAAGAATGCACAAGCAATAAGATTTAAAATGAAAATAATAAAATAATAAAAAGTCACTCACGTTTTGCTGAAGCTGATCTGCGACGATGATCGTTCTTTCGAGGCAACATAGGGGAGAGCACTTTGCATATTTTGTCCTTGGCCACAGACAGCGTGGATTTATCTCCCCCTGTTTGCTTTTGCTTTCCGTCACTTCCGTTTCCGTCCTTTCTGCTGCATGTCGGGATTGGTGGTTTCTCCACGTTGCTTCCTTGGTTTTCATGTGAGGTTTTCTGGAATAACACAAATGTTACCATCACCGTTAGCCAGCAATCCAGCCCTAGTCCCATTCTGTGTAGTTTATAATGTCTTGTATACAAGGATGACTGTTATCTATGGGCTTGTGGTGGTGGGGGGGGGGGGGGGAGGAACTGTCAGTATAAATAGCATCCCCACCTTCAGGAGATTCTGTGGGAGGAACTCCCTCTTTTCTATCTGTCTCTTTGTCTCTTCTGCCTTGTTCTTTTTCTTTCTCTGTCTCCTTCTTGTCTATTTTCTGCCTTCCTGGTCCATTCTCCTGCCGTCTATTCTACAGAAGACTGACAGTATAACAGTTCTCTCCCATGCTGATGTCGGATGAGTTAGCTGGGCCCTACCTGTCAGGCACTTGATAGCGGCAGCGTGACGCATTTTCGCTCATATGACAAGACAAGAGTAGATGCTGTTTGAGCGGTCTAGGAAGAAGAAAGAAGTATACAAGGCTGCTCAGAAAAATGTCTGATTATCTTTTGCTGTTGAGATTTTGCGCGTTCCCCAGCTTTACATCATGGGGATTACCTAAAATAAAGACTCTGCACACAGGGACGGGATGTAAAAAGCACATGAACGCTTATTCCATCAGCCATGGAAGAGAGAGAGACGCTATACCCGAGTGGTTAAGACCAATTGACTTCAATCCCATGAGGCCATGAAGTCGTGGGTTCGAATCTCGGCGGCGTCTGGTGAATTAAGGTGGGGATTTTTACCATCTCGTAGTTCAGTTTCAAATGCAAACCTGTCAGTGCTTTTATTCATTTTGTGTATACACACATGCAGAAGATCAAACATCCATTTAAAGATCCTGTAAATCATGTCAAGGTTCGGTGGGTTAGGAAACACAAACATACCACGCATACATCCCCAATGTGGGAGTGCACCTACTGTCATAGTGGGCACACAAAACAACAAGGTTGGTATAATTATGCAGAACCTCACCATTGGTCAATCTCGGGGCTCTAGTTGAGGAACAGAAGCAAAAATCAGTGGGAGAAAAGAGAAAATGAATGAATGAATGAATAGATAGATAGATAGATAGATAGATAGATAGATAGACAGACAGACAGACAGATAGATAGATAGATGATAGATAGATAGATAGATAGATAGATAGATAGATAGATAGATAGATAGATACACAGACAGACAGACAGACAGACAGACAGATAGATAGATAGATAGATAGATAGATAGATAGATAGATAGATAGATAGATAGATAGATAGATAGATAGATAGATAGACAAAGCGCTCAGTGTTTACTCACCGACTCCAGTTTGTACAAGGAGGTTTGGGATCTCTCAGAGACGGCCATGTTGAAGAAACAATCTTCCAGCTCCTTCTTCTCCAATCGTGTGCCAGCATTATCGTCATGTGACTCCGCACGAGAGCTCGCGCGGCTGCTGGGAGACTTGGAGGACGATTGTCTTCCTTTTCCGCTTCCGCTAGGGGAGAGAATCTCTTGGTAGGTCGGAAGCGAGTAGGTGTCGTTATTGTTGCTGGGTCCGTGGTAGCTCTGTGGAAACTGAATGTGGTGTTGTTTGCTGCTGCTGCTGCTGCTGCTGGTGTTGTTGTGGCTGTTGTTGTTGTTTTGAGCGTCATGGTATTGATGGTGATGATGTTGGAGGGGGTGGTGGTGACGGTGGTGGTAACGATGCTGAGGGCGAGGGTTTGTATCTCCACCGTTGAGGTTGAAGAGTCCGAACAAAGGGCCGTTACTCACTGCTTCTTCGTAAGAGGGGAGGCAATTGGAGCAAGAGGAAGAGGAGGAGGAAGGAGTGCGGTAGGTGGAGGAGGACGAAGAGGGGGGAGAGGAGGAGAGGGAGGCGTTGAGGGCGTTGAGGTGCATCATGCCGCAGGAGTCTGGGGAATAGCGACTGCTGCTGGAGATGACGGGGATGTTGAACATGGTGCTGTCACTGCTCCGTCCGTCCTCTACACTCTGTAACACACATGGTTATATAATTAAAGGTGTCCCAAAACCTTTGTGGTCGTAGGGGAGTGAGGCATCAGAGACCTCAACTTCTCCAGGGGCCAGCATATTGAGTTGGCGCCCATCTCCTCTCCCTCGCTGCTTTACCTTCCCTGACTCTAAAGAGGGCAGGTACCCATTTACAGCTGGGTGAACTGGGGGACTGTACTGAAGCCCAGGTGCGCAAACGGTCACCCATCCAAGTGGTATCCACGCTCGATGCTGCTTAACCTTAGCTGGGGAAAGCGAGTGCTCTGACCACTGAGCTATATATCAATGTACCATCTGGAAATAAAAGTACTACATGCCAATGTACCATTTGGCAATAAATGCTTGACTTTTGTCACACACACACACACACATGCTTCATATTAGTGATGGTGACAATGAGGAAATACGGACGACAGTAGAGAAGATATTGATGACAAAGACAACAACAACAACAACACAGCAACAACAGGAGTTACAGCAGCAGCACCATCGCCATCACCACCATCACCATCACCACCAGTAGTACCAGTAACAGCTTGAGAATAGCTACAAGTAGAAGTATCAACAGAAGTATACGGAAGTAGTAGCAGTAGCATCAGCAGTAGTTTAGTAAGAGTAGTAGTGGAAGATGATGGCGACAACGACTATGCTGCTGCTTCTGCTGCTGACGACGACGACGATGATGATGGTGATGATGATGATGATGATGATGGTGATGATGGTGATGATGGTGATGATTACCACAACGACGATGAAACTAATGACATTGGGGGAAAACGAAACAAGTTAAGACATGCAGATTGTGAATACGAATACAAATACTTTATCATCTTACAAACAGAGAAACTCATAAGACAGAAGGGGACTCCCCCAACCCCCTCCCCCGACCCCCAATTCTAAAAATGGTTTTTCTTATATAACCGGAAACAAACAAACAAACTGCATAAACTTTCTGTCATGAGACAAAATGAATCCAAAGAAAAAAAACTATCACATTTAAAAGGGAAATAATTACAAATAAGCCAATAGTTGAATAACCTTAAACCATACTGTTAAACTCCTGAGAGAATCTGGTATTCGCTGACTGACCTGAGCTAACATTAGTATAGATGTTCTTGTTTTGGTTGCTGCTTGTTGTTGTTGTTTTTTCTCTTACAGAAAGTGCATTTGGTTTTCAGGTCTCATTTACTGGTTTTGTCTCATGTTATCATGTCGTACATGTCGTTGACCCACAAATACGGTGACCGTCCTGAGTTGACCCTCGTGGTTGGCTGAGGTCTTTATGCGAGGAATGACACAGAAGCTGGCTTCAATATCGTTTTATTTTGTACCTGTCCTCATAGTTTTAGCCTGAACTTTTTTTTGAGGTGAGAGCCCTGACATGACCTATTTAATCGATGTGGCTATAAACAATATGCTTATTTGGTTGTGATGTCGGTGCATTTATTTTATTTAATTTATTTATTTTATTCTTTTATATCGAGGATAATGGAATAAGCACTTATGTGCTTTTTTTTACATCCAGTTCCTGTGTGTATGCGGTTTTGTAAATTTTGTCATCCGTTCCCACCGGCACACAATGGCCTACTCTTCCGAAAAGCGGAACAGGATTTAACGTGTGCCCAAGATGTTCTGCGTACGTTCGCACACAGGGCCTCGGTTTATAGTCTCATCCGAAGGATTTTTGGGGAGAGAGGAGTCTGCACTGATCTTAACTACAGGGAAAATCTGTGTGCATTAATCTGTGTGTGTGTGTGTGTGTGTGTGTGTGTGTGTGTGTGTGTGTGTGTGTGTGTATGTGTGTGTTGGTAGTCGTGGTGGCATGTGTTTGTGCGTGCGTGCGTGTGTGTGTGTGTGTGTTTGTTTGTGTGTGTGTTTGTGTGTGTGTGTCTGTGTCTGTGTGTCTGTGTGTGTTGTGTGTGTGCATGCATGTGTGTGAGTGCTTCTGTGTCTGCGCGTGCGTGCGTGCGTACGTTCGTGCGTGTGTGTGTGTGTGGTGTGTGTGTGTGTGTGTGTGTGTGCGTGTGTGTGTGTGTGTGTGCTTGCCTGCGCTAGCATGCGTTGGTGTAGGTGTGTGTCTGTCTGTATGTTGTTGTCTTCGATTTTACGTCTGCTCACTCTCAGTGATATTAGACGACTGTCTTTATGTGTGTGTGCTTTCATAGGTGTGTGTGCGTGCGCGTGTGTGTGTGTGTGTGTGTGGGTGGGTGCGTGTCTATACTGTGTGCGTGCGCGCTCGCGTGTGTGTGCGTGCGTGTCTGTTGTGTGTGTATGTGCGTGTTCGCAGGTGCGGAGGTGTGTGTATGTGTATGCGTGTTTTAATCTAAGCTTGAAAACTGGACAAGGTGATAGTGCTGATCATAGTTCCTTGGGTGGGTGGGTGGGGCTGTGAACATTAAAAATGGGATTGGGTCTGAATATTGAAGGTGCGGTTTCATCACTTTTCTTCCAGTGGTGTGGTTGCTATTTTGTAATCTAATCTCCTAGCGGAAGAGAGCCAATGCAGTTAGTTTCAGGGCATGAATGGTGGTATTGGTTGGTCTGTACCGGAGAAAATAATTAGATTTGTTGTCTTCTGTCAATTTAAATTTAAAATGGACAATCTTAGGCCTAATTAGTTTGTGAAGTAGAAGGAGTGGTTTCAAATGGTGTGTGTGTTTTGTGTGTGTGTGTGTGTGTGTAAGGTGTGTGTGTGTGTGTGTGTGTGTGTGTGTGTGTGTGTGTGTGTGTGTGTGTTCTTTAACAGATAAAGATTGATTTATTTCTTTATTTGTTTGAGTGTTGGTTTGGTTTGTTGCAGTCACCACCATTAGTACTCTGTATGTGTCTCTGTCTGTGTCTCTGGCTGTGTCTCTGGCTGTGTCTCTGGCTGGCTGTCTGGCTGGCTGGCTGGATGGATGGATGGATGTCTCTCTCTCTCTCTCTCTCTCTCTCTCTCTCACTCTCTGAGGCATGTCTTTTATTAAACAAATTTCCAACTTTTGGTCTGATTTTCTCTGTTGCTGTCACTTTTCTGTCCTCTTCCTTCCTTCCTTTCTCCCTTCCGTCCTTCCTTCCTTTCTTTACTTCTTTCTTCCTTCTTTTCTTTCCTTTTTTCTTTCTTTCTATCGCTCTTTCTTTCTTTCTTTCTTTCTTCTCGCTCTTCTTCTTCTTCTTTTTCTTCTTTTTCTTCTTCTTCTTCTTCTCCTCCTACTTTTTCTTCTTCTTCTTCTTCTTCTTCTTCTTCGCAATTCTTCTTCTCCTCCTTCTTCTTCTTCTTCTTCGCAATTCTTCTTCTCCTCCTTCTTCTCCTCCTCCCCATCCCACTTCCTGTATCTCTTCCTCTTAACAAACCAGTCACCGCGTCCCGAGGTCAACATCACATTTTGCATAAACCTCCCACACCCTGGCTTACAGAACAACTTGACATCCACAGTCATCATCATCATCATCTTCATCATCATCATCATCATCATCAAGAGCAACCTCACGTCCTGTTTTATCGTACGTACTCCTCTCCCTCCCCCGCCCTACCAAAAATAGCACAGAAACTATCCCCCTTGAACGATAACATCCGTCAGACATAAGATTAGCTCGAAACAGAACAGTCAC
>CM054149.1:51900392-51916784 GCA_028751875.1 Rapana venosa | reverse complement strand
TCTTTCCTCATACTGCTCTATTTGCCTCTAGTTCTACAATCATGGTCTTTCACTCATACTCCTCTTTGCCTCTAGTTGTACAATCATGATCTTTCACTCAATACTCCTGTGTTTGCCTCTAGTTCTACAATCATGGTCTTTCACTCAATACTCCTCTATTTGCCTCTAGTTGTACAATCATGATCTTTCACTCAATACTCCTGTGTTTGCCTCTAGTTCTACATGATCTTTCACTCAATCATTCTATGTTTATCTCTAGTTCTACATGAACTTTCACTATGGTTATTCTGTTATCTCTAGTTCTACATGATCTTTCACTATGGTTATTCTGTTATCTCTAGTTCTACATGATCTTTCACTATGGTTTATTCTGTTATCTCTAGTTCTACATGATCTTTCACTATGGTTATTCTGTTATCTCTAGTTCTACATGATCTTTCACTATGGTTATTCTGTTATCTTTAGTTCTACATGATCTTTCACTATGGTTATTCTGTTATCTCTAGTTCTACATGATCTTTCACTATGGTTATTCTGTTATCTCTAGTTCTACATGATCTTTCACTATGGTTATTCTGTTATCTCTAGTTCTACATGATCTTTCACTATGGTTATTCTGTTATCTTTAGTTCTACATGATCTTTCACTATGGTTATTCTGTTATCTCTAGTTCTACATGATCTTTCACTATGGTTATTCTGTTATCTCTAGTTCTACATGATCTTTCACTATGGTTATTCTGTTATCTCTAGTTCTACATGATCTTTCACTATGGTTATTCTGTTATCTCTAGTTCTACATGATCTTTCACTATGGTTATTCTGTTATCTCTAGTTCTACATGATCTTTCACTATGGTTATTCTGTTATCTCTAGTTCCACATGACCTTTTACTATGCTTCTTCTGTCTAGTTCTACATGTTCATTCATGATTTTTCATGCGGACGGGATAGTTCAGTGGTCAGAGTACTCGGTTTCCCCCCAGCCAAGTTAAGCAGCGTCGAGCGTGGTTACCAGTTGGATGGGTGACCGTTTGCGCGCCTTGGCTTCAGTATTGTTCCCCAGTTCACCCAGCTTTAAATGGGTTCCTGCCTCTTTAGGATCAGGGAAGGTAAAGCAGCGAGGGAGAGGAGATGGGCGCCGCTCTCAATATTATGCTGGCCCCTAGAGAAGTGAGGTCTCCGACCCTTACTTTACACAATCTTTCACTATGTTCTCTCTAACTACGTTTCCTCTGCTCTCTCTCTCTCTCTCTCTCTCTCTCTCTCTCTCTCTCTCTCTCTCTCTCTCTCTCTCCTCTCTCTCTCTCTCTCTCTCTGTCTCTGTCTCTGTCTACTTCTACACGATCTGTCACTACGTGTCCTCTGCTCTCTCTCTGTCTCTCTCTACTTCTACATGATCTGTCACTACGTGTCCTCTGCTCTCTCTCTGTCTCTCTCTCTACTTCTACATGATCTGTCACTACGTGTCCTCTGCTCTCTCTCTCTCTCTGTCTACTTCTACATGATCTGTCACTACGTGTCCTCTGCTCTCTCTCTGTCTCTCTCTACTTCTACATGATCTGTCACTACGTGTCCTCTGCTCTCTCTCTGTCTCTCTCTACTTCTACATGATCTGTCACTACGTGTCCTCTGCTCTCTCTCTGTCTCTCTCTCTACTTCTACACGATCTGTCACTACGTGTCCTCTGCTCTCTCTCTCTCTCTCTGTCTAGTTCTACACCATCTTTCACTACGTGTCCTCTGCTCTCTGTCTAGTTCTACATGATCTTCAACGTGGCTGTGGGCGGCACCAACGGCTTCTTCCCTGACGGCTGGAACTACGGCTACCAGAAGCCCTGGTCCAACACCTCGCCCCACGCCGCCAAGGACTTCTGGCAGCACCGCGCCTGGTGGGAGAGGAGCTGGGTGGGCGACCAGGTGGCCATGGAGATCGACTACATCCAGATGAACTACCTGTAGTCGGCAGCCTCCGCCACACCCCTTCCTATCTGCTGGTCTGACCCAGCCGTGCCTGCCATCTGCTGGATGCTCGCTTCCATCTTCCACTTTGTGGAACTAGCCGGGAAGATTTCAAAGTCAAAGTCAAGTCAAAGTCAAAACCACACTTTTTTCTTCTGGAGGTTGTAGTTTTTACTGGTGGCATGACAGGATGGGTTGTGTTGATGTGGATTTTTAAGTAGAAGATATAGAGCTGTCGATGATAGAAACACTGAAGGTAGGTCGACTGTTAGGTTTGTTCTTTGCAGATTATATAGAAAGATCGATGATTTAAAAACAACTCAAGATAGATCGACTGAGAGGTTAATCAGATGGGGTGGACATTTTCTTTAGGTCTGGCACGTCTTTAAATCTGTTATCATCTTGACAATTTGTCAGTGTCATGGTTTACATGAATTTTTTTTTTAAACAACAATGCTCTTTATGTCTGTTGGATTAGTCCCATTGTTTACACCACGATTCCTGACAGAAGTCGACCCTGTTTATTTTCTGTTGGTTTGTTTCAGATTTGAATAAATTTGTTTATATTTGGAACCATGTTTTGGTTATTTCTCTTGTGCGGCTTCATCATGAAAAATGTATTGTGTTATCTCAGGAAGCAAATAAGAAATCAGCTTTTAATTTCTATCTTTCTGACAATCTAGTCATTGTCACTTGTTTTTCACATCAACTTTGATCTCGAAATTCAAACGCTGTGTAATTTTCCCGGTTATGATCATTCATCGACGAGTAATTTATTCTGTTGTTTGTATGTCATGATGTTCTTGGTGACTGAATAAACAATAACAAAAATTGCATTCGCGCGCCGCTCGCGTGTGTGTTAGTGTGTGTGAGAGAGTGAGAAGACAGACAGACCAGCAGCGAACAACCACAGACGGACAGAGAGGAGAGAGACAGACAGACAGACAGACAGACAGCAGACGGACAGACACACAGAGGGACAGCAACAGACAGACAGAGTGTTTAGCCTTTCAGGTCATTTGATGGCGCATTGTATTTGTCCCCTCCTCGCTAGCTCGGAAAGTCATCAATGGTGAAATTCTTTGCGTATGGGACCCGTTTTTTACCTAGCATTATGGTAGCCACATCCGACCTGCCGTTGTGTGCTTGTTGTTTGTATGTTTTTTCGTTGTTGTGTTGTTGTTGTTGCTGCTGTTGTTTTGTTGTTGTTGTCTGCTGTTGTTGTTGTTTTTTTGTTGTTGTTGCTTTGTTGTTGCAGTTGTTGCTGTTGCTGTTGTTGTATTGTTGTTGCTGTTGTTGTTGTTGCTGCTGCTGCTGCTGCTCTTGTTGTGAAATGAAAAAGATAAAAGAAATAAAAACGACGAAAAAAATTTGGGCCAAAAAAGAGGAATTAAATATTGCATTTGTATATTTAGACACAATAACAAAAACTGCCATTATTTGTAGAGTACCAACAACAGTAACAACAATGACGTCGACGACAAAAGCTACACAGCAGCAGCAACAACAACAATAAGGCTTACTAACAAAAGTAACAGAAAAGAACTAATCATATAAACTGTAACAAATATAATGTGGAAAACAAACACAAACAAACGGAAAATTCGTGAGACAGACAAGAAGAAATGGTGAATGATTAAAACAAATTTGTAAAAAAAAGAAAGAAAAAAAGAAGAAATGAAACAAACAAACAAAGAAAAAGAAGAAAAAAACAAATAAAAAAAACAAAATGATAAAAAAACAACAAACAAGCGATCGAACGAAATGAGTGAAAAAAAAAATAAATGAAAGAAAATCAGCTGAAAAAGTGAAAAGAAAAAAGAAAACAAGAAAAGAAATAGAAGATAGAAAAGAAAGAACAGAAAAAAATTATGAAATGAAGGAGAGAAGAAAAGTAGGAGAGAAACGAGAGCCAAAGAAAGAAAGAAAGATGGGAACAAAATAGTCAAAGAATAAATGACGGAAAGAAAGACAAAAGACTAAAAAAAGACAGACGAAACGGACAACAGAAATGGAAAAGAAAGAAAGAAAGGGAATGAAGGAAGAAGAAAGAAGAGAGAAGAGAAAAAGAAGAAGAGAGAGAGAGAGACAGACAGACAGACAGACAGACAGACAGACAGACAGACAGACAGACAGACAAACAGAAAGGAGAAAGAAAGACAGAAGAGAAGGAATAAAGAGAGAGAGAGAGAGAGAGAGAGAGAGAGAGAGAGAGAGAGAGAGACAGACAGACAGACAACAGACAGACAGACAGACAACAACAGACAGACATAAAGAAACGAAGAAAGAGGAGGAGAAAAAAAGAGTATTAAGTGAATAAACGAGTGAAAAAAAAAGAGCGAATGAAAAATGAAGCATAAACAGTGAATGTGATAAGAGAAAGAAAAGCCAGAGAGAAAGAAAGAGCGTAAATAAGAGAAAGAAAGGTATGGAGAAAACGAAATAAAGAAAATATAATATCAATCTGAATGACTATGAAGAGAAGGGTCACCTGAATTCTATCCACAGACCGCCAAGACTGTAAACAGACCAAAGGTGATGAACTTTTCCGACATCTTTATTTTATGTCAATCAAAAAATTAATACATTTAAGGGCAAGAAAGAAAATATAACATACAAAAGCTATTTACAAAAAACCAACAGATTAATAATTATTCTCTCTCTTTTTGTCTCTGTCTCTCTGTCTCTGTCTGTCTGTCTCTCTCTCTCTCTCTCAAATTGAAATATCATCAACAAGGAATTATTCACAAAGACAGAAAATAATAATCAAATCAATAATATCTTCAATTTTGTGCGTTTAACCAAACGGTATCAAAGCATTCAAAATGAGAGCAGGTTTCTTTCGGTGTAATTCTTGTTTACATTCTGTAATAGCTGGGACAGATTTGGTAAATGAATTATATGAATCCAATGTTAAATCAAACGCGCGCGCGCACGAATGCACCCACGCACACAGACACATACACGCATATCAATTATAGTGAAAACGCGTTACATTGAAGAACAAACGAACACACACACACACACACACACACACACGTACGCACGCACGCACGCACGCACGCACTGTGTTGAAAGCTAGAGGTCCATCAATATTTCACGGCCTGTATTGTTTCTGACATCCTCAGCGAAAGAAAAATTTGAGGATGGCTAGAGACAACCCGCCAAAGGAGCCCCTGCTTAGTTAGCTTTTTGTAAGTGTAGCTCGTTGTTATTGCTGCTGTTATGGTTTGATGTTTGTTGTTGCTGTTATTGTTTGTTTTTGCTCTTATTGTTTGTTGTTGCTGTTATTGCTTGTTGTTTGTTTTTGCTGTTGTTGTTTGTTCTGTTGTTGTTTGTTGTCTGTTGTTGCTGTTATTGTTTATTGCTGCTGTTAATGCTTGTTGCTTGTTGCTGCTATTATTGTGTGTCCTTCAACTTTGATTTCTTCTTCGTCGAACGTTCAGACAGCAGCTACTGTTGCCCGTCATATGAGTGAAAATGCGTTGCGCTACCGTTAAACACCTGACAAGTCAGGCCCAGCACATCTGACCTCGGCGTAGGAGAAAATTGTTATCTTTTTAATCATTTCTGGGTGGGGAAATAGGCAAGAGAATAGACAATGAAATATTACAACCATAGATTCTACCACTTTCTATACGTAATACACCACATCCACACCACCACAACTTTCCACAGTCACTCTGCACATTCCTCACATTCTCCCTTTGAGATCTGCAAAATAAACACATTGATGTCTTTCTTTCAAGTGGCGGGATGATCGAAGCGAAAGTACACAGACTCCATGCGAGTCAATACTGTCAAACGCGCTCTTGATACTGTTTCGTTCGGTGGCCGGTTTTGTACGATGCTCGCTTCTTCTTGTGTTTCTGCTGTTCCTGCTGCTGCTGCTGTTGTTGCTGCTTGCCGCCTCTGTGCACTTTGAGGTTGTCGAAACGGTCCACGTGACTGCTTTTGCGGTCACGTGCAGGCGGCACGCACATGCGCAAAGGCAGGGACGTTTTGAGCTCCTCTCCTTCGCTGTAATCTTCATCATCTTCGGTAGAGGAGATGGGTGTTTTCCGCCTCGCCGCTGACAGAGAAAACACAAGAGTGTTGGCTTTTAAGGTGATGACAAGATTAGCTAGTTTGTGAGTCAGTCAGTCAGTGAGTGAGTGAGCTTAGGCGGGTGGGTTGGTTGGTTGGGCAATTGGTCAATGGAACAGTAACTGATTAACTATCGGTTACATCCTTAGTAAAGAAGCAAGTTGTTGTTTGATTGGGTGGTAGTTTGGTTGATTGATTGGTTGCTTGGTGAATGAGGGAGGGAGAAAGCAGGTGTGTCGGACTGTGGGTTGATTAGTTGGGTAGGTAGGTGAAAAGGTATGTAGGTAAATAGTTTGTGATTTGGTTCTATATGTATAGTCATTTTGTTAGTTAGTTAGTTAGTTAGTTAGTTAGTTAGTTAGGTACCTAGGTACTTAGTCAGTCAGTGAGTCAGCCAGTGAGTTAGCCAGTGAGTGAGTGAGTGAGTTAGTTTAGTTAGTACGTTCGTTAGTTAACTTATTTGTTTGTTACTCTGTTAGTTAGTTAGCTGTTAAATAGACAGTTAAATAGGTGATAAGGTAGATAGTCTGGTTGGTTAGTTAACTTGTTAGTTATTTAGATGACAGTGTGTGTGTGTGTGTGTGTGTGTGGTGTGTGTGTGTGTGTGTGTGTGTGTGCCTCAAAGTCCTTGGATGAGACTAAAACCGAGTCCCCTGTACAAACGCATGTAAAACATCTTGTGGTGGGAATGGATGACAAAATCTTATAAAAGCGCACACACACAAAAGGACTGGATGTAAAAAATATAGAGCATGTTAGTGCTTGTTTGATTATTCTTCGAATAAAAGAACACAAACAGTAAGATTGAAAATGAAAATAATAAAATAAAAAAGTCACTCACGTTTTGCTGAAGCTGATCTGCGACGATGATCGTTCTTTCGAGGCAACATAGGGGAGAGCACTTTGCATATTTTGTCCTTGGCCACAGACAGCGTGGATTTATCTCCCCCTGTTTGCTTTTGCTTTCCGTCACTTCCGTTTCCGTCCTTTCTGCTGCATGTCGGGATTGGTGGTTTCTCCACGTTGCTTCCTTGGTTTTCATGTGAGGTTTTCTGGAATAACACAAATGTTACCATCACCGTTAGCCAGCAATCCAGCCCTAGTCCCATTCTGTGTAGTTTATAATGTCTTGTATACAAGGATGACTGTTATCTATGGGCTTGTGGTGGTGGGGGGGGGGGGGGGGGGAGGAACTGTCAGTATAAATAGCATCCCCACCTTCAGGAGATTCTGTGGGAGGAACTCCCTCTTTTCTATCTGTCTCTTTGCCTCTTCTGCCTTGTTCTTTTTCTTTCTGTGTCTCCTTCTTGTCTATTTTCTGCCTTCCTGGTCCATTCTCCTGCCGTCTATTCTACAGAAGACTTAAAGTATAACAGTTCTCTCCCATGCTGAAGTCGGATGAGTTAGCTGGGCCTTACCTGTCAGGCGCTTGATAGCGGCAGCGTGACGCATTTTCGCTCATATGACAAGACAAGAGTAGATGCTGTTTGAGCGTTCGAGGAAGAAGAAAGAATACAAGGCTGTTCCGAAAAATGACTGGTTAATCTTTTGCTGTTGAGATTTTGCGTGTTCCCCAGCTTTACCCCATGGGGATAACCTAAAGATACAGACTCTGTCTCTTATCACACTGGGAGTCATTGGAATTAAAAGCACTATGAGAATTGCTGTATTCTCACCAAAGAGGCTGGGTTTTTTCTAATATTTCATAAAAGCAGCCACATTCGAGTTCGACGTATCTTTTCCTATTAAATGGAAGTGGGGTTGTATATCTGTGCGGGTGTACGAAAATCTCGGGGTATTTTGAAATAACACATTTCATAGTGCTTTCATTTCAAACTGACAGTGCTTTTATCTGCCCTTTCTTTGATTAAACACAATTTGAGAAATGAAAATATTTTATGATTGTTTGTGGGTTGAGGGTATTTGGAAACAACATTAAAACATCCACTGTCTCACAATACACAAGACGCCCTTTCAAATTCTTCCCTGGACTATCTGCCTCTGTATTCTTAGAATGCTTTGGATAAAATTACAAACTGACGTCCTGTGTTTGAACTCATGCAGAATATCTTCCATGTATGCTAGAACCTGTACTCCCTGTTGGAAGACTAGGCCATTTTTGCCGATGGGAAAAGATGACAAAATTTACAAGACTGCATGCACACAGGGACGGGATGTAAAAAGCACACGAACGCTTATTCCATCTGCCACGAAGAGAGAGAGAGAGAGAAGAGAGAGAGAGAGAGAGAGAGAGAGAGAGAGAGAGAGAGAGAGAGAGAGAGAGAGAGAGAGAGAGAGGCCATAGCCGAGTGGTTAAGACCATTTGACTTTAACCCCATGAATCCATGAAGTCGTGGGTTCGAATCTCGGCGGCGTCTGGTGAATTAGGGGTGGGGATTTTACCATCTCGAGTTTTTTTTTAAAGCAAACCTTTTTTTGGTTTTTATCTTTTTTGGTAACAAACCCCCGACCAGGTTTTAAACATTTTTTTAAAAAAAAAATCATGTTTTTTGGTGGGGTTAAGGGGAAACAAAAAAAAAATTTAAAGGGGGTACAAATACAAAAAAAAAAGGGGAAAAATTTTGGGCAAAATTTTGTATTTTGTTGAAAAAACAAAAACGGGGGGGAAAATAGAAAGAAAAAAAATGTAGTAGAAATGATTGTAAAAAAGCGCGATGAAGAAAATGAAAAATAAAGATTAGAAAAAAAAAAGGGATTTAAAATAGATAGAAAGAAAAAGCAGAAGAAGAAGAAGAAAAAGAGAAGAAGAAAAAAGAAATAAAAAGGAAGAAGAAGAAAGAAAAGAGAAGAAGCAATAGGCTCAGAGTTTTACAGCTGATTTTCCAATTGCCATAAAGGTCTTGGTTCTCTCGCGGCCTTGATAGCGGGGTTTAACATCTCGCCCCATTCCCAATGCGTTTGAGGCAAAAATATTATTGTTGCTGTTTACCGGAGTTTGGGCTTTCGCGTTCTGCTTAAAGATTAGGACGTTGTTTTTAACCCCTCGCTAAGGGGAGAGATCTTGAGGGGGGAAGCTAAATAGAGGGGTAATTGTTGTGCGGGGGGCCTATTGGTGGGATTTTAGTCGTGGTGCGCCCTGGGTGTTGAGTGGTTTGAGGGTTATGATGCTTGGTATTGTGGGGGGTGTGTTAAAAAAGGGGTTTGGGGGTGACGGTGTGGAGATGCGAGGGCGGGGTGTATGGGTGAGGAAAAAAGGGTGAAAAGTACATGTTGAAGAAGTAGAAGATTGAGATAGTAGAAAGGGGAAGGAAGTAGTGTAGTGAAGTTAGATAGATGGGGAAGATGTAAAAGAAGTGTGTTGAGGCAGAGAGTGATAGTAGATGGATAGTGATGGTGAGATAGATGTGAAGATGTAGATAAAAAAAGGCCTCAGGTTTCTCACCGACACCAGTTTGAAAAGAGGTTTTGGGATTCCCAAACGGCCAATGTTGGGAAAACAAACCGCTCCTTTTCCAGTGTGCAGCATATGATTGCCCGCATCGGGCTCGTCGGCTGCGGGAGCTTGGGTACTTCCCTTTGCTCGAGGGGAGGAATTCTGGAGGTGGAAGCGGTGGGGATGTTCTGGGCCGTGGAGCTGGGGAAACCTGAATGGTTGTTTGTTGTGCTGCTTGCAGCTGGTGTTGGTGGCTGTTTTTGTTTGTTTTGGCGATGGTATGGGGGGTATGAGTTGGGAGGGGGGTGACGGTGTGGTAACGATGCTGAGGCGAGGTTTGTATCTCACCGTTTGAGGTTGAAGAGTCCGAACAAAGGCCGTACTCACTGCTTCTTCGAAAGAGGGAGGAAATTTGGAGCAAGAGGAAGAGGAGGAGGAAGGAGTGGGGTAGTGGAGGGACGAAGAGGGGAGAGGAGGAGAGGGAGCGTAGGCGTTGAGTCATAAATCCGCAGGAGTCTGGGAATAGGACTCCCTGCTGGAGATACGGGGAGTGAACATGGTCTGTCACTGCTCCGCCTCCTTACACTCTGAAAACACACATGG
The DNA here is from genome assembly GCA_028751875.1 of Rapana venosa. Taxonomy (NCBI): domain Eukaryota; kingdom Metazoa; phylum Mollusca; class Gastropoda; order Neogastropoda; family Muricidae; genus Rapana; species Rapana venosa. The sequence continues at coordinate 51,906,742 of CM054149.1, read as the reverse complement.
TAATATAATTAAAGGTGTCCAAAACTTTGTGGTAGGGAGTGAGCATCAAGACCCAACTTCTCCAGGGCCAGCATATGAGTTGGCGCCCATCTCCTCCCTCGCTGCTTTACCTTCCTGCCCTAAAGAGCAGGTACCCATTTACAGCTGTGAACTGGGGACTGTACTGAAGCCAGGTCGCAACGGTCACCCATCCAAGTGTATCCACCCGACTGTAACTTATGGGAAAGCAGTGCTCTGACCACGAGCTAAATCAAGTACATCTGGAAAAAAAAGTCTACATGCCAATGTACCATTTGGCAATAAAGCTTGATTTTTGTCACAACACACACAAAAGCTTCATATAGTGATGGGACAATGAGGAAATACGGACGAACAGAAAGAAAGATATTGATGACAAAGACAAAACAAAAAAACACAAAAAACCAGAGTTACAGCAGCAGCACCACGCATCAACACCATCACCATACCACCAGTAGTCCCATAACAGCTTGAGAATAGCTACAAGTAAAAGTATCAACAAAGTATAGGGAAAAGTAGTACAGTAGCATCAGCAGTAGTTTAGTAAGAGTAGTAGTGAAGATGATGGCGACAACGACTATCTGCTGCTTCTGCTGCTGACGACGACAAACATGTGAGGGTGATAATGTTTGATGATGATGATGGTGATGATGGTTTGGTATGATTACCACACACGAGAAACTAATGACATTGGGGGAAACAACAATTTAAAGACATGCAGATTGTGAATACGAATACAATACTTTATCACTTACAACAAGAAACTCATAAGCAAAAGGGGATCCCCCAACCCCTCCCCGACCCCCAATTCTAAAAATGGTTTTTCTATAAACCGAAACAAACAAACAAACGCATAAACTTCTTTTAATGAGACAAATAAATCCAAAAAAAAAAACTATCACATTTAAAGGGAAATAATTACAAATAAGCCAATAGTGAAAAAACCCTTTAAAACCCATACTGTTTAAACTCCTAAAGGAATCTGTATTCGCTGACTGACTACTAAATTAAATAGATGTTCTTGTTTTGGTTGCTCTTTTGTTGTTGTTTTTTCCTTACAGAAAGTGCATTTTTTTTCAGTCCATTTACTGGTTTTGTCTCATTTATCATTGTACATTCGTTGACCCACAAATACGGTGACCGTCCGAGTTGACCCCTGGTTGGCTGAGGTCTTTATGCGAAATGACACAGAGCTGGCTTCAAATCGTTTTTATTTGTACCGGGTCCTCATATTTTAGCCTGAACTTTTTTTTGAGGGAGAAGCCCTGACATGCCCTATTTAATCGATGGGCTAAAACATATGCTAATTTGGTTGTGATGTGTCGGTGCATTTATTATTTAATTATTTATTTTTTTTTAACGGAAAAGGAATAAGCATTATGTGCTTTTTTTTACATCCAGTCCTGTGTGTAGGGGTTTTGTAATTTTGTCATCCGTTCCACCGGACAAATGCCTACTCTTCGAAAAGCGGAACAGGATTTAAGTGTCCCCAAGTGTTTGCGTACGTTCGCACACAGGCCTGGGTTTATATCTCCCCGAAGGATTTTGGGAGAGGGGAGTCGCACGACTTAACTTACGGGAAAATCGTGTGTTTAATCTGTGTGTGTGTGTGGGGTGTGTGTTTGTGTTGGGGGTTTTGTGTGTGTGGTGGTGTGGTGTGGTTGTGTGTATGTGTGTGTTGGTATCGTGGTGGCATGTGTTTGTGCGTCTGCGTGTTGTGTGTGTGTGTTTTTTGTGTGTGTGTTTGGTGTGTGTGTGTCTGTGTCTGTGTGTTTTGTGTGTTGTGTGTGTGCATGCTGTGTGTGAGTGCTTCTGTGTCTGCGCTGCGTGCGTCGTACGTTCGTGCGTGTGTGTGTGTTTGTGTGTGTGTGTGGTGCTGTGTGTGTGTGGTTGCTGCGCTAGCATGCGTTGGTGGTAGGTTGTGTCTGTCGTTTTTGTTTTTTCATTTTACGTCTTGCTCACTCTCAGTGATATTAGCGACTGTCTGTATGTGGTGTGCTTTCATAGGTGTGTGTGCTTTGCGTGGTTTTGTGTGTGTGTGGGTGGGTGCGGGCCCATACTGTTCGTGCGCGCTGCGAGTGGTGCGTGCTGTCTGTTTGGTGTGTGTATTGCGTTTTTCGCAGGTGCGGAGGTGTGTGAAAGTGTATGGTTTTTAATCTAAGTTGAAAACTGGACAGGTGATAGGCGATCTATTTCCTTGGTGGTGGGTGGCTGTGAACATTAAAATGGGATTGGGCTGAATATTTGAAGGTGCGGGTTTCATCACTTTTCTTCCAGGGGTGTGGTTGCTATTTTGTAATTAATCTCCTAGCGGAAGGGAGCAATGCAGTTTGTTTCAGGGCATGAAGGGTGGTTTTGGGTTTGGGTCTGTCCCGAAAAAATAATTAGATTTGTTGTTTTCTGTAAATTTAATTTTAAAATGGACATCTTAGGCTAATTGGTTTGTGAAGTAGAAAGTGGTTTAAAATGGTGTGTGTGTTTTGTGTGTGTGTGTGTGTGTTAAGGTTGTGTTGTTGGTGTGTGTTGTGTGTGTGTGGGGGTGTGTGTGTTGTTGTGTTTTCTTAACCCATAAAGATTGATTTATTTCTTATTTGTTTATGTTGGTTTGGTTTGTTGCATTTCACCACATTATACCGATGTGCTCTGTCTGGTCTCGGCTGTTTTCTGGCTGTGTCTCGGCGGGCTGTCTGGCTGCTGGAGGATGGATGGATTCTTCCTCTTCCTTCCTCCTTCTCTCTCCTCTCTCTTCTTCCTCTTCTTCTCACTCTCCCATGTCTTTTTATAAACAAATTTCCAACTTTTTGGTCGTTTTTCTTGTTGCTTCACTTTTCTGCCCTTTTCCCTTCCCTTTCCTTTCCCCCTTTCCGTCCTTTCCCTTTCCCTTTTCTTTTACTTCTTTCTTCCTTCTTTTCTTTCCTTTTTTCTTTCTTCTATCGTCTTTCTTTTTTTCTTCTTTCTTCTCGCCCCTTTCTCTTCTTCTTTTCTTCTTTTTCTCTTCTCCTCCTACTTTTCTTCTCTTCTTCTTTTTCTTCTTCTTCGCAATTCCTTCTCCTCCTTCTCTTCTTTCTCTTCGAAATTCTTCTTCTCCTCCTTCTTCTCCTCTCTCCCATCCCACTTCCTGTATCTTCTTCCTCTTAACAAACCGTCACCGCGTCCGAGTTAAACATCACTTTTGCATAAACCTCCCACACCCGGCTTACAGAACAACTTACTTCCCCCTCCACATATCATCATCTTCATCATCATCATCATCATCATCAAGAGCAACCTCACGTCCTGTTTTATCGTACGTACTCCTCTCCCTCCCCCGCCCTACCAAAAATAGCACAGAAACTATCCCCCTTGAACGATAACATCCGTCAGACATAAGATTAGCTCGAAACAGAACAGTCACGGAAGTGGCCTGGAATAAGACTGAAACTATTTCTGCATCAGTATAGCGGTATGGTGGGCGTAATGCCCACTTTACACGATGTAATAATTGCCGTTTTACACGATACGAGAGCGCCGTTCGATTTGAAAGGAGATAAATGCTGTCCTTTGCCAGTTTTGGAGTTACGAGCTTCTTGCGTGGAACAGGGATGATTGACATGTTCGTTTGTGGTTGGGGGAAGGTTGTGGTCGTGGTTGGTAAGCGTTATGTGTTTGTGGTGTGCTAGTCCTTTGGTCCTTAGCATGCAATCTTGAGGACTACAAGAGTAGGAAGTGTGAGCGGGTAGGGGCTATTCGTGATAGCGGATGTCGAAACTGATGTAACAAAACAGTGTGGTGTATTTCAGTGAAGTGTTAATCAGGGGTTGTGTAGGATGGAATGTTTGTGTGTGGTGTTGGGGGGGGGGGGGGGGGGGAGGGGGGGGTGCAAATTCCTCACCTAGTCAGACTTCATAGGATTTTTCTTTTTAAAAAAAGAGAATGTTGGTTTGTTATGTTAGGATATTGTGTCCCCGGCTGGAATACAATCTTAGCACATTTTTTCCCCCCTCCTTCTTCTCATTCTTTTTTTTTTTTTCTTTCTTTCTTTTTTTCTTCTTTCTTCTGCTTCTGCTCTCTTCTTCTTCTTCTTCCTTCTTCTTCTTCTTCTTCTTCCTCTTCTTCTTTTTCTTTTTGCTGCTGCTGCTGCTGCTGCTGCTGCTGCTGCTGCTGCTGCTGCTTCTTCTTCTTCTTCTTCTTCTTCTTCTTCTTCTTCTTCTTCTTCTTCTTCTTCTTTTTCCCTTCTTCTTCTTCTTTTTTTCCCTTCGCAATTCTTTGCAATTTTTCTTCTTCTTCTTCTTTTCTCTTTTCTTTTCTTCTTCTTCTTCTTCTCTTCTTCTTCTTCTTCTTCTTCTTTCTTCTTCTTCTTCACAATTCTTCTTCTTCTTCTTCTTCACAATTCTTCTTCTTCACATTCTTCTTCTTCTTCTTCACAACTCTTCGTCTTCTTCATCATCATCATCATCTTCTTCTTCTTCACCACCATCATCATCATCGAACACTGAGGCAACAGTTATTTTTGTCTGTAGCTGTCATAATCATGAGTGAAAACTGCGTTGCGTTATCGTTCATTAAGCGCTGACAAGTCAGACCAGCAACATACGACTTCAGCCTGAACCACCATTTTCCACATAAAAAGCATAACAACAAACTGAAAGGTATTTAAAATTTCTGTTTTCAAATTTTATTTTATACCACTTTAAGTCACGGCAGATTTCTCTACGTGAAATTCGGGCTGTTCTCCCCGGAGAGAGCGCGTCGCCACAAGAGCAGCGCCACCTTATTTTTCCTGTCCGCATGTTCGCTTCCCTATCAGAGTGGCTTTTTCTACAGAATTTTGCCAGGTACAACTCTCTTGTTGCCGTGGGTTCTTTGACGTGCGCTAAATACTTGTATAACATACGCGACGTGGATTTATCGTCTCACCCAAAAGACTAGCACCCAGACCACCACTCATGGTCTAATGAAAGGGGAAGGGGGAGTTTCGGGCTCAAACGGGGATTGAACCACCACCACACACTATGAATCTGGACTTTTGGCTTTCTAGACAGGTGCGTTACCTCTAGACCACTGATCCACGGTACACCTTGGCCTTTCTCTTAGCTGACATCAACAACAGACACACCTTTCACCCAGTGCCGTGCCATCCACTCTCTGGTAGAGGTGATAACAAGGGTCAAGTCAAGGTGATGTCCGGGCAACTGCCTCTACTACCAGTATGTTCTTTCGAGCCAGAAGGCCCATAGAGCCGGAGCTTATCCCGGTTTCTGTAGCGTTAAGCGAACTGATGGTTTTTCACCACCCCTGTGACAGGACGCTAGTCTGTCGCCAGATACTTCCCCAGCAGAGCTGGTACCCACTTGTACACCTGGGTGGAGTGAGGAAAATAGGAGTAAAGTGTCTTTCCCAAGGACACAACACCGAGCCGAGCGGGGATCGAACCCGACCTCTGGATCACGAGTTGACCGCCTAAACCACTCGACCACGGTGCCCCCCACTCTACTACCAGGCAGTAACAGAAATCCTCTTCGCCGGTAAACATGTCAGGCGAGTCATTTGATCGCCTGCAGAATCTCCATTTCCGATATTTTTTCATCAAGGCCACAGCCCCTTATTGTAGAAGGTGGTATTACAAGACAATGTTGACAAGACAATGCTGACAAGACACGAGCATCCGTATTGATTAACAATCTGTTGTACACTTGCATCGTCTTTTAAATGCTTTGTACAAAAAATATTATATTATATGCTTATTCAGTTTCATAACAGCACTTTCATTTGTTGGTGACATTAACAATACAGAGAGAGAGAGAGAGGGGGGGGGGGGGGAGGGAGAGGAAGGAGAGAGGGGGAGAGAAGAAGAAGGGGCGGGAGGGAGATAGATAGAAATACATAGAGACAGAGAGGGGGCAGAGACAAAAGAGAGAGGGGGGGGGAGGGAGATAGAGAGAGAGGGGGAGAGAGAAGAGAGAGAGTGTTTGTGTGTGTATGTATGTATAAAAGCTTGTGTATGTGTGGTGTTTGTGTGTTTTGCGTGTGCGTGGGTGCGTGTGTATATGTATGTGTGTGTGTGTACGCGTACGCGTGTACACGCTTATGCAAGCGTGCGCACGCTTGTGCATGCTCGCTAGGTATGTTTGTCAGTACCGGCAGGCAGGCATACCTGCCCTCAACCTAAAATGTATGTATGTTTTCTTCGTAACATAGCTCATAGCCCTACCCGTCTGTCTGTTTCAGTGCTTGCTTGTCAGAGAGCGGACTGGCCTTGAGTGGAACGATTTGCCACGGAAAACTGAGAGAAGTGGAGGAAGCTGGCTGCAAAATCTTCAGTGGTGCCCCCAAAAGTCTACAAGACAACGGGA
>CM054149.1:51872892-51897892 GCA_028751875.1 Rapana venosa | reverse complement strand
CCAAATAAAGGGTTATTCAGTGACAAAAGTAAAACAAGCTTAATTGCTTGAAAAAATTCGTACAATTACAACATTGCTGATTTCAAACCAAACGCGAGATGAAGATTTCGAGTACAAAAAATTGTCGCAGTTTTAGAAAAAGATAAAACGAAATATTAAAACACCACTTGACAACAAGAAAAGCGCCTAGCGTCCACAAAGAAAGTAAATCACCGTGACAATACAGACTTGTGAGAATCAAGCCACTTTCACAGAACTGGAATGAAGCCTGCAGAAGGGGACATCAATTACTCTACCAAACTTTTTTCTTTAGGAAGCAGACGACAAGTTTTCATTCAAACTTGAAATCAATCGTAGCAGACGTTAAAATCCTAGCGCGATGCACAAGGACGGTCGCTAGCTGCTGACAACTTGTCAATACCACACTGCTGTCTGCTGCAGCTGCTGCTGTGCTACTACTGCTAGCCTACACACCAGCAACTGCTGTTGCAGACGACCTGCCACACGGCTGCAAGAGCACTTCTGGCACCAGGGTGGCTGGAGGAGAGAGAGAGAAGAGAGAGAGAGAGGAGAGGGAAAAGGGGGAGAGAGAGAGAGAGAGCGTGCAGCCCAATAGCTGGGTGCTTGCAGACAGGCAGAAATGGCATGGCAAAATTCCCCACGCTGTGGTAGAGCTGTCCCTAGGCTTGCGGCGTGTATGTGACATGTGGGGGGTTCAGAACTGATGGTGTGTGTTGTGTGTGTGTGTGTGTGTGTGGTTTTGTGTGTGGTGTCAGTGTGTGTGTGTGTGTGTGTGTGTGTGGGGTGTGTGTGTGTGTGTGTGTGTGTGTGTGTGTGTGTGTGTGTGTGGTGTGTGTGTGTGTGTTTGAATTTGAAGTATGAGGGGGAATTATTATAAGTCCAGAAATATAATGAGTTCTTTATGTTTTTTTCTTTTTTCTTTCTGTGCTTTTCTCGTTTTTTTTTCTTTCTTATCTTCTTGCCTTCCTTTTTTTCTGTTGATTTCTATGGTTTTTTCCATTCTTTCTTTCTCCTGAATTATTTTTTTTGGGTTTTCCCCTTTTTTGTACACTTCTCCCCCCCTTTCCGTCTTTTTTTCTCGACTTTGTACTTTTCAGGGCTTCTATTTTTTTCTTTCTTTCTTCTTATCTTTCTTTTTTTTTTTTTTTCTTTTTTTCTTTCGTTCTTTGCTTGTTTTTTGTTATTCTTGTTTCCCTTCTTCATCCTCTGTCTTATTTTTTGTCTACATTTTTTTTCATCTACATCTTGGTGTTATTTGTTTTCGTTGTTTTTAATCTTTCTTTATTTTTTCTGTCTGGCTTTCTGTTTCCCTTTTTTTCCCATCTTTGTTTCTTTCTTCTCAACTTCTTTCATTTTGTCTGTCTCTCTCTCATTCTGTCTGTCTCTCATTCTCTCTTTCCCCCTCTCTCCTCTCTCCCCTCTCTCCTCTCTTCTTCTCTCTCTCTCTCTCTCCTCTCTCACTCTCTCTCGTATAATTATCTGCTTTTCTTTTTATAACCTATCTCTGCACAGTTGCGGCCTCTCCCCCTCCTCCTCCTCATTCATCATCAAAAACATCATCATCATCATCATCATCATCATCATCTTCTTTCTTCTTTCTTCTTCTTCGCAATTCTTCTTCGCAATCTTCTTCGCAAATCTTTTTCGCAATTCTTCTTCGCAATTCTTCTTCGCAATTCTTTCCCTTTTTTTCTTCTTCGCCCCAAATTTTGCCTTCGCAATTTTTTTTTCGCACTTTAGATCTGCCAAAAGCTTTTTTTGTTCCTTCCTTCCTTCATTCCTTTCCCTTTCCCTTTATTACTTCATTCCGCTTCCTTCCTTCCTTTTTTATCATTCCTTCATTATTCCCCTTCACTTCACTTACCCTTCCTTCCTTCATTACTTATTCCTTCTTCCTTCTTCCTTCCTTCATTATTCTTCCTTCATTCAATCCTTCCTCCCCTTTTTCCCTTTCCCTTTATTACTTCCTTCCTTTCCTTTATTATCCTTCATTATTCATTCATTCATTCCTCCTTCCTTTCCCTTTTTTCTTCCTTCCTTCCTTCTTCTTCCTTCCCTTTATTCATTTATTCATTCCTTTCCCTTTATTCATTATTCCTTCCTTCCTTCCTTCATTACTTCCTTCCTTCATTCATTCCTTCCTTCCTTCTTTCCTTCCTTCCTTCCTTCATCAATCATTCCTTCCTTCTTTCCTTTCTTCCTTCCTTCCTTCCTTCCTTTATTCATTCATTCATCTATCAGCACAGCCATGGCCCAGTCTCTGTGTTCACTGTCAGGCAGGCGGACAGAAGCAGCCACAGTCAGACAAGACTGGCCAGACTATTTACTGTGCAGGGCAGGGCAGTGCAGTGCAGGGCAGGGCAGGGCAGGGCAGGGCAGGGCAGTGCAGGGCAGGGCAGGGCAGGGCAGGGCAGGGCAGGGCAGGGCAGGCTTCCCTGCCACTTCAGGCCCATTCAGCCATTGTCCTCATCTGAGACCTCCAGGATAATCCTGCGAGTCTGGAGATGACTTAGGCACGGATGGGAACTTTAGATGATTGATTAGACTTGACTTGACTTGACCAAACTTGATTTGTCTTTTCAAAAAAACACCTTGATGTGATGGTTTGATTTGACTTGACTTAACTTGTCGTGGCACAACCAGATAAACGATGAAGTCCTGATTTTTTAAAAACTTGACCTGACCTGACCTGATTTGATTTGGCTTGACTGGGAGATGGGATAGCTCAGTGGTCAGAGCACTCGCTTTCCCCCAGCCAAGGTAAGCAGCATCCAGCGTGGTTACCACTTGGATGGGTGACCGTTGCGTGCCTTTGGCTTCAGTACAGTTCCCCAGTTCACCCAGCTGTAAATGGGTACCTGCCTCTTTAGGGTCAGGGAAGGTAAAGCAGCGAGGGAGAGGAGATGGGCGCCGCCCTCAATATGCTGGCCCCTGGAGAAGCTGAGGTCTCTGATGCCTCGCTCCCCTACCATCACGTAGGTTATGGGAACACCCCTTTTACCTTGACCTGACTTGACCCCACTTGACTTAAATAGACTTGATTATGTCCTCATTTTGTTTTTTGTTTTTGGGTTATTCAAAACTTTTTTCAAATGTGACCTGCCCCCATTTGACCTAACTTTTCCTCATCTGACTTGATTTGTTCTGCTGAGATTTTTTACCCGATCTGACCTAATCTGACTTGGCTTGACTCGATTTGACTTGACTTGATTCCTTTTTGTCTCGTAACTTCTTTAGGCTGGGGCCACTCCTGATGCTTCCTTGCCAGGTGTTTGTTGTGTTGGCTCAGTCAGTCACTAATCCCTTGGTCTGTGCGCTCAATCCCTTCAGAGCTGTGCGGGACTGACGGCAGGCTGTCCCAATCTGGACCTTTTTCATGTCTGAGAGGGAGAGGGGGGGGGGAGCAAAGGCGTGGGTGCATCGTCTGCAAACTTGTCTGGAATGTTATTCTGTCGGAATGCATAATATTTCTGTTGGAATTCTTCTTCTTCTTCTTCTTCTTTTTTCTTCTTCTTCTTCTTCTTCTTCTTCTTCATAACCATCATCATCATCACATCATCTCCTGCGCCTCTGCTTCTGCTGCTGCTGTTGCTGCTGCTGAGTTGCTGCTGCGGCGCTGGGTCTAAATGGAATTTTATGTAGTGTTAATCTTGCAAAACACTCGCTTTCCCCATGCCAAGTTAGCAGGGGGTCGAGGGGTGGTTCCCGTGGATGGGAACCGTTTGCGCGCCTTGGCTTCATACAGTTCCCCAGTTCCCCCGCTGTAAATGGTACCCGCCTCTTTAGGGTCAAGGAAGGTAAAGCAGCGAGGGAGAGGAGATGGGCGCCGCCCTCAATATGCTGCCCCTAGAGAAGGGAGGTCTCTGACGCCTCGCTCCCCTACGACCTTATAGGTTATGGGACTCCTTTACCTTTTTTTTTATATCTTGCAAAGATAAATCAAAGCGCTTGCATTCATCCTATACTTACACAGCCGTGCAACCAAAGAAATTAATAGCTTAAATTAAACAAATTCAAAAGCACATACACACACATACACACGCACGCACACGCACATACAGGTTATACGCTTTATCAGAGTTATGGGATTTGTGTTGTTGAAGGCAGGGACAGTTCTGAGATGAAACAGGAGGGGGAAATCTTAGGTTTGCAATAAATATGTCTTGAGGCTAAATTTAATAGTGTCATAAGTAGGCTTTTGACGAAGAGAGAGGGGGAGGCATTCCAGGTCGATGGGCCAGAAATAGAGAAAGAGCAACGTCCGACAGTGGACTGGTTGAGTCTAGGTATTCGTAAGCACAAGTATCTGCAGCAGAGCGGTGGGAACGAGGAGTGTGTAGGAGAAGGCATTCACTGAGGTAGGAAGGTGCTGTTTTGTGGAGACATTTGTAACAGAGGGTACTGATCTTATAGTTTACTCTCTGTGGCACAGGCAGTCAGTGGAGAGATCGCAAGAGATGGGTAATGTGCTCAGATTTGCTCTTTCTGGGGACTAGTCGAGCAGAAGAGTTTTGTATATGTTGAAGGGAGTGGATAAATGATACCGGTGGACCAGCCAGAAGAGAATTGCAAAAGTCCAGACGTGAAAGAATGAGAGATGTGACAAGTTTGGATGTTGCATCTGTGGACAGGTACTTTCAAATTGCACTAATAAGCCGTAATTGATAGTAGTTTCGTGGTAGATATTCTGTCAGAATTTGGTAAGCCATTTTGTCTGGAGTTCTTCAGGTTTTTTGTTCGAGAATTCTGGCTTTTTGTCTGGAATGCTTCGTTTTCATTAGTTTTATGTCCATTCGCTACAAGATGATTTAGATAAGTGTACATTCACGTTAAGTAAGTTTATATTTTACCACTTTCAGTCATACCAAATTTTTCTTCGTGAGATTCGGGATATTTTCTTTCGGGAAGATCGCGTCGCCATAAAAGCAGTGCCACCCTTTTCATTTTTTGGCTTTGTTTGCAAGGGTCATTGTTTTCGTAGAAAAAAACCCTGCCTTTTTCTACAGAAACTTACTAGGAATAACTCTCTTGTTGCCATAGCTTCTTGCAATGTATGCTAAATCCGTATTAAACACGGGATGTCGATTTATCGTCCTATCAAGTAAAATTCTTTATTAAAAGATAAAAATTTAAGTACATGAATAAGCATACACGAAACCATCCAAATCATAATCACATTCAAGATTGCGTTCATTTCGCAATTCAAAACAACCGACCACGAAGAAAAAAAAATCGCCCTCCCAAAATGAGAGACTATCACCACAAGCACCTTTCAATGTGTATTGCATAGGGAGCATTTCAGGCTCAGCCAGCCGTCAAGCCGTGACTAGTCATTGTCTAGGCAGGGGCGTTATCCTCAAGACCACCGCTCCTTCCATCATGCTGAGCTCCCTGGAATAACCTCCTTGGCCTCTCCAGTGCAACGTAAGGGGAGAAAACCGCTTGGAGTCACGATTTCGAAGAGAGTCCGTGCCATCCTAGTGAATAATCAATGTGCTCGTGATGTGAGTAATACATCATTACTTCTCCACAGGCAGCAATATCATCTTGCTACAAACGAGCATGTATGCATACGAACTTGCAACCTTGTGTAAAATTGTACAAACACGTGTGTACACTAATGTTGTGGTCATAAAGGAATCTGTACTCGTCTTGCGAGTATATGGCAAATGGTGTTATTGCTGATGTGCAGTGATACGCATAGTTAGGCGTATGTTTGTATGACAGCTTAGTGAGCACGCGATCACGCGTGCATGTATGTTCACAAGAAAGAATGCGCGTAGGAAGGCAGGTGTGCACTCATGTGCGAACTTGTGTGCGGCACTCAAGCGATTCGCATACAAGAATAAACAAACAAACCGCGCCACGCACCTCGCAACCCCTAAACACAACAATCACCCCCATCCCCCTCACCAAAACAAATTACCGCCTATCCCATCCCCCAACCCCCAACACAATCACACAACCAACCCCCCCCACAACACACAGCACACACACCTCACCCACCCCCCACCACCCCAAAACCACAACCCCCCAACCCCACCCACACCACACACACACACACACCCCCCACACACACACACACACACACCACCACACACACCACAATCACCCTCCCCCCCCACACCACACACAATCATCCCCCTCACACACCAACACACACAGACACAGACCACACCCCGCCACCCTTTATCACCCCCCCCACACACACACACCAACACCCGCACACACACACACACACACACACACACACACCACCACCGATATTATTGGTATCAAGAAGCAGGAGGAAAACATGGAGAGAGAAGCGGGGTGAAAACAAAAGGTGGTTGACCAGTGTAGCCAGTTGGTCTGAATTGGGGGCTGTTTGTCCGCTCCTTTGTCAAAGCGAAAGCCATAAATCACACAAACCACACACCCACACACACACAACAACACACACACCCCACACACACCCTACACCCAACCCCACACACCCACACCCACCCCAGGCACACACACACACACACACACAACACAAAACCACCGCAACAACCCCCCCCGCACCCCCCCAAAACACCCACCCACCCACCACCGCAACACAACAAATCCCGATACACCCCCCCGACCCCCCCCCCCCCCCCCCCCCCACATCGCACCGTCCAACAAAACATTAAACAATCACATCTTAACTCTTCTTTTTGTGCCCCGTGCCCTCCCCCCCCCCCCCCCCCCCACAAACAAAACCTTACACGCGCATGCACGAAGGGGGCAACACGTACAACACCACTCGCGCGCCGCGCACAAAAACACACCTAACACCACTCACACACAAAACACACATCCCCCACCCCACTCTCTCTCTCACGCAAATAATAAGGAACACACACACAGCAAAAGGAACACACTTAAAAAAACACATTCCACACCCCAACACCACACAAACACACACAGAGGTCAGGTATCGTTTTCAGTTCATGTGACGTTAGTGGGCGTTAGTTTTGCCGGGTGCTGATCGATGACACACTTTTACCTGCTGATCTGTCAGCCCTGCCTTTGTCACTGCCTCCACCACCTCCACCACCTCCACCACCAACACCAACACCAACCACCACCACCAACCACCATCACCATTATCTTCATTACCATCACTATCACCACCACCAGCATCTTAATCATCTTCATCACCATCACACCACTACCACCCCTATCTTTATCATTTTCATCACCATATTTAGATGATGATCATCATCACCATCATCATCACCATCACTCTCGTAATTTCTACCACCTTCACCACCACCACAACTATCCTCATCACCACCCCCACCACCATTACCACACCACCCCCCAACATCATCATCATCATCATCATCATCATCATCATCATCCCCACCACCACCACCCCCACCACTACCACCACCACCATCACAACCACCTCACTCACTCTCTTGATTTCCCAGCCCTGTGGGGGGATGCTGTGCGGTCTATCAGCATAAACAGCACACCCACCTTCTGGAAATTCTGTCAAGTCAAGCGAAAACCACTTTAATCATCCCATGAAGAGCAATTACAAAACTGACAGGCACATTGATACGTGTCACTATTTCGAAAGATACACGAAAGCTACATTTCATACTGGTATAAACATTCCGAGATAATTTCAAATAAAAGTATCACAAAACACACGCACACGCACACACACACACACACACACACACACACATTCCACGATATTTCCAAGATAACGTGTGTGTGTGTGTGTGTGTGTGTGTGTGTGTGTGTGTGTGTGTGTGTGTGTGTGTGTGTGTGTGTGTTCTATTTCATTTTACATCTCTTCACAAAATGTGATATTAGAGACATAACAAAACATTCAAAATGGCGGGATGAGAGAAGAGGGAGAGGGGAAGGGGGCTTAATTACTAAATCTATAAAGAACAGTTAGAAAAATGTAAATATAATGAATTCTTAAGTACAGAACAGTAAAAATCCCAATTTCTAACAGAATCTTACAAATGAACAATAACACTATTTGTAACCAATAAGAGAACATGTAATCCACAGAATGTTAATGAATGTAAAGTCCAGAATAATCATAATAACGAATCAAGTCTTCTGAGCGATAACGTATTGGAAACATACCTCAGAAAAGGATCACTGAATATCGGCGATGACGATGATGAGGTAAAAACAGGTATGTATCTTTTCAGCATACTGCATATCAATATATGATCAACACTTATACTATGGTCACATAATTATGCAAGAGACATGTCCGATATCATCATCATCAATGCCTTTGTGCCTTATTGGCACGTAGGGCAGCAACAAATGTTCTCCACTCCTGTCTGTCCTGGGCCAGCTTCTGAATGGTTCCCCAGGTATGTTGGAAGGTCTTCAGCTCTGTTTCGACAGTCCGATATATTTTGTCTTAAAACAGTTCAGTTTCCATATGCAATCCAGGGAAATGATTTGTTTTACACGGTAAAAATCGGTTTTATATGTTTTAACAAAAGACTCACATTTTATCATCTCTTCATGTACAATTAGACAACAAAGTCTCTATTTTCACACAGTAATAACTTCTGTCGTTGGAATAACTTTTGCAATGATTTTTTTGCACGATCTGATATCAGCAGTCTTTGTAGAAGTACTTTCGTTTAACGTCTTCTCACATGTGCACGTTTTCTTGCCTGCGTGCATAATGAGTGTGTGTGTGTGGGGGGGGAGGGGGGGGCGTGCGTACGTGCGTGCATGTGTGTATGTGTTGTTGTTGGTGTGTGTGAGTGAGTGTGTTGTGTATGTGTGTATGCGCACGCACGTGTGTACACCAATATGCATGCATGTGTGTACGTGCAGGCGCACATAGGTATACGTGGGTTCTCCGCTAGTGTTTACAGAGAGTGAATTATTGAGGGTGGGAGAGTTGTGAGGAAATCAGCGACTGGGCCCACAGCATAATTCATGACACGTACATACATGCCCGCAACCCCGGCCAGTATCGATTCTTTCCTTTGCTTACTGTCTCTCTGTGCTTGTCTGTCTGTCTGTCTGTCTGTCTGCCTGTCTGTCTGTTTCTCTATCTATCTATCTATCTATCTATCTATAATAATAATAATAATAATATATGGAATTTATATAGCCTGAATCTATCTATCTATCTATCTATCGAGCTATCTGTCTCTCTGTCTGTCTGTCTGTCTATCTATCTATCTATCTATTAATCGATCTATCTTTCTATCTATCTATCTATCGAGCTATCGAGATCGATCGATATCGATCGATCTATCGATCTGTCTGTCTATCGATCTATCTATCTATCTCTGTCTATCTATTTGCCTGCATGTAAAAGTATGTAATGTATGTATAATTTTGTATGTATTAAAGTATGTATGTATGTATGTATGTATTTTTATCTATCTATCTATCTATCTATTTTTCTTTTCCCTTCTGTCTGTCTGGTCTGTCTATTTTCCGGCAAATGAATGTATTAGTAAAGTATGTGGTATGTACTGTCTATCGTCTATCTATTTATCTATTTCTATCTATCTTCTATCTATCTATCTATCTATCTGTCTATCTATTTTTATCTATCTATCTATCTGTCTATCTATCTTTCTGTCTATCTATTTAACTATCTATCTATCTGTCTATCTATTTTTTATTTTGTCTATTTATTTAACTATCATTTATCTGTCTATCTATTATCTATTTATCTTTTAATTTTCTATCTATCTATCTGTCTATCTATTTATCTATCCCAATCACTAAACTGTCTATCTATTCTATCTATTTCTATCTTCTATCGCTATCTATCTATTCTATTTTGTCTTTTTCTTCTATCTATCTGTCTGTCTATTATTATCATCTATCTGTCTATCTATTCTATCTATCTATCTATCTATCTATTTCTTCTTAATACTTTCTTCTTTTTTTTTCCCCTTTCATCTGTCTCTATTTCTATCCATCTTTTTTTATCTTTGCCCCCCGTTGTTGTTGTCTTTCTATTATGAATTATCATCACCACAAGACACGCCACATTAATTTTATCTTTTTTCCCCTATTTGGTTTAGACTTTAACGTGTGCCGGGCTCTCTCTTGTTGCCGTGTCTTCCTTTTGGTTGTGCTGGCCCGGGCCTTGGTTTTTGTTCGTGGAAAGCATCACCCAAACCCCACCAAATTTTTTTATATTTGGGGGCTGTTTAACAAACCCCGGACAACTCCTTTTCATGTCCTGGTTACCTTTCTCCAAATACCTGCAACGGCCTGGGTTTTTGTCGGCGAGCTGCCCCCCTGCTGGTTTGGGGGGGTTGGAAAAAAGGTGAATTTAATTTTGATTTATTTATACTTTGTTGGTTGGTGGTGTTTGTTTTTTTTGTGGGGTGTTGGTTTTGTTTTTGTGTTTGTTGGGGAAAAATTCCTTTAAATGGGAAAGGGTTTTAAGCTCCCAAGTGTTTTTTCCGTCCCCCGGGTTCGTTTTAAAGTCCTTATCCAAGGAAATGCCATTTTTCGATGCAAACAGGAAAGGGCGAAAAGGTTTTGGGGTCGAACCCCAACCTTAAGGTTTGAACTTTGTTTTTTTCAAAAGAAAAACGGGCTTAACCCCCTCGGAGGGGGGCCCTCCACCGACTTCCTCTGTGTGTGTGTGTGTGTGTGTGGTGTGTGTGTGTGTGTGTGTGGTGTGTGTGTGTGTGTGTGGTGTGTGTGTGTGTGTGTGTGCGCGCGCGCACGCGCGAGTGTGTGTGTATGTGTGTTGTGAGTGTGTGTGGTTGAGTTTTTGTGTGGGTTTGCGTGAGTGTGGTGTTGTGCGTGCGTGCGTGGTGTGTGGGATGTGTAAGTGCATGCGTTTATGTTTGTGCGTGTAAGTGTGTGTGTGTGTATATGTGTGTGTGTGAGTGTTTGTAAGTGTGTATGTGTGTGAGTGTTCTTCTCATTAGTTTAATGTCCATGACGTTCCTCTTCTTATCCTTCAAGCCACCCATCTGCCTCCTACACCCATCAGCCCATAACTATTCTAGCCTGCCTGCACACTTGCCATGGTAAGGCATGCTCTTGTGTGTGGTTTCGTGGAAGCTCCCTAATTAACACCTCACCTTCACCTATCCCGTAGTCCCATGGACCGTGGAGGCACTACTGAAGATTTTGCAACCAGCTTCCTCCACTCCCCGCGGTCCTCTGCTTTCTGTAGCAAATCGTTCCACTCAAGGCCAGTCCACTCTCTGATGTTGTCTTCCCATCGTTTTCTCTGTCTGCCTCTTCGTCTCCCTCCTTGTACTGTTCCCTGTAGGACAGTCTTGGCCAGTCCACATGTTGGTGTGACGTGCCCATTAATTTTTTCAGTGTGCGTCTTTCACTGAAATCAGGAGCATTAGTGGCAGTTTACCTAAAAAAAAAACCCAACAAAAAACCCACAACATAAGCACAGTTGCGGGAAAAACTTAGAGAAAAAAAACCGATGGGGATACTGATTATGACTGAATGACGAAAGAAGAAGAATTTGAAAATAATCCCAATGATTTGAAGAATTTGGAGAATTTGAAGAAATTTTAAAAAAATGAAAGAAAACAGCTTGGAAGAAAATTTCGAAGAAATGTGGGGAAAATAAGAATTGCGGGAAGAAGAATGCAAAGATGGGGGGAAGAATGGCGAAGAAAGGGGAAGGGGGAGAAGGAAAAAGGAAAAAAAAAAAAAACAACAAAAACAAAAACAACCAAAAAATAGTATTAAAGCAACCATTACAGCACAAAAACGACCACCACCACAGCAACAATAACAAGGACAATAAACAAGACTGAAAGAAACTTCGAAGAACTTTAACAAAATAGACAAATAAACAGAGCTCTGACCCCCCCCCCCCAAAAAAAAGCAAACAAACAGTTAACCAACCAAAAAAAACAAGACAAACAAAACAAAAAAAAAAAAAAACAATCAAAACCTGCTCTTTCTCTAATTGAACCATATCGCACATGTCATATTTTAAAACAAAAACATCGGTGACATTTCAGGTTTAAAAACAACCACATAGTATGCTTACACCCAAAAAGCCAAAAAAAAGAAAACCTATAAGAATAAACACACACACACACCCAAACCACACACACACACACACACACACACACACACACACAGAGCATTTTTCTCAGGAAGTACAGCAACGCCAGAACTCGCCTTTGACCTAATTCTGTCAGAGACAAGACATCGTCAACTTTGCATGAACGTCATAGCCTGGGTTAATTTCAAAACACTGACGTGCGATGAACGCAAGCACTACAGTCGTTTGTGAATATTTCTGTCTGAAGATGTCACCGCCATGTCACAGACATGCCCTAGCTCTGACGTCACACACCCGGCATTTGGGGTTGATTTTTATTTATTTTTATTGTTTTAAAGACGGGAGAGAGGGTGAGGATGGTATTGATATGACAGCAACTCTGTCATCGTCAGACGGTGTGAAAAGTGTGGAGGATGGTTGTTTTTTCCTGTAGTATCTGTCTCTTTCTCCCCTCCTCCTCCCCTCCCCACCCCCTTGACTTCATGATGGGCTTGAAAGCACGTGCCAGGCTTTTTTTTTCCTCATGAGTGGCTTTTTACTTTTTGTTCATCATAAATCTTTTCTTATCATCATCATCATCCCCTCAATCATCATCATTTATCATTGTCAAACAAAGTCAAATTTTAATCCATTCAGAAAGACAAATTATATTTCCAAGTTTCTCTGCCTAAATCTATAAAATCTCTGTTCAAACCCCCACCTTAAATCTTCTTGATCTTCAAAAACAAGCCCTCTTCCTACACCCACAGCCTGTCTGAACTTCCCTCCATTTTTCTTCCTACTTTTCAGATAAAGTCCGCAACATTCGCTCCAGACTGGATCAGATTCATTTTTCCCCCGCCTGCACCTCCTGATTCCCCCGTTCACTGGCACTCCTCTCTTTTTCCTTCATCCCACAAAACGAAAGCGAAATCACAACAATTCTGAAAGAAATGACGATTAATCATGCGATCTTTATCCCATACCTGCCTGTCTTCTCACAATGCCCACAACTTGTAAACCCCCTTCACCGAAAATAGTAAACTCATCTCTTTTGTCAGGAAATTTTTCCCTTAGCTCTTAAAAACCCCAAAAATCACACCTCTACTAAAAAAAGATGACCGAATCCCAACATTCTAAAGAATTACAGACCTGTCTCTAACTTACCTTTCATCTCCAAAGTACTTGAAAAAGTTGTTCTAAAACAACTCAACAACCACCTTCATTCCAATAATCTCCTTCCCCCTTTTCAATCTGCCTATCGCGCCAACCACAGCACCGAAACCACCCTAGTCCACACTTTAGATACACTTCTACTCGCTGCTGATGCAGGGAAAATCTCCCTTCTCACTCTTCTGGACCTATCTGCTGCCTTTAACACTATAGATCACTCAATTCTTCTTTCTCGCCTCCAGAATATGTTTGGTATTAATGGCACTGCCCTCACCTGGTTTAGTTCATACCTCACAAACCGATACCACAAAGTTATTGTCAGCAAAATTCAAACAAAACCTGTGAAACTGGAATGTGGAGTCCCACAGGGATCAGTTCTGGGTCCTGTTCTCTTCACTCTCTACACTGCTTCACTCTCGCACATAATAAACCACCATCATATTGATCATCATTTCTATGCCGATGACACTCAGCTTCAATGTAGCAATACCCTTGAAAATCTGCCTTCCCTCCTGACAAATATGGCCCACTGCCTTCTAGACATTCAAAACTGGATGACTCAAACTAAGTTACAGCTAAATGCCGATAAAACGGAAGCCATGCTCATGGGGACAACATAAACTTTCCTCCATCACAACGACTTCAATGGAATTCCAGAAGACCTGCCAGTCTTGCTACTATCAATTACGGCGCATAAGTGCAATTCGCAAGTATCTGTCCACAGATGCAACAGCCATACTTGTAACTTCTCTCATTCTTTCACGTCTGGACTATTGTAATTCTCTCTTGACTGGTTTGCCAGCATCATCCATCGTTGTGCTTTTGAACACCCAGATTTAAACAAACCACTGTTGGCCGTCGCTCTTTCTCTGTTTCTGGTCCCTCCACATGGAACGACCTCCCTCTTCCACTTTGCCAAAAGCCTTCATTTGATTCTTTCACATCTAGCCTCAAAACGCACTTATACTCTACTTGAGATCTTCCCCTGTTATCTGTTCTTACTTTTCAATAGCTGCCTTCACCTCCACCACCCCCACCTACGTGTGTTGTGTGTATAAATTTGATATTACTTTATCTTGATATTTGTGGACGGTTGCATGCGTGTGAATGATTTGAATGCAAGCGCTCTGATTTGTTTACTTTACAAGATTCAGGCTATATAAATATCATACATTATTATTATTATTATTATTATTATTATTATTATTATTATTATTATTATTATTATTATTATTATTATTATTATATATTATTATCATCAGTCATTATCGTTGTCGTGGTCATCGTCATCATTACCATCATCACTATTCTCATTTCGTATTATGTTATTTATTATATTATTCATTATTATATTATTATTATTATTATTATCAGTAGTAGTAGTAGTATCATCACTATCATGTGATGTGAATTTAATATTTTATCATCATCATTCATCATCATCAGTAGTAGGGGTAGCAGGAGGAGCGCAGTAGCAGGAGTAGTAGAGGAGAGTAGGGAGCACAGCAGAGTATAGCAGCAGCAGCAGCAGCAGCAGTAGCAGCAGCAGCAGAGTAGTAGTAGTAGTAGTAGTAGTAGATAGTAGTAGTAGTAGTAGTAGTAGCACAGTAGTAGCAGCGAAGCTGCGCTAATAGTAGTATAGTATATTTAGAAGTATAAGTAGAGCAGCAGCCGTATATAGTAGTATGCGTAGAGTGCCGCAGTAATACATGTAGTATAGTCAGCAGCAGCAGCAGCAGCACAGAGCAGCAGCGTATGAGTTACAGGAATCTCCACATCCAGCAGAGCTGAGTAGTGAGAGCTAGCACTAGCATGCTAGCAGCAAGAGTAATAGTAGTGTAAGATTAGAGTTAGTAGTAGTAGTACCCACACACTTCTCATCCAGAGTGCTCTAAGGTCTCACAGTGATTCCCAGGTGGGGGGATAAGTGAACAAGAGTGCAGAGTGTGGGGCGAACAAGAGTGCAGAGTGTGGGGTGAACAAGAGTGAGGGGTGAACAAGAGTGCAGAGTGTGGGGTGAACAAGAGTGCAGAGTGTGGGGTGAACAAGAGTGCAGAGTGTGGGGCGAGCAAGAGTGCAGAGTGTGGGGCGAACAAGAGCGTGGGGTGAACAAGAGTGCAGAGTGTGGGTGAACAAGAGTGCAGAGTGTGGGGTCGAACAGAGTGGAGTTGGGTGAAAAAGAGTGGGGGATGAACAAGAGTGCAGAGTGTGGGTGCAGAGTGCAGAGTGTGGGGTGAACAAGAGTGCAGAGTGTGGGGTGACAAGAGTGCAGAGTGTGGGGTGAACAAGAGTGCAGAGTGTGCGGGCGAACGAGAGTGTGGGGTGAACAAGAGTGCAGAGTGTGGGGTGAACAAGAGTGCAGAGTGTGGGGTGAACAAGAGTGCAGAGTGTGGGGTGAACAAGAGTGCAGAGTTGGGGCAGAGTCGTGGGGGAAACAGAGTGCAGAGTGGGGTGAACAAGAGTGTGGAGTTTGGGTGAACAAGAGTGCAGAGTGAGGGGTGAACAGAGTGCGATACGGGTGACAAGAGTGGTGGGGGGTGAACAAGAGTGCAGAGTGAGGGTGAACAAGAGTGTGGGGTGACAGTGCAGAGTGTGGGGTGAACAAGAGTGTGGGGTGAACAAGAGTGCAGAGTGTGGGGTGAACAAGAGTGCAGAGTGTGGGGTGAACAAGAGTGCAGAGTGTGGGGTGAACAAGAGTGCAGAGTGTGGGGTGAACAAGAGTGCAGAGTGTGGGGTGAACAAGAGTGCAGAGTGTGGGGTGAACAAGAGTGCAGAGTGTGGGGTGAACAAGAGTGAAGTCTGGGGTGAAACAAGAGTGAATGCGGTGTGAAAGATGCAGATTGTGGTCAAGAGTGTGGAGTGAACAAAGTGCAAGTGTGAGGTGACAGGTGTGGGTGAACAAAGCTGCACGATGTGGGTGGAAAGGTGAGGGAACAAGTCATAGTGTGGGTGAACAAGAGTGCAGGTGTTGGGGTGAACGAGAGTGGAGGTGAACAATAGTACAAGTTGGAGGGGAACAAATGTGCAGATGTGGTGAAGACATGGGGAAGATGTGGGTAACAAGGAGGAGATGGCAGACAAGAGTGCAGAGTGTGGGTGACAAAAAGTGGCGACAGAGAGATGTGAACAAGGAGGAGGGGGTGAACAAGATGATAGGCAGTGAACAAGAGTGCAGGATTGAGTAACTGCAACATTTTTTTGGAAAATTTTGTTTTTTATTTTCAGAGGGTTAGTAGATTGCATTACATGCTTTACATCAGCCCTCAAATAAAATAATTAAATAAATAAATAATTAATATTTGAAAAAGAAACGAAAATTATGCTTAGTTGGTATAGATTACATGAAACACATTACATAAAGACGCACACACCATACTGGAAGGAAGCATGATTAATCCGAGAAGTGTTTAATACTCAGAATAATCAAAACAACAACGATTTGATAGAAAAGATACATAACTATTTACCATGCGCAGGGGACAATTTGTTAACTGAAACTCTAAAGTTTGTTAAAACATTCTTGTGGTGAAGAAATGCGACATTTTCTAGGTCTTAGAAAATCATAGAACAGACTCTTAATCTTGAATCTGTTTCATCTTTTAGAAGGTTGGAGTCTATCTGCAAACCAGCTTCCGAATAAAGCTGATAAACAGGTATATGTAGTGTGAACGTGCAAGTGTTTGAACAGGTGCAGTGTGGCGTGAACAAGAGTGCAGGTTGTGGGTGACTAAGAGAGTGCAGGAGTGTGGGGGTGAACGAGAGTGTGATGTGGAAAAGATGCAGAGTGTGGGGTGAACAAGAGATGCAGAGTGTGGGGTGAACAAGAGTGCGAATGTGGGTCAACAAGCTGCAAGAGTGTGGTCTAGAACAAGAGTGTGAGTGAACAGAGTGCAGAGTGTGTGTGAACAAAGGGCAGGTGTGGGCGTGAAAGAGTCAAGTGCTGATGAACAAGAGTGAGTGTGGTTGTGAACAAGAGTGTGTGTGTGTGTGATTGTTGTGGGGGGGGGGTTGAACAAGAGTGCCAGAGTGTGACATAACAAGAGTGTTGGCAACACACAATGCAGAGTGTGGTAACAAGAGTCAGAGTTGATAACAATATGATGAGTTGGCGAAAGAGTGAATAGTGTGGGTAACAAGATATGCAGAGTAGGGTATATATAATAGTGCAGATGTGGGGGTAGAAAAAGTGTGAGTAGCAAGTTTAGAGTGGGTGAAAAGATGAGAGTAGATAGGTAACAAGAGTGTGAGGTGAACAAGAGTGAGAGTGTGGGGTGAACAAGAGTTGGGGGGAGGGGGAGGGGGCAGAGTGCAGAGTGGGGGGATAAGAGGAGAGTATGGAGAATAGAGATGAGAGTGGGGGTGACAAGAGTGAGTGGGTGAAAAGAGAAGTGATAGCCTGATACCTTTAGAGTTGTTCAGCTGGGAAACGTAAACAATTATCACAGTTCATGCACAGGGCATCCGACTTCGGCTTGGGAGAGAATCATTATCTTTTAAGTCTTTCTGGGGGAAATAGGGCAAGAGAATGGACCAAATAGGCAGAGAATGGACCAAGAAGGCAGGAGAATGGACCAAATAGACAGAAGGATGGACCAAGAAGGCAAGAGAATGGACCAAAAAGGCAGAGAATGGACCAAGAAGGCAGGAGAATGGACCAAATAGACAGAAGGATGGACCAAAAAGGCAGGAGAACGGACCAAAAAGACAGAAGGATGGACCAAAAAGGCAGAGATTGGACCAAGAAAAATGGACCAAGAAGGCAGAGAATGGACCAAGAAGGAGGTGACAGGAAGAAAAGGAACAAGGCAGAAACAAAGAGTGCTGGGATCAATAACTGCCAAGGCCTCCATAACAAATGTTGCTTTGTATTGAGATGTTGTCTTGATACTGCCTCCCTCTGTGACAAGCTCTTAGCAATAACAGCTGTATTCACTGTTTGAGAAGAAAAACTCGTCTGAAGTCGGTGTGTGGCTACCTATGTGACACATTACATTAAAACACCCGCTCACGGAAACTTGTACTCCAGAGTGTTTTTGCAGTCTTGCTCTGATTTTGATTCAGAAATGACTCCATCGTGGGGATGGGGTGGGTGGGAGGGGGGGGGGGGGCTGTTAGTATAAATACCATCCCCACCTTCTGGAAATTCTTGGCGATAAATTCTTTCTTTGCTAATCCTCCCTTTGCTTCTGCCTTGTTTCTTTTCTTCCTGTCACCTCCTCCTTGTCTATTTTCTGCCTTCCTGGTTCATTCTCCTGGCCTACTCCTCCGAAAAGCGGAACGGGTTTTGACGTGTGCGCAAGATGTTCTGCGTGCGTTCGCACATGGGACCTCGGTTTATAGTCTCATCTGAAGGACTTTTGGGGAGAGTGGAATCGGCACTGATGTTAACTCCAGGGGAAAAATCCTCTTGAACGGAGAGAGAGAGAGGGAGGAGAGAGAGAGAGAGAGAGGAGGGAGAGAGAGATGGAGAGATGAGGATTGAGAACAGATGGACAGAGAGAGTGAGAGAGAGAGAGGACGCTGGTTGTCTCGCCTAGCAACCCTTGCAGCCTTTGCTATTCTTAGATACAGATGGCATAATGTGTGGTAGGTATACAGGCAGGCGCTCTGTCTACTGATACACACATTATTTTGTTTTGCCACAACCAATATGTTCTATCTTAATAGCCGTTACACACACTCACACACACACACACACACACACACACACACACAACAACACATATATATATATAATATATATAAAATATATATAGAGAGAGAGAGAGAGAGGAGAGAGAGAGAGAGAGAGAGATGAGAGAGAGAGATAGATAGAGAGAAGAGAAGAGAGAGGGATGGAGGGAGAGAACAGCCCCTATTATTTATAGCTGGTATTCTGCTGTGTAAACTATGTTTTGTTGAAGATTCATTCAAGGTGTGATGATCATTTCAACTCTGTCCTGCTCTGCGTGCCTTGTCCTCAGCATTGCACTTCTCCAGAGACAAACAACCGCTGGTGCTGGTAAAGCCGCGAGTGCCTATTGCAGGGTGCTGACCTGCACTGCGTCACTTTGGCAGGCTGCTTATGGTTTTGCTTGTTTGTTTATTTATTTATTTTATACTACTTTAAGTCACGGCACATTTCTCTGCATGAAAGTCGGGCTGCTCTCCCCGCGAAGACCGCGTCGCCACAAGAGCAGCGCCACCCCCTTTTCCCTTTTCCTATTTGAAACTGTGTTTGCTTCCCTATTAGAGTGGCTTTTTTCTACAAAACTTTTGCCAGGGATAACTCTCTTGTTGCCTTGGGTTCTTTTACGTGCGCTTGATAGTCATATGTAACACACGGGACCTCAGTTTATCGTCTCATCCGAAAGACTAAACACCCAGCCCACCACTCATGGTCTAATGGGTGGGAAGAAAAGTTTGGCCCAAACAGGGATCAAACCACCGGACACTTCCGACCCGGACTTTTCGCTTTCTAGACAGGCGCGTTACCTCTAGACCCCCGATCCAGCTACTACTTCGAAAACATAAACTAGAACGGCTGGTAGAGCCCCCAGTGTGTGTTGTGTAGCGTTGAGTTACATTGTGCCACTTTGCGAAGCTGCTTGTTTACTTGTTTGTTTGTTTGATTGTTTTGTTTTGTTCTGCATTTCCATCTTGTCATCTATTCTGGCTGTCTGCCCCAATTGACCTATGGGGACACTGCCGTAGGGTAAAACTGATCAGTTTTCATGTTCTCTCATGTTGTCTTTTCCGTGAGGTGCATGCATTATCTTTTGTTGCTATGGAAAAAAAGAAAGAAAAAGAAAGACGCAGAAAAAAGAATAAAGAAAAAAAGAATATACACAGAAAGAAAGACAGAAAACTCAGAGACGGACAAAGACAGAAACAGGCATAATAGTGACACAAATTAAAAATAGACCCCAAAAACCCTAAACGACAAAAAAAAACCAGTTCCTAAAACATGAAACATAAACTGGCAGAAAAACCATGTAAAAGAAAAGGAAAGAAACACGTAAGGAAAAAGAAAATCGTCAGGAAATTAATAGAAGCAAACAAAGAGATCAGCCATGCACACGCTGAAAAACTATAGAACAAAGCATTGAAAGAAGTTTATCTTAAGAGTCAGAAAGAAATGGCAAGAAAAGTCAAAACGAAAAGAAAGAAAGAAAGAAAGGAGAAGAAAAGACAGAGAGAAAGAAGGGGAACGACAGAAGAAAGAAATTCAAGAACTAAACTAAACGAGTATCCTAATAAATCGAGAGGTTAAACAATCAGATATTCGGTCAGGACAACGTTTCTGTATTCAAATATCAGAGAAAGACAACATCAAGGCATGTATGAAATGAAATCAGAAGAAAGAAGAAAACAACAAAGCCAACAAAGACAGGATAGGGACGAAGGATATTGAATGCATAACTAAATTGTCCTATAATGTACCGTTAAAATCAGATATTGTTGTTTGATTTCTCTATTAAATTATCAGAAGACAACACAAGGCTAATTTCTGAGGAATTTACATAAGAACACTACAGCAGATCACATGCTACTCGCTAAGTAAGGTTAAGCAGCATTGAGCGTTGTATCTTGAAATCAGGGATGTTCGTGTGCCTAATGCTTCAGTAAGACAACCCAGAACTCTAGAGGAATGAGAACATGACAGCCTCTTAGGGACAGAGGAAGTAAAGCTAACAGGTTAAGAGAGTTAGCGCCGCTCAATATGCGGTCTGGAGAGCTTTCGAGTCTTGTCAGTACGCTTCCTCCAAGCTGCTAGTTTAAATGGTGAACACTTTCTTTACTGGGCTCAGAAGTCAATAATGATATGGAGAGATTATGTGGTTCGTTACCTCAATGTATGCAGCTTCTGTAGAAATAGCTGTATGTGTTGTATCTCAGTTCTATAACCGCTCAGTTGTGGAACGACGCGCTTCCCATGGGCTTAGCTGAATTATATCTGCGATGGACTTAATAGTGTTGTATAATAGTACTATGAAAATGAAAGTCTACAAAGGAATGCAGTGGTGTGATGGCAGGTACCTAAACGCTCTGCCTGACACGCTTTCCCTGATACCCTTCAATATCAGTGACATTGTAGGATATGAAATATCTGAGTTAGACCTAACTGTAAAGCAGTAAAGTCCTAGTCATCATGGCACAGTCACAACGCGCCGCGCACGTACAGCCATTCCACGCACTAATATAAATACTGATACACGACAAATCTTCAGCACCATCACACCTACCTGTACAGCTTACCCTTCCCCACCACACACACAACACGCACCACCGCGCACCGATACCCACAACCACACACACACACACACAAACACACACACCGCCACCACCACACCTCACCACGCCCCCCACCACACACACATACACCACCACACCACACACCACACACACACCACACACCACACACACACACACACACACACACCACACACACACACACGCACACACCACACACACATGCACGCACACACACACACACGCACACACACCACGCGACACCACACAGCACACATCACACACCAACACACACGCACACACACACACACACACACACACACCACACACACACCACACACACACACACACAACACACACACACGCACGCACACACACCCCACACACCACGCAACACGCACACACACACACACGCACAACACACAGATCACAGAAGAGCCTGACTCCACGCCATAGCAACAAGTTGATGATGATGACACACGATGGGATATCGACAACTGGCAACAAAAACAAACAACAAGAAAACAACCCTACACACCGCCACGTGAGCTTTGCAACATGAGTCTCTAGCTCCTCTCTCCTACACAAGGCATGCTGAGATTCTAATCAGTCAGACCTTGGTAAACAAAACCAAACAAAAAGAAAAAAAGAACAAAAAGAACAAAAACCTGCTGAAACGGAAAACGTATCAGTCCCGCAGAGACAGGTCCTAATTCTGGGATGATAACAGAACTGATTGCTCCCCCGTGAGGATGCCAAGGCCCTGTCAGTATAAATAGCATCCCCACCTTCTGGAAACTCTGTGCTAGAAATTTCCTCTTTTCTATCCCTCTCTTTGTTTCTGCCTTGTTCCTGTTGTTCCTGTCACCTCCTCCTTGTCTATTTTCTGCCTTCTTGGTCCAGTCTCTTGCCTTTTTTCACAAAGACTCTCTCTCTCTACTCTCTACTCATCCCTTGGTCGGGACGACCGTTGGGGTACCCGCACGGACGCTGCAAGTGGACCGCCAAATGGTTCTGTCCTGGGCTGCTTTCAGGAGGTTTGGTACAGTGAGGCCGGTCCACTCCTTGATGTTGGATATCCAGCTTTTGCGTGGTCGTCCCTGCCTCCTTGCTCCTTCCACCATTCCCTGCAGGACTGTCTTTGACAGGCTGTTATGCCTTGTTGTGTGGCCAAACCATTTCAATTTCCTCCGTTTGACTGTATCTAGCAACGGTTCTTGTTTGCCAGCCAGTGCCTCGATCTGCTGCCAGACGTAGTCGTTGGTTTTACGGTCTCTGTAGGTGATGTTCAGGATCCGCCTGATGCACTTCATCTCAAAGGCTTGAATACGACGTTCTAAATCGGCAGTAAGTGTCCATGCTTCACAGCTGTACAAGGCAATGGATGTGACGAGTGCCTTGTAGAGTCTGACCTTAGTGTGGGTTCTGATGTTATGGTTTCTCCACACTTTCGCCAGCTTAGTCATGGAGGAGAGTGCCACAGCAAGTCACAAAGATTGCCCCCAAAAAATAACAATTCTCTCTTATGCCGAAGTCGGATGCGCTGGGCCTGACTTGTCAGGCGCTGAACGGCAGCGTGAGGCATTTTCGCTCACATAACAGACAACAATAGTTTCTGTCTGAGCGTTCGACGACGACGACGACGAACTGAGAGCCTTTCATCTCTTTCAGACGGGACAATAAACTGAGGTACCGTCTACTAACGAACACGCGCAGAACATCAGTCTTTTCCAACACGCGAAAAACACCACCTGCCTTTGGGTGGATCGGTGGTCTAGAGGTTATAACGCACCTGCCTAGAAAGCCAAAAGTCCAGGTCGGAAACGTGCGGTGGTTTGATCCCAGTTTGGGCCCGAAACTTTTCCCCCATCCATTAGACCATGAGTGGTGGCCTGGGTGCTAGTTTTTCGGATGAGACGATAAACCGAGGGCAGCTGTATAACTTGCTTTCGGCGTACGTAAAAGAACCTGTGGCAACAGGAGAGATCTTCCTGGCATAATTCTGTAGAAAAAATCCGCTCTGATAGGGACACAAATACAGTTGTAAACAGGAAAATAACAGAAAAGGGTGGCGCTGCGATTGTGGCGACACGCTCTCCCCGCGGAGAACAACCCAAATTTCACGCAGAGAAATCTGCCGTGACTAAAATGGTACTTGATTCCATTCCATTTAGTACACTTCCATTCCAATCCAATCCGTTCTTTTCTACTAAATTCCAGTCCATTTCACTTGGATGGCTGACCGTTTGCGCGCTTTGGCTTCAGTACAATCCCCAAGTTCACTCAGCTGTAAATGGGTACCTGCCACTTTAGGGTCAGGGAAGGTAAAGCAGCGAGGGGGAGGAGATGGGCGCCGCCCTCAATATGCTGGCTCCAGGAGAAGTGAGGTCTCTGACGCCTCGCTCCCCTACGACCACATAGGTTATGGGACACCTTTACCTTAACTTTGACCTCTGTGAAAACCTTGGATTTGAAACATACTTTCTCTGTTTCTTGCTGTCTGTGTCACTCTCTTTGCATGGCTGTCTCGCTCTGTTTCTTTCTATTCCCCCCCCCCCTCCCTCTCTCTCTCTCTCTCTCTCTCTCTCTCTCTCTCTCTCTCTCTCTCTCTCTCTCTCAATACTAAGCAGTTTGGCAACCCCCTTCATGTATGGGCCAATGGCCTTTTGGGGAATAAATCTTTCGAGTTCTTACTCTCTCTCTCCTGTCTCTCTGTCTGTCTGTCTCTCTCTCTCTCTCTCTCTCTCTCTCTCTCTCTCTCTCTCTCTCTCTCTCTCTCTCTCTCTCTCTCTCTCTCTTGTCAGCAGTATAGCCAGCAGACACACAGTCATCAAACATGTCGGGGACAGCTAATCAGTTCCCCGTCATCACAAACACCAAAATAGCTCTCTCACCTTACTTCTGCTGACGTTGGTCTGGGTTGTTTTTTTTTAATTTTATTTCTCCGTTTCTTTTTGTTTCTTTTGGACTTGTGTTATCGTTGTTGTTGTTGTTGTCGTTGTTGTTGTTTTTTCCGGGTTTAATTTTATGTTTTATTTTTATTTCGTGGGTATTTTTGTCTTCATTTGCTACGGAAAGCAGAGGACCGCGGGTGTGGAGGAAGCTGGTTGCAAAACTTTCAGTGGTTCTCGCACGGTCTACAAGACTATGGGATAGGTGAAGGTGACGGTATGGGGAGAGGGGGGGGTGGTAGCGTATTTCAATGTAGATGTTGTTTTTTAGTTGCTTTTGCTGTTTGTGTGGTGTGTATGTTTGTATGTTATGCTTGTTTGCTTGTGTTCATGTTTTGTTTGTGGTTTTGTTTGTTTGGTTTGAGAGGAGGAGGGGTTCTGGGGTATGCTTCTTTCTTTCTTTTTTCTTTTTACTTTTATTCTTTTATTTCGAGGATAATGCAATAAGCACTCATGAGCTTTTTTTACACCCAGTTTTCGTGTGTATACAGTTTTGTAAATGTCATCATCTGTTCCTTCCAGCGGGTGTGGGATAGCTCAGTGGTCGGAGCACTCGCTTTCCCCCAGCCAAGTTAAGCAGCATCGAGCGTGGTCACCTTTTGGATGGGTGACC
>CM054149.1:51867797-51872392 GCA_028751875.1 Rapana venosa | reverse complement strand
CAAGCATTTTCAAAAGGAAGCCAAAACAAAAAAAAATTTATGGCAACTGGCAAAACATAATTCATGTAACATGGGACTATCCAAAAATGAAACCAAATTATCTACTTTTAAGCAGCTATGTACATTAAACAGTTATTCAATATCCAGTCTCCAAATTTTCAACATATTGCTGCCCTACTATCAAAGCATTGAAGAGATAAAAAGCTTGAGATTACGAATGGAAGAAACTGAACCATGTTTTAGCAAACTCACGTATGGTTGGTTACTAGAGTCGAAATACTTGTCTTAAATCAGTATAAAGAATGCAGCTCTTAAGAAAATGATCCTCATCTTCCAATACATTACACAGCTTACACAGGTGGTCAATGTTTTTCTTAAAAGTTCTTTTAAAAGATAATCCATTAATTGGTAGTAAGCCAAGACGAAGTTTTATTAAACAGTCTCTGAAACATTTTATATCTAAGTAGTCAAAATATCGTTCATATTCAAAGTTAGCTTTAAACAGTCTATATGTTTGGTATATGACATAGAGAGACAGAGACAAAGAGAGAGAGACAGAGAGACAAAGAGAGAGACAGAGAGACAAAGAGAGAGACAGAGAGACCAGCGAGAGAAAAGAGAGAGAGAGAGAGGAGAGAGAGAGAGAGAGAGAGAGAGAGAGAAGAGAGAGAGAGGGGAGAGAGAGAATGTTACACCTTTAGGGGGGTGAAATAATGAGACCTGAAAACCAGGACCTTTTAATCTGACCATCTTTTGTGGGTATGACGTGGGGGGGTGTTGGTTTTGGTGTGTGGTGTGTGTGTGTGTTGTGTGTGTTGTGTGCGTGCGGCGTGCGTGCGGCGTGCATTGGTTGTGTGTGTGGGTGGGTGGGTGGGAGGGTATGTGCTTGTGCAAGTATGTGTGGGGAAGGTAAATGTTTGCTGATCATCTTTCAGCAAAGACAGCAGCTGTTTGCTGTGGATGCTTCAGCTACTGCTAAACTCAGCAGTGCTTCAGCTTTCTTATTTGTGGTTTGACTTCACTTGACTTAATATGACTTGAGAGCACAGGACATGACTTGACTTGACAAGACTTGAGAAGATTTGACTTGAAAAGGCTTGATTTAATTGACTTGACAAGACTTGACAAGACTTGACAAGACTTGAAAAGATTCGACTTGGCAAGACTTGATTTGACAAGACTTGACGACGTAACCTGACAAGTCTTGAAAAGACTTGACTTGAAAAGACTTGACTTGACTTCACAAGGCTTGGCAAGACTTGACTTGACGTGACTTGACATGACGTGACTTGACATGACGTGACTTGTAAAGACGTGACTTGACAAGATTTGACTAGGCTTGATTTGGTTCGACAGGATTTGACTCGACATGATTTGATTTCTTATGAATCGATCCGATTTGATTTGATCTGGTTTGGTTTAGTCTGGTTAGGATTGGTCTGAGTTGATTTGACAGAACCTGACATGCCTTAGACATACATAACTTGACTTTACATAACTTGACAGAACTTGACTTGACTCCTGAAGAAGTCACTGGGGGACTGCAGTGACTTTTTTCAGGCGGCGTGTGGAGGTGAAGTTGAATCTGGTAGAATGTGTTCGGTATCAGGGCCACTGCCTGTACACAATGTGTGTGTGTAGGTGTGTGTGTGTGTGTGATGTGTGTGTAGGTGTGATGTGTGTGTGATGTGTGTGTTGATGTGTGTGTGTGCGTGTGTGTAGGTGTGTGTATGTGTATAGGTGTGTGTGTGTAGTGTGTGTGTAGTGTGTGTGTAGGTGTGTGTGTGTAGGTGTGGTGTGTGTGTGTGTGTGTAGGTGTGTGTGTAGGTGTGTGTGTGTGTAGGTGTGAGTGTATGTGTGTGTGTGTGTGGGGGGGATGTGTGTGCGTGTGTGTGATGTGTGTGATGTGTGTGTGATTGTGATGTGTGTGATGTGTGTGTGATGTGTGTGTGTGTGTGGGGGATGTGTGTGCGTGTGTGCGTGTGTGTGATGTGTGTGATGTGTGTGGGGGGGGGGGATGTGTGTGCGTGTGTGCGTGTGTGTGATGTGTGTGATGTGTGTGTGTGTGATTTGTGTGATGTGTGTGTGTGATGTGTGTGTGTGATGTGTTGTGTGTGTGTGTGTGTGTGTGTGTGGTGGTGTGTGTGTGATGTGTGTGTGTGCTTGCTTAGGCGAAGTCCTTACTGAAGATGCTGAGATCTGAAGTGCCATTCACTGTGCGACAAACACACATATACACATACACACGCGTGCGCGCACACGCACACACATGTGCGCGCGCATGCATACAGACACACACAGAGACATACACATATACAGACACAGACACACACATACACGTCACATAGAGAATGTGTCAAAAAACAGGCAGGCAGGCAGGCAGACAGACAAAGGGAGAGAGAGACAGACAGAGATATAGAAAAAAAAGAGACACGCAAACAGCTATACACAAACACACACACACAGACATACTGACACACAATATTTACAAAACCGCACGCGCACAGGGACCGGATCTAAACAAACAAGCACCTGGGTGCTGTTTTCCATTCTCTTCGAAATAAAAAGACTAAAACAAATGATAAATAAGCACAAATAAAACACGAAGAGAGATTTTCTTTCATTTAGGTTCTATGCTCTGCACATAAACAGTTGATCTTAACTGTCGCTTTTCCTCCGACAGGAAAACAATCCATCCATTTCGTGAACAGCCACATAATAGGCACTTTTCCCTCCTAGACAGTCAACACAGGGACTACATGGCTTATTCGCGTGCTTAATACGTCTTTAATGCGTGTAAAGAACCCACGGCAACAAAGCGTAGATCTTGGACATGTTGCATGAATGGTCAAAAGCACTACTTTTATAGGCAAACAAATCCCATTGTGTTCAGAAAAGAAAACGATGTATTGTGGGAAGCCTGTTTTCTCTAGGGTATTCTACCCTGAATTTTGCATAGGCAGGTGAGCACGTATGTACGCATGCACGCACGTACAGACAGACACAGACACACACAGAAACACAGACACACAACAGCAAAACACACACACGCGCACACACACACACACACACACAGAGTTAAACTGAAGATACACACACACACATCACACACAACACAACACAACCCAACACACATGCACATGTGTATGTGCGCCTATGCACACACAGATATACACACAGATACACACACACAATACACATACACAGATACACACACACACACACACAATACGCACACACACGCGCGCGCCGCGCAGATACACACATCGTCTGATATCACTTTAGTAGAAAGACAATCAAAGAACGATCACACACACACAAACACAAACACACACACGCACGCACGCACGCACGCACGCACACATCACACCGTCTAATATCACTAGAAGTGAACAGACGTAAAAATTGAAGTCAACAACAACACACACACATTCACACACTCACCACACACACACACACACACACACACACACACACACACACACTCACACACACACACACACACACACACACACTCACACACACACACACACACACACACACACACACACACAACACACACACATGGCATACACACGGGCGCGTGCACACGCGCGCACAACACACACACTCACACAACTCGCGCACTCACGCTCACACATACATAACACATGCACTCACACTCGCAAGCAGGCAGGCAGGCAGGCACGCACGCACACCACACACTCAAAAAACGCTTGCCAGCGCGCTCACTCGCGCGCACACATATATAAGCACGCACACGCGCGCATGCGCATACACACACTGTCACTCACACACACACATACACACCACGCACACACACTCATAGACATACACACTCACACACGCATGCACGCACACATAGTCATAAACACACACTCTCACTCACACGCACCTTCACAACACAATACAAACTCACGTACACGCACACACACAACACTCATACACACACACGCATGCATACTCACACACCTACATACATACATACATTTCACACAGACGCACGCACACATTCACACATGCAGTCCCCCCGACCTTCTTTCACATACTCACTCACACACACACACACCATGCTGATATCACTATCAGTGAAGGACGTTAAACTGAAGAACTAACTAACACACACCTTCAAAAACACACACACACACACACCACACACAAACACACACACACACCTTCCCACACACCACCACACCACAACACACACTCACACACACACACACACAACACACACACCCCCACGCGCTAAGGCCAAGTGACCGTGTAAGCTATTCATTACGACATTGCCCTGCAGTAAGGACAGTGATCCAAGTGTCAGCGCATTACAGCCCCTGACTTCCCACACTGAAGCCAGTGACTGTGTGTCCTGGTCCCTGGATACAGTATGTGAGGGGCACCCTAGCCGAGTGGTTAAGGCGCTCCACTTCAATCCCATGGGTCCATGAAGTCGTGGGTTCGAATCTCGGCACGCGTCTGGTGAATTAAGGGTGGGGATTTTTACGATCTCCTAGACCAACTTCAAGTGTAGACCTACCAGCCAGTGCCTTAATTCCCTTCGTGTATATCCACAAGCAGAGGATCGGATATGCATGTTT
>CM054149.1:51855297-51862797 GCA_028751875.1 Rapana venosa | reverse complement strand
AAACCAAACATTTTTTGAAGCGGGAAGAAGGATAGAGGGAAATGTGTCAAAGGGCTGCAGATAGAAAGTAGATAGAAGATAGATAAAACAGGTGGTAGGTGGGTTTTAGGTAGATGATGATAGTAGATAGATAGATAGATAGATAATAGTAGATAGTTTGAAAAAGATAGATAGAAGTTTTGGGATAGAAGTAGATAGATGATAGATAGATGATAGTTTGGATGGATAGATAGGTAATAGATAACACCAAAGACACCCCAGGACAAAAACAGACAAAGAGGGACACACCAAACAAACGATCGAACAAAATACAATTTTTCCCCGCTTTTTTTTTTTCAAGGCTCTTTCCCTAAAATTTTTTTTTTTTTTGTTTTCTTTTTTTTTTTTTTTTCCCCTTTCTTCCCCCCTTTTTTTTTTAAATTCTTTTTTTTTTTCCTCCCCCTTCTCTTTTTTTTCCCCCTTTTTTTTTTTTTTTTTCTTTTTTTTCTTTTTTTTTTTTCTTTTTTCCATTTTTTGTTTTTGTTTGTTGGGTTGATTTAATCCCATGGTGGGAGAGACAGACAGACAGAAGACACACTGACGATGACAGACAGACAGACAAAGATATAACCAGAAGAAAGACAAACAGGCGGGGTCAGCAGTGTCTCTGTCCAAAAGAAGCAGAACCCCCGATACGAACCCCTTTCCTCCCCAAAAGCTGTCAGATCTTAACATCAACTCCAGTGACAGCAACACCGTGAACAACACATCCTGCCTGAAATAAAGAGAGGAGAGAGAGAGGGAAGGATGAGAGAGAGGGGAAGAGAGAGGAGAGGGAGAGAGAGAGAGAGAGAAAAGGGGAAATTGGGTGTGTGTGGGGTGGGGGGGTTGTGGTTTTTTGCCATTTGGGGGTGTGTGTGGTGTCTGTGAACGGGTGTATAGGGGCATGAAAATAGGGGTGGGGGTGGCGGTGGACGGAGGGGTGCATTTCTAGGATGGGGGGGTGGTGGCTGTGTGGAGGGGGGGGGAGGGTTAGGGGTCTGTGAGGAACTCATGCCCAATTGTGTGGCTGCTGGGCAGGTCAGGCTAGATGGGCCTCTGAACACGTGAAGGGGGTTTTTTGGGGTGTAGGGGGGGGCGGGGGGGGGGGAGCATGGAGCGGGTGGTTGTAGATTCAGAGGAGGGGGGGGGGGGGGGGGGGGGGGGGGGGGGGGGGGGGGAAAGGGGGCATGGAAAAGGAAGGAAAAAGTGTGTGTATGGCTTGTGCGCGCGGCGTTCAATTTTGTGGTGTGTGTGTGTGTGTTGGGTGTGTGTGTGTGTGTTGTGGGTTGTGGTTTTGTGTGTGGTGTGGTGTCCAGCGGGAAAGGGAGCAAATTTGGGGACATATGCTGTTGTCTTAAAGTACGTAGTGGGGGGGGTTGCATGGTGGTGGCTGGGTGGCGGGGGAGGGGGGTTTTTCCCGAGGCTGGTGTGCTGAATGAGGGAAGGAAAACTTTGGGGTCACGTGGCTGCAGCGGGCTGCCGGTCCTCTGGCTGTCCACTCTTACTTTTTGCCGGTGCGTTTTAAAGGGCCCTTTTTTTATTTTTTTTTGATTAAAAATTTTAAAAATCATTTTCATCTTAAATTTTTAACGGAGATTGTTTAAAAATTTAATTTTTTTAAAAATCTTTTTGTATTTTATTTTTTTAAAAGGTTTGGGGTTATTTAATTTTGGGGTGTGTGTGTTTTTGTGGGTGTGTGTGTGTGGGGTGTTTGTGGTTTTGTGTGGTCAATCAAAGTCAAAGTCAAAGCAAACTTTTATTTTCAGATGGAATTGAATAAGCAGTGCATTTGCTTTTTTTTTATCAAGCCATCACAAAGAAAGAAAAAAAAAAACGAGAAAAAAAAATAATGTATATGCAGACAAAGAATAAAAAAACTAAACTATGGTAAACTATACAAATCAAACAAAAAAACAATAAACATATGCATTTGTGGAATTAAAACAAAACAAAAAACCCAGAAAAATATGAGACCCAAAAATTCAAATAATTCAAAAAAAAAAAAAATCTTAAAAAAAAATCCCTCACAACACAAACAAACAAGCAACAAAAAAAAACCAAAAAAAAACAAACAAAGAAACAAAACAGAATAAAAATAAAAAAAACCCCCCAACCCAAATGCTTCCCCCCCCCCCCCCCCCCCCCTCCCCCCCCCCCAAATAAAACCCCCCAAAAACCTTTAAAACCCTACAAACAACTTAATAAACAACAACAAAAAAAATGATCAACAAGAACAACCACAACAAGGAAATAAACAATCAAACAAACAAAAATATACATACCAACAACAACAGCGACAATAACTAACATAGGACAAGAATAACAGCCAAGAAAAATAAAGACAATATAGAACTAACAAAAGACGAAAAAAAGAGTCAAAATATCCCCTCCCCTCCCAAGAAAACACCCTAAACCCAAAACAAACAAAAGGCAAAAAAAAACCAGAACCCACCCCACCACTACCAACAATAACAACAACAAACCAAATGGATATAAATAGAGGAAACTGATGTATCATTTAACACTTACATACACTACACATCCTCACCATATCCCCTTCCCCCCATAATATACTCATATATAAGGAAAACAGAATAACCAACAGCTATTGGATTCAGAGCAAAGAAGTATAACAAAGACATCCATTCCCTCCCTTTCCCGGGTCATTTAACACATGTACATGGGGCTTTTTCGTTTGAGGCGAGAGCAACGTTAATCCTTCGATAAAAGAATAAATTCAGGCAGTGTAAACCCACCCAGCAGTACTAAGTCAGCAATAACAATTTAGTCATCTAATAAAATGAAACAGAAAATAACGTTGACAAAACTAAATTAATCAGCATATTTATGTGTAATGGAGGCACCGTGGTCGAGTGGTTTAGGCGGTCAACTCGTGATCAGAGGTCGGGGTTCGATCCCCGCTCGGCTCGGTGTTGTGTTCTTGGGAAAGAACTTTACTCCTATTTTCCTCATTTCCACCAGGTGTACAAGTGGGTACCAGCTCTGTGGGGAAGTATCTGGCGACAGACTAGCGTCCTGTCACGGGGTGGTGAAAAACCATCAGTTCGCTTAACGCTACAGAAAACCGGGATAAGCTCGGCTCTATGGGCCTTCTGGCTCGAAAGAACATACTACTATTTATGTGTAATACAAAGAACGTAAAAAAAACCAAAACAGCAAGAAAGTAAAAAACCAAACCGAACCAATTTACAACCACACGCACTCACACACTTGTACACACACACACCACAACCACACAACCACACCACACAACCCCACACACCACACACACACACACCAGATTCAAAGCGTGTGGGGTTGATATCATATCAAACCCCTATATAGATCAATGTTTACACATGTACTCTATAGAATATGAAAACTTGGGTATATCTGATTTTAAGACAAGAATAACGTCAGTGACACTTAAATCACTCTCTTAAGTTTACAAGTTTGTTGTTCTGTAAATTTTATTCATGAAATATCTTTTTAGTGTGTTTTATACTGATTTTTGCTTTTTTAAAACATTTCAAATTTTTTTTGGGGGGGTTTATTCCATAGGTCACTGCCTGAATCAAGAGGCTCGATTTTTATAGGTTATTTCTGGGTCTTGGAAATGTTAGCAAATGGTTTTTGTCTATGTTGGTTAACTTTTAAAGCTTTGGTAATCTTGGGAGGTGCATTTTGATTAACAACTTTTTGCATAAACACAGCTTTATTGAATAAAAGTCGGTTTCGAAATTTTCAGGACATTTATTTGCTTATAATCCTCAATTGTCAGGGTGCTTGTTTTTAACAATACAAGTTTTACTGCTCTTTTATATAAACGATGAATAAATTTCAAGTTCGTTCCCCTGCGTTGACGCATAGTCAATGATTGGGGAATGTGACCGTAAAAAAATAGTTTTCAAGAATGATTATTTAGAAAGTGTTTTATTTTGGATAATTGAAGTAGCCTGTGAGCTAGGCGTTTACCTAGTGACATTATGTGATCAGCCCAAGTCATTTTATATATCGAGCGTTTTGATTTGTTGCTTTACAAGATTCAGCGCTATATAATTCCATACATTATTATTATTATTATTTTTTGTCAATGGTAACACCTAATATTTTATGTGAGTCAACTTCTTAAAACTATTCCGTTTTTCTAACAAAGAGGTTAAAACCTATCATTCTTTTTTTGCCTTTTCTGTCTTGCTGATACGTACATACACTTTGTTTTTTGTGCATTAAGGACATGTGGTTAATTGAGCCCAAATAATCAATCTGTCAATACTGTATTGAAGTTTGCGATTTAAATCTGCTGGAGTCTGAATCATACAAAAGAGAGGGGTATCGTCAGCAAACATTTCCACAGTTACTTTAATAAAACCAGGGTAAATATTTCCCTAGACTGAAAACAAGAGTGGTCCCCAAAACTGAGCTTGTGGTACCCATGTCTAATGGGTAGTAGTTTTGATGCTTGGTTATTTACAGATACAAGCTGCTGCCCATTGGACAGAAAATTTTTAGTAGTTGGATAATTCAGGTGGCAGTTTGTACAATTCTAATTTACGCAATAACGAAGAGTGGTTGATCACATCAAATGCTTTTTTAGTGTGTGTGTGTATGCGTGCATGCATGCATGCATGGTGTGTAAATTAAACCGGTTAGCTCATTGTGTGTGGGCGCACACTCTAGAAGAAAAATGGAGGGATAAAAGAAAGAAGCTCAAAAGTTATAGTCAACACTGGACCTTTACAGTTTTTATGCTTTTTAATATATGATATGGCCCAGGCCAAAAGCTGTGTCAGTTGTTGATGTCAGCTAATTGCCAAGGCCTACACTAAAATGTTGTTACGTTGTAAAATGTTGTGTTGAAATTGCCTTCAGCCATGACAAGCTCTTGACATAACAACCCGCACTCTCCTTTATAGGAGAAAAAATCCTCTGATGTTGGAGTATGGCTGCCTGTATGGTGAGGTACCTGAAAACAGTCATACATGCAAACTCCTCATTAGCATGCAATTTCAATCTCACAGTGATTCCCAGGTGGGATGAGTGTTTTCAGAGTGAACTTTTTGGGTGACCCCAGAATGCTAAGCTGGGGAATGAACAATAACAACAACAACAGCAACAACATAATACGTGATTGTAGTAGACCAGCTGAATTAGACGGAATTAAAAGTTAAAGCATCTTTACAAAACCTTCATATGAATTGGACTGAGTGAAAGGTAACCTTTCCACGTGCAGATAGGGGTCAGACAAGGTTGCGTGATCTCGCTGACAATTTTCCTCGTCGTCATCGACTGGGTGATGAGGAGGGCCACCAGCGATAGGGCGAGAGGGTGGTGTGGGGACTGACAGCCAGGCTTGAAGATTGTGACTTTGCGACGATATTCCCACTGCTGTTGCATGCACAGAAAGACATCCAGGAAAAAACATCACGAGTTGACCAAATAGCCAGCAGCGTGGGACTCCAGATTCACCCAAACAAGACCAAGATCATGAAAGTGAAAACAAAGAGTGCAGAGAAGACCAGTGTGCGAGGCTCAGCTCTAGAGGAGGTAGAACACTTCAAGTACCTCGGCAGCTACATCTCAGCCGACCCGTAACATTGAGAAAGAAATTTCAACCGGATAGGACTTGCAGCCCGAGCATTTAGTGGGTTGAAAACATTTGGAAGTCAACTGTCCTGCAAACCAAAACCAAGTTGAAGATCTACAAGTCCAATGTACACTCAGTACTCCTATACGCTTGGAGACATGGAGAACCAGCAAGAAGATTGAGAGCAGGCTCAGAGGCTTTGAAGGAAGGTGTCTTCGCTGAATCCTGAAAAATTCACTGGCAGCAGCATGTCGCCAACAGGGAAGTGTCAAAGCGCACTGGCATTAACAACATCGTGGCCGAGGTAAAACAGCGGCGATGGAGGTGGCTGGGACACACCCTCCGAATGGGCAAGAACAGACTCCCTCATACTGCGCTGAGATGGGCACCACCAGGGAAGAGGAAACGAGGGAGACCACTCGGCACTTGGAGGAGGACAGTAGAGGAGGAGATGAGAGAGGGGCAAGACCTGGAATGAATTGGCTGGCTTGCCCTAGACAGAAAAGGCTGGAGGGATTTTGTTGGCGCCTTGTGTCCCGGCACATGGGATGAAGAGGATTAAGTAAGTAAGTAAGAAAGGTAACCTTGCAAGATTTTCTGAATACATTGATACCCCAAGCAAAACACGGTAACGGACTAACAGTCCCAAAAAAAGCTTAGACAAAAATAACCCAACCCGTTGACCAGCCAGCCTTAGAATGCCAACAAACAAAAAAAATATAAAGATGTAAGGTAAAATTCCATCTCCCCCCCAAAAAAAAAGGGTAGGAACACTCATTTTTTTTATATAATGAATAGTGAAGATGGATTCATGATCTGTTGCTTTGATAACTTGCAGACAGAAAACTGGTTGACTTGAAGAAGCAGCATGGAAACCATCACAGCAGGAAACAATCTTTCCACAGGAGGTGCTTGGTTCTATCCCTTTCAACAACATGGCCCCGGCCAGAAAGATTGCCAGATATGGATCAGGATATGTCTAGTAGCTGTAAGGATTTAGGTAAGCTACAGATAGAGCTTTGCTAGTCA
Source organism: Rapana venosa (assembly GCA_028751875.1). Classification (NCBI taxonomy): domain Eukaryota; kingdom Metazoa; phylum Mollusca; class Gastropoda; order Neogastropoda; family Muricidae; genus Rapana; species Rapana venosa. The sequence continues at coordinate 51,856,160 of CM054149.1, read as the reverse complement.
GGAACACATCCATGACGTACATGTATGTACTTTTGATAGGCCTGAGTTTCTGTCTCTTTTTGTTTTGGGTTTTGTTTTGTTTTGTTTGTTTGTTTTTATAGTTGTTTTAAAACAAAATTTTAAAAAGTTTTTTAAAAGTTATCTATCATATTTTTGCTGCCAGGAACATCACTGGGATGGTTGGCCGTTTCTATCCCCTATTACATAGTGATATACCTGAGGGCCATTTATATGTCACTGAGGAAATTATTGTGAGAGGATTATTTGGCAAAGATTGTATGTTCTCGTGTTTCTTTTGTTGGATTGAAAAAAGGCATCTATATATTTGTCAAAGTAAATTTACAGATTTATAAATCTGAATTTGCATAGTAACTTGTAGAATGCATTCTGTGTTCCTTGTGTGAGTTTTTTAAACTGTGGCTTTCAGCTTTTAAAAAGATAACAAGAAAGTGTGTGTGGAGATGAAGTAAGAACCCTATTCAATCCCGAAAATACCCTGTTACAGTGTTAGTGAGCAAGCTTTGAACAGTATGGAGATAGTGATGGTTTTGTTTCCTTAGTTCAGCTAATCAGTGGCAGCATATGGTTCCATTAGTGGCAGCCCTATGGTTCCCTTAGTGGGGCTTTGGGTTCCATTAGTGGCAGCATCAGTGGCAGCATATGGTTCCATCAGTGGCAGCATATGGTTCCCTCATTGCAAAATTTGGTTCCCATCAGAGGCAGCATATGGTTCATTAGTGGCAGCATTTGGGTTTCCCTTAGTGGAGCATATGGTTCCATTTGTGGCAAAATATGGTTCCATCCGTGGAGCATATGGTTCCATTAGTGGAAACTTGGGTTCTCAGTGGCAGCTATTTTTCCCT
>CM054149.1:51824541-51854797 GCA_028751875.1 Rapana venosa | reverse complement strand
GAACAATCGGTACTCCCGGCAACTTTACTGTTGATAAAAAGAAAAAAGTGCAAATATAAATAAGTGTTGCTGTTATAGTTTGATATCAGTACTTGTGTAACAAAAGAAATGCAGGGATAGATATTTGTTTCAACGTTGCACTTAGACGTTTTACTGAAGCCAATCCAAGATTGTTTTAGCTGCTGTTGTTTTTGGGTTGTTGTTGTTGCTGCTGTTGTTGTTGTTATTGTGTTTTATGTGTGTGTAATTTTGTTAGCAGAAAAAAAACTTACATTTTTGCCATTCCATCTGACAATAATTCTCTCTCTCTCTCTCTCTCTCTCCTCCTCTCTCTCTCTCTCTCCCCTTTTCTCTCTCTCTCTCTCTCTCTCTCTCCTTCCATCTAAAAATAATTTCTTTTCTCCCCCTCTCTCTCTCTCTCTCTCATCTCTCTTCTCTTTTCTCTCTCTCTCTTCATCTAAAAATAATTTTCTTCTCTCTATCTCTATCTCTCTCTCTCTGTGCCGTCGGAAAATATTCTCTCTCTCTCTCTTCTCTCTCCCCTCTCTCCCCCTCTCTCCTCTCTCTCTCTACTCCCCTCTCTCTCCTCTCTCTCTCTCTCTCTCTCTCTCTCTCTCTCTCTCTCTCTCTCCTCTCTCTCACTCTCTCTCTGTGATGTGTGTGAGTGCGTGCGTGCGTGCGTGTGTGGGGCGTGTGGTGGAGAGGGATGCATGCGCATGCTTATTTGCATTATCATGGATTTCAGCATATGTCGTCGAAAGCATTAATCAATCGTTTTTCTTTTTTTTCTGATTGTTCGCTTATTTCATTCTTTCCTATATTTTTTTATTCCTTTATATTTCTGTCTGTACTCGTTTCTCTTCTTTTCTTATTTTTTCCATATTTTATTCATATTGTTCACATTTCCCTTCTTTTCTTGTTTGAAGACACTAGAATTTTCATATTCTTGTTTATATAATTTGATTGTCTTAGTTAGCAATATTGTCTGGTAGTATGGAAGATACTTCAAAATATAAGGAGAAGAAAAGGCCAATAATATATACTGCAACAGCTGCGGTTTCGTACTGACAGCAATATTAAATATTACATTACGATTTTTACAAAGACGAGACATTAAGTACGATCACACGAAATATCTGTCGTAATATTTTCTCGCACCAAATGTGATGCTCAATTGTTGTTTTTTTCTACAAACTAATACATCAAAATTATGTTTTCGATAGGTAAACTCTGACTGGAAAACTTTCTGTTATGCAGATTAGGTGTGGCTGTCATTATTATTGTCATCTCTTGTGTGGAGGGGGTTGGGTGGTGGTGGGGGTGGGGGGGGGGGGGGGTCCGAGGGATGCATCGGTCGATGTTTTTTTTCTTCAGGCTGGTCTGACGGCCCTTTGGTAGCAAAACTGCCATGTCAAAGTCAGCTCAATTTCTTTTATGCATTCTACGCAATTTGAAAAGAGACGGGTTGCATATCTAATCTTTATTTGTACTCAGGTCAGGGTATTTTCCTTAAAAAGGTTGCATATCCAAAATAATATCCAATAATACCTGTAATGATATTATTATATTTTATCCAATATAATTTTTAAATTTTAATTTAATTTTTTAAAATTTCGTACACTTTAAGTCACAAGATTTCTCTACGCGAAATTCGGATGCTCTCCCCGGGAGGCGCGTCGCCACAAGTTCAGCGCCACCATAACTTTAAACGTTATATACTAATAACTGTATATGGCTGTTGCATGGCTAGCTGTGGGACTCTATATGTTCAAAACTAACTTTGGCGAGTCTCTTCATTGCTTGTCTTTTCTCTTTTTCAACATTTGCACAGCACTGACTCGAATTGCAACATATTGTTTGTCGAGCATACTTTATTTCTACAGCATGCATACAAGCACACAAGGCACTGACAGGTCTGCACTAGCTTGAACTTGGACAATTTAAAAAACGATCTTAAAAAGAGAAGGTGCTACAAAGATTTGTACCTGTGACTCGTGAAAAAATGGTACAAGAAGAATTTTCAGATGTTTTATTTTCTTTTATTTCGTTATTTTCTAAATTTGCTTTTTATTTCTTTCTGTCTTTGTTTTATTCTGTCTGTTTTTTTAAAAAGTTTATTCTGTCTTTTCAAACTTTCGTCTTTCTTTCTTTCTTTCTTTTTTCTTTCTTTCTGTCCTGTTCTCTGTCCTTCTGTCTGTCTTACTTTATTGTTATTTTATATATTCTTTTCAAACTTTCCATCTTATTTTGTTTGTTTCTTTTTCTTTTTTTTTTCTTTCTTTCTTTCCATTTTTTTTGTACATTTCTTTCATGTTTTTTATCCGTTTCTTCTTCTTCTTCTTCTTCTTCTTCTTCTTCTTCTTCTTCTTCAAATTCTTTTAGTTCTTCTTCTTCTTCAAACTCTTTCAATTCTTCTTCTTCTTCAAAGTCTTCTTCAATGTTTTTCTTCTTTGTAATTCTTCTTCTTCTTTAACATTGCAAACTTTAGCATCTACTGGTCTATTGATTCACATAGCAATGTTGCCATGTAGCAGGGAAGCTGAAATAAGAAGTGGAGAAGAAGAAGAAGGGATTATGCAGTAAATCCATCTTAGTGTTAATGAGGCAAAAAGCAGCAGCTGCCGTATCCCATTGATCTTGTTCAGACGACGGACTCTTTTTGCCAGAAGGCAAACATTCCATACACCCACACAGAAAACGTCACTGAAGCATGTTTTACTGTGCGCAAAATTCTGATAGTTGTACAAATGTAATTCTTTTATTTTAACTAGTTTGGTGATACTTGGAAAGTAATTTTGATAATAGTATATTAAAATGTACGTGTAATACTCAGAGTGGGTGTTTGTCTCGTTGAGTGAAACTGTTCATGTTTATTTTTTTATTTTAATATATCACTTTAAGTCACGGTAGATTTCTCTCTGTGAAATGCGGGCTGCTCTCCCCGAGGAGAGCGCGTCGCCACAAGAGCAGCGCCACCTTTTTGTTCTTTTTTCTGTCTGCAACTGTATTTGTTTCCCTATCAGTGTTTTTTCTAAGAATTTTGCCAGGGACAACTCTCTTATTGCCGTGGGTTCTTTTACGTGCGCTAAATAATTATGTGTAACACACAGGACCTCGGTTTATCGTCTCATCCGAAAGACTAGCACCCAGACCACCACTCATGGTCTAATGGATGGGGGAAAAGTTTCGGGTCCAAAGGGGATTCGAACCACCGCATACTTCTGACCCGGACTTTTCGCTTTCTAGACAGGCGCGTTACCTCTAGACCACCGAACCTTATGTTTGAAAGTAATTTAAGTTACATTTATTTGCTAGGAGTGTGAAGCAAAACTGGAATGGTATTGTTTGCGTAGACAGCTACAATATATATTGTTGGACATATGCCGAGTGACGGCACGGGTCATAAGCAGTGACGCTGTTTTGCTAGAGAAAATCTCGTCGATTAGCAGTAAAGTTTTGCCAAGTACAAAAGCGAGACGTGTTCGTACAATTAGTCATCAAGATAAAGCATGTCCTTTTATCAAAAGCAAGTATAAGGCTTATAACTTTTAATGGCCGAAATTTTACAAATAAAATAACCAATATTTTTGATAAAGATGAAAGAGGTACAAAAATTGTTTTTGCACCGTCTAATATCACTAGAAGTGAACAGACGTGAAATTGATGTCAACAACAACAATCTTTTTGGCCAGATGAAAAACCAGACGATATGAAAACACTAATGTTTCAGTCCTTAAATGTATGTATGATGCGGATGCAAGCGCTTTGAGTTTTGTTGCTTTTACAAGACTCAGAGAGGTAAAAAATCCAAATGTTATATTATTTAATAACTTCTCACCTTACAGGGGAAGGAGGCCATATACAGGCTCCAAGCTCTGCTGCAGCCTTAGTTTCCTATCAACACCCAGATTTGAACTGCTAACCCCATACTGTTAAGACCCAATCCTGTTTTCAGGGAACAGAAAGAAAACCACGCCACCCACGCTTCAAGGTCCTACCAAGGTTTGAACCCTGAACTCGTAACTGAAGACTCGGTAAGATTAAAATAGAGAATCTAGTCTACTTGGATGTTATCTTTCAGAAAAAAACAGCTTTCGGTGCTAGTGTCAGCCTCGTTGAGAAAGACTGCAATCAAAGGTTGTAGAGTAAATCTGCCTGTCTGTCTATCTCTCTGTCTCTGTCTGTCTATATCTCTGTCTCAGTCTGTCTCTATCTGTCTGTCTGTTTCTCTCTCTCTGTCTCTGTGGGCCTGTCTGGCTGGCTGGCTGCCTGTATGTCTGCCTGTCTGTCTCTCCCTCTCTCTCTCTCTGTCTCTGTCGGTATGTCTGTCTGGCTGCCTGCCTGTCTGTCTGTCTGGCTGCCTGTATGTCTGTCTATCTGTCTCTGTCGGTCTGTCGGTCTTCTCTCTCTGTGTCTCTGTCTGTCTGTCTTTCTCTCTGTCTTGTCTCCTCTGTGTGTCTGCCCTCTGTGGGTTCCCGTCGTCGATGTCTGTCTCGTTTCTCTCCTTGTCTTTCTCCTGTTTTCTCAGTTGTTTCAGACCCACACGAGTGTGGGAAGGACTAAATGAAAACTGCCCAAATATCCCTGGAGTGAGAAAAGCAGCAAGGGAAAAAGTTGGGAAAAAAAAAGAAATATTAATTATCCAATACACCAATATTCTATATTTCTTTTCAAAGTAATTTTTTAAAAAAAAAAATTATAAGGAAAAGAATTTCTTCACACATCACACTTTTACTATCACATTACCTACAAAAACCAAAAACAAATTCAAACAAAAACTTGATCACCTCAAGAAAGAAATTTCTTCTACACCTTACATAAAAAAAATAAATTATAAGAAATTAAAAAAAACCCCCCAAAACAAAAACATTCGTAGCGAGCTCCCTCAAAAGATCCACCTAAAATTTTCTTTACTTCCTTTTTTCCCCCTTTTTTTTTTTTTTTTTTTTTCCTCTTCCTCCAATTTTTAAAAGGGGAGTAGAGCAGCAGCAGAAAAGGTTTTTTTTCCTCTTTCTTTTTTTTTTTTTTAAGATTTTACTTTTTTTTCTTTTCTATTCTTTTTTTTTCTCTTTTCTTTCTTCCCTTCTTTCCTTTTTCTTCTTCCTCCAAACACGGGGGAGGGGGGGGAGGGCAGGGCGAGGGCCCCAAACAAATTTTTTTTTAAACCCCAGTTTTCTTTTGTTGTTTTTCAACCCCCGTGCCATATTGGGAGGTTTTGAAATTTAGGGGGGGAGAAATGGATTTGAAATTGGGAATGAGGCTACTGGGGCAAATAGCGGGAAAAAGGGGGCCCAAACCAAAAACTGGGGAAATAGCCTTTTAACCCCGGCAAAAAACCCGGAAAACCCCCTGTGTGTGTGATGGGGGGTGTGGAACGGCCCCGTCAAAGGACAAACGACATTAACCCCACGGGTTGTTCCTCCGGGGTACAATAGCCCTGTGACACCAGCCTGGAACGTGTGACACAAAAGTTTGGAAAAAAGCCTGAGAAAATGACCTGGGGACAATAGTGAACACAATAACCTGTGGAAAAAAGCCCGGGCCCAAAAAACCCTGTGGAAAATAGTGTGAACTTTTCCTGTCCCTAGCTGGTAAAAACCCCCTGTGCACAATCCCTGTGGCCCCATAGCCCGGTGACCTACCCCTTTAACACAAAAAAGTGGACCAATTGCCTTTTCAACGGCCCTTTGGGACAAGTTCCCTGTTGACAAGCCCGTGCAATAACCCTTGGACAGGGGGATCGGGCCACAAAGCCTTGGTCAAAAATACCCCGAGAAAATGATGATGTGGCTGATTGTCAATTTTTCTTAAACTTCACCTAAAGGTTTGGGGTTGGGGTTCCCCTACAAAAGCTAAAAAAATTTTTACCTCCTATTTCCTGGAAATTGAAATTTTTCCGCAATTCCTTTTTGGCAACCTCCTCTTTCCTTTTTTTTTTCACTTTTTCCTTCCTTGTTCTTTTTTCAACCCCCTTTTCTTTTCTCAATTTTTTACATCTTTTTTTTCTCCCTCTTCTTTTCCCCTAAATTCTTAACCTCACCCTCAATTTAAATTTTAAACCCCTACTTAAGATTTTTCTTTCTTTAGGAAGCCACGAACCCTTCAGGGACTTTTCCCCCCTGTCAATTGCCGGAAAACCCCACCCCCAAACCCCCAAACCAAAATTTTTTTTTCAAACAAAACACCCATCAACAACAAAAAAACCCAATTTCCTTTTCCACTACCCTCGAATTTTTAAAAACGTCACAAACCCGCTTTTTTTGTTTGTTAAAGTTCGGCATTTTTAAATTAACATTCTTCTTTTCTCTTCTTCCGAATTCTTCTTTTGAAATTCTTCTTCCTTGTTTTTTTTTGGGGAATTTTTTCTTCTTGCAATTTTTTCTTTTTTTTTTTTTTTCTTCTTTTTTTTGATTTTTTGAAACTTTTGCTTTCTTTTCCCCAAAATTCTCTTTTTTTTCTTCTTTTCCCCCCTTTTCCCCTTTCTTTTCCTTCTTCTTTTCCCTTTTTCTTTTTTCTTCCAAATTCTTTAATTCTTTTCCAAATTTTAAATTCTTCAAATTTCTTCAAAAATTCCCTTTTCTCAATCAAATTTTTTCTTATTTTGGGGGAAAAATGCCCACAAGTACCCCTTCTTTTGGTTTTTTCCCCCTTTTGTGTTTTTAAAGAAAAGAAAAGAAAAAAAAAAAAAAACCAAAAAAAAAAAAAACACCCACCACCCACCACCAACACCCAACCAAAAATAAAAAAAACCTTTATTCCGCATTTAATTTAAAAAGAAACGCACCAACACTGGTTTTTTAATTTTTTGTTTAAAAACGGATTCCTTTTTTTTAAAAACCTCTTCACATTATTAAACTATTCTTCTATTTTTCTTTCCAAAAATTTTCTCTCTTTTTTCACTCCTCTTTTTCTCTTTTTTTTTTTTTTGTGTGGGGGGGGGTGTTTGTGTGTGTGTGTGTGTGGTGGGGGTGGTTTTTTTTTTTTTTTTTTTTTTTTTTTTTTTTTGGGTGGTGTTGTGTGTTTTTTTTTGCCTTTACATTTTTTTTTTTTCTGTTCCCCCCAAATTTTTTTCAAAAAAAAAAGGATTTAAGGGTTTTTGGCTATTTCCCTCGGGGTTCCCCACGGTGGTTTTTTCTAAAAAGCGGGGGGGGGGGGGGGGGGGGGGGGTTGGGGGGTTTTTGGGAATGATGGGTTGATTGCCCATTTCTCCCAAAGACCCGCCCTATTTCTGTTTGGGCGCCCCGTTTTTTTGGTTTTTTTGGGGGGGGAAAGATGAAAGAAAAGGGAAGTGGAAAAAAAGGGGGGAAAAGAGATTGAAAAAAAAAAAGGGGGGGGTTGTTTTTGTTTTCTGATTTTTCCTGCTTTCTCCCCCTGGTGTTGGGGGTTCCAGTTTTCCTTAAAGTGATTGCTCCTTTGGGGGTGGCCCTTTTGGGTTTGGGGTTTTTTGTGGTTGGGGGAAAAATGGGGCCGGGTTTGGTTTGTTTGTTTGCTTTTTTGTTTTGTTGTTGGTGTTACCTTTTTTTGTTTTTCTTTTTTCATTTCCCTTTTTTTTTTTTTTTCTTCCCCCTTTCCTCCTCCTTCTTTTCTTCCCCTTTTCTTTTTTTCCATTTTGTTTTTTTTGTGGTTGTTTTGTGGTGGTTTGGGGTTTTTTTTTGTTTGGTTTTTGTTTTTTTTTTTTTTTGTTTTTTTTTTAACCCCCAAACAAACCCCCCAAACCAAAAACAGAAAAAACTTTTTTCAACCCCACTTTTTGGCAGAGAAGCGGGAGGGGGGGGGGGGGGTTTGGGGGGTTTTTGGGGGGAAGGGGGGGGGAATTTAAAAAAAACCCCTCCCAAAAATTTTTTTTTCTCTGGTTTCTAAAAAAAAGACATTTTCTCGGTTTTGTTGAAAAGATTTAAGCCCCAGAGTTAAAAAAAACAAGGGGGGTTTTGACTAGCCAAAAAATAAAAGTTTTCTTTTTATTTGGTTTTACTTTTTTTTTGGCCTTTTTCTCATCACTGGATTTTACCGGGGCGTTAATAGATTACTCCATAAATTGGTGTGTGTTCTTGGGGTGGTGGGGTTTTTTTTTGGGTGGTTGGTTTGGGCCCGTGGTTTGTTGGGGTTTTGTTGGTCTGGGGTTGGTTTTTTTGTTTGGGGTTTGGTATTTTGATTTGAAGGGGATTCTTGGGAATTGTTAAAAAATTTGGCGAGTTTTAGGGTTTTTATACTATCTTTCCCAATCACTGCCTGTCAAAGTTGTTGAATTGTTTAGGTGTTAGATAATTAAAGAAATTTTATTTACGGACCAAAAGAAATTCGTTGCAAGAAGGAAAGTGTTAAACCCCCATTTTCCCCCCCTAATTTAGAGGAGTTTAAAAGACCCCAACCCTTTTACCTTTACCTTTCTCCCTCCTCTTCCTCCTTTCTTCCACAAAACCACACCAACCCCAAACAAACCACAAACCCCCACAACGAAACCACACCAAAACACCCCTTTTCGGAAATGCGGGGCCGGGGGTTATCTCTTTCTAAAAAAAAAAAAAATTTTTTTAAAAAAACCCCCGCTAAAAAATTTTTTTTTTGGGGAAAAATTATTAAAAAGGCTTTTTTTATTACTTGGGGCTTTTTAAAAAAGAAGTGGATTTTGTTATTAACAATTTTTAGGGGTTTTTCTACGCTTTATTTTTAAATTTTTTTTTTTTTTTTTTTTTTTTCTTTTGTTTTATATCGTTTTTAAGGTTTTTTTAAAACGTTTTTTGTTTTATCGCGCTTTTATTTTTTATTTTTTTTAAAATTGGGGGTTTTTTTTATTTTTCTTTTTTTTTTTAAAATTCTTTTTGGTGGTTTCAAATTTTTGGGAATTGGTTAAAATTTTTTTTTTTATAAGGGGGCTTTTGCTTGATTTTTTTAAAACTTGTTTTATAATTTTTTTTAAAATACTACCCGCAATTAATTCCCCCCTTAGATTAAAAGCTTAAAATTTTTTTGAAAATAACTCTTATAAAAATTTTTCGCTTGTTTTTTTTTAAAAGGGGCCTCCTTTCTAAACCCCCTTTTATTACCTAATCTTTAAAATTATGCTCCCGCTTTTTTAAAGGGGGTGTTTTTTGGGAACTTTTCCCCCAAAAAGTTAAGCACGTCAGCGTGGTTACCGTTGGTGGGTGACTTTTGCCGCCTTGGCTTTCAGTAAGTTTCCCAGTTCACCCAGCTGTAAATGGGCACTGCCCTTTGGGTCAGGGAAGGTAAAGCAGCGAGGGGAGGAGATGGGGCCCCCCTCAATATGCTGGCCCAGAGAATGAGGCTCTGACGCCCGCTCCCCACGCCCTTATATTTTAGGGGATCCTTTTACCTCCTTAACGTCATGGGAAAACGGTTTCCCGGCAAGGGTTGCTTTGTTTTGTGGATTGTTCCAAAATGGGGGGGGAAAAACAGGGCATAATGAGGGAAAGAATTCCCATTGGTGCCCCGGACTCTGGCAGGAGTAGAAAAAGCGTGTGTATCTTACATTTTGGGAAGAACCATCTTGTTTTACGTGTGGATATTTGGGTTTCAGGAAAAGCATAAAGATCATCAAACATTGATTTGAGAAAGGTAAAAAGTGTGAGAAGGAACAGTTGCTAATTTCTGTTTTTTGGGGGTTTGTTTTTTGAGCCACGCTCTTGTCTTAAAGGCTCTTTTTTTTAAAAAATTTCCCCGTCCTTTGTTTTTGTTCCTTTTTTCCTGATGTCACACTTTTCTAGAATTTGTTAAGTTTTTTACCCTTTCCTCCCCCATTTTTGTTTGCCAAAAGCATGGTGATAAAATATAAAATTAAGTATATCTTAAGCACTAGTGATGTATTTTTAAGTGGTGAAATAGGGTTAAAACTTTTAATGAATTAAAATTAAAAGGAGAGGTTTGGGTTTTTTCCCTGTTTTTTTTCCCCTGCCTCTCTCTCTTTCTCTCTTCTTCTCTCCCTTTCTCTCTCTCTCTTCTCTCTCTCTCTCTTCTCCCCTCTCTCTCTCTTTCGCAATTTCTATCTCCCCCCTCTCTCTCTATCCCCCCCCCTCTTCTCTATCACACACACCCACCCGCAGGGGCGGACACACACAACACGCACACACACATTTGAAAAAGAATTTTCTGAAAAAGCAGAAAGAAAGTCAATCATTTTTTGCCGACAAAACAAAAAAGAAGCTCAAATTTTTGGAGTAAAAAGTGGGAACCCTCGGTAAAATGCTGATAAGAAGGAAGAAACAGCAGGATGCTGATAAAAGGGAAAAAAAACAGTCATAGGGGTTTAAAAAAGGAAAAACATCAGTGTGTGATAAGGGGAAAGAAAACAGTCGTGAGTTAAAAGAGGAAACAACAGTCAGTGATCGATAAAAAGGAAACAAAAACCCCAGTGATCTGAAAAAAGGGAAACAACATCAGTGATCGATAAAAGAAGAAAAAGTCAGTGAGCTGATAAAAAGGGAAGACAACATCGTTGCTGATAAAGGAAAGAAACAGTCAGGATGCTGAAAGAAGAAGAAACAGTCAGTGATGCTGATAAAAAGGGAAGACAACAGTAGTGTTGATAAGAAGGAAGAAAAAAGCATGATGTGATAAAAAAGGAAGACAACAGTCAGTGTGCTAAAAGGAAGACAACAGTCTGAGCTGATAAAAGGAAGCCAACATCAGTGATGCGATAAGAAGGAAACAAAGTCATTGATGCGATAAGAAGGAAACGTCAGTGATGCTGAAAAGAAGGAAGACAACATCAGTGATGCGATAAGAAAAAGACAAAGTCAGTGATGTGATAAAAAGGGAAACAAACAGGTGATGCTGTAAGAAGGAAACAAAGTCAGGGCAAAAAAGAAGGAAGCAACAGTCAGTGATGGATAAGAAGGAAGACAACAGTCAGTGATGCTGATAAAAAGGAAAGCAAAGTCATGTGTGATAAGAAGGAAGAAAAACAGTCAGTGTGCTGAAAAGAAGGAAGAAAACAGTCAGTAGCTGATAAGAAGGAAGAAAACATAGTGATGCTTAAGAAGGAAGAAACAGTCAGGGATTGATAAGAAGGAAGAAACAGTCAGTGTTGCGTTAAAAAGGAAAAAAACAGTCAGTGATGCTGGAGAAGGATGCAAAAGGAAAAGATAACAACACAAAACAAAGACCAACCAAAAAGAAGAGACAACAAAAAATTTTCTGAGAAGAAACTTGCTCTCTGCTCCAGGTCACAACTTGATTTTTTTTTATTTTATGATGAATGTTGAAAACCAGTTTTATTTACTGTCCCCCTGTGGTGTTGTTGTTGTTTTAGTGGTAGTGGTGGTTTCGGTATCCATCTGTAATATTAATAATAATAATCATGGAATTTATATAGGGCTGTATTTGAAAAAAAAAAAAAAATAAAAGCGCTTGCTTTCAACAGTTCTTCCCAAACCAAACAAAAACTTTTCATAAGTTAAAGGTTAAAATGTACATAAAAACACTCTTTTTTGGTTGCTTTCTGGAGAAACAATAACAAAACGTTTGTTTATTCCTACTGCCATGCCCCATCGGAAGGGGAAGTTACAAACCTGATTGGCAACATCAAAAATTCATCTTATTCCACCCCACACCCCACACACATGTACACACATCATGGTTGCATCAAAAAATTTTGAGGTTCATTTGTTTGCTTTTTTACCAATCTCAGTTTTGAAAAATTTAAATATAAATATTTTTTTTTTTTTAGTCAGAAAGGGTTTAAAATTACGTCGTTATTTTGAAAATGTCCAAAAGAAAAACCAATTATGGAACATTGGTTTTTCTGAAATTTGCCAAAAAGAGGGGAAAAGAGAGGAGAGAGAGAAGAAGAGAGAAGGAGGAGAGGGGAGAGAGAGGAAAAGGAGAGGGGGAGTGAGGAGAGAGAAGAAGAAGAAGAAAGAGAGGGGAGAGAGGGGGGGAGGGAGGGACGGGGAGAGGCTTTACTACTACATAGGACAGACAGAGACGAGAGACACGGAGAACAAGAGATAAGATGGAGACGGACAGACAGACAGACAACAGACGACAGAGACAAAAGGGGACTGACGGGGTCAGAGGACAGAAAGACAGAAAAAACAAAAAACAGAGCGCGACAGGGAGAAGCGGGAAAAGACAGACAGACGAAAGACAGACAAACACAGACACGACAAAAACACAAATAGAGAGAGACAGAGGAAGAAAAAGCAGACAGACAGACAGAAGAAAACCAGAAACAGACACAAACGAAAAAACAGAGAGAGACAGAAAACAGAGCAGAAAGACAGACAGACAGACGACATAAGGTGAGAAAAATGCAGACACTGGTTCGTGTGGGAAGGGAGAATGTGTGTGTTCTTTCCCGGATGTCAGACAGCCCTGGCTAAAACACTGGGTGCCCAAGGTTGACCCCGGGGTGTCGGGGTACACTACATACGCACGCTCGCTATGACACTACGCCGCTAACTAAAATGCGTACACAAAAATACAAAAACCACCTACGTACGCTATGCTAATAATACACTGCGCTACGTTTACGCTACACTAGACTACATACACACATACACACCCAAAGCTAAACGCTACACAGCTACGCTCAAACACTAGACTACGTTTACACACATGCGATACGCTACACTACACTGCGCACGCTACACCACTACGCTACACTACACCGTAGCTGCTACGAAAATACACTACGCTAGCTACACTACACTGATACATACACGAACTAACTCGCCTTTTCGCACACCACTACGCTCGTTCACTACGCTACACACGCTATTTACAAAAACATACGCTACACAAATAACTAGATACGCTACGCCCCCCAAACACTCCCTCATAACCGCTACAAAAGGGACTACGTACGCTACGCACACTGACTACGCTAGCTACACTAACACGTACGTACACTAGCTACGCTACCAGACTACATACAACACAAATTTACACAACAAAACTACGTACCTCATGCATGCACTGAGCCACACTAACAAATACGCTACGCAAACGCTACGCTACACTACGACACTGATAATACACACACCTACGCTCCCACGTACACTTCACCGCTACGTACGCAACTACGCGCGCTACGTACACTACGCTCACTACGCTACGCTACGTACACTCCTAATTTGACTACGTACACTAGACTACGCTACACTAGACACGTACGTACCCCTACATCCCTCGCTAATAATACGCAAAAACGCTAAAACTACAACGCACGACAAGAAAAATACCAGACTTAAAACTACACTACACTGCACTAGCACCGAAATACACTACACCTACATAATACGCACACTACACCCACTACCCCCAACTACACATACTCACTACATCACTACGCCGCTACATACAATAACAACGCACACTAGCTACCTACACACACTACACGACATACACTACACTCATTACAACTAACTCATACCCCCCCACTGCCTTCATACACTCGCTATGTACACAAACCCCTACACTAACCACTACGCACACACACTGCACTTCCTACACTACACTACTTTACACTCCCACTACCCCACTACCTACACACACTACACTACACTTAAAAAATTTCCATACTTTATTACTTTACCTAGAGTCCCTACGCTACATACAACATACGTACACCGCTTTGCACGCTACATACAGTACCTAAACACTATGCACTACACAGGTACACTCACTACCCCCAAAGCCCATTTACGTCCTAAACACTCCCACATTACTACGTTTCGTAAAAATCACCACACGCTACGTACCTACATTTACCACAGTACGCTACATCACTAACGACCGACACTACACTACAGAACGGCACTAAACACAAAAACCGACTCGACCACACGACACGCACTACGCACGTACCCCCACCCTACACTACACTACCCCACACTCACTACACTCACGACACTAACTACCTACACTACACTTCACTATACTAACTCACATCACCTACACTACAACACGAAACTAAACACACTATACTATATACACTATACTACACTACCCTACACTCACGACAGACACTCACTACATCCCCTACACTACCGACACACACAACTACATTTACTACATCATTTTAATACACTACACTACACACACGACACACACTACACTACACTCCCCACGACACGACATACACGCACAACACCACGCACGACAAACGACGCGACACTAACACACAACCCCAGGGACGACACTCACGACGCGCACTACATACATACACTGCACTACACAAAACACCCCCCTACACTAACTACACTACCAACACACATTTACACTTCATGCACTACACAGCATACACTACATCAGACACGAAACTACACTACACTACACTACCCCACCTACACCACGACACGACACTCACACGCGACATACACTACACTAACATGCACTACCAAAAACATACCTAACTACACGCCTCACTACACTCACTACATACACACACTGCACTAACAATACACTGCCTAACGACACTCACTACAGCACTACACGACAGACACACACGACCGACACTACACTTCACTCACCCACACCCACCCCACCCAACCGCACCACACCAACCACACCCCCCCACCCCTATTAGGTACTCCCACCGAAAAGTTAATACCAGCCCACACACCCCACACACACCCCCCGGGCGCAAAAAGATACGCATCACATACACAAATACACACCCGATATGCAGCACACACAAACGTGCGCGTGTGTGCTGCGGCGCGCGCCAAAAAAATACACCCCATCCCTAAACAAAACACCTGGTGGTTAGGTGTGATTCCATCTGCTGCCCCGGGTTGAACTCGGTCAAAGGTTTTTTTCCTAGGGATTTAAACATCATCCGACTAACACCCCAAAATCCTTCGGTGAGACGAAAACCAAAAGTCCCTTGCGAACTCAGCAGAACATTTGCGCACACGTTAAAACCCAAACCCGCTTTTGGAAGATTTGGCCCTTTGTGCCAGTGGGAATGGATGACAAAATTTGCAAAACGCTACCGCGGGGGCCCATTTAAAAAAAGCACTGAGGCTTTTTCCCCATTACCTCGAAAAAAAAAGAAAAAAAATTTAAATCAAATAAGTATTTAAAAAATACAACACATGCGCGCGCGGCCAGGACACACATACACCCCAATGTGCGCGCACGCGCGCATTTACGTTCACTTCACAAATATACAATAGGCAACTCCTTTTCAAAAATTTACAAAGACCCACACAATACATGTGCAGCAGACCAAAACCACTAAATACGTACACACAAACAAAAGCATAACGCAATTAAAAATATTTACAGAAAAAGCCATACCATGCATGACAAAACAAACATGCACCAACACCACATATTCGCGCGCGCACACACAAAACACACCACACACACAACCCTATAAAGAATTACTGGGGGGAAAAAGCAAGAGCGACAACCCATTTTTCTCCAAAATTCAAAAACAAAAAACGAAAAAAAGAACAGCAAATCTTGGAGAAAAAAAAATTTGGGAAAGTTCGGGCAAAATGTGATAAGAGCAAAGAACAATAATCAGTGATCTGACGGGAAAAGGGATAGGAAGACAGAATAAGAATAAAACAACACCACCAAAAAACAACAACAAAAAAAGCGTGCAGAAAGAATAGAAACATTTTGCTTGGCCTTTACTTTTTTTAAATGATCTTGCTCTACATTTTAAAGGGGAAAGTCAGAGTAGCTCCCTCTATCCCCCTTTTTCCCCGGGGGGTTTTTGTTCGGTCCTAACATGCGTGCCTCTTTCCCTGTTTCCTTTCTGGGGGGAGGAAAAGAGAGGAGGGAGAGAGAAGAGAGAAAATTTTGGGAGAGAAGAGAGAGGGGGAGAGAGAGAGAATGACAATGACAATAGCTTTTTTAAATAACAGGTTCCTTTTACAAGGGGACAGGGGGAAAAAGGGAGAGCACAAAACAATAATTAATTTTTTAAGAAAACTTAGTTTACAAAAACCCAAACAATCATATGGCACACTACGAGCAGGGCAAAACCCCAAAACACCACAGCAGCAGCACGCGTGGCAAGCCAACACGCGCGCACAGCAGAGAGAGAGAGGGAGGGGAGAGAAGGAGAGAGAGAGAGAAGAGAGAGAGAAGAGAGAAGTGGGGAGAGGAAGACAGACAACAGACAGACAGACATAAAAAGGGAACAGAGAGGAGGAGAAAGAAGGGGAAAGAGAGAGAAAGAGCAGAGAAAAACAGAGAAGAGAAGAGAAAGAAAAAAAGAGACAGAAAAGGGGAAAAAGAAGATAGAGATACAGACAGTTTAAATATAGAAAAAATAACATACAGGCAGAAGATAGAATAAACAGGGGAAGGAAAACTGGGGGGTCTTGAGGTAACGCGTAAAAAAAATTTTTTAAAAAATTTTTTGATACTCAGATCAAAGGAAACATTTTCCCCAAACTGGCAAACCCTGAATAGTGACTGGGAGCTTGGGGGGCGGTTTTAATGAGTCGGATTGGAAACTGTTATGGACTTACCGTACCTTACCAAAATCTTAGCCCCCCAAACAGCTGAAATAAATTTTTAAAGGTCATTTTCCGCACTCGTTTGTGGCCGACAAAAGAATCGTCTAAAAATGTGTTCATTGTTAATTGAGGTATACGTCCTTCGATTTTTCAAAGTAAAAATCTTTTTACAAAGAGAACAAGGAGGCAACAAAGGGGGGTAAACCCGGGGTGATATGGATCCGGTCTTTGATCGTAAAAATTTTTCGAATTGAAGGGCAGCTTGCTGAAATTCTTCCCAACCCCGAAAGGTGTTTTCCTTTTATTTTTCAAAGGGGAATCTCTTTGTCCCCAATGCACAGACAACAAAAAAGTATTCATAAAGATTGAACATGGCAGAGTCAGAGGGTTCCCCCTGCTACTGGAACCTGTGCCCCGTACTACCTTCTCGTGGGAGATAACCCGACCCAAAAAAACCCCCCTATGGGAAAAGCGCTTGGAAGGGGGATGGGGGCCGCCCAAACAATCCCGCCCACAGAAATACCCCCATGGGGAAAAAGCAAGGAAAGAATGCCGGATCGGTTTAGGCCCCGGAAAACCCAAAAAACCGCGCCTTCCCTTGGAGGTTCCAGGATGGAGGGGAAAATTTTGCGACTGGGACGCAAACAACAGCGACAAATCCAGGGAAAAAGGGCCCATTGTACGGAAAATCCGTCCCCTTTCACGATGTGGGAAAACTCCCAAAAGCTAACCCCTAATTCGAAAATACGAATGGACATTTTGACTGGGCCGAAGTCCGTTTGGGGCGGGTTCGGCAAAAAAACTACGAAAAGAACACAAACTATGGTATGGGCGACGACCCAAACCCAACCGGAGTGGTTTCTTTTCAACAAGAAGGGACTAACAGTGTATCAGCTGTACCCCCAAACTCAAGTAACTGACCCTCTATGCGTGTCGCAGCAAAACCACACACCATTCCTCATACAAGTCTTGCACCAACCAGACACGATGAGAAGCAATGAGTGTTTCTACGAAATTTGGGAGCGCATCAAATCAACTCCAAAGAAGGACTTTCTCGTGTCCGGCGACTGGAAAGCCCCAAGACGGAACCCACGCTTTGGCCGGGACAGTTTGGCCCTTTTTTTTGGGGTGGACGAAACTAAAGTGAGGTTCAACTTTTGGAAATTGAACAGCCCCCATCTACTGTCGCCAACCACCTTTAACCCCCACAAACACAAGAAGGGAAAGGGGCGTGGCACTCACCAAATGGAAAGAACATACCAGATTTTATAATCTTTGGCCCCCCCAACGATTTAAGTGAGTTCAACAAAGCCAGACAAGAAGTTTCCGGCGTGATATTGGCAGGACCACGAATGGACCATGACCCACAGATCAAACTGAAGACCAAAAAAACCCGAAAGAAATCCCCCTTTGCGGTTCACATGGAAAAGCTAAGGACCCGAAGTCGCTAAATCTTTTTTAAAACTGAGATAGGGGGGGAGATTGCGCATTGAAAAATTTCCCCCAAGATGACATCAAAACCTCCTGGGACCTTTAGCAAGACCATTTTAGGAGACACGCTGGGATCCCTTTGGGAAAAGGGAAAAAGAACCAACCGGGGTTACAAAGATATTGGACCTGTGCGCCAACGTAGGACTAAACCAGTGAAAAACAAAAACCCCGAAACGGCCGAAAAAGTATAGAACATCAAAAGGTCAATCAAGAAAAAAGTTACTGGGCCATGGGGAACTGGTGTCAGAACAAGTCCAAGGTTGAGAAGGGAATGGCGAAAGGGGACCAAAGAGGGTCCCCGGACCACAAAAGGGACTACCAAATCCCGCAGCCAAAAACCCCCGTTATGAAAACAAAAGAGGGGGCATTTCCCACAAGAGCGCCCCTATCATGAAGAGGAGGACAGAATATTGAGAGACCTTACAAAACCCCAAACTGAAGGCTGATTTTCCAACAAAAATTTACGAGCAAGATCCCAACCATCAATCCTGAAAGCACACAGGGGGTGGAGGAAAAGGTAAAGAAGCAGTAAGATCCCTTAAAGGGGCAAGTCACCGGGGTTTCAAAACCGGCTGAGTCATCAAGAACGGAGGCCCCGAGATTCAAGGCATTAAAAATCATCTGCCAACGCATCTGGCCGCAAAAGGTGGCCCCCCCAGGGGGGACCCAAACCATATAGTTCCACTTTCCAAAGAAGGGGGAACCCGAAGAAGTGCCAAAATTACGAACAATCAGTTGATAAAATCCCAAACAAAGTTTGCTACGCTTGCCCTTAACAGACTGAAAACCCCAAGCGAAAAAATTCCTATCGAAGAACAGCAGGATTTAGACCCGGTAAAACCGTCGAGCGATCTTAAAATCAGAATGCCCCTAGAGAAATCCCAACATCATCAGCTCTACAAAACTTCATTTACTTCAGGAAGGCCCGATCGATGTGGCAAAAAAGTCTGGGCAAATCAGAGAGACATATTCGACGGGCCCCGATTCAATCATCCCGGCGCTGTTGAAAACCCCACAGTGCAGTCCTATGGGGGGAAATCGGGGAGTTTTCCCGGGCTCGTTGGAGTTTTGAAAAAGGCTGCCCCTATCCCCCCGTTTTTTTAACGTGTTCTGGAGAACATATCAGGAGGCCCTCCCTTGACTTCAAACCACAATCACAATAGGAGGAAGGCCAGTCTGCAATCTTCGATTGCAGACGATTTGACTTGGGCCGCAGTGAAAAGAACTCCAGGATCTCCCACCAGAAGGAAACATCAGCCAAGCCCCCCGGTATGGAGTCAGCACGGGGAAAGAGCAAGATCCTAGTGAACAGTCCCACCGACCACTCCCCAGCATAAAATTGAGGGCGAACACTAGGGGGGGAAAATTTCAATACCCTTTGGGCAGTCTCACCAAAAAAAGGCACGGAACAAGAGGGGGAAATTTAGACTTGCTGTGGCACTCTCCTCCATGACTAAGCGGCGAAAGTGGGAGAAACCACAACTCAAACCCCCCCCTAAGGTCGTCTACAAAGGGACTCGTAATCCATTGCCCTTTTACAGCTGTGAAAATGGGGACCTCCATTTGAACCGCATTCAGCCTTTGAGATGAATGCTCGGCGGATCCTGAACATCCCTACAAAACCGCAAAAAACCCAAAGATACGTCTGGCACAGATGAGGCATGGTGGAAAAAAAACCATTGCTAGATACTCAAACGGAGAAATGAAATGGTTTGGCCAACAAAAGCAAACACCTTCAAGACAGCCGCAGGGAAAAGGAAGGAGCAAGGGGGCAGGGAGCCACGCAAAAACTGGATATCCAACATCAAGGGTGGACCGGGCCCCACTGTACCAAACCTCCTGAAAACCCCCCAAAAGAACCATTTGGCGGTCCACTTGCAGCGTCCGTGCGGGGGTACCCCCAAGGTGTCCCCACCAAGGGGTGGTGAGTGAGGAAAGAGAAAAATTCGTCGTTTTTTTGGGCCCTATGAAATAAATCGCCCCCAAAAAGACTTTCTTTCTAAATTTCCCAGTTCATTTTGCTTAATCATAAAAGTAATAGGTTTTTTTTTGCGAGTAAAGTCACATTTTACAACTGCAAACACAGTTAGTGGGGGGCGGGGCATCACTACGTCTTACATTGGGGGGATTAATTTTGTTGGTTTATTCTTTTTAATAAAAAATTTGTTGAAAAAAATTTTCACTGAGACAATTGCATTTCTAACTGTTGTTGTCTCTCGTGAAATAGGACCGCGTCTTTCAGTTGAAAACAGCAAACCAAAAAAAATGTGTAAACATTGCTTTAAAAAAAATAAATTTGGGAAAGGAAAAAATCAATCAACAAAAACAACAACAAAATAAAACACTCCCGCAAAAAAGATGCTGTCCCTGCTAAAACTATAGAAATGAATTGATAAACACAAACAAAACAGCAAGAAATAACAATGCTTTTGTAAACAGACTGAAACCCCCCCTCTTTCCTCTACACCCCCCACCCACACTCCCCTCAAACACTGTGCCGCGTGGATGGATGTAAAATAAAAAAAATCCATGAGTGTTTTTTTCCCTTTAATTTGAAACAAAACTATAAATAAATACAAGATAATAAAAAATGAAAAAATAAATAAATAAAATACAAATAAAAAGGGTAAAAGATAGACAGATAAATGATTATGTTTAGATGATAGTAATAGAAATAGTAGTAGTAGAAAAATAGTTGATAGATGAAGATAGATAGATGTAGATAGATAATAAAAAAATAAATGGTAAAGGGAAGCGTTCCTTCTTAAAACCACCCCCCAAAAAAACAACAACCCAAAAAAAAAAACAAAACCAAACAAAAAAACGGCTACAGAATCAAATTTCTAACGTCTTTGAACAAACCGTTGTCCTGTTTTTAAAAAAAATTATGTATGTCTGTTTGTTTTGTCAGCACTTTGACAACACGAAAGAAGAAGGGTTTTTTAACGGATTTAAAACTTAACCCGCATTCTGCCTTCGCCTGTAGCTTTTTGCTTCAGCTTTATCACATCATCATCATTTTTGTTGTTTTTGTCATATTAGAGACTTTATCCGGCAGACAGCCGTCTGTAATTTTAGAAGGGAACCAAAATAAGAGAAAATGGACACGAAGACGGGAAAATTTGTCAAAAGTGTGGGTATGTGTGCGGTGTGTTTGTGGTGTGTGTTGTGTGTGTTGTGTGTGTGGTGTGTGTGATGGTGTGGTGGTTGCGTGCGTGCTTTTTCCGGTTGTGTGTAAATGAGGACATAAAAAAAAAAAGGGAAAGAAGTAGTATTTGGAATTGTCTTTAAGGTGAAGAAAAAAAAAAAAAAGGAGTAGTGGTGTGGTGGTTGTGGCGGCGGGACGCAGCAATAGAAAGGGTGATAAGATGATAATCTCATCATCACATCCCACATCACCCCGAAAAAAATAAAAAAATAATAAAAATAATAAAATAATAAAAATAATATAAAAATCTAATAAACAAAATAATAAAAAAATAACAGAAGAAAAAGAACAAGAAAAACAAGAAAAAATGGAAGAAGACGAAAGAAAGAGAGAAAAAACAAGAAGAAAGAGAAAAGAGGAAAAAAAAGAAATAAACAAGAAAGAAAGAAATAATGAAAAAGAAAGGAGAAGAAAAATAAACAGAAAGCAAAAACAAAAAAAAAGAGAGTAAGCAAACAACTTAAAAAGAAAAAAAAGGTTTACATAGTTTGCCTCGCTCAGTTCACTCTGTTTCATAGAGTCATTTAAAAAAAAATAGATTTTTCAACATTATGGTACCAACTAATGAAGGTGAAGTAATCAGGGAAAAGATCAGAAAATTGACTTTTATCTTTTTGCACAGATCCGTGTACACAGCCCAACACAACCCCCACCACACACACACACACCACCACACACACCACACCAAAAAAACACAATCACCCACCGCACACACACCTCACACAAAACACACACACACTACACACGCACGCATGTGGCCCCTTTAAACACACGCGCGCTCCGCAAAATCACACACACTCACCACACACACACCACAAACACACGCGCGCGCTAATTATAATCACGCTCATAATATCATGTTCAAGCAAAGGAGGAAAAAAGTACTTTTTTGTCACTGTGACGCAACGAATGTCTAACACTTTTGATGTGTTTTCAAGGAGTGTTATCTTAAAAAAAACTTTTTTTTTGGGATTTTTTGTTTCAATAAACAAAAAGCAACAAGCGTATTGATCTTTTTGATCATCGGACATTGAATTCGTTGGAATTTTTCAACCATTTGCAGTTGTTTTTTTTTTTCCTCAATGCAAACACGAGCATATGCAAAAGAACTACTTTTTTAAATTAACACTCCCAAAAAAAGAAGTTTTAAAGAGAGGAGAGAAGAGGAGAAGAGAGAGACGGACAACAAAGATAACGAAAAGAGACAAAAAAACAACAGATATGCGTCTTTTGGAAAAACCCAAAAAACGAGCTAACAATAGTAGATATATATATATAATATTTGATTTAATGAAGCTAAAATACCGTGTACAAACAAGATGTTTTCGTTTCACAAGCAAAAACCACAGTTTTTTTCAAATATGCCATTTTAAACAAAATGTGATGCTTTTCTATTTATTAAAATAGTTTCCATTAATTTTTTATGTTTTATTATCTGCCACGAGGCTTCATGGTGCCATTTTTAAAAAAATCTTGGATTTTTTTTATTATTTATTGAAAAAACATGGGTTCTTATCTGTGTTTTCATTTTTTAAATTTATATTCGTTTTTTTTTTTTTTTTTCAATCGGGTAACCCACAGTTTCCCCATTAAAAAAAAAAAATTTTTTTGAAATTGTTTTTTATTGGTATGGTGAAGTGTACCCCGCATTTTTTCAAAAATAACATGGGTCTTTTCAAAAACCATGGGGAAAATTTTCCCCAAATGGTAATGTTTTTTTTCTTATGTCAAATTGGTTCAAGGATCGTAATTGTTTCTGTGTTTTTTTATTTTAAAGCTTGAAAACAAGAAGTGGGAGGAAGGCAAAAGAAAAAGTGTTCAAATTATTTTTTTTTTTGTTTAACAAAAGAAAGGGGATAAAAATATAAAGAAGAAGAATGGAAGAAAGAATTGCGAAGAAAATTGCAAGAAGAAGAAGAAAAGCGAAGAAGAAAATTGCGAAAAGAAGAAGAAGAAGAAAAGAAGAAGAAGAAGAAGAGAAAAAAATTTCGAAGAAGAAGAAAAATTTCGAAGAAAAGAAGAAAAAGAAGAAGAAGAGAAGAAAAGAAGAAGAAAAAAAGAAGAAAAGAATTTCGAAGAAGAAAAGAAGAAGAAAAAGAAAAAAGAAGAAGAAGAAGAAGAAGAAAAAGAAAAGAAGAAAAGAGACGAGACAGAGGGAAAAACAGAAGACAGACAGACCAGACAGGCAGATAATTTTTTTTTTTCAATTTGATGTTTATTGCTCCAAAATAAACAAAAAATGCCGCATCTCTAGCATCATCAGTCAAGTTAAGTGAGGGAGCAAACCAATGTTTTCCTTCCTTCTATCCCCCCCACACACACACACACACGACGCATGACCCCCCGCCCCCCCCCCCCATCCCCAAGACACAAACTGCCCCGGCGACACAAACCTTCACAAACACACACAAACACACATTTCACACATGACCACACACCGCAGCACATACCCCCGTGACCCCCCCACACACATACCGGTCAACATAAAAACACACATACACAACAACCACACATGCTTGTGCGCGCGCACACACCCCACACAAAAACACAAAAAAATCACAAACTCACAACTCACACCTCGCACGTTGATATCCTATCTATGGGGGACGTTAAATGAAGAAAACACTGCTGCATTGCTCATTCGAGGTAGCAGCACGCACGCAACACACACACACCCACAACACACACACACACCCAAAGCCCCCAACCACAATGGCACGCACAGATAAGCACGCATTTTGCACAGCAACAAAAAAAAGAACCCCCCCAAACACACACACACACACAAACACCAACCCACACACACACAAAACCACAACACACACCACACACAACACCACCACACACACAGGCGATTTTGCAAATCATAATTTGAATCTTGCGATGTTTTAAAAGACCAATAAGGAAAAATAACCCCTTTTTAAAAAATTTCGGGGGGAGTAATTATCATCTCTCAACGAACAAACGTGTTTGCTTTTAAAAATCTTATAAAACTGAAAACCAGAAATGGTTTTGTTTTTTTTTGGTTTTCATCGTTGAAACCTTTTTGGGTGGAAAATTTTGGCTTTTTCCGCGTTTGTATCATCTTTGATACTGCGAAAAATAGCGTTTAGCAGAAATTTAGTGATCTCCAGAGAGTGGGGTGTTTAAAGTTTTGAAACACCCCAAAAAAACACACGAACCCCGCACGCCCAACACCCACCCACACACACGGCACACACGCACGCACGACACAATAATAATGACTCTTTTTTCCTAATACAATTTTCAAAAGAGGAAAGAGCGAAACGGGGAAAACAGAAAAGAAAACATTGAGGGGTAGAAAAAGGAAAAAAAATAATTTCAATCCACAATCCCCAAACACAATCAATATAGACAGGTAACATATCCACACCGCAAAACACGCACGCCGCATGCCCCCACACACAAAAAAACATCACACACTATGTGGCACAGAGTTATATTTAATATTTAATATATATATTAATTTTAATATATATAATATTTTTAAAAATTTATATAAAAATACAATTATTTTTATTATATATTTAAATATATTATTTAATATAGATAGATAGATAGATAAAAATAGATAACAATTTCTATAATCTTTTTATTTTATCTGTCTTCTCTATATAATTTTTTATATATACAATATATAAAAATATATTTTATAATATTATTATATATATTAATATGTATGTATATATGTATATATGTATATATATATTATATAAATATAAAAATTTTATATATATATATATATATATTTTTAAAAAAACTATAATAAAATGGCAATAAAAAAAATAACTATGTTCGCTTCATTTCTTCTTTTATTTCGTCACAAATTTTTAGGGATGAAGGTAAAAAAGGGGGAAGAAAGTGTATTTTAGTTTTCCCTCAAAAAAAATCAAGTTTCGGGAAAAAAAAACTATTTTTTGTTGAAAAAGGAAAAAAAAAATTGGGGGATCATTTGTGTGGTGTTGGGGGTTTTGGGGTGTGGGTGTTTGGTTTTGGGGGTGTTGTGTGGTGTGGTGGTGTTGTATGGGTAAAGTCGCTTTTTTCCAAAGAATAATCTCACGAATAATATACCTTGAGAAAAAGCACTGCTTCATTTTCCCCCCGTTATCGTAAATGGATTTACTCTTTAAACTGGCACTTTTGCTTTTTTGATCCCCCCCACACTACACAGTATTGCCAGCAAAAACATTTGATAATTCAATCAAGTAACGAGGAAAAAAACATGCTGTCTTTGAAGAAGAATTTTAAAAAGAAGAATTTGAAGAATTAAAATTAGTAGAAGAAGAGGAAGAGGAAAAAAAGAAGTATTTAAGAATTTGAAGAAGAAGAATTTGAAGAAAATTTGAAGAAAATTTGAAAAGAAATTTTTAAGAAGAATTTGAAGAAAAGAAGAAAAGAAGAAGAAAAGAAGAAGAAGAAGAAGAAGAAGGGGAAGAACAACAACAACAACAACAACAACAACAACAAGAACAAAAAGCAGAAAGAAGATGCAAAAATGAAACAAGCATATCTTTGGGCTGTCTTCCTTTTTTGGGCTGCTGTCGGTTGCCCACACGTATGTCTCCTGATTCTGTTTGTTGTCTATCAAACTAACTGTCTTGTCTTTGTTGGCTGTCTCGGGCGTCTGTCTGCTGTCTGTTGCCTGTCTGTCGTCTGTTCTTTCTCTTTTCTTTCTCTTCTCTGTTCCTGTGTACTCGGACGGAACAAGGAGTATTGGCACTTGGATTGTGCAAACACGCGGGGATAGGATGACAAGATACAAAACAAACCAAAAAAAACAAAACAAAAATACCCCCCTGTGAAAAAACCAACTCTGAGAAGAATAGCTCATGAAAATAATGTCCCGAGGAAAAGAGGACACATTAAAATAAAAAACAAAGGGAAGGGGAAAACGAAAGGGAGGGGAGAGGGAGGGGGGGGCAGAGAAAGGTTGGGAAAGAAAAGAGAGAAAAAAAGAATAGAAAAGGGACGAGACAGAAAGAACCAACGTAGGAAAAAGCGAAAAAGGGTTTTGGGTAAAGTGAGGGAAAAGGCGCTGAAATGCAAATAAATGTTTTAAGGAGGGGCAGGAGAGACAGAGAGAAGGGGGACAAAGAGGGATGGAGAGAGAGAGACAGACAGACAGAGAAAGGAGGGGAGGGGAGAGGCAGCAACAGAGAGAGAAAGAGGGAGGGTGGGAGAGAGGGAGACGAGAGAAGACAGACAAAAAGGAAAGAGGGGAGGGTGGGAAAAGGGCGAAGACAGACATACAGACAAGAAAAATAGAGGGAGAGAGGAAAGGAGAAAAAGACAACAGACAGACAGAAGAGAAAAGAGGGGGGTTGGAGAAAGACAGACAGAAGAAAGAGAAAGAGGAGGGTGGGCGAGAGGGAACAGACAGACAGGGAAGACAGGAAAGAGAGAAAGATAAAAAGAGGAAGAAAAAAAGAAAGAATGAGAAAAAGGGGGGAGAGAAAGAGAAAGAAAGAGACAGTTAGGGGGGGGGGGGGGGGGGGGGGTGGTCAGTCGAATAAAACAATCCTTTTTGAGATCCAACCTTTACCCCCCAATCTCAAAGCAATGGTTATCCACTAAAAATATGTTTAACTTTGTAAGGATCTTAGCTAGCGCCTTTTTGTAAAGTTGTTTTTGCTGTGTTGTTGTTGTTGTGGTTTTTGTTGCTGTTTTTTTGTTGTTGCTCATGTTGTTTTGTTTTCTCTGTCTAATAAAATCATGTCTCCAGACAAACCCCCCTTTTAAGATTAGCAAACTTGGGTTCAGTGATTGCAAAATTTTTGTTTGTCGCTTTTTTTCTTTTCGGTTCTTGTTTAAAATTTATTTTTTGTTTTTTGTTTTTGTTTCATCGTTTTTAAAAGGAGTGCAGTATTGATTTTTTCCTATTTAGTTTGCCGATTTTTGTTGCTTGTCTGTCGTTCCTACACGAGGAGAGACAAAACAAGACAGAGACGAGAAGAGGGAAAAGAGAGAGGGGAGAGGGGGGGAGAAAGAGGAGAGAGAGAGAGAAGGAGAGGACCCGGGAATAACAGACAATCAGATGAACCAACATAAAAAAAGACAAATGTATTTGGGGTTCCCCCTTTTTGGTTTTTTGGAACTAACAAAAACAACAAAAAAAAACGACACCCCCCGCTCTTAAAAGATACATCACTGTCTGTCACGTAAAATATGTGTAATTTCTTAAGCCTGTCGCAAATCCCAGCAAAGCAAATTAAAAAAACACACACACAAAACCCCCCACAACCAACCAAACAAAAACCGACAAAAATGTCCCAACACCTTAGATAAAGGAAATGGCAAACTCCAATTTCATGTGATGGAGTGTCTTCCATAAAGGACTGTTGAGGATAGCGTAGGTCGACAAAGAATCTACCCATCTAGAAAAAAGCACAACAACAACAACAACAAAACCTGGCAGGTCAAATCTTGTCTTCTTCTTCATCGTGGTTGTCGAACGGGCAGACAGTACCTACTGTCGTCTGTTAATAATTATGAGCAAAAATGCGTTGTGCTGCCGTTAAGCGCCGGAAAAGTTAGGCCCAGCGCATCCGACTTTCTGTGCAGGGAGGGATTTTTTTTGTATGTATCATTTATTTATTTATTTATTTACTTACTTATTTATTCTTTTATATCGAGGATAATGGAATAAGCTCTCATGTGCTTTTTTTACATCCAGTCCCCCCCGTGTGTATGCGGTTTTGTCAATTTTGTCATCTGTTTCCACCGGCACACAATGGTCTACTCTTCCAAAAAGCGGAACAGGACGTAACGTGTGCGCAAGATGTTGTGCGTGCGTTCGAACACGGGGCCTCGGTTTATAGTCTCAACCGAAGGAAGAATTGTTATATTATCGTGTGTCTTTTTTTTTTTTAAAAGAAAAAGCAAGAGAATGAACCAAGAAGGCAGAACATGGACAGGAAGGAGGTGACAGGGAAAAAAGAACAAGGCAGAAACAAAATAGAGGAATAGAACAGAGGGAAATCCTGGAACAGGATTTCCAGAAGGTGGGGATCCTATCAATGACAGACCCCGCGCATTCGCGGGAAGGGGAGAGAATTTCGTCTGAACTCACAAATACGTGTCTTCAATTTCATCAACTGTGTGTGGTGACACAGGCCAGTTGTTAGTCGTATAGATAAAACGAACCTGGGGTGAAGGTAGCCTAGTGGTTAGAACGTTGCGCTAGTAATCTGACGGCCCGGGATCGAGCCACCCCCGAGGATAGGAATCCATTTGAAGGAGTTTCACCCTGGAGTTAACGCTAGTACTGACTCCACTCTTCCAAAGTTCCTTAGGATGAGACTACAAAGCGAGGCCCCGTGCGGAGGAACGGGAGCAAGAAAGACACGAAAACAAAAGTAAGTGAAATATTGTGTAATAATGACTGCAACAGCTCACTCTCTAAAACTGAAATAGCCAGACTGAATTCGAGCATGGCAAAATTATCTACAGCAAGGCACTCCGATCCAATCTTTGTTTGTTTGTTTGGGGGAGGGGTGGGGGGTGGGAGGGAGGAGTAGCTGTCTCCTCCACCATTTTTTAAATCTCAGATAAAATCTGTGCAACTGTATACAGATTAAAACAGGGTTTAAAAGCACCTTTTTCTGTTCTTCCTTGTAATGCAATGTGAAAAAATAAAAGTAAGCAAGCATAGTAGGACAGAAAGTGTAGTGTATCACCATTTTCTTGAAGAAGTGACCCTTCTAATGATGCAGCCAAAATATAGCCAATGATAAACGCTATACAAGAGAGGACTTGTTTTTCGTGCACGCATCTACACACACAGATGCGCGCGCGCGAGTGCGTACACATACATAAACACACACACACACACACTTGCGCGTGGACACCACTCCCCGCTCCCCCCCCCATCCACACATACACACACACGCACACGCACACGCACACACACACACACACACATAAACTGAAGACTATTGGTTTTTCTGGGCATTTTTTCTATTATATTAAAAGTTGTTTATGTAATAGAAGTATGCAAGTGAGAGTAGGGAATGCATATTCAAACTTTAGGTCATTCCATATGGGTTTACCACAGGGTTCTCTTATAGCCCCTTTTCTGTTTAATATATTGCTGTATGATTTACCCACAAAACTGTCTAAAGACGTTGTCCTGGTGCAATATGCTGATGATATATGTATATGGATGAATGTCACTATGAAGCCTGCTACAACAAAGAGGATGATAAACTATACCAGAAAAGTATATCAAAAAGAGCTAGATAATTTACATAAATATATTTTTGAAAATGGCCTGACATTATCTACAGAAAAAACGCACATTATGCTTTTTAATAATTGCAGTGATCCAGATACACTGCCACAGTTTACGATTGGAGGGGAGCCAATTCAGTATAAAAATATGGTAAAATTTTTAGGCATTCACCTTACATCAAAATTAACTTGGAATGCTCATATTGGATACATTTTAACAAAAGCAAGGAAATGCATCAATTTTCTTAAAATGGTTAGCAGACAGTCCTGGGGACAAGATATCTTCACTCTTAAATGCTTGTCTAAGTCACTTGTACGTTCCAAACTGTCTTATGGACAAAAGTCTTTTTCAGTGCTCCTAATCATTTACTTAAAAAAACTCCAAAGTATAGATTGTAAGCGTACAAACTTGCACTTGGGGTACCATTCCATGCACCACCATAGGAACTTATAAGGAAATTGGGGAACTTCCCCTAGCTGAATACCGACAACTTTCATACGCCAAATATGTGTTACGGAGCACGAATGACGAAAATTTTGTCTGTAATGAATTAAAAGTTCAGCAGAAACGAATTTTCCAAAAGGCTAAACAAATTTCGTGTTTAATGCCTATTGGCACTTATGTATTAGACCTCTTTAAAAAATCTAAAACTTCATGAAATATGATTTAGAAACACAAAAAGAAGCTTTACCATGTCCTTCATGGGAGATGAATAACCTGTTTTGATGTAGAATATATTAATGAAAAAGGAATGAAAATCAAAACATCTATGGTTGCAGATGTTCGGTCGCATATTGAAAATAAGTAGCTGACTGCTTAAAAGTTTATACCGGGGTCTTTTTTAGAAAACAGACCACTCCTTTTTTA
>CM054149.1:51773949-51824041 GCA_028751875.1 Rapana venosa | reverse complement strand
GAAGGGTCACTTCTTCAAGAAAATGGTGATACACTACACTTTCTGTCATACTATGCTTGCTTACTTTTATTTTTCACATTGCATTACAAGGAAGAACAGGAAAGGTGCTTTTAAACCCTGTTTTAATCTGTATACAGTTGCACATATTTCATCTGAGATTTAAAAAATGGTGGAGGAGACAGCTACTCCTCTCACCCACCCCCACCCCTCCTTCCCCCAAACAAACAAACAAAGATTGGATCGGAGCGTAAACTTGGATAACAGTTAAAAATAAGTAGTTTTCTTTTTTTTCTCTTTGTTCCTTTTTAAGACCAGTTCCATCTTTCTTTCTTCCTCTTATTTGCAGTACTGACTAAATGGAAGATTTTTCAGTGATAAAATTTGTGTAAGAAAACCCAAGTTCTTGGTTAAGTAAGCATGTAGACAGACAGAAAAGAGAGTGCTTTGTTTATGTAGGGGACGCATTTTTCTTCAGCAAAACATGTATGACTAATTCTGTGGTAGCAAGTAACTACATATCTGAGAGGAGGATCAGTATTTTGAAAATAGGAGCGAAGCTTTGGTATAAAAATAAAACATGCAGTGTTGTCCAGTATGTACTTTACTCATGGTGACCCAAGGTTTATCGGGTTGGTTTTTTTAAACCAAATTTCTTTTCTTGGGTCTTTTCTTTTTCTTTGTTTTATTTTTTCTGTTTTGGTTCTTCCTCTCTCGTTTCTTTTCAATTCCATTTTTCTTCTCTCTTTTCTTATTCATCCAATTCTTGTAGTTTTGTATTTTCATACATGAACCTATCTTTCATTATCCTCCCACCAATAATAATCATAAATACCATGTATCGATACAGCATATGTGGCTTTGTAATTTCCTTCTTTTTTTTTGGTCCATTTTGATCGCCTCGGTCTAGTACAGATTGCGCTGTAGAAGATACATGCATGGTTGAATGGAAAGAATGTGATATATCTATGATATTTGACCATGAGTTTGCCGACCAGATCAGGTGAGAGATTATTACAACTTCCTTCCCTCCCGTGTCCAGCTGTCGATATGGATAGGCGACATGTACTGTGTATATTATTATGTTATCGTTGCTCATCATTTGTTACTTTTCTTTTTTCCTCCCTGTGTATTATTATCAGTGTATGTATTCCAGGAACCAATACTTCAATCACCAGTATACTATTACTACTACTACAATACTATTCTATTTTTGGTACAGGAGTGATGATGATACATTTGGAATAAAGATGCCAAGCCAGAGAAAAAAAAGAAAGAAAAAAAGAAAAAAAGATTGGATCGGAGTGCCTTGCTGTAGATAATTTTGCCATGCTCGTATTCAGTCTGGCTATTTTAGTTTTAGAGAGTGAGCTGTTGCAGTCACTCTTACACAATATTTCAGTTACAATTTTCTTCATGTCTTTCTTGTTCCCGTCCCTCCACACGGGGCTCCGCTTTGTAGTCTCGTCCTAAGGAACTTTGGAAGAGTGGAGTCAGTACTAGCGTTAACTCCAGGGTGAAACTCCTTCAAATGGATTCCTATCCTCGGGGGTGGCTCGATCCCGGGCCGTCAGATTACGAGCGCAACGCTCTAACCACTAGGCTTCCTTCACCCCCAGCTTCGTTTTATCTATACGACTAACAACTGGCTTGTGTCACCACACACAGTTGATAACATTGAAGACACGTATTTGTGAGTTCAGACGAAATTCTCTCCCCCTCCCGCGAATGCGCGGGGCCTGTCATTGATAGCATCCCCACCTTCTGGAAATCCTGTTCTAGGGTTTCCCTCTGTTCTATTCCTCTCTTTGTTTCTGCCTTGTTCATTGTTTTCCCTGTCACCTCCTTCTTGTCCATCTTCTGCCTTCTTGGTTCATCCTCTTGCTTTTTCTTTTAAAAAAAAAAAGACACACGATAATATAACAATTCTTCCTTCGGGTGAGACTATAAACCGAGGCCCCGTGTTCGAACGCACGCAGAACATCTTGCGCACACGTTAAATCCTGTTCCGCTTTTCGGAAGAATAGGCCATTGTGTGCCGGTAATAGCCAGCGACGCGAGATCATTCACAAACCCAATTCATATTAATCTCCCCTATCTGTGGTGTGTGTGTGTGTGTTCTGTTCCTGTTGCTTCGTGTGTGTGTATATTAATAGGTTAATTATTCTTCTTTTAATTAACCACCTAGTTCCGTGTGGTGTGCCGAGATGAGAGAGTTTGGAGAGATGTTTGATGCCAACAGCGAACTTATAGGATCAGAGTCTCAGACATGTTGGTCTATTAGTAGTGTGGCTACACTCGTCAGAGGTGTTTGGCGATATATGAGCAGCGGCGTTCGTTTTGATGATTGTGTGTATGCGTGATAGTGTTATACAGAGAGCACCCGATGTGAGATGTATATGAGTAATGTTGATTTAGAAGACTGTGAGGCATTGGTTTCCCGGGGGGGGTCTCGCGGTGTTCACACTCGCTCAAGAGTAGAGAGAGTAAGTATGGACGGTGGTTTAATCCTCGCTCGCTCACGCCGCTCCCTCGCCTCGCTCCGTTGCTCTCTCGCCCTGCGTAAGAGTGTAGATGATGGTGGGCTTATGCACATGTGCTAAAAGAGAGCAGGTATAATGGGGATATCAAGATCACATGATTGATAATATGGTCATTCCTGTCAGAATTAGTTCGATTTCTTGTCTCGCTTGCGATGATGAAAGGATAAAGGTGAGGAGAGAGCCAGAGAAGATAGTGGGTGTCAGAAGTTGCATGTGAAAGGAGTCTGATCACAAACTGGAGCGAATGAGTTGCGGACTTTGTCAGAGAAATGAAAGCAGGAAAATATAGAATGAAGTTCAGAAGTGGTCGTGAATAGAAGGCAGAGGACTAGCCTTTCAGATCCGAAGAAACGTGGGAATGTTGAGGGAAGAAAATAGAGATTTTAATTGACGTAGCACCAATGGAACTTGAGAAGAGTAATACTTTGTTTTTGCTTGAACGAATTAGGTTTTAACTTTGTTGAATTTGTTTACGAGAAGCTGTTTGTTTATTCGGGTTTTGTTTCGCCATTGCAGCTCTAGTTGCCGAGCGTTTGCGTTTTGCGAACCAGGATGTCAACGGTCTGTACCATTGGTGCACAATGGGAACCTATGCATTGGCTGGATGTTAGATGGTCAGTAGAGAGGAGCTGCTCTTCTAGGAGTTGGTCTGTTAAGCTGAGGTGACGGTTATTGTAGTGCGTTAGAAGGGTCAGTATATTGGTCAGGGGTTTGTGAGAGGCGTTCAACAGCATCTTGGAAAAGTAGTAGTTTGTAATATCAATGGCCTTTGAGGTTGCTCGGGTAATGCACTTTTTGTTTCTTCTGATAGCTTTGCAACTGTTGAGAAAGAAAGAATGGGAGAATGATCGTAAGCAGTTCGTCAGTTAGGGTAGTGTCGTGCGTTGTAGTGTTAGATGTAGCGTACTGTAGTGTAGTGTTGCGTTAGCGTTACGTAGTGTGGTAGTGTAGTGTAGTGTAGCGTTTAGCGTTGTAATGTGTAGTGTATGTGTAGTGTACCGTAATGACTTAGTGTGTAGTGTATAGTGTGCGTAGTGTAGTGCAGTTTGTAGTGTAGTGTTAGCGTACTGTAGTGTAGCGTAGCAAGGTAGTTGTAGCGTAGTGTAGTGTAGTGTTAGCGTAGTGGACTCTGTGTATAGTAATAATAATGTATGGAATTTATATAGGTGTAGTGGTTAGTGTAGTGTAGCGTGTAGGTGTAGGTGTGAGTGTCAGTGTCGATGTGTGGTTGTTGTGAGTGAAGTGCGCAGTTTGTAGTGTAGCGTCAGATAGTGTTGTGTAGTGTGAGGTAGTGTAGCCTAGGTTAGTGTAGTGAAGTGCAGTGTAGATGTGTAGTGTAGTGTAGTGTAGGGTAAAGTGATAGATAAGTCGTGTGTGATAGTGTCGTGTTAGTGTAAGTGTAGTGTGCTGTAGTGTGTATTGTAGTGTAGCGTAGCGTTAGATGTAGCGTAGTGTAGGGTAGTTTAGTTATAGTGTAGGGCCTCTGTGTAAGTGTCGTGATAAGTGTAGACGTAGTGTACCTTGTAGTGTGTAGTGTGTGTCGTGTGGTCGTAGTGCATTTGTGAGAATAGTGTAGGGATAATGTCGTTAGGTGTAGAGCTAGAGTGTAGCGATTAAGCGATAGCTGTAGTGTAGTAAGTCTGTGTTGTAGATGTAGAGTAGGGTAGTGTAGCGTAGCGTAGCGTATTAAGTCTAGGTGAGTTAGCATGTAGATCTAGAATGAGTTAAGCGTATAGTATAGTGTAATGCGTATGTGTAGCGTAGTGCTCGCGTAGATGTAGCGAATAGAGCAAGAGTAGGTAGCGTTATTTAGGTAGTGTTAGTGTAGCGTAGCGGTAGCGTAGTGTAGTGTTAGATATGTAGGTGTAGTCTAGAGGTAGATAAGTAGTGTGCGTAGCGTAGCGTAGCGTAAGTGTAGTGTAGATGTATGTAGATCAAGATACAGTGCAGTGCGTGTTGAGATGATAGCGTAAGTGTAGTGTTGTGATATGGGAGTGAGTGTGTTTGTGTAGGTCTAGATGTGGTAGCGTGTAGATGTTAAGATGAAGCGTAGCAGTAGTCAGTGTGTAGCGTAGCGAGAAGAAATAGTCTAGTGTTGCCGATTATGGTAGGTAGTCTTGTGATAGCGTTAAGTATAGTGTGCGTAGAATTGTGAGTAGTGGCGTAGCTGTTATATAGTCTAGTGATAGCGTAGTGGAGAGTAGTAGATAAGTGTGAAGCGTGCGAGAATGTGTAAGTAGTAGTAGTACGAGTAGCGTAGATGTAGTTGTAAGACGTGCGAAGCGTATGAGAGAGAGTGCGTGTAAGTGTGTGTCTAGTGTAAGAGTAGATCGTAAGTAGAGTAGATGTATAATGTAGTCTTGAAGCGTCTAGCATAGGTAGTGTATTTGTAGTAATGTAGTCGTGAAGCTGTAGTGTAGCGGAGAGGCAGTGTTACAGTGATAGCGCGTACTGCTCGTGTGTAGCGCGCTAGCGTAGGCGTAGGGTAGCGTTGCGTTAGCGTAGTGCTAGTGTCGTGTAGTGAGTATAGTTAGTGTTGATTAGAGTAGCGTTGCGCAGTGTAGTGTTAGTGCTAGCATGAGCGCCGGGCGCTAGAGTGATGCTGTAGTGTAGTGTAGTGTAGCGCAGTAGTGTAGTGTAGCGTTGGCGTAGTGTAGCATAGCGTGTAGCGTTAGCGTAGTGTAGTGTTACCCCGACAATGATCCCCAACGGCCTCCCTGAGTGAACCTTTAGGGCAGCCTACAGTATCTGTGATTTAGCCAGGGCTGTCTGACAGTCGGGGGGAAACTGCAAACAAACAATACTTCCCGTCCCACACGTGAACGCAGTGTCTGCCATTCTCTTCCTCCCCTTTCTCTATGTACGTCTGTCTGTCTGTCTTTCTGTCTCTGTTTCTGTCTCGGTCTCTTGTTTCTCTGTTTGTGTCTGTCAGTCTGTGTATGTCTTGGTCTGTCTGTCTGTCTGTCGGTCTTTCGTGTCTCTCTGTCTCTCTCTATTGTGCTGTTCTTTGTGTTGATGGTTATGTCTTGTCTTTCTGTCTGGCTGTCTGTCTCTGTCTCTCTCCCTGAGGTCTGTCGCTCTGTTTCTCGTTTGTCTGTCTTTCTGTCTCGGCTGACTGTCTATGTCGCTCTGGTCTATGTCTTGTGCTGTGTGTGTCTGTTGCTGTCTGTCTGTCGTCTCTCTATCTCTATGCCTGTGTCTCTGCCGTGTCTCTCTGTGCCTTCTGTCTGTCTTATGTATGCCATGTTATGCCTCTCCTCCGATTCCTAGCCCTCCTCCTGTCCTTGCTCTCTCTCTGCTATCCTCTTTCTCTCTCTCTCTCTCTCTCTCTCTGTTCTCTTCTCTCTCTCTCTTCTCTCTCTCTCTCTCTCTCTACTCTCTCTCTCTCTCTCATCTCTCTCTCCTCTCCTGCGATCTCTCATCTACTCTCATTTCTAGGCAATATACAGCAAAACTCATAATGTTCCATAAAGTTGCGTTTAGGCTATGCGGACATTATCAAATATAATCGGACACTGTCAATTCTTATAGAGTGCTGATCTAGAACTAAAAAAATAATATATATATATATATAATTGATGATCAAAAGCTGGAGATTGGGTAAAGGAGCAGAAGCAACTGACAACCTCAATATTGTTTGAGTGACAACCATGATGTGTATGAGCATGTGTGTGGGTGGTGTGGGGTGTGAAAGATGACATTATTGATGTTGGCCACAATCATGATGATTTGTAACATTATCCTCTTCCGATGGGGCATGGCAGTATGAAATAAATCAAATCGTTATTGTTATTGTTATCTCCAGAGATGCAGACACTAGAGAAGAGAGTGGTGTATGTACATTTGTACATGTTATCATTCCACTATGAAACTGTTAGTGTTTGGTTGAGGTAAGAACGTGTTGAATGCATAGATCGCTTTATTTTTTTTTTTTAGAACATTCAGCCCTATATAAATTCCATTGATTATTATTATTAATATTACAAGTTGGATACCGAAACCACACCACCAATAACAACAACAACAACAAACAACACAGGGAGACAGTTTGTCAAGTGGTTTCAAACATTCATGCTAAAACTAAATAACGATCAAGTTGTTGACCTTGGGTCAGAGAGCAAGTTTCTTCTCAGACCTTTCTTTGTTCGTTTCTTCTTGTTTTGGTCTTTGTTTTGGTTGTTAGTCTTAGTCCATTGGTCGATCCTTCTCTCCCACAATCGTCAGCATCACATGACGTGTTGTCTTCTCTTCTTATCAGCATCACGGAATGTTGTCTTCTTCTTATCAGCATAGCCTGACTGTTGTTTCCTTCTTATCAGCATCATGACTGGTGTCTTCCTTCTTATGCAGCATCACAGACTGTTGTTCTTCCTTCTTATCAGCATCACTGAATGTTGTCTTCCTTCTTATCAGCATCACTGCACTGTTGTTCTTCCTTTTATCCGCATCACTGACTGTTGTCTTCCTTCTTCTCAGCATCATGACAGTTGT
The DNA here is from genome assembly GCA_028751875.1 of Rapana venosa. NCBI lineage: Eukaryota > Metazoa > Mollusca > Gastropoda > Neogastropoda > Muricidae > Rapana > Rapana venosa. The sequence continues at coordinate 51,817,010 of CM054149.1, read as the reverse complement.
CTTTCCTATGTATCAGCATCACTGACTGTTGTCTTCTTCTTATCAGCATTCTTTAACCTGAGGGTTCCCACTCGTTTTTACTCCTGAATGTGATGAGCTTCTTCTTTGGTTTTGTCTTGCAGAAGATGGATGGATTGAGTTCTTCCTGCTTATTTTTGATGGATAATTGTATAAAGTGCTGCGTAGTGTTGTGTGTGTGTTGTGTGTTGTGTGTGTGTTGTGTGTGTGGTTTTGTGTGTTTTTGTGTGTGTGAGTTGGTGTGTGTGTGTGCGCGGATGCTGTGTTTGTGTGTGTGATAGAGAGAGAGAGAGATGGTTGAGAGAGAGAGAGAGAGGGTGGCTGATAGATAGATAGATACGATGGATAGATAGATAGAGGAGAGAGAGAGAGATGTGAGAGATTGGAGGAGATTGAGAAGGTGGGAGAGAGATGAAGAGAGAGAGAGAGGAGACCCTTCTTTTTTTACTATACTAATCCCAATATTATAAAAAATAAAATGATGACGAGAGAGAATTGGCGGAGTAAATTATCAGGGAAAACCCATAAGCCTCTGTTTTTACGATTTACTTCACCAGCATAATATTCATTTTAAAATGTGTTTAACCAGCTATGACAGTCGCATCTCAACTTACTCACTAGTGCTTAAGATAACTTAATTTTCTATTCATCACCCATGCGTTCAGGCCGCAAAACAAAAGTGGGGTGTGCAGATACGGGACATAATAAAGCTTAACAAATTCAATAGAAATGTGTGACATCCTCAGTAGTAGGAAAGAAAGAACCTAAAAACTACTAAGGCTCGGGATTTTCAAATGAAGAGCCTTGAAGACAAGAGCGCTGGTCTGCAGCAACACGGCCCAGAACGAAAACAGAAGTTAGAACATGCTTCTGTTCTACATCTTACTTGTGCTACTCTTTATATCAAAATCAATGTTTGGATGAATCTGTATGCTGATTTCCTGTACAAAAACATCCACAGTCTGTATGTAAACAATATGATGTCTATTCCCAAATGTAAGAGCGTAAGATGACTACACCGATATCCTGTGTGTACTGACTCCTGCAGAGCTTCCAGGTGCACCCAATGTGGGAGATTCTTCCATCATTATGCCATCGTCCATTGCACCCCGCGCTCGTTGAGGAAGCAATCCTACAGAAACTGATTAGCAACCCGTAGAGCCTAGAATCCTAGGAGTCCAGATGACGCCTTAATGGAGGTTAAAAGGAGTCGTCGGGTGAGCGAGGCGTCTGAGGGATCCTTCACTGTGTTAGGGCCCTGCATATTGAGGGCTGGCTGCCCATTGCACTATCCTCTGCTGCTTTACCTTCCTGTCCCTATAAGAGGGCAGGTACCCCAGGTCTCAGCTGGGTGAACTGGGGGGACAGACTGAAAGCCCAAGTGGCAGTCAAACGGTCACCCATCCAACTCCGGAGACCACGCTCGACGGCGTGCTTAACTTAGTTGAGGGGAAGAGCGAGAAAGACAAACGCTGGCCGACCACTGTAGCTATCGACCGTCCCTATGTACGTACTTATGATGGAGCATATCGCGCCTCCTTTCTCGTTGGCCACGCTGACCTGGCTTCAGGGGACTCCCCCCAAATCCTGGTCGGAGCTGCGTGAGTACACCGGGATGCCGCCCTTGGGTCTGTCCCACTAGCCACCATTCGTCAATGACTGATGCAGACCACAATGGCAGGGTCTTTATATCAGACTGCCTACTTGTCTACCTGGACCACTAGTAGGACTTAGTCTAGGGCACTGAATCTCAAGGTGACAGCGATGTCTCATTTCCTGCTGGTGCCGGTCATCTACCTGAAGCACTCACAATCTCATCAGAAGATCGTGAGTGCTTTTATAGACAGAGAAGTGCAGAACGTGCGTCAGAGACATGTACCGTTACGACTTCCTCATAACTACCGAGACGTCAGCTTCTGCGAATGTTACCTCAATACATCTCATCCAGCAAACGAGACACAAACTTCTGCAGACGTACTAAGAGACATGATCTTGCAGTTGGCTGTCATGTTATCCGCATCGCTCTCACTGCACAACTCATTCTGGTAGTCGCATTTAACCGCTGTGATCACCTTTAAAACCCTGGAATATACCTCCATTAGATAGATGAAAAGCCAAGTACTTGGAGTTCCCCTCTGGTACACTACCCGCAGGACAAGGCAAATAGATCTCACATTGTGCGTGAATAACTCCCCATCGCTTACTCTTAGGCAACATTAGGAAGGTGTGTGTGATGTGGGCGAGGTGCGGGGGGGGGGGGAATGCTAGCTAGTTATCCCCCACTTTCAGGTTGTTTTTTGATTTCAGCATTACCTGCTTGCTTGACCCGCTTTGAGCAACTGTGATTCGTCTTCTTACAACCGTCCTGCGCCTGAGTACCATCGTTGTGGGTGTTGTGTCGTGTAAGTGTGTTAATTGAACTTGAACATCTCACACCCACTTGAAGTGGTCTCAAATGCGGATGAATGTGCCCCACAAAGGTACGAGCTGCAGGATGATTTAGCATGTCCTGTTGGTGAAGCAATTAGAACATTATGACTCCAACACACACCTTCTATAGTTTAGCATTAGCCACGTGAGCGAAAACCATTCTGCAATCGAGTCCAAAACAACCAGCCCACAATAGCAGAAGCCCCGCACAATTCGCTGGTGTCTTCAGATTTAGAAATACACGATATGGGCTCCATGCATCGCATTGAGGTAGTTTACTTAACCGCCCCGGTCACATCGAGATTAAGTATGAAACAGAGCGATTAAAAAGTGTTATTAATACCTATAAAGCGTAGAAGAAAGCGCTAAAAGAGTTGTTGACTATCTAGTCAAGGAGCAGGCTCGCGTAGCTTGCCTTGTAGTTATGTATATTTCTGACTGTTTCAATCCTTCGTACTGTCAGCGGTTCGCTGATGACTGTCCTTCTTCTTACTAGGAGTTTTAGCCAGAACTTTTCACATAGTTTTTTAGCTGGAGGTTTTCTTTTCACGGTTTTTCCTCTTCTCTGTGTGGCAGAAAGACGGATCATCTTCGTTCTCCTATGTCCTCTGCAGCGCTTCGTCATGCCGCGGTTGTGTGTGTGTGTGCGTGTGAGTAGGAGAGAGAGAGTGAAGTTGAGAGAGAGGGAAGAGAGAGAGTGAGAGGTGAGAGAGAAGAGGCGAGAGGAGGGGAGAGAGAAGTGATTGGGGTGACGAATGAGAGAGAGGAGAGAGGCGAGAGTTATTTTAAGACTCTTAAGTTCCATAACAGTTGGGGAAAAGATGATATAAGTGCATTGGTGATGAGACACTCTTTCTTACTGTGCAAAGCTGACCATTTCTTGTCACTTGTAAATAAAGATATTCAATTATGATTATTCTAATCCATCACATGAAGGGCAATTGCAACAATGACAGGCATGTGATTGGTTTTAAGATGAGTATAAAAACACAACTAAAAGCTGCGTCATATTTCTTTGAACCATTCCAGTAGATCACTTCAAATCAAGATACACACCCACACACACACACACAACAACACACTCACACACAAACCACACTCACACAACACACACACACACCAATAGTGGCACGTACATCTACTTGAAGCGACACTGCTGGACTGAACACGCATCTCAGTGATGTCACAAAGAAAGCCAGAAAGAAACAGAGTCAGAAACCAAATAGAAAAACAGTAACAATATTTAATCTTTTGTTAAAGTCAATAACGTTAATCCACACCTTGTGTTTATCCATAAACGGAAATGGAGTACATGTAACATACTTATCAACAAAATTTCGAGTAGAATGTCAGGAGTAGTTGATTTAGAAACAAACAGAGAGATGTAAGCAGGACGCACAATGAGAAGAGAGAGAGATGGAGAGAGAGATGTTACTTTAACTTTCCACCACCCCAACTACATACCACCACCACGATAACCCCCGACACACCCCTCCCCCCCTCCCGTCAATCTCTCTAGAAAAAAAAGAAAAGAACAGAACAGAGAGAAGTTAGCAAAAATTCGAATAAAATCATAACATGAATACAAAATCTAAGTTAGAAACAGAGAAAAAAAAAGAAAGTCGTAGAGCATGTGAAAGGAACACATGTGATTAACACACTAGATACACTACACACACACACAGTCCCACACACACGCACACAACACACACACATAAACACGATACAATACACCACAACTATGAGAAGGAAGAGAGACTGACAGAAGAAGAAGAAGAAGAAGAAGATAGTAGAAGGAAGAAGAAGAAGAGAAGAAGAAGAATAGGAAGAAGTGAACCGCATGTGAAGAAGTAATTGAAAGCAAGGAGGTAGGAGGAGAGAGGAGGAATAGAGGAATGTAGGATGGATGGCTAGAGGAGAGAGAGGAGAGAGAGAGGAGAGGAGATGGAGAGAGAAGATGAGAGAGAGGAGAGAGAGAGAGAGTAGAGAGTGAGAGACAGACAGACAGAGACAGAGACAGAGACAGTGCAGAAGTGGTAACAATCATGAAGAATTTCAAGATACAATAAGAAGTTGTCTACAACAAACAAGATGAGCAATGACCTGCTTGGCATTGCGAGGATGTCAGTTGTAGCTCTGACAAAAATAGACTGCCGCTACTCACAAAGGTTGTTCTTCATGTGCTCTTCAAGGTATGCCAGATCACTTGCCAGTATTGGAAAACATGAGACCTGCCCCACTCACACAACGTGTGTGTCTGACAAAAGCACGCGACTCACTGCACACACATCACACACACACTCATTCACACTCTCTCTCTCTCTCTCCTCTACTCTCTCTCTCTTCTACTCTCTTCTCTCTCTCTCAAATACAACACACACGTGCGCGCGCGCGCACAAGCACGCACACATGCACGCGGCTTGGGAGGATAGCCTTCAGTGGTTGTTAGAACTATTGCCCTCGCAATCTGACGACCCAGGTTCGATTCACGTTCAAGGGGAATATTTTTCCCTGGGATTGTTAACATCAATTCGCAGGACTCCATTCTCCCAATTAAGTCTTTCGGATGAGACTACATTAGAACCGAGGCCCCGTGTGCGAAACGCATGCAGCAGAAAATATTGGCACACGTTAAATCTGTTCCGCTTTTCGTAAGAGTAGGGCCTTTGTGTGCCGGTAGGGAACAGATGACAAAAATCTATAAAACTGCATACTCCGGGGACTGGATGTTCAGAAAGAAAGCACACAACGTGCTTTTTACATTATCCTCTTATAAAAGTATAGAATAAATAAATAAAATAAAAAGAGAATAAAATAAACTCACGCACGCACGCACACACACGAGAGCACACAAACCATCCTCCACCGTCCACACACATCACACACCAGACACCTCACACTACACAGAGCATCACAGGACTGGAAGAATCGCTGGGCCCAGACAAAAGAGTTGAATATTCCTGTGTGGAAGGACAGGAGCCATATTAGCAAGCAATAGTTTCACTCCTATAATGGGCAAGAGGGTCCTATAGAACACAACTGTGTTTGTGCAGTTGTTAAATTGCGATGGCATATGACTACGCAAAACAAACACGTGATGACAATGATTAAGCAATAATGAAACTACGTTTACCTATTTAGGAAAGAGTAGAGCGTTTGGGGGCTGTGATGTTTAAGCTTGCATACTCGGTCATCGTGACGCTTTTCACTCATCTATGAAAGAATAAAAAATACTCGCGATGTATGGAATTTATATAGCGCTGAATCTTGTAAAGCACAAATCAAAGTGCTCTTATGCTTGTATGAAATTACAGTATTTGTTGTTCTGTGCATTCGACAAAGGACGATTTCTCCTCTTTCATAAGAAAGTATGAGAGGAGAAGATACTCACTTCAGTACGTAGGCGAAGAACTTACGCAGGCAAGGACTGACCTCTCGAATATTTCGGATAGACAAGGTTAGCGATGCATAAGACGCATGAGATACACATATCACTGCGGAGATTTACTCTGATCCTCGTGGTGTGCCTTCCCTTGTGTTCTCTCTTGTAGCGAGAAAGCATGTTTACTTGGAATACATCGGAAAGTGGGACCCGTAATACCTCAGATTGATCCAATCCAACAGCTATTGCCCTGATGATTCAGTTTGCGGCTCCAATTGAGTGCGTGATGTTGATCCTTTTATCGTGATTTGTGTCAGTTTTAGTTTAGTGTGTCGGGTAATAGATTTCGGTAGAGGTAGTTTCGCAACTCCGACATCATTAAAACCGGACCCCCAAGCTACCAGCAGAAGCACTATTCGTGGTTTGCCAGAGTGCGGGAAATGTTTGCCCTTTTATCTGATGTAGTGTGTCGAAATTATATAAGCACATATTTTGGACGGCGATACTCTCAAGATCCACCCTCGCCTCTATCTGTTTTGTCTATCTGTCTGCCTGTATGTCTGTATTTCTCCTCGATATATGTCTGTATCCTCTATCTGCTCTTTCTCTCTCTCTGTCTCTGTCTTTTCTTTCTCTTTCTCTCTCTCTGTTGCTCTCTGCTTTTTCTCTCTCTTTCTCTCTTCTGTCGCTGCCGCTCTCTCTCATGTCTCTTTTGATGTATGTCTAGTCATGCTGTTGTCAGAGTGTCTCTCAGTGCACCATCGCTCACTCTCTCTATCTCTCTCTCCTCTCTCTCTCTCTCTTCTCTCTCTCTCTCTCTAGCTGCGTGTGCGCGTCTGCTATGTCAACATGTCGTGTGCTTGTGCGTGCAGTGAGACATGCTGTGATATGTAGTGTGTGAGAGTGTTTAAATCGCCCGTGCTGAGTGCTGTCGTCGTTGTCGCGCTATGAAGAGAAGAGAGTAGAAGGGATGCGCTGTGAATAAGTTTTAGGGACTCCAACTATTTCCATTAGCGAGGTTATATGTGCTCAGTCCCTCTTCCCGCTGATCACTGCGCTAAACAGAGACAGATGATCCTGCAGATAGAATACAAGAATAGAATGATAGATTGAGTCATTGTCATTCGCATTCTATGTCTAGTCAACATCTTCTTCTCTCTCTCTCTTTCCTCTGCTCTGTACAGTGTGCACTCACATCTCAGTCTGATCTGTTTAACATATTAGATTCTAAATTATATGATAACAGACTGAGAGGCAGAAATAGGGAAAAATAGAGGGCAATGATCATGTTATAGAGACTAAGAGAAGCAGAGAAACTCCAGGAAGATGTAGAGGGAAAAGTAAAAAAGAGAATTAGAGAGCAGTAATGAGACTCTGACTAGATAACATAGTGTAGAGTGAAGGGAAGACAAGAAGTACATTGGAGATGAAGTAAGAGAGGCACAGAGCTAAGTATGGTGATATATTCTGATTAAATGCACAGATTTGTGTTAGATGTAGTGTTGTTTTAGAGGAGATGAGATAGTTAGATGTTATATATTATTAAATCGAGACTTACCTAGACCTAGCTCAGAAGTCTAAGCTATCTCTCTTCACTGAGAGGAGAGAGTTCTTTGATATAGATAATCAGACATTTTAGCTAGTGAACTATTTCAAGATTACTGATTGTCTTCACAGAAGATTTGACTAGTAGAGCGTTCGATACTATCGAGAGATTGAGAAGGTTAGTAGTAGATATTCTGGAGAGAAGGAAGGCAGTGATCTGACTACTCAGTTGCTTGTAAAAAACCCCCCCTCTGATAGGGAAGAGGTCCCAGCTCACACCTTTTTAAGCAATTGGGGCTTAACAGGCAAAGCCACCCTTGTCACCTGGTATCATGACACTGAGGATTAGTGTGGTGCGTGGTGGCAGACAGACTGGCACACAGACACACAGAAGGAGGGGGACGGGATTAGACCTAGTTGGTTTACTAGAACATTTTTTGCGGCTCGCAATTGACAACCCGGCAAGTTTTTTTTCGACTTCTACAGATAATTTCTGCTATGGTTGTCGTGTGTGTGTTGTGTGTGTGTGTAGTGCGCACGCCGCGAATATGTGGGTGTTGTGTGCATGTGTCTGTTTGTGTAATGCATGTGTAATGTGCGTTGCATGTTACATGATTTTGTATGTGCGTTTGCTTTATGTGTATATGTGTGTGACGTTACTTTGTAGTGTGGTGTATGCGTAGGGGCGATGCACATGTGCTGGTGATGTGTGTCTGTGTATATGTTTGTGATATGTTGAGTCTGTGCCCCTATATGTATGTATTGTGTGTGATACGTGTGTAAGCTTAAAGCGCGCGTGCGACGCAACATGTAGTGTGTATGTTGAGTGCCTGTGGCGCGCCGCGGCATGTGTGTGTATTTTTTAATACTTATTTGATTTAAATTTTATAGTAACTTTTATGTTCGAGGATGTGGATTGCTGCGAATGTCGCCGTGTGATTCTACACGCCAGGTCCCGCGTGTTTGTAGGCCTATGCAGTTTTGTCAATTTTTGTAATCCAATTCCCAACTGGCACACAGTGGCCTATCTCTTCCGTAAAGCAGGTAGCTGACGAGGGCTCTTTACTCGTCAAAAGGAGATCGCTAAGTGTTCTGCGTGAGTTGCGCACAGGTGGCGATCTGTGTGGCTTATATAGTCTCATCATCGAAGCGTTTTGGAGGATAGTGGTAATTCGCGGCACTGAATGTTGCGTTCCACGTAGGAAAAGAAATCCTCTTGACGATGATATCGAACCCGGAGAGAGTCAAGCACGCATCGCGCGTAAGAAGCATCACTCTAACACCAGGCAGTGTGTGTGAGGGAGTGTGTGTGTATTTGTGTGTTGTAGCGCGCCGCATCGCACGCACCACACGCGCACGTTTGTGGTTTGCAAGATGCATATCGGTCGTGTGTATGTATGTGTTAGTGTATGCGTGTATGCGTTGTTGTGCGGCGCGTGCGTGTGTGCGGTGTGTGTGGTCTGGATATTAACTTTTTTTCAAGGTGGGCAGTACTCTAATATAGTGTGTGTGGTAGGCCTGTGGTGGGATTGTGGTGTGCGCTGCGGTGTGTGTGGCTGCAGGTCGTGAGTAGTGAAGTGTAGTGGTCGTGCTCGTGTCGTGGTGTGCGTCTCGGTGAGTAGATCGTTGGTCAGTGCTAGTGTCGTGGTAGCTGCAGTTGTAGTGTAGCTGTAGTGCAGTGTAGTGTAGTGTAGTGTCAGTAGTTGAGGGTGTACGTGCAGTGTTAGGTAGTGTAGTGTTGTTGTAGTGCAGTTGTTGTGTAGTCGTAGTGTGCGGGTTTTTTTTAGCGTGTAGTGTCGTATGTCGTGGTGTAGATGTGGTGTAGTGTAGTGAATGTAGTAGTAGTTTCGTTTGTCGTTGTAGTGTCGTAGTGTAGTGCGGTTTTTTGTTTTTGTAGGGCTGCTGAGTGTTGTGGTAGTGTGGCGCGGTAGTGTAGTGTAGTGTCGCGTCTAGGTTTGTGTAGTGCAGTCGTTGTGTAGCTTGTAGTGTGCGCGCGCGGTGTAGTGTCGTATCGTGGTGTACGTGTCGTGTAGTAGTCGGGTCGTGGTTGTAGGTAGTGTAGTGTCGGGTCGTGTCGTGTAGTGTAAGTGCTAGTATAGCGCGTAGTGTAGTATACTGTAGTGTAGTGTTAGTGTCGTGTAAGTGTAGTGTAGTGTAGTGTCGTGTCGTGTAGAGTAGTGAGTAGTTTAGTATAGAGTAGTTTAGTATAGTGTAGTGTAGTGTCGTGGTAGTGTAGTGTAGGTTGAGCCTAGTTAGTGTTAGTGTTGTATAGTGAGTGTAGTGTTGTGTGTAGTGTAGTGTCGTGGTAGTTGTAGTGTAGTGTGGTGTGAGTGTATAGGTGTAGTGAACATGTTGGTGTGAGGCGGGGCGTAGTGTCGTGTGTGTCGTGTCGAGTAATCGTGTTCCGTTGTGTTTGGTAGTGCCGTGTCGTTGTAATAATAATAATAATATATAAATGGAATTTATATGCGCATATCTCTTGCAGGACAAATCAAAGCGGCTTGCACTCAATCTTTCTTAACAGTTCTATACAAACAGTGACAAGAAATTAGTTCCATCAAGTCCAATTGTGCACACTACGCACACAAAACACACTCGCATCACACACACACACACACCCACCACCACACACACACACACAGAGGTCACACACCCTGGCAGGGCAATAAGAATCTTGCTGTTGAAGGCAGGGAAAAACTATGAGATGAGGCAGGAGGGGAAAATCTTAGGTCTGAATAATTATGTCTTGAGACTGGGATTTAAAAGTGTCATAAGAAGGCTTTTGGCGGGAGAGAGGAAGAGGAGATCATTCACATCAATGGCCAGAAATAGAGAAAGAGCGACGGGCGATGGTGATTGGTTTGAATCTAGGTATTCGTAAGGACAAGTTTCTGCAGAGCGGGAGAGAACGAGAAGGATGTGTACAAGTGGAAGACATTCGACAAGTGGTAGGGGGTGCTGTTTTGTGGAGACATTGTAACAGAGATGTAAGGATTCTTTTAGTTTAGCTCTCTGTGGCACAGGAAGCCAGATGGAGAGATTGCAAGAGTGGAGGTAATAGTGCTCAGATTTTTTCTTTCTTTGGATTGAACGCGAGCTGCGCAGAGTTTTTATACGTTGAAGGGGATTGGATTGATGATGCTGGCAGTCTAGCCAACAGAGGTAGTGCAATAGTCAGACTTGAATAGAATGAGAAGACGCAACAAGTTTGGATGTTGCAATCTGTGGCACAGGTACTTTCGAAATGCTGCTCTCAATACGCCGTAATTGTTAGGTAGACATGGACTGGGCAGGGCTGTGTGATGTGAAATTTGCATGAGATGTGGTTGTCAATAATGACCCCTAGATCTCTTCCAAGTAGTGGATAAAGGGACTGATGCATTGACCAAGTATGTATTGAAGCTGTTGTGATAGAGAGAGGTTGTGTTTGGTCCCTACAAGCAGATGGTTTGCGTTTTATGGTTGCATTATATGCTGTAATTTGTTCTGTAGTCATCAATTTTGGATTAGATCTTGTGAAACGCAATGGTGCCTCGCTCGGCTGTACTCTCTCGAGAGAAAAGGTAGATTTCAGGAAGTGTCGCTGACTTAGAATCTGAGAGTCATCTGAGCATAAAAAATGATGGGTGAGTCGAGGTGGGCGAGTATAATTATATGTGTCAGTGGGAGAGTGTAGAGTGCTTGAAAGAACAGGCCCAGAAAACAGATCCTTTGGAACTCCCCACATTCCAATCTATGCAGGTACTGTGACTGAATGCCTTGTTTAACTGGGCTGTGTCTGGAATCGCTTCAGTAAAGGTATGACTCTAAACCAGGATAGTGCTACAAGTTGTACCTAGTAACTCTCCAAATGTGGTTCTTTGAGAGAGATCGGGGAGATAAGATAGAGGGTGGTCCATAGTGTCTAAGGCTGCAGATCAGAATCCGCAGTTAGTAGATTATAATGGCTATTTTCTGAGTCAGAAGTTGGGGAGTCAGCAGTGTGTTTAATAATGGCGTTGCTGTTATGTGTGTTGTTAATAGCCAGCGACGCGAGATCATTCACAAACCCAATTCATATTAATCTCCCCTATCTGTGGTGTGTGTGTGTGTGTTCTGTTCCTGTTGCTTCGTGTGTGTGTATATTAATAGGTTAATTATTCTTCTTTTAATTAACCACCTAGTTCCGTGTGGTGTGCCGAGATGAGAGAGTTTGGAGAGATGTTTGATGCCAACAGCGAACTTATAGGATCAGAGTCTCAGACATGTTGGTCTATTAGTAGTGTGGCTACACTCGTCAGAGGTGTTTGGCGATATATGAGCAGCGGCGTTCGTTTTGATGATTGTGTGTATGCGTGATAGTGTTATACAGAGAGCACCCGATGTGAGATGTATATGAGTAATGTTGATTTAGAAGACTGTGAGGCATTGGTTTCCCGGGGGGGGTCTCGCGGTGTTCACACTCGCTCAAGAGTAGAGAGAGTAAGTATGGACGGTGGTTTAATCCTCGCTCGCTCACGCCGCTCCCTCGCCTCGCTCCGTTGCTCTCTCGCCCTGCGTAAGAGTGTAGATGATGGTGGGCTTATGCACATGTGCTAAAAGAGAGCAGGTATAATGGGGATATCAAGATCACATGATTGATAATATGGTCATTCCTGTCAGAATTAGTTCGATTTCTTGTCTCGCTTGCGATGATGAAAGGATAAAGGTGAGGAGAGAGCCAGAGAAGATAGTGGGTGTCAGAAGTTGCATGTGAAAGGAGTCTGATCACAAACTGGAGCGAATGAGTTGCGGACTTTGTCAGAGAAATGAAAGCAGGAAAATATAGAATGAAGTTCAGAAGTGGTCGTGAATAGAAGGCAGAGGACTAGCCTTTCAGATCCGAAGAAACGTGGGAATGTTGAGGGAAGAAAATAGAGATTTTAATTGACGTAGCACCAATGGAACTTGAGAAGAGTAATACTTTGTTTTTGCTTGAACGAATTAGGTTTTAACTTTGTTGAATTTGTTTACGAGAAGCTGTTTGTTTATTCGGGTTTTGTTTCGCCATTGCAGCTCTAGTTGCCGAGCGTTTGCGTTTTGCGAACCAGGATGTCAACGGTCTGTACCATTGGTGCACAATGGGAACCTATGCATTGGCTGGATGTTAGATGGTCAGTAGAGAGGAGCTGCTCTTCTAGGAGTTGGTCTGTTAAGCTGAGGTGACGGTTATTGTAGTGCGTTAGAAGGGTCAGTATATTGGTCAGGGGTTTGTGAGAGGCGTTCAACAGCATCTTGGAAAAGTAGTAGTTTGTAATATCAATGGCCTTTGAGGTTGCTCGGGTAATGCACTTTTTGTTTCTTCTGATAGCTTTGCAACTGTTGAGAAAGAAAGAATGGGAGAATGATCGTAAGCAGTTCGTCAGTTAGGGTAGTGTCGTGCGTTGTAGTGTTAGATGTAGCGTACTGTAGTGTAGTGTTGCGTTAGCGTTACGTAGTGTGGTAGTGTAGTGTAGTGTAGCGTTTAGCGTTGTAATGTGTAGTGTATGTGTAGTGTACCGTAATGACTTAGTGTGTAGTGTATAGTGTGCGTAGTGTAGTGCAGTTTGTAGTGTAGTGTTAGCGTACTGTAGTGTAGCGTAGCAAGGTAGTTGTAGCGTAGTGTAGTGTAGTGTTAGCGTAGTGGACTCTGTGTATAGTAATAATAATGTATGGAATTTATATAGGTGTAGTGGTTAGTGTAGTGTAGCGTGTAGGTGTAGGTGTGAGTGTCAGTGTCGATGTGTGGTTGTTGTGAGTGAAGTGCGCAGTTTGTAGTGTAGCGTCAGATAGTGTTGTGTAGTGTGAGGTAGTGTAGCCTAGGTTAGTGTAGTGAAGTGCAGTGTAGATGTGTAGTGTAGTGTAGTGTAGGGTAAAGTGATAGATAAGTCGTGTGTGATAGTGTCGTGTTAGTGTAAGTGTAGTGTGCTGTAGTGTGTATTGTAGTGTAGCGTAGCGTTAGATGTAGCGTAGTGTAGGGTAGTTTAGTTATAGTGTAGGGCCTCTGTGTAAGTGTCGTGATAAGTGTAGACGTAGTGTACCTTGTAGTGTGTAGTGTGTGTCGTGTGGTCGTAGTGCATTTGTGAGAATAGTGTAGGGATAATGTCGTTAGGTGTAGAGCTAGAGTGTAGCGATTAAGCGATAGCTGTAGTGTAGTAAGTCTGTGTTGTAGATGTAGAGTAGGGTAGTGTAGCGTAGCGTAGCGTATTAAGTCTAGGTGAGTTAGCATGTAGATCTAGAATGAGTTAAGCGTATAGTATAGTGTAATGCGTATGTGTAGCGTAGTGCTCGCGTAGATGTAGCGAATAGAGCAAGAGTAGGTAGCGTTATTTAGGTAGTGTTAGTGTAGCGTAGCGGTAGCGTAGTGTAGTGTTAGATATGTAGGTGTAGTCTAGAGGTAGATAAGTAGTGTGCGTAGCGTAGCGTAGCGTAAGTGTAGTGTAGATGTATGTAGATCAAGATACAGTGCAGTGCGTGTTGAGATGATAGCGTAAGTGTAGTGTTGTGATATGGGAGTGAGTGTGTTTGTGTAGGTCTAGATGTGGTAGCGTGTAGATGTTAAGATGAAGCGTAGCAGTAGTCAGTGTGTAGCGTAGCGAGAAGAAATAGTCTAGTGTTGCCGATTATGGTAGGTAGTCTTGTGATAGCGTTAAGTATAGTGTGCGTAGAATTGTGAGTAGTGGCGTAGCTGTTATATAGTCTAGTGATAGCGTAGTGGAGAGTAGTAGATAAGTGTGAAGCGTGCGAGAATGTGTAAGTAGTAGTAGTACGAGTAGCGTAGATGTAGTTGTAAGACGTGCGAAGCGTATGAGAGAGAGTGCGTGTAAGTGTGTGTCTAGTGTAAGAGTAGATCGTAAGTAGAGTAGATGTATAATGTAGTCTTGAAGCGTCTAGCATAGGTAGTGTATTTGTAGTAATGTAGTCGTGAAGCTGTAGTGTAGCGGAGAGGCAGTGTTACAGTGATAGCGCGTACTGCTCGTGTGTAGCGCGCTAGCGTAGGCGTAGGGTAGCGTTGCGTTAGCGTAGTGCTAGTGTCGTGTAGTGAGTATAGTTAGTGTTGATTAGAGTAGCGTTGCGCAGTGTAGTGTTAGTGCTAGCATGAGCGCCGGGCGCTAGAGTGATGCTGTAGTGTAGTGTAGTGTAGCGCAGTAGTGTAGTGTAGCGTTGGCGTAGTGTAGCATAGCGTGTAGCGTTAGCGTAGTGTAGTGTTACCCCGACAATGATCCCCAACGGCCTCCCTGAGTGAACCTTTAGGGCAGCCTACAGTATCTGTGATTTAGCCAGGGCTGTCTGACAGTCGGGGGGAAACTGCAAACAAACAATACTTCCCGTCCCACACGTGAACGCAGTGTCTGCCATTCTCTTCCTCCCCTTTCTCTATGTACGTCTGTCTGTCTGTCTTTCTGTCTCTGTTTCTGTCTCGGTCTCTTGTTTCTCTGTTTGTGTCTGTCAGTCTGTGTATGTCTTGGTCTGTCTGTCTGTCTGTCGGTCTTTCGTGTCTCTCTGTCTCTCTCTATTGTGCTGTTCTTTGTGTTGATGGTTATGTCTTGTCTTTCTGTCTGGCTGTCTGTCTCTGTCTCTCTCCCTGAGGTCTGTCGCTCTGTTTCTCGTTTGTCTGTCTTTCTGTCTCGGCTGACTGTCTATGTCGCTCTGGTCTATGTCTTGTGCTGTGTGTGTCTGTTGCTGTCTGTCTGTCGTCTCTCTATCTCTATGCCTGTGTCTCTGCCGTGTCTCTCTGTGCCTTCTGTCTGTCTTATGTATGCCATGTTATGCCTCTCCTCCGATTCCTAGCCCTCCTCCTGTCCTTGCTCTCTCTCTGCTATCCTCTTTCTCTCTCTCTCTCTCTCTCTCTCTGTTCTCTTCTCTCTCTCTCTTCTCTCTCTCTCTCTCTCTCTACTCTCTCTCTCTCTCTCATCTCTCTCTCCTCTCCTGCGATCTCTCATCTACTCTCATTTCTAGGCAATATACAGCAAAACTCATAATGTTCCATAAAGTTGCGTTTAGGCTATGCGGACATTATCAAATATAATCGGACACTGTCAATTCTTATAGAGTGCTGATCTAGAACTAAAAAAATAATATATATATATATATAATTGATGATCAAAAGCTGGAGATTGGGTAAAGGAGCAGAAGCAACTGACAACCTCAATATTGTTTGAGTGACAACCATGATGTGTATGAGCATGTGTGTGGGTGGTGTGGGGTGTGAAAGATGACATTATTGATGTTGGCCACAATCATGATGATTTGTAACATTATCCTCTTCCGATGGGGCATGGCAGTATGAAATAAATCAAATCGTTATTGTTATTGTTATCTCCAGAGATGCAGACACTAGAGAAGAGAGTGGTGTATGTACATTTGTACATGTTATCATTCCACTATGAAACTGTTAGTGTTTGGTTGAGGTAAGAACGTGTTGAATGCATAGATCGCTTTATTTTTTTTTTTTAGAACATTCAGCCCTATATAAATTCCATTGATTATTATTATTAATATTACAAGTTGGATACCGAAACCACACCACCAATAACAACAACAACAACAAACAACACAGGGAGACAGTTTGTCAAGTGGTTTCAACATTCATGCATAAAACTAAATAACGATCAAGTTGTTGACCTGGAGTCAGAGAGCAAGTTTCTTCTCAGACCTTTCTTTGTTCGTTTCTTCCTTTGTTTTGGTCTTTGTTTTGTGTTGTTAGTCTTAGTCCATTGGTCGATCCTTCTCTCCCACAATCGTCAGCATCACATGACGTGTTGTCTTCTCTTCTTATCAGCATCACGGAATGTTGTCTTCTTCTTATCAGCATAGCCTGACTGTTGTTTCCTTCTTATCAGCATCATGACTGGTGTCTTCCTTCTTATGCAGCATCACAGACTGTTGTTCTTCCTTCTTATCAGCATCACTGAATGTTGTCTTCCTTCTTATCAGCATCACTGCACTGTTGTTCTTCCTTTTATCCGCATCACTGACTGTTGTCTTCCTTCTTCTCAGCATCATGACAGTTGTCTTTCCTATGTATCAGCATCACTGACTGTTGTCTTCTTCTTATCAGCATTCTTTAACCTGAGGGTTCCCACTCGTTTTTACTCCTGAATGTGATGAGCTTCTTCTTTGGTTTTGTCTTGCAGAAGATGGATGGATTGAGTTCTTCCTGCTTATTTTTGATGGATAATTGTATAAAGTGCTGCGTAGTGTTGTGTGTGTGTTGTGTGTTGTGTGTGTGTTGTGTGTGTGGTTTTGTGTGTTTTTGTGTGTGTGAGTTGGTGTGTGTGTGTGCGCGGATGCTGTGTTTGTGTGTGTGATAGAGAGAGAGAGAGATGGTTGAGAGAGAGAGAGAGAGGGTGGCTGATAGATAGATAGATACGATGGATAGATAGATAGAGGAGAGAGAGAGAGATGTGAGAGATTGGAGGAGATTGAGAAGGTGGGAGAGAGATGAAGAGAGAGAGAGAGGAGACCCTTCTTTTTTTACTATACTAATCCCAATATTATAAAAAATAAAATGATGACGAGAGAGAATTGGCGGAGTAAATTATCAGGGAAAACCCATAAGCCTCTGTTTTTACGATTTACTTCACCAGCATAATATTCATTTTAAAATGTGTTTAACCAGCTATGACAGTCGCATCTCAACTTACTCACTAGTGCTTAAGATAACTTAATTTTCTATTCATCACCCATGCGTTCAGGCCGCAAAACAAAAGTGGGGTGTGCAGATACGGGACATAATAAAGCTTAACAAATTCAATAGAAATGTGTGACATCCTCAGTAGTAGGAAAGAAAGAACCTAAAAACTACTAAGGCTCGGGATTTTCAAATGAAGAGCCTTGAAGACAAGAGCGCTGGTCTGCAGCAACACGGCCCAGAACGAAAACAGAAGTTAGAACATGCTTCTGTTCTACATCTTACTTGTGCTACTCTTTATATCAAAATCAATGTTTGGATGAATCTGTATGCTGATTTCCTGTACAAAAACATCCACAGTCTGTATGTAAACAATATGATGTCTATTCCCAAATGTAAGAGCGTAAGATGACTACACCGATATCCTGTGTGTACTGACTCCTGCAGAGCTTCCAGGTGCACCCAATGTGGGAGATTCTTCCATCATTATGCCATCGTCCATTGCACCCCGCGCTCGTTGAGGAAGCAATCCTACAGAAACTGATTAGCAACCCGTAGAGCCTAGAATCCTAGGAGTCCAGATGACGCCTTAATGGAGGTTAAAAGGAGTCGTCGGGTGAGCGAGGCGTCTGAGGGATCCTTCACTGTGTTAGGGCCCTGCATATTGAGGGCTGGCTGCCCATTGCACTATCCTCTGCTGCTTTACCTTCCTGTCCCTATAAGAGGGCAGGTACCCCAGGTCTCAGCTGGGTGAACTGGGGGGACAGACTGAAAGCCCAAGTGGCAGTCAAACGGTCACCCATCCAACTCCGGAGACCACGCTCGACGGCGTGCTTAACTTAGTTGAGGGGAAGAGCGAGAAAGACAAACGCTGGCCGACCACTGTAGCTATCGACCGTCCCTATGTACGTACTTATGATGGAGCATATCGCGCCTCCTTTCTCGTTGGCCACGCTGACCTGGCTTCAGGGGACTCCCCCCAAATCCTGGTCGGAGCTGCGTGAGTACACCGGGATGCCGCCCTTGGGTCTGTCCCACTAGCCACCATTCGTCAATGACTGATGCAGACCACAATGGCAGGGTCTTTATATCAGACTGCCTACTTGTCTACCTGGACCACTAGTAGGACTTAGTCTAGGGCACTGAATCTCAAGGTGACAGCGATGTCTCATTTCCTGCTGGTGCCGGTCATCTACCTGAAGCACTCACAATCTCATCAGAAGATCGTGAGTGCTTTTATAGACAGAGAAGTGCAGAACGTGCGTCAGAGACATGTACCGTTACGACTTCCTCATAACTACCGAGACGTCAGCTTCTGCGAATGTTACCTCAATACATCTCATCCAGCAAACGAGACACAAACTTCTGCAGACGTACTAAGAGACATGATCTTGCAGTTGGCTGTCATGTTATCCGCATCGCTCTCACTGCACAACTCATTCTGGTAGTCGCATTTAACCGCTGTGATCACCTTTAAAACCCTGGAATATACCTCCATTAGATAGATGAAAAGCCAAGTACTTGGAGTTCCCCTCTGGTACACTACCCGCAGGACAAGGCAAATAGATCTCACATTGTGCGTGAATAACTCCCCATCGCTTACTCTTAGGCAACATTAGGAAGGTGTGTGTGATGTGGGCGAGGTGCGGGGGGGGGGGGAATGCTAGCTAGTTATCCCCCACTTTCAGGTTGTTTTTTGATTTCAGCATTACCTGCTTGCTTGACCCGCTTTGAGCAACTGTGATTCGTCTTCTTACAACCGTCCTGCGCCTGAGTACCATCGTTGTGGGTGTTGTGTCGTGTAAGTGTGTTAATTGAACTTGAACATCTCACACCCACTTGAAGTGGTCTCAAATGCGGATGAATGTGCCCCACAAAGGTACGAGCTGCAGGATGATTTAGCATGTCCTGTTGGTGAAGCAATTAGAACATTATGACTCCAACACACACCTTCTATAGTTTAGCATTAGCCACGTGAGCGAAAACCATTCTGCAATCGAGTCCAAAACAACCAGCCCACAATAGCAGAAGCCCCGCACAATTCGCTGGTGTCTTCAGATTTAGAAATACACGATATGGGCTCCATGCATCGCATTGAGGTAGTTTACTTAACCGCCCCGGTCACATCGAGATTAAGTATGAAACAGAGCGATTAAAAAGTGTTATTAATACCTATAAAGCGTAGAAGAAAGCGCTAAAAGAGTTGTTGACTATCTAGTCAAGGAGCAGGCTCGCGTAGCTTGCCTTGTAGTTATGTATATTTCTGACTGTTTCAATCCTTCGTACTGTCAGCGGTTCGCTGATGACTGTCCTTCTTCTTACTAGGAGTTTTAGCCAGAACTTTTCACATAGTTTTTTAGCTGGAGGTTTTCTTTTCACGGTTTTTCCTCTTCTCTGTGTGGCAGAAAGACGGATCATCTTCGTTCTCCTATGTCCTCTGCAGCGCTTCGTCATGCCGCGGTTGTGTGTGTGTGTGCGTGTGAGTAGGAGAGAGAGAGTGAAGTTGAGAGAGAGGGAAGAGAGAGAGTGAGAGGTGAGAGAGAAGAGGCGAGAGGAGGGGAGAGAGAAGTGATTGGGGTGACGAATGAGAGAGAGGAGAGAGGCGAGAGTTATTTTAAGACTCTTAAGTTCCATAACAGTTGGGGAAAAGATGATATAAGTGCATTGGTGATGAGACACTCTTTCTTACTGTGCAAAGCTGACCATTTCTTGTCACTTGTAAATAAAGATATTCAATTATGATTATTCTAATCCATCACATGAAGGGCAATTGCAACAATGACAGGCATGTGATTGGTTTTAAGATGAGTATAAAAACACAACTAAAAGCTGCGTCATATTTCTTTGAACCATTCCAGTAGATCACTTCAAATCAAGATACACACCCACACACACACACACAACAACACACTCACACACAAACCACACTCACACAACACACACACACACCAATAGTGGCACGTACATCTACTTGAAGCGACACTGCTGGACTGAACACGCATCTCAGTGATGTCACAAAGAAAGCCAGAAAGAAACAGAGTCAGAAACCAAATAGAAAAACAGTAACAATATTTAATCTTTTGTTAAAGTCAATAACGTTAATCCACACCTTGTGTTTATCCATAAACGGAAATGGAGTACATGTAACATACTTATCAACAAAATTTCGAGTAGAATGTCAGGAGTAGTTGATTTAGAAACAAACAGAGAGATGTAAGCAGGACGCACAATGAGAAGAGAGAGAGATGGAGAGAGAGATGTTACTTTAACTTTCCACCACCCCAACTACATACCACCACCACGATAACCCCCGACACACCCCTCCCCCCCTCCCGTCAATCTCTCTAGAAAAAAAAGAAAAGAACAGAACAGAGAGAAGTTAGCAAAAATTCGAATAAAATCATAACATGAATACAAAATCTAAGTTAGAAACAGAGAAAAAAAAAGAAAGTCGTAGAGCATGTGAAAGGAACACATGTGATTAACACACTAGATACACTACACACACACACAGTCCCACACACACGCACACAACACACACACATAAACACGATACAATACACCACAACTATGAGAAGGAAGAGAGACTGACAGAAGAAGAAGAAGAAGAAGAAGATAGTAGAAGGAAGAAGAAGAAGAGAAGAAGAAGAATAGGAAGAAGTGAACCGCATGTGAAGAAGTAATTGAAAGCAAGGAGGTAGGAGGAGAGAGGAGGAATAGAGGAATGTAGGATGGATGGCTAGAGGAGAGAGAGGAGAGAGAGAGGAGAGGAGATGGAGAGAGAAGATGAGAGAGAGGAGAGAGAGAGAGAGTAGAGAGTGAGAGACAGACAGACAGAGACAGAGACAGAGACAGTGCAGAAGTGGTAACAATCATGAAGAATTTCAAGATACAATAAGAAGTTGTCTACAACAAACAAGATGAGCAATGACCTGCTTGGCATTGCGAGGATGTCAGTTGTAGCTCTGACAAAAATAGACTGCCGCTACTCACAAAGGTTGTTCTTCATGTGCTCTTCAAGGTATGCCAGATCACTTGCCAGTATTGGAAAACATGAGACCTGCCCCACTCACACAACGTGTGTGTCTGACAAAAGCACGCGACTCACTGCACACACATCACACACACACTCATTCACACTCTCTCTCTCTCTCTCCTCTACTCTCTCTCTCTTCTACTCTCTTCTCTCTCTCTCAAATACAACACACACGTGCGCGCGCGCGCACAAGCACGCACACATGCACGCGGCTTGGGAGGATAGCCTTCAGTGGTTGTTAGAACTATTGCCCTCGCAATCTGACGACCCAGGTTCGATTCACGTTCAAGGGGAATATTTTTCCCTGGGATTGTTAACATCAATTCGCAGGACTCCATTCTCCCAATTAAGTCTTTCGGATGAGACTACATTAGAACCGAGGCCCCGTGTGCGAAACGCATGCAGCAGAAAATATTGGCACACGTTAAATCTGTTCCGCTTTTCGTAAGAGTAGGGCCTTTGTGTGCCGGTAGGGAACAGATGACAAAAATCTATAAAACTGCATACTCCGGGGACTGGATGTTCAGAAAGAAAGCACACAACGTGCTTTTTACATTATCCTCTTATAAAAGTATAGAATAAATAAATAAAATAAAAAGAGAATAAAATAAACTCACGCACGCACGCACACACACGAGCACACACACACATCCCTCCCCGTTCCACACACACACACACACACACACACACACAGAGCAATCACAGACTGGAAGAATCTGCCCAACAAAAGAGATGAATATTCCTGTGTGAAGACAGAGCCATAATAGCAAGCAATAGTTTCACCATAATGTGCAAGAGGTCTATAGAACACAACGGACATCACGTATTTAATCAAGACCATTGGGAAAGAAACGCAGGTGTTGGTGACAGCTTCTGTTATTACTGTCGAGATAAAAGGTTGTTGTTTAGTAATGTGTGTGTGTGTGTGTGTGTGTGTGTGTGTGTGTGTGTGTGTGTGTGTGTGGGGTGAGTGTGTGTGTGTGTGTGTGTTGTGTGTGTGTGTGTGTGTGTGTGTGCGTGTGTGTCTTTGGTGCTATATGAAAAGTATTCTTACAAAAAGGTTGTATAAAGTACATGAGAGAATACTCTGATGGCATTTTTTCCTATGCAAAAGATAAGAAAACTTTGATAGTGAGAAGAAGAAGAATTTGAAGAATTTGAAGAATTTGAAGAATTTGAAGAAGAATTTGAAGAATTTGAAGAAGAAGAAGAAGAAGAAGAAGAAGAAGAAAAGAAGAAGAAGAAGAAGAAGAAGAAGAAGAAGAGAAGAAGAATTGCGAAGAAGAAGAAGAATTGCGAAGAAGAATTGCGAAGAAGAATTGCGAAGAAGAAGAAGCGAAAAAAGAAGAAGAAGAAGAAGAAGAAGAAATTGCAAAGAAGAAGAAGAATTGCGAAGAAGAAAAATTGCGAAGAAGAAGAATTGCGAAGAAGAAGAATTGCGAAGAAGAAGAAGAAGAAGAAGAATGTATGGAATTTATATAGTGCTGAATCTTGTAAAGCAACAAATCAAAGCGCTCAGATGACGTTTTTCTAAAAATATCGAGGATAGTGGAACAAGCACTCATGTGCTTTTCCCCTACATCCAGTCCCCGTGTGCATGCGGCCCTGCAAACCCTGTCATCTGTTCCCACCGACACACAATGGCCCACTCCCTTGAAAAGTGGAACAGGACTCAACGTGTGCGCAAGATGTTCCGCATGCATTCGCACACGGGCCCCCGGTCCACAGTCCCATCCGAAGGACATGCTGTCTGAGCGTTCCTAGATGAAGAAGAAGATATCAAATTAAGTAAGGTGGTGTTCCATAACTTTAAGGTTGTAGGGGTGCGAGGCTTCAGAGACCTCACTTCTCTAGGGGATAGCACATTGAGGGCAGCACTAAAACAGATGTAGAATTGATGACACACACGAGCGCGCGCGCTTGTAACACAAAGACACAGAGGACAGGAAACAGTGCACACCCCTTCCAGTTGACCTACAGGTACTGGTCAGTCCTGCACACCCCTTCCAGTTGACCTACAGGTACTGGTCAGTCCTGCACACCCCTTCCAGTTGACCTACAGGCACTGGTCAGTCCTTCTCTTCAGGACTTTGTCAGGTCACACCACACCACACCACACTTCACTGTGTGTCCACAACCGGTTCACAGAGAAAACTAATGACAAGTCAGTCACACATCAGTCTATTGTACTCGGGTATGTTGACCAGAGGCTGTTGTGTCCAGAGTCCATTGTCCACAGGGTTATTGTCTACAGGGCTATTGTCAACAGGGCTACTGTGTCACAGGGCCGTTGTCAACAGGGCTATTGTGTCACAGGGCTATTGTGTCTCAGGGCTATTGTGTCACAGGGCTATTGTCCACAGGGCTATTGTGTCACAGGGCTATTGTCCACAGGGCTATTGTGTCACAGGGCTATTGTGTCACAGGGCTATTGTCCACAGGGCTATTGTGTCTCAGGGCTATTGTCCACAGGTCTATTGTGTCTCAGGGCTATTGTCCACAGGTCTATTGTGTCTCAGGGCTATTGTCCAAAGGGCTGTTGTGTCACAGGGCTATTGTGTCACAGGGCTGTTGTGTCACAGGGCTATTGTATCCTAAAGGGAGGAACAGCCTGTGGGTAGAGTGTCGTTCTGTCCTCTGACGGCCCTGGTTCCACCACCACCACCCTCACACACACACTGTGGTGTTCGCGAGGATTTTTGCCCTGGAGTTAACATTGATGCTGACTCCACTATTTATTGGTTGCTGGAACCTCTTCCATGCTCATTTCAGCAACTCCAGTAGCCTTCACTTCAAGTTCAACATCAACACCCTTCGTACATCCAGCACCCTCAATCTGCAACACACACAAAAGTCCCAAGTATCGTGCACTGCGTCCGAAAAACACACAAAACGAAAACTGAACGGCATAATAAATATATCGTTGTGTCTCCTCTGCCCTGCCCTGCCCTGCCCTGCCCTGCCCTGCTGTGGGAGTGAAAAAAGAAGAAGAAGAAGAAGAAGAAGAAGAAGAAGAAAAGAAGAGAAAAAAAAAAAGAAGTAGAAGAAGAAGAAGAAATGAGGAAATCTATAAAAAAAATTAAAAAGTAAAGAGAGAAAGAAAACCTGACTGACTGACTGACTGACAAATACTCTATGTAATAAATCTAGGAGGGAAGAGGTATATTATATATATACTTTTTCAAAACAATTTCTTATTTTATTTATTTTTCTTTTACTTGGGTGAGATTATGACTGGTTGAAGTATTGCAAATTTGAGGGTGCTTTTTATCTTTTGATGGGAGCGTGCTGCTATTCGGATGTGTGTGTGTGTTTTGTGTGTGTGTGTGTGTGTGTGTTTTGTGTTTAATTGTGCTTAATGTTTATTGTTTTTATGTATGGCTCGTGACGAACCGAAATTTCTCTGTCTCTGAGGTGATCAAGTTTTTGAATTTGAATTTGAATTTGAATAGGTAGACATATAGATAGATAGATAGATAGATAGATAGATAGATAGATAGATAGATAGATAGATAGATAGATAGATATGACTATTTCTACATTATAATTTTCTTATTTTCCCCCAAACATCACTGTTGAAAAGCAAATGCATAGGACATGCATCTGCTCGTGTCATTGGCATAATTAATATTGCTCACGTTTTCCGCTCTTTCCTAACTGTTCCTTGCTGCTTTTCTCACTACACAGGGATACTGCCATGTGAGACAGTTTCATTAGTCTTCCAGACACTTCGGCTTGTGGTGTCTGAAAACAACTGAGAGACAGAGAGACAGACAGACGGAGAGAAACAGAGACAGACATACAGACAGACAGGCAGACCGACAGAGACAGACACACAGAGAGAGACAGAGACAGAGAGAAAGACAGACAGACAGAGACACAGAGAGAGACAGACCGACAGACCGACAGAGCCCGATAGACAGACATACAGGCAGCCAACAGACAACAGGCAGGCAGCCAGACAAATACCGACAGAGAAAAGAGAGAGAGAGAGGGAGAGACAGACGGCAGACATACAGGCAGCCAGCCAGCCAGACAGGCCCACAGAGACAGAGAGAGAGAAACAGACAGACAGATAGAGACAGACTGAGACAGAGATATAGACAGACAGAGACAGAGAGATAGACAGACAGGCAGATTTACTCTACAACCTTTGATTGCAGTCTTTCTCAACGAGGCTGACACTAGCACCGAAAGCTGTTTTTTTCTGAAAGATAACATCCAAGTAGACTAGATTCTCTATTTTAATCTTACCGAGTCTTCAGTTACGAGTTCAGGGTTCAAACCTTGGTAGGACCTTGAAGCGTGGGTGGCGTGGTTTTCTTTCTGTTCCCTGAAAACAGGATTGGGTCTTAACAGTATGGGGTTAGCAGTTCAAATCTGGGTGTTGATAGGAAACTAAGGCTGCAGCAGAGCTTGGAGCCTGTATATGGCCTCCTTCCCCTGTAAGGTGAGAAGTTATTAAATAATATAACATTTGGATTTTTTACCTCTCTGAGTCTTGTAAAGCAAACAAACTCAAAGCGCTTGCATCCGCATCATACATACATTTAAGGA
Source organism: Rapana venosa (assembly GCA_028751875.1). Taxonomy (NCBI): domain Eukaryota; kingdom Metazoa; phylum Mollusca; class Gastropoda; order Neogastropoda; family Muricidae; genus Rapana; species Rapana venosa. The sequence continues at coordinate 51,791,411 of CM054149.1, read as the reverse complement.
CTGAAACATTAGTGTTTCTCATATCGTCTGGTGTTCATCTGGCCAAAAAGATTGTTGTTGTTGACATCAATTTCACGTCTGTTCACTTCTAGTGATATTAGACGGTGCAAAAACAATTTTTGTACCTCTTTCATCTTTATCAAAAATATTGGTTATTTTTATTTGTGAAATCGGCCATTAAAAAGTTATAAGCGCTTAATACTTGCTATTATGATAAAAGGACATGCATATCTTGATGACTAATTGTACGAACACGTCTCGCTTTTGTACTTGGCAAAACTTTACTGCTAATCGACGAGATTTTCTCTAGCAAAACAGCGTCACTGCTTATGACCCGTGCCGTCACTCGGCATATGTCCAACAATATATATTGTAGCTGTCTACGCAAACAATACCATTTCAGTTTTGCTTCACACTCCTAGCAAATAAATGTAACTTAAATTACTTTCAAACATAAGGTTCGGTGGTCTAGAGGTAACGCGCCTGTCTAGAAAGCGAAAAGTCCGGGTCAGAAGTATGCGGTGGTTCGAATCCTCTTTGGACCCGAAACTTTTCCCCCATCCATTAGACCATGAGTGGTGGTCTGGGTGCTAGTCTTTCGGATGAGACGATAAACCGAGGTCCTGTGTGTTACACATAATTATTTAGCGCACGTAAAAGAACCCACGGCAATAAGAGAGTTGTCCCTGGCAAAATTCTTAGAAAAAACACTGATAGGGAAACAAATACAGTTGCAGACAGAAAAAAGAACAAAAAGGTGGCGCTGCTCTTGTGGCGACGCGCTCTCCTCGGGGAGAGCAGCCCGCATTTCACAGAGAGAAATCTACCGTGACTTAAAGTGATATATTAAAATAAAAAATAAACATGAACAGTTTCACTCAACGAGACAAACACCCACTCTGAGTATTACACGTACATTTTAATATACTATTATCAAAATTACTTTCCAAGTATCACCAAACTAGTTAAAATAAAAGAATTACATTTGTAAAACTATCAGAATTTTGCGCACAGTAAAACTGCTTCAGTGACGTTTTCTGCGTGGGTGTATGGAATGTTTGCCTTCTGGCAAAAAGAGTCCGTCGTCTGAACAAGATCAATGGGATACGGCAGCTGCTGCTTTTTGCCTCATTAACACTAAGATGGATTTACTGCATAATCCCTTCTTCTTCTTCTCCACTTCTTATTTCAGCTTCCCTGCTACATGGCAACATTGCTATGTGAATCAATAGACCAGTAGATGCTAATTTTTGCAATGTTAAAGAAGAAGAAGAATTACAAAGAAAAAAAAACATTGAAGAAGACTTTGAAGAAGAAGAAGAAAATTGAAAGAGTTTAAAGAAGAAGAAAAAACTAAAGAATTTGAAGAAGAAAGAAGAAGAAGAAGAAGAAGAAGAAGAAAAAGAAAGAAACGGAAAAAAAAACATGAAAGAAATGTACAAACAAAATGGAAAGAAGAAAGAAAAAAAAAGAAAAAGACAAAAACAAATAAATGGAAAGTTTGAAAAGAAATTATATAAAATAACAATAAATAAGACAGACAGAAGGACAGAGAGACAGAACAAAGAAAGAAAAAAAGAAAGAAAGAAAGAAAGACGAAAGTTTGAAAAGACAGAATAAACATTTAAAAAAAACAGACAGAATAAAACAAAGACAGAAAGAAATCAAAGACAAATAGAAATAACGAAATGAAAGAAAATATACATCTGAAAATTCTTCTTGTACCATTTTGTCACGAGTCACAGGTACAAATCTTTGTGGCACCTTCTCTTTTTAAGATCGCTTTTTAAATTGTCCAAGTTCAAGCCAGTGCAGACCTGTCAGTGCCTTGTGTGCTTGTATGCATGCTGTAGAAATAAAGTATGCTCGACAAACAATATGTTGCAATTCGAGTCAGTGCTGTGCAAATGTTGAAAAAGAGAAAAGACAAGCAATGAAGAGACTCGCCAAAGTTAGTTTTGAACATATAGAGTCCCACAGCTAGCCATGCAACAGCCATATACAGTTATTAGTATATAACGTTTAAAGTTATGGTGGCGCTGAACTTGTGGCGACGCGCTCTCCCCGGGGAGAGCATCCCGAATTTCGCGTAGAGAAATCTTGTGACTTAAAGTGGTACGAAATTTTAAAAAATTAAAATTAAAATTAAAAATTATATTGGATATAAAATATAATAGATATCATTACAGGTATTATTGGATATTATTTTGGATATGCATCCTTTTGAGGAAAATACCCTGACACTGAGTACAATATAAAGATTAGATATGCAACCGTCTCTTTTCAAATTGCGTATGAATGCATAAAAGAAATTGAGCTGACTTTGACATGGCAGTTTTGCTACCAAAGGTCCAGTCAGACCAGCCTGAAGAAAAAAAACATCGACCGATGCATCCCTCGTGACCCCCCCCCCCCCCCCCCCCACCACCACCCAACCCCCTCCACACAAGAGACTGACAATAATAATGACAGCCACACCTAATCTGCATAACAGAAAGTTTTCCAGTCAGAGTTTACCTATCGAAAACATAATTTTGATGTATTAGTTTGTAGAAAAAACAACAATTGAGCATCACATTTGGTGCGAGAAAATATTACGACAGATATTTCGTGTGATCGTACTTAAAGTCTCGTCTTTGTAAAAATCGTAATGTAATATTTAATATTGATATCGTTACGAAACCGCAGCTGTTGCAGTATATATTATAAGCCTTTTATCCTACTTATATTTTGAAGTATCTTCCATACCACCAGACAATATTGCTAACTAAGACAATCAAATTATACAAACAAGAATATGAACATTCTAGTGTCCTCAAACAAGAAAAGAAGGGAAATGTGAATAGTATGAATAAAATATGAAAAAAATAAGAAAAGAAGAGAAACGAGTACAGACAGAAATATAAAGGAAATAAATAAATATAGGAAAGAATGAAATAAGCGAACAATCAGATAAAAGAAAGAACGATTGATTAATGCTTTCGACTGACATATGCTGAAATCAATGATAATGCAAATAAGCATGCGCATGCATCCCTCTCCACCACACCCCCACACACACGCCGACGCAGAAATCACACACATCAAGAGAGAGAGTGAGAAAAGAGAGAGAGAGAGAGAGAGAGGAGAGAGAGAGAGAGAGAGAGAGAGAGAGGGGGAGAGAGAGAGAGAGATGAGAGAGGGGAGAGAGAGAGGAAAATAGAGAAGAGAGAGAGAAAATATTTCCGAGGGCAAGAGGAGAATAGAATAGAGAGAAAAGAAATTATTTTAGATGAGAAGAGAGAGAGAGAAAAGAGAGAGAGAGAGAGGAGAGAGAGAGAGAGAGAGAGAATTTTTTTTAGATGGAAGAGAGAGAGAGAGAGAGAGAGAGAGAGAGAGAGAGAGAGAAGAGAGAAGGGAGAGGGGGAGAGGAGAAGGGGAAGAGAGAGAGGAGAGAGAATTATTGTCAGATGGAATGGCAAAAATGTAAGTTTTTTTTCTGCTAACAAAATTACAACACACATACACACAATAACAACAACAACAGCAGCAACAACAACAACAACAACAACAGCAGCTAAAACAATCTTGGATTGGCTTCAGTAAAACGTCTAAGTGCAACGTTGAAACAAATATCTATCCCTGCATTTCTTTTGTTACACAAGTACTGATATCAAACTATAACAGCAACACTATGATATGTTGCACTTTTCTCTTTATTATCAACAGTAATGTTGCCGGCAGTATCCGATTGTTCTGCTTTTACTGTTGCCCTCTGAATGACACAGGGGTATAGCCTCGTGAGACATTTTAATTAACACTTCGTTCGGAGAAGGGAGTGGAGTTCTAGTGTTGTTTTTTTTAAATAAGAGAGAGAGAGAGGAAGAGAGAGAGAGAGAGAGAGAAGAGAGAGAGGAGAGAGGAAGAGAGAGAGAGAGAGGGAAGAAAAGAAAGAGAGGAGAGGGAGAGGGGAGAGAGAGAGAGAGAGAGAGAGAGAGGAGAGAGAGAGAAATGAATCAATCAATAAATTTAAATGATTGAATAATCTGAGAGAGACAGAGACAGACATATAGAGACGGAGTGAGAGAAAAAGAGACAGAAACAGAGTCACAGACAGACAGACAGACAGACAATCAGACAGATACACAGACACACAGACTGAGAGAGGGAGCAACAGACATGATATTTTTAATGCTTCTTCTGCTGCTGCTATTGTTGCTGCTGCAGCTACAGCTGCTGCTGCTGCTGATGATGATGATGCTGCTGCTGCTGTTTCATCTAAACCATTGCCAGGAACGTTGAATCCACACTCTAAAGTGCTGCTTCTTTTCCATCGAAAATATACAACACAGAAACCTAATAAGGGCGATTCTAAAAGTTAGCTCAAACAAATATTTCTTTCGCTCAGTCGTCCTTCTTTCTGCTTTTCTGTTCCCTTTCGTGTATATATTACACAGAACGGGAGAGTATTGCTACTTGAGACAGCTAATCAACAAGAGAGGTGAGATGATGAGAGGAAAGATTAACTAGGAAAAGGAAGAAGAAGAAAAGACAAGAAAGAGAGGGGAAAAGAGAAACCAATATAGACAAAATAATGACAAGATGATGAGAAACAAAGCTGGGAAACAATACGAGGGGAAAACAGGTGGGCGGGGGTGGGTGGGTAGAGAACGAGGGAGGAACGAACAGTTAGAGAAAGAAGAGGAAGATCGAGGAAGAAGAATTGCGAAGAAGAGAAGAATTGCAAAGAAGAAGAAGAATTGCAAAGAAAAGAAAAGAATTGAAAAGAAGAAGAATTTAAAAGAAGAAGAAGAATTTGAAGAAGAAGAAGAAAAGAAGAAGAAGAAGAGGAATTGCGAAGAATTTGAAGAATTGGAAGAATTTGAAGAATTGCGAAGAATTGCGAAGGAGAAGAAGAAATGCAAAGAAGAATTGGAAGAAGAAGAAGAATGCGAAGAAGAAGAAAAATTTGCGAAGAAGAAGAAAAAATTGCGAAGAAAAGGAAAAGAAGAAGAATTGCGAAGAATAATTGCGAAGAAAAAGAAGAAAAATTACGTAGAAGAAAAAAAAAATTGCGAAAAAAGAAGAAAAATTGGAAGAAGAAGAAGAATTGCAAAGAGAAGAAGAATGCAAAGAAGAAGAAGAATTGCGAAGAAGAAGAAGAAGAATGCAAAGAAAAAGAAGAGAATGCGAAGAAGAAGAAACAGAAACAGAAGTACAAGCAGAATATCAAGAACAAGAAGAAGGAAACCTTCGACGAACAAGAAAGAAAAACAAATAGGCAGGTGTGCATGTGCACTTTGTACAAGCACCACGAGTTCAAAAGTTCACCACCCTTTATTCACCCGATACCGTCCCTGAAGATTCAAACCCACGACTTCCTGGATCAACAAGATCGAAGTCAAGTCAAGCCAATCTATTCACTCGTATGTAGCACCATCTTCGAAACTAGGATCTGCAATGTGATTCGCTTTCATCCAGTCATCCTAATTACAAACAAGTGAAAAAGACTCTAAATTTGACGCCCTGGTGATAAAGTAGGTAAGTGAACTGAATCATAATATACCCGGGTTGAATTCGAACTAATGTCTCCACCATACCTGTCACCCGAGCTTGGTACCCCAGGTGTTTGTCCATGATTTGTACGGGTGGAATAACCTTATGTATCTTGGAGAAAGAACCGGGTTTAATACATCCCTGGAACATAAACCAACCTCATTTTGACGGGCACTTAACGACAGTGCAACTCATTTTTCGCTCATATGACAGACAATAATACTTGCTGTCCGAGCGTTCGACGAAGAAAAAGAAGAAACAACAATTCAAATTGCCGTTATTTCATTTTAGAAGCAGAAAATATGAATTCGATTAAATACATTGACAAATATACAAGCCAATAAAGAAAAGTAAAAAAAAAAGAGAAAAAAATAGACAAACAAAAAGGAAGAAAGAAAGAAAAAAGACAGAAAGAAAAACAAACATAAAAACAAACAAACAAAGAAGCACAGAAGACAGAAGGAAAGAAAGAAAGAAAGAAAGAAAGAAAAAAAAGAAAGACAGTAAAACACACCAAAAAATGATTGTAAAATGTCCTGCTAATTTCTTGATTTTTGTTGGGTTTTTTTGCATTTTACAGACATATATTAGCAGTTTTATTTTCTCTAAAACACAGAATGTTTCTTTGAATAGTCCTTTGCTTCCTCAAAGCAGACAATGCCAATTAAAATACGACTAGAGAAAGTTGCAAAACCTAGGTACGGAAGAAGGAGGAATACAAGAGATTCCGAAGAAAGACAGCTTTACTTTACAACTTGATTCCACTTTGGACTATTCTTGACACAGATATTTCGTGTAAAATGTTTGATCTGGTTGGGTATTAATTCATGTTGTTGATTTTTCGGCTGTCTGTTTTGTCAGTCTTGTTATTATGCATCCAGTTAAGCATACACACAGACAAACAGACACAGACACACACACAGACACACACAGACACACAAACACACACACAGATGCACAGACACACACACACATAATTATGCACACACACCACAGGGGACAGAGAGAGAGAGAAGAGGATGAGGAGAGGAGAGAGAGACAGAGACAGAGACAGAGAGAGAGATGGACAGAAATAGAGTCAGACAGACAGAGATGTAGCAAGGCAGACAGAGACAAAGACAACAGAGTGAGAGTGAATATCTTACTTACTTAACCGGAAAATAACACACTCAGCAGATAGATCAATCAGGAATTAACAGTCTCAGACCCAGAAATAGATGTTAACGCACTGCAGAGAGGACAAAGGGTTGGTTGTCGTATAAGGAAGTTGCGACGTCGAGAACAATCATAACTCACCCACCTTCACCTCACCTTTACCTATCCCGTAGTCCCTTGGACCCTAGAGGCAGCACTGAAGATTTTTACAACCAGCTTCCTCCATTCCTCGTGGTCGTTTGCTTTCCATAAACAGCCAACAAGACATAATTCTTCTTCTTCTTCTTCTTTTTTCTTCTTCTTCTTCTTCTTCTTCTTCTTCTTCTTCTTCTTTTTCATCATCATCATCATCATCATCATCATCATCATCATCATCGTCGTCGTAGTCGTCGTCGTCGTCGTCGTCGTCGTCATCATCATCATCATCATCATCATCATCATCATCACAATAATAATAATAATCATCATCATCAACCATCATTATCATCATAATCATAATAATCATAATCATAATATAATGATAATAACAATAATACTGATGATGATGATGATGATGAAGAAGAAGAAGATAATAATATATAATATATACTTATATAGCGCTATATTTTGCAAAGACAAATCAAAGCGCTTGCATTCAACCCATTCTTACACAGTCATGCAACAAATAACAAACAATAAATAGTTTAAACAAATAAATAAAATCATTATAAACGTGGCACGCTGCAGATCAAAAATATGAAATAAAAATGACGATAGTAAAAACATCAACATATACAAGTAAAGCTAATGAGAACTCCACCTGAGACTATCAAAACAGAAAACGAAAGCAACAGAACACAAAACCGATTCAGTAACAGGTTTAGCTTGTTCAAGAACCCACGAGTTATTATTTCTTATTAATCGCAGCAACAACATCATAAAAGCAATAATTATCAGTGGTATTTTTATTGTTCAACAGAAGTCACGCAAACAACAAGTAACGGTAAAGGTAAAGGTGTCTCATAACCTATAAGGTCGTAGGGGAGCGAGGCGACAGAAACCTCACTTCTCTAGGGCCAGCATATTGAGGACACGCTGCGCCCATCTCCTCTCCCTCGCTGCTTTACCTTCCCTGACCCTAAAGAGGCAGGTACCCATTTACAGCTGGGGGAACTGGGGGAACTGTACTGAAGCCAAGGCGCGCAAACGGTCACCCATCCAACTGGTAACCACGCTGGACGCTGCTTAACTTGGAAGGGGAAAAGCGAGTGAAACAACAAATAACGGAATAAAAAAAAGAAAGAAAATGGACGGAAAGGTGAATTAAAAAAAAGGTTTTTATAATGTATAGCATCAGCTCGTATCCTTTCAAACATCATCTGCTTAAAAGACACAGTGAAGATACGTTAAAGAACTATGTATAAAACAAACAAACAAGCATGAAAAACAAAGAAAAAACAAACGGAAAGAAACAAAAGAAAGGACACAGACCGAAAACTTGGAATGTCATCCAGTTTGATTTTTTTCTTTCTGTGTTTTTCTCCCCTCCTTACAGCCAAAATGACCTCAATCTCAACTCGTGTCCTTTGTCTTTTGCTATAACTTTAAAACAAGCAAAAATAAAAATTCTTCTACTTCATTTGAATCTAAACATACCTGGATTATAAACTGCAAAGGAATTCAACAAGAAAATAAGACGCATCATTGCATTCTTCTTCTTTCTCTTTGAAAGCTCCAACAGCCAACTACTGTTGTGTGTCACATGAACAAAAATGCGTTGTTCTGCCGTTAAACCCCTGACAAGTCAGGCCCAGCGCATCCCACTTCGGCGTGGGAGAGAATTGTTATCCTTTAATAATAATAATAATAATAATATTAATAATGATAATAATAATAATAATAATAATAATAATAATAACATAATAACAATAATAATAATAATGATTATGATGGTGATGATGATGATGATGATGATAATGATGATGATGATGATGATGATGAGATAACCATAACAACAACAACAAAATAAACAACAACAACAATGAGTGATGATGATGATGATGATGACAATAATAATAATAATAATAATAAAAATAATAATAATAATAATAATAATAATAATAATAATAATAATAATAATAATAATAATATTAATGCATGAAATTTATACAGCGCTATATCTTGCAAAAAAACACCCAAATCAAAGCGCTTTCATTCATCCTAGTCTTTCACGTGCAGCTAGTTACAATTAATGAATTTTTACAAAGTCAAATGTAAACACACACACGTAAGTATTTTTAAGCAAGTAAGTATTTTAAGTATTTCTGAAAAAAGTCAGGAGAAAGCACCAAGAAGACAGAAAATAGTCAAGAAAGAGGTAACAGGAAGGAATGAAACAAGGCAGAAAGAAAGAGAAGGATAGAAAAGAGGGAATTCCCAACGGAGAATTTCCAGAAGGTGGGGATGCTTCTTATACTGATAAGCACCCCCCCCCCCCCCCCGTCCCCCTCATCGTCAAGGGGAAGTTCATAGTATAAAATGAGTGTTATGTCTCCTGTCTCATCACTACTTCAGCGAATATGTCTTTTATATGTATCGCCCCCGTCTCCATCCCCACCCCCTCGTTGTTTTGTTTTTATGCAGACAAAACTTGCCTAAAAGACTATCTGTGATTGTTTTAGTGTTAGTTTTACTGATAAAAATTGTGAAAGAAGAAATATATAAAAGCAACAAAGAAATACCGAAAGAAAGAAAGAAAGAAATGAAGAAAAAACATCAAAGGAAGGAAAAAAACAATTAGAAAGAAAAAAAAGACCATAAAATATCGACGGAAAAAAATAATTAAAAAAAAGAAAGCTGAATGCAGAGCAAAACAAAGGGGGAAATACAAAGAAAAGACGATGAGAAAGCAGACAAAGAAATTCCACAACCAAAAATATCAACAGCACAAGAGAAATACAGAAATAAAAGAGAGATAGATAGAAAATTCAGAAAGAAAGAAAGAAGAGAATACACAGAATAAGACACAGAAAGCAAGAAAGACATTCAGAATGAAAAAAAGAAAGACTACCAAGAAAAGAAAACTTTTTAAAAAATGACAAAGAAAGAAAGACGAAAGAAAGAATGGAAACAAAACCAGAGAGAGACAGAGACAGAGAGACAGAGACAGAGGCGTGCGTGCGTGCGTGCGTGCGTGTGACTCTGTATCTGTGTCTCTGCCTGTGTGTCTGTGTGTGTTTGTGCGCGTGCCAGCGTGCATGCGAACCTGAGTGTATAATTATGTTTGTGTGTGCACACACGCGCATGCATGTCTGTTTCTGTGTGAGAACACTTATACAAAAACCATATAGCCAAATAGAGGGAAAACCCTAACAGAGAGAGAGGGAGCGAGAGGAGAGCGAGAGAAAAGGAGAGAGAGAGAGAGAGAGAGAGAGAGAGAGAGAGAGAAGGGGAGAGAGAGAGAGAGAGGGGAGAGAGAGAGAGAGAGAGGGGAAGAGAGAGGGGGAAGAAGAGAGAGAGGGAGAGAGAAAAAGGGGAGAGAAGAGAGAGAGAGAGAGGGAGAGAGAGAGAGAGAGAGAGGGAGAGGGAGAGAGAGAGAGAGAGAGAGAGGGGAGAGAGAGAGAGAGGGAGAGAGAGAGAGAGAGAGAGGGGGGAGAGAGAGAGGGGAGAGGGAGAGAGAGAGGAGGGGGGAGGAGAGAGGAAGGGGGGAGAGAGAGAAGAGAGAGAGAGAGAGAGAGAGAGAGAGAGAGAGAAATTTAGAGAGAGAGAGGGGAGAGAGAGAGAGAGAGAGAGAGAGGAAAGGATTACTGCCGCATTAGGGACTGCTTCTTCACCTCGGTATCGCTAATCCTGCATCATTCGTTATCTCCAAGCTGAAGTAATTAATCACTCTGTGAGTCCCTGGGAGGGGTCCCGCGCAAAATATCTTGTTCTTAAACATCTTTTGTACGTGTGGTGTGGTGGTTTTTGGGTGTGTGTGTGTTGTGTGTGTGTGTTGTGAGTGTGTTGTTGGTGGTGTGTTGGTGTGTGTGTGTTGTGTGGGGTGTGTGTTGTGTTGTGTGTGTTGTGTGTGTGTATGTGTGTGGGTGTGTGTGTGTGGTGTGTGTGTGTGTGTGTGTGGTGTGTGTTGTGTGTGGTGTGTGTTGGTGTGTGGGATAGGGTGGGGTAGTGTGGGTGTGTGGATGTTGTGTTCTCTTTGATTTAACGTCCTTTTCACATTTTGTGATATTAGACAAAATTTGGGCAAATGGGTGTTGTGTGCGTGTGTGTGTGTTGTGTGTTCTTCTTTTTAATTTAACGTCCCTTTTCACATTTTCATGATATTAGACAAATTGTGTGTGTGTGTATGTGTGTGTGTGTGTGTGTGTGATTGTGTGGGGTTTGTTTTGTTTGTGTGAGTGTGTGTGCACGTGGGGTTATGTGAGAAGGTGTGTATATTGTGTTTGTGTCTATGTGAGAGAGAGAACATACATGGGTGTAGATGTTGTACATATTTGTTTTATAGAGTGTATGTGAGTGTGCGGGCGCGCATGTGTTTGTATGTGTGTGTGTGTGTGTGTGGTGTGCACGTGTATGTATGCCTGTGTGTGATTCTGTGTGTGTGTTTATGCAAGGGTATGTGTGTATTTGGGGGTATATGAATGTGTGTGTAAGGTATTGTGTGTGTGGTGTTTTGGTATTTGGGTTATATGAATGTGTATGTAAAGGTATGTGGGGTGGTGTTGGGTGTGGGGGTTTTTGTATGTGTGCGTGTGTGTGTTAGTGTGTGTGTGTGTGTTGTGTGTGGTGTGACGATGAAACAAAAGTAGAAGATCAAAAGCTATAATGAAAAAGGTGATGACATATTGAGGAAAATTAAGTTTTAAAATTAAAGGATGGACTAACAAAAAAGTGGGGGTAGGAAAGTGTGAGAAAAGGGGAAGAAGGCGAGAGATAGGAGATACCCAGAAAGAAGGAGTGGAAGGGAAGTGAAAAACCCCTTACACTTGTCCGTTGATTGAAGTGCCTTTTTGGGCCCGCTCTGTGAAGTTTTCTAGGTGTAGTTCTCCACCACACACTTCCATGACAAAAAAAAATCACCCAGACCTGCCAGTCTTGCTAATATCAATTACGGCGCATAAGCGCAAATTCGCAAATATCTGTCCCCTGATGCGACGCCAAGCTTGTCACATCTCTTAATTCTTTCAAAGTTTAGACTACTGTAATTCTCTTTTGGTTGACTTACCAGCATTATCCATCCACTCCCTTCAACGCATACAAAACTCTGCAGCTCGACTAGTCCTAAGAAAGAAAGAAAAATCTGAACATATCATTCATCTTTTGCGATCCCTTCACTGGCTGCCTTTCTCACAAAGGGTGAGGCATAAGATCAATACCCTCTGTTTCAAATGTCTCCACAAATCTACATCCTCTACTCTGTAACTGCTCCACTGTACACTCCATCTCGTTCTCTTCGTTCACCGCTGACACTCTGCGCTAATTAAAATACCAGATTCAACCAAACCACTGTTGGCCGACGCTCTTTCCCCTGTTTCTGGTCCATCCACCTGGAATGACCTCCCTCTCTCACTTCGCCCAAAAACCTACGTTTGACACTTTCCAAATCCAGCCTCAAAACACTCTTATTTCCTACCTGATGTCTTCACCTCATGTCTTCTCCTACTTGTCAAACAGCCACCTTCATTCCCCCCCCCTTACCTAAATATGTTGTGTGTGTATGCTGCGCGCGCGTGTGTGTGTGTGCACGCGCGCGCATGTTTTTGTGAGTATGTGCATGCGTGTGTATGAGCATCAATTTGAAATATGTTAATTTTAATTTTTAGTGGAAGGTTGTATGTGTGTAAACGATTTGAATGCAAGCGCTTCGATTTTTTTGCTTTACAAGATTCAGCACTATATAAATACTACATAAAAATAATAATAATAATATATTAATAATAATAACGATAATAATAAAAACTGATAAAAATAATGATGATAATAATAATGATAATAAAAATAATAATGATAAAAATTGTTATTATCTTTTATTTTATTAAAGAGCTTTAGGTCTGTATGTTTTAAAAACTCTTTGTTCAGATATCACTTCTGACAATGTTTACGCCTTGTGTTCTGTTACTAAAACTCCTCTTTCTCTGTCTCTATCCCCCCCCTCTCTCTCTCTCCCTTTCTGTCCTTTCGTATATCTGTCTCTGTCTCTACTCTATCTCTATCTCTGTCTCTGTCTCTCTTATAAGTGCATGAGGTTTTCCTTTTTTTCATTGTTTTTGTTTCTCATTTTATATTATTGAGGGGTGATTTTAAAAGTGTTATATATGGTTACCTGCACTGGTTTCCTCCACTACCCTTTCTGCATGAATATATATATAATTATTATATTATATATATATATATAATATATATATAATAAATATATTTTAATATATATATATATATATATATATTACATGTGTGTGTGTGCGTGTGTGTGTTAATGTTAAATGCTGGTTGCCTGTGCCCACAGAGAGTAAAGTACAAGATCAGTACCCTCTGTTACAAATACCTACACAAAACAGCACCCTCCTATCTCTGTGAAAGTCCCTTTACTTGTACACTCCTTCTCGTTCCCTCCCCTCTGCTTCAGATACACTGGGGTTCGAATACCTAGATTCAACCAAAACCACCTTTGGCCGTCGCTCTTTCTCTAATTCTGGTCTATCAATCTGGAATGACCTCCCTCCCCTCCCTACGTGAAAATCCTACTTACGACAGCTTTGAATCCAGCCTCAAGACATACCTATTCAAACCTAAGATTTTTCCCTCCTGTTTCATTTCATATCTGCCCTTCCTTTAACAGCCAAAATTCCATCACCCTGCTGAAATGTATAACCCGTGGTTGTGTGTGTGTGTGTGTGTGTGTGTTGTGTGTGTGTGTGTGTGTGTGTGTGTGTGTGTGTGTTTGTTTGTTTTAAAATATTGTTAATCATTGTTGGTTTTAATGTGTAGCAGCGGATTGAATGCAATCGCTCTGATTTGTATTTGCATGATGTAATTGCTATATAAATTCCATTTATTAAATTTTTATTATCATTATTATTATCAGTATTATTTGTCATTATCATCATCATTAGTATTAACACCAAACATCATTAATTACATACGATTATAATGATGAAATGATCTCATCATCATTATTTTTATCATATTATTTTAATTTTTTATGATTACCCGCCGGAAAAAAATCATTCACTTCCCCCTTTCAATCATTTATTCGTGCGTTCGTCCATCCATCTATTCATATATTCATTAATTCTCTTTCTCTCTTTTTTTCCACCAAATTCTCTCTCTCTCTCTCTCTCTCTCTCTCTCTCTCTCTCTCCTCGCTCTCTCTCTCTTTTCTCTCCCCTCTCTCTCTCTCTCTCTCCTCTTTTCTCTCTCTCCTCTCTCTCTCTCTCTCTCTCTCTCTCTCCTCTCTCTCTCTCTCTTTAAAACGTTGGCAAAAGTCAAAGATGGATACTTCACTACCGTAAGCTTTAGTTAGAAAGCCACCAAGACAAGCTTCCCTGACACACCGTGCATCTTCCTGCTGCCTGCTGCCTGCGTTCCGGACTGGACAGATTCTGAGTTTATGGGGATGGAGAGAAGAAGGTGTGGGAGAGGAGGGGGAGAGGATGTTGGAGGGAGGGGGGAGGGAAGCGTATGGCAAGGTGGAGGGTTGTAAAGTCGAGGGAAATTGCAAAAGATGGAGGAGTGTGAGAAGTTTAGAATGGAAAGTATCACGCTGATCTCCCCCTTGCTGTGCAGTGTCTTAAACATGCATTTTCAGCAGTGTTGGAAAAGGTGGGAGGGGGGGTGTAGTGTGGTGTGGGGGTGGGGGGTGTGGTGTGGTGTGGTGTAGTGTGGTTTGGTGTAGTGTGGTGTAATAATAATAATAATAATAATAATAATAATAATTTTACATGCAGTCTCTGTGTCCCAGGGGGGGTGTTGTGAGCTAAATATCACAGCAATGACAGTCAATATATACATGATTTTTTGTCTGATGCCGTGAAATGGTATGTTTTAAAATCCAAATTTGGATATTGGTTGAATAGGGGCGGCTGTTTTTGTTGTGGTGTGGTGTGGGGTGTGTGTGATTTTTGTTGCCTGTGTGGATTCTGTGGGGGTTTTATGCAAGGGTATGGGGGTTATTTGGGTTATATGAATGTGTGTGTAAGGTTTTGGTGTGTGTGTGTGTGTATTTGGTGTATATGAATGTGTTTTAAAGGTTGGTGTGTGTGTGGGTGTGTGGGTTTTGTGTTTGGGCGTGTGTGTGTATGTGTGTGTGTGTGTGTTGTGTGTGTGTGACGATGAAACAAAAGCTAGAAAGATCAAAAGCTATAATGAAAATGGTGATGACATATTGAGGAAAATTAAGTTTTAAAATTAAAGGATGGACTAACAAAAAAGTGGGGGTAGGAAAGTGTGAGAAATGGGAAGAAGGCAGAGAGATAGGAGATACCGAGAAAGAAGGAGTGGAGGGAAGTGAAACCGCTTACACTTGTCCGTTGATTGAAGTGCCTTTGGCCAGCTCTGTGAAGTGTCTAGGTGTAGTTCTCCACCACACACTCTCCATGACAAAAATCATCACCCAGACCTGCCAGTCTTGCTAATATCAATTACGGCGCATAAGCGCAAATTCGCAAATATCTGTCCACTGATGCGACGCCTAAGCTTGTCACATCTCTTATTCTTTCACGTTTAGACTACTGTAATTCTCTTTTGGTTGACTTACCAGCATTATCCATCCACTCCCTTCAACGCATACAAAACTCTGCAGCTCGACTAGTCCTAAGAAAGAAAGAAAAATCTGAACATATCATTCATCTTTTGCGATCCCTTCACTGGCTGCCTTTCTCACAAAGGGTGAGGCATAAGATCAATACCCTCTGTTTCAAATGTCTCCACAAATCTACATCCTCTTATCTCTGTAACTGTCTTCACCTGTACACTCCATCTCGTTCTCTTCGTTCAGCCGCTGACACTCTGCGCTATTAAAAATACCCAGATTCAACCAAACCACTGTTGGCCGACGCTCTTTCTCTGTTTCTGGTCCATCCACCTGGAATGACCTCCCTCTCTCACTTCGCCAAAAGCCTACGTTTGACACTTTCAAATCCAGCCTCAAAACACTCTTATTTCCTACCTGATGTCTTCACCTCATGTCTTCTCCTACTTGTCAACAGCCACCTTCATCTCCCCCACCTTACCTAAATATGTTGTGTGTGTATGCGTGCGCGCGCGTGTGTGTGTGTGCACGCGCGCGCATGTTTTTGTGAGTATGTGCATGCGTGTGTATGAGCATCAATTTGATATATGTTAATTCTAATATTTTAGTGGAAGGTTGTATGTGTGTAAACGATTTGAATGCAAGCGCTTCGATTTGTTTGCTTTACAAGATTCAGCACTATATAAATACCATACATAATAATAATAATAATAATATTAATAATAATAACGATAATAATAATAACTATGATAATAATAATGATGATAATAATAATGATAATAAAAATAATAATGATAATAATTGTTATTATCTTTTATATATTAAAGAGCTTTAGGTCTGTATGTTTTAAAATCTCTTTGTTCAGATATCACTTCTGACAATGTTTACGCCTTGTGTTCTGTACTAAACTCCTCTTTCTCTGTCTCTATCCCCCCCTCTCTCTCTCTCCCTTTCTGTCTTTCGTATATCTGTCTCTGTCTCTATCTCTATCTCTATCTCTGTCTCTGTCTCTCTTATAAGTGCATGAGGTTTTCCTTTTTTTCATTGTTTTTGTTTCTCTATTTTATATTATTGAGGGATGGATTTTAAAAGTGTTATATAGTGGTTACCTGCACTGGTTTCCTCCACTACCCTTTCTGCATGAATATATATATATATATATATATATATATATATATATATATATAATATATATATATATATATATATATAATATATATATATATATAATATATATATACATGTGTGTGTGTGCGTGTGTGTGTGTAATGTTAAATGCTGGTTGCCTGTGCCACAGAGAGTAAAGTACAAGATCAGTACCCTCTGTTACAAATACCTACACAAAACAGCACCCTCCTATCTCTGTGAAAGTCTTCACTTGTACACTCCTTCTCGTTCCCTCCCCTCTGCTTCAGATACACTGTGCTTACGAATACCTAGATTCAACCAATCCACCTTTGGCCGTCGCTCTTTCTCTAATTCTGGTCTATCAATCTGGAATGACCTCCCTCTCTCCCTACGTGAAAATCCTACTTACGACAGCTTTGAATCCAGCCTCAAGACATACCTATTTCAAACCTAAGATTTTTCCCTCCTGTTTCATTTCATATCTGTCCCTTCCTTTAACAGCCAAAATTCCATCACCCTGCTGAAATGTATAACCTGTGTGTGTGTGTGTGTGTGTGTGTGTGTGTGTGTGTGTGTGTGTGTGTGTGTGTTGTGTGTGTTTGAATTTGTTAAAATATTGTTAATCATTGTTGGTTGCATGTGTAGCAGCGGATTGAATGCAATCGCTCTGATTTGTATTTGCATGATGTAATGCTATATAAATTCCATTTATTATTATTATTATCATTATTATTATCAGTATTATTGTCATTATCATCATCATTAGTATTATCACCATCATCATTATTACTATTACTATTATAATGATGATAATGATCATCATCATCATTATTATTATCATATTTATTTTATTTTTTATGATTACCCGCCGAAAAAAATCATTCACTTCCTCTTCAATCATTTATTCGTGCGTTCGTCC
>CM054149.1:51771177-51773449 GCA_028751875.1 Rapana venosa | reverse complement strand
TAATGAAAATGGTGATGACATATTGAGGAAAATTAAGTTTTAAAATTAAAGGATGGACTAACAAAAAAGTGGGGGTAGGAAAGTGTGAGAAATGGGAAGAAGGCAGAGAGATAGGAGATACCGAGAAAGAAGGAGTGGAGGGAAGTGAAACCGCTTACACTTGTCCGTTGATTGAAGTGCCTTTGGCCAGCTCTGTGAAGTGTCTAGGTGTAGTTCTCCACCACACACTCTCCATGACAAAAATCATCACCCAGACCTGCCAGTCTTGCTAATATCAATTACGGCGCATAAGCGCAAATTCGCAAATATCTGTCCACTGATGCGACGCCTAAGCTTGTCACATCTCTTATTCTTTCACGTTTAGACTACTGTAATTCTCTTTTGCTGGTCTACCAGCATCATTCATCCACACCCTTCAACGCATACAATACTTTTGCAGCTCGACTAGTCCTAAGAAAGAAAGAAAAATCTGAACATATCACTCATCTTTTGCGATCTCTTCACTAGCTGCCTTTCTCACAAAGAGTGAGGCATAAGATCAGCACCCTGTTTTCAAACATCTCCACAAATCTGCACCCTCTTATCTCCACGACTGTCTTCACCTGTACACTTTATCTCGTTCCCTTCGTTCAGCTGCTGACACTCTACGCTACCAAACACCCAGATTCAAATAAACCACTTTTGACCGACGCTCTTTCTCTGTTTATGGTCCATCCGCCTGGAATGACCTACCTCTCTCACTTCGCCAAAAGCCTACATGTGACGCTTTCAAATCCAGCCTCAAAGCGCACTTATTTTCTACCTGATGTCTTTACCTCATGTCTTCTCCTACTTGTCAACAGCCACCTTCATCTCCCCCACCTTACCTAAATATGTTGTGTGTGTATGCGTGCGCGCGCGTGTGTGTGTGTGCACGCGCGCGCATGTTTTTGTGAGTATGTGCATGCGTGTGTATGAGCATCAATTTGATATATGTTAATTCTAATATTTTAGTGGAAGGTTGTATGTGTGTAAACGATTTGAATGCAAGCGCTTCGATTTGTTTGCTTTACAAGATTCAGCACTATATAAATACCATACATAATAATAATAATATTATTAATAATAATAACGATAATAATAATAACTATGATAATAATAATGATGATAATAATAATGATAATAAAAATAATAATGATAATAATTGTTATTATTTTTTTTATATTAAAGAGCTTTAGGTCTGTATGTTTTAAAATCTCTTTGTTCAGATATCACTTCTGACAATGTTTACGCCTTGTGTTCTGTACTAAACTCCTCTTTCTCTGTCTCTATCCCCCCCTCTCTCTCTCCCTTTCTGTCTTTCGTATCTCTGTCTCTGTCTCTATCTCTATCTCTATCTCTGTCTCTGTCTCTCTTATAAGTGCATGAGGTTTTCCTTTTTTCATTGTTTTTGTTTCTCTATTTTATATTATTGAGGGATGGATTTTAAAAGTGTTATATAGTGGTTACCTACACTGGTTTCCTCCACTACCCTTTCTGCATGAATATATATATATATATATAATATATATATATATATATATATATATATATATATATATATATATATATATATGTGTGTGTGTGTGTGTGTGTGTGTGTGGTGTGTGTGTGTGTGTGTGTGTGTGTGTGTGTGTGTGGTGTGTGTGCGTGTGTGTGTGTAATGTTAAATGCTGGTTGCCTGTGCCACAGAGAGTAAAGTACAAGATCAGTAAGTACCCTCTGTTACAAATACCTACACAAAACAGCACCCTCCTATCTCTGTGAAAGTCTATTCATTTCCTTCCACTCCCTTCTCGTTCCTCCTCGCTTCAGATACACTGTGCTTACGAATACCTAGATTCAACCAATCCACCTTTGGCCGTCGCTCTTTCTCTAATTCTGGTCTATCAATCTGGAATGACCTCCCTCTCTCCCTACGTGAAAATCCTACTTACGACAGCTTTGAATCCAGCCTCAAGACATACCTATTTCAAACCTAAGATTTTTCCCTCCTGTTTCATTTCATATCTGTCCCTTCCTTTAACAGCCAAAATTCCATCACCCTGCTGAAATGTATAACCTGTGTGTGTGTGTGTGTGTGTGTGTGTGTGTTAGTATGTATGTGTGTGTGTGTGTGTGTGTGTGTACGTTTGAATTTGCTAAAATATTGTTAATCATTGTTGGTTGCATGTGTAGGAGTGGATTGAATGCAAGCGCTTTAATTTGTATTTGCTAGATATAGCGCTATATAAATTCGATTTAGTAGTAGTAG
>CM054149.1:51753677-51758677 GCA_028751875.1 Rapana venosa | reverse complement strand
TTTCTTAGTTTCTTGTGTTCTTTTGCACAGAGGGTTGGTTGTAAAAAAAATATGTTTGCTTATTCCATAACCCTCTTTAACTAAAATTCATTCAATTCAATTCAATTCAAATCTCTTCAACTGTTTCAACTGGTAGGTGTATTTGTGCCAACATTTTGATAACACAAAATAAAAACAATAACCTGCTTTTGGATCGGAATTGAACCACAAACTTACTCACTTCCTTGACGTTGCCTTGTCGTTCAACCTTCAAAGACATAACCACTCACCTTTGGTAACACCCACTGTGGTTGCTTATCCTGACAGTAGTGTTAAGACAAATCTGAGATTTCAACAAGGAGACACCAGGGAGATCCCATTCAATGCTGCTTTATTTTCAGACATCATTAGTTTTTGCTCATGGATTCTGAAACTTGATGCTGTCTCCAAGATTGTCTCTTACTGTCAAAAGATGTGAGGTGTTTTGTTTGTTTTAAGGATGTGTGAATGACTATGGCACACGCAGAGGTGGTGGCCTCTCTGTGTTGTATTGTATTGCCTTGATTATGTTTTCTTTGTAGTGATTTTTCGCTTCTTTTTTTTTTAAGATGTGCTGTCTACATGCACGTTTGAAGATAAGGATGATAAACGAGATGTAGATAATTAAGAGATAAGAATGTTGTTGTTTTTTATGTATCAAGTGTGTGTGTGTGTGTTTGTTGTGTGTGTGTGTGTGTGTGTGTGTGTGTGTGTGAGTGTGCGCGCGTGTGTGTGTGTTTTGTGTTGGGAGGGGATGAGAAGAAAAGTCGGCCAAATAAATTGCCCATTAGTTTTCTCCAGGCAAAACCCCCTTTTCGCTAAAACAATTGACATGAAGTTTTTCACGCAGCGTTGATGATGATGATGATAATGATGACGACGACGACGACGATGATGACGATCATGACGACGACGATGACGACGACGATGATGATGGTGGTGGTGGTGGTGATGATGATGATGATGATGGTGGTGGTGGTGATGATGGTGACGACGATGACGACGATGATGATAATGATGACAGTGTTGTTTCTTTAACCTCAATGACTTATTGTAGATCATTATAAAAAAGAAATCATTGTCCTAGAAAGAATGAATTATAATAATAGTACATGTCATAATTCTCTTTAATCCATCTACTTCACTAAGGTTCAGAAATACCAGCTACCCTTTCGCTGTATTTTACTTCAGTTTGGAAAGATGAGAAATGGCGGGCAGTGTGACTGGTTGTCAAAAAGTCTTTGCAGTTGTCTGGCTTCCAGAGCTGTCTACTCCATGTGATTAATGGGGAAGCGAGGAATGAGGCCACAAAGTTTCCCGCCATTGATTATCTGCTCTTTTTGCCCCTGCCCGTCAAACTCAGTTTTGATTGGCTGGTAGCTGTGGGTGGAAAAGAGGCCGGGGTTTCTGACTGGTTGTTTTCGTCTGACGTGTATCTATAAACGAAAAGTTGATAACTGTAGTCGTCTCTTTAGCTTGAGTGTTTTACGTTGAGGTTACGGCAAAGTAAGCATAGAGAGACATGATGAGAGTAGCTTTGATTTGTCTATGCAAGATATAACGCTATATGCATTCCATTTAGTAGTAGTAGTAGTAGTAGTAGTAGTAGTAGTAGTAGTAGTAGTAGTAAAGACTACACATCTTAAATTGAAAAAAGAGAGAAGAAGTAAAAGACAGCGCTCAAAGCTGACTGTAAGACTGATGATCTATTCTGCAATTGGATGATTTGTAAATCATTTGGGTAACAGAAAATAGACCTTGTTTGACTTCTCTTTCAGTCCCGTAAGCTCTCTCTTCGCTGCCTTTCTAAATAGATCGATAGCTCAAGGAGCGAAAGATGTATGTTTGTTTTAACAGACTGTGCGTATTTTTTTTAATGTACTTTTCCTGTGTGTTCTTATCTTTTTTATATTTTCCCTCTGTTCCTCAGCTAGAAGTCTAAAGTTCACCAACAGTGAAAGTTTGCGAATGTCACCGGCTTTATTCATCATTCAGGTAGATGCATTCCGATTTCGGGGATATTTTTTTTTTATTCTTGAGGCATTGCGATCACCAGGTGGGGAAAGTGAAGGACAGTACCTTATGCACGCTAAGCGAACACCTCAGATTGCAGAATTCGAACTGCCCATTGGACTATGATTGATTGGATCAGTGCAGCTATATGTTTGAGCTTATTCTTGTCAAGTTTGAGCCAAAACTGATTCGTCATCCCAGTATTCCTCTGCAAGCAAGCAAGTTTACCAACATAAAACCAAACCTGACTGAAGCAACAAGCAAAGACGGCAAGACGTTTGGCTTTAGGGTGTGGTCTGATGCCCCACAGATTTGAGTCTCTGTTAAAACGCCTGACAGTGCAAGGAGGGAGACGAAGAGGCAGTCAGAGAAAACGATGGGAAGATAACGTCAGATAGTGGACTGGCCTTGAGTGGACCGAATTGCTACGGAAAGCAAGAAGACCGCGGAGAGTGGAGGAAGCTGGTTGGAAAATCTGCATTAGTGCGTCCATGGTCCAAGAGGCTAAGGGATAGGAGAAGGAGAAGGTGAAGAAACGCTTTGTGGGTTAGAGATGAGGATGTTGATAGTCTTCTAGCACAGCGTATGGCCATAAAGCGCCATGTATCAATGCCTCACAGTTGCTTGCATGTCATTATTTTTTAACAAAAAATGTGTACTTATCTCAAATTGAGAAATTATGAGAAATCACGTTTGATATAGTGTAATGTTATGCCCAAGGTGAATGTATGATGGCAGAATACAAATACAGGCTAGTTTAAGTTGAACATCTGGGTACAAGAACAGCATAACTGGCTTTGTTGAAATAAACTAGTCAGAACACTGAAATATCCCAAGCTCAAGGTCCTATTCTAGGAATAAATAAATAAATTAATAAGTTAATAAATAAAGAAATAAATCAATACCCTTTTCCATTACAAGTTATGATTTATATCTCTTCTCTTGCTCCTACATCGAAATTTCTCATACACTTCTGTAAAGTTATGCTGGTAACATTTGTTGTTTTACTTTTTTACCGTACACTAGCTAGATCTTTCACGGAGAAAGCTCTCATTTGAAAAAATATATATTGTATGAACGGAAACTTTGCCAAGTCCACCGTAAATACCTTTTACAGGGATTGGACTTGTCACTCAAACTGGCACATCCTAACAATAGTGTCTAAAGCTGTGTTGACCAGTGCCTTTACAGGTTGTGTCCAACACAAACTTTTGTGTTAGAAATGATTGAAGAGAGAAAGTGAGAGAGATAGACAGACAGAGACAGCAGACAGACAGAGATAAAAGAAGAAGAAGAAGAAGAAGAAGAAGAAGAAGAAGAAGAAGAAGAAGAAGAAGAAGAAGAAGAAGAAGAAACAACAACAACAACAACAACAACAGAAAAAAGAAGAACAAGAAGAACAAGAACAAGAACAAGAAAGAGGAAGAGGAGAATGAGAGAGAGACACAGACAGACACAGACAGCCAGACACAGACACAGACACAGACACACACACACACACACACACACGCACACACACACACACACAGTTATTTATTTTCTTTCCTCCCCACCCTTCACCTCCCTGTGTAAATAACCTTTCCTCCTCAAGAAACGGGGAAGGCTTGCCGCCAAGTGTGACAGCCAAGGGACTGAACTGTAGCCAAGGGAGAGCAGCCTTTCAAGAGGAGGCCCATTCTTCAGCACCAGTGATGACCTCTCTCTGTCTCTGTCATCTCTCTGTCTCTGTCTGTCTGTCTGTCTCTGTCTGCTGTCTGTCTGTCTGTCACTCTGTCTCTCTTTATCTCTCTATCACTGTCTCTCTCTCTCTCCCTCTCTCTGTCTGTCTGTCTCGGTCTCTCTGTCTCTGTCTGTCTCTCTCTCTTTCTCTCTCTCTGTCTGTCTCTATCTTTCTCTCTTTTTCTCTCTCTCTGTCTCTGTCTGTCTGCCTCTTTTTCTCTGTCTCTCTGTCTCTCAGTCTCTCTGTCTCTCGCTCTCTCTCTCTCTCTCTCTCTCTCTCTCTCTCTCTCTCTCTCTCTCTCTCTCTCTTCTCTCTCTCCTCCTCTCTCTCTCTCTCTCTCTCTCTCTCTTCTCTCCTCTCTCTCTCTCTCTCTCTCTCTCTCTCTCTCTCTCTCTCTCTCTCCTCTCTCTCTCTCTCTCTCTCTCTCTCTTCTCTCTCTGCTGTCCGTGTTCTCCAGGAATAACACTGCTCACAGAGCGTGGATAATGGGATGGAGACGTGATGTAGCTGGTATGGGGATTAACTTTTTGGTTAGAAACAGAAGAATAATTATAATAAAAACAAGAGGGGGAAAGATGAATCAAACAGTTCATGATTAAAAAAAACAAACATATATTACGCAGAACACCAAATGGCAGGTTGTTTGTTGTTGTTGTTGTTGTTGTTTTTACAAGAAAACAAGAGAATTTAATACTTTGCATAATTAAAGGAGGTTTGGTTGGCTTTTTTTTTGGAGGGGGGGGGGGGTTCATTTTTCAGGGGAGGGAGAGGCTTGGGTTTTTTTCCCTTGTCAGCGCACACATACACGCATACATACACACACGCGCACACGTGCATCCACACACATATGCGTGCGTGTGCTAATCTCTCTCTCAACGTGCGCACGCTGGGACACTCACACACAGACACACAGACACACACACACACACACACACACACACACACACACACACACACAGGAAGAGACAGGCAGGTAAAAAGACAGACACAGAGATTGACAGACAGAATCAAATCAATCGATAATAATATGCACCCTTGGATAAGAGAAAAATTTCTAGAAAAGTTATCCTTTTTATATGACACCTGTATGCACAGCCCATCATGTACACACATACACACAATCCAAACAATAATTATTGCGATAAAAGCCAAGAGGCATGGTCAAACCTTGGGATGGCACAATTCTAGATTGATCCACAGTGTAGGCAGACAATAGGCCCTTGGTCACGCCAGATGACTCCAGAGACTT
>CM054149.1:51737695-51753177 GCA_028751875.1 Rapana venosa | reverse complement strand
TGCGTGCTCCTACGAATGAGCAAGTGCAAGCTGTGTTAGTTCTTCATTTTAACGCCCTTCCACTAGATAGCGATATCGGGACGTGCGAGTGTGTGAGTGTGTGAGTTTGTGAGTTTGTGTGTGTGTGTGGTGGTGTTGTGCGCGCGCACAAGCATGTGTGTGTATGTGTGTGTATGTGTGTGTGTATGTCTGACCGGGTAGCTGGTGTGTGTAGGGGGTCAGCGATGGGTATGTGCATGCGTGTGGTGTGTGTCATGTGTGTAAGTGTGTGTGTGTGTGTGTGTTTGTGAATGTGTGTGTCTGCCCGGGCAGTTGTGTGTCTGTGGGGGGTGGGGGTGGGGGCGGTACGTTCATGCGTGCGTGTGTGTGCTTGTGTGTGTGGCGGATAGAGAGAGAAGTGAAGACATATGTGTTTGCTACCTCACTTAACTTGACATGATGATGCCTAGAGAATGCGGCATTTTTCTGTTTATTTTGGAGCAATAAACATCACGAATTGATAAAAAAAATCTATCTGCCTGTCTGTCTGTCTGTCTGTCTGCCTGTCTATCTCTCTCTGTCTCTGTCTCTTTCTTCTTCTTCTTCTTCTTCTTCTTCTTCTTCTTCTTCTTCTTCTTCTTCTTTTCTTCTTCTTCGCAATTCTTCTTCTTCTTCTTCTTCTTCTTCTTCTTCTTCTTCTTCTTCTTCTTCTTCTTCTTCGCAATTCTTCTTCTTCTTCGCATTTCTTCTTCTTCTTCTTCTTCTTCTTTTTTCTTCTTCTTTTCTTCTTCTTCGCAATTCTTCTTCTTCGCAATTCTTCTTCTTCTTCGCAATTCTTCTTCGCAATTCTTCTTCTTCGCAATTCTTCTTCTTTATATTTTATCTCCTTTCTTTTGTTCAAACAGAAAAAAAAATCAATTTGAACACGTTCTTTTGCCTGTCACTCCCACATTCTTGTCTTCAAGCTTTAAAATAGAAAACACAGAAACAATTACGATCCTTGAACACATTTATTTCGACAGTAATGAAAAAATAACATTACTCACTTGCGGGAATTTCCCCATGGTGTTGACAAGATGCCATGTTATCTTTGAATAAATGCAGGCTACACTTCACACATACCAGATGAAAACATACTTCGAACAAAAATTTTTTTTTTTAATGTGGAAACTGCTAGGTTAGCCCGATTGAAAATAAAAAAGAAACGAATATAAATTTAATGATATGAAAACACAGATAACTGAATCCATGAATATTTCAATAAATATATAAATGAAATCCAAGATATTGTTAAAAAATGGCACCATGAAG
Organism: Rapana venosa; assembly: GCA_028751875.1. NCBI lineage: Eukaryota > Metazoa > Mollusca > Gastropoda > Neogastropoda > Muricidae > Rapana > Rapana venosa. The sequence goes on along the minus strand of CM054149.1, from coordinate 51,751,887 downwards.
CACTCGTGGCAGATGAATAAAGACATAAATAAATTAATGGAAACATATATTAATGAATAGATAAGCTATCACATTTTGTTTAAAATGGCATAGTGCTGAGAAAACTGTGGCTTTTGCTTGTGAAACGCAAACTATCTTGTTTGTACACGGTATCTTTAGCTATCATTAAATCAAATATATATATATATATATCTACCTATTGTTAGCATCGTTCTTTGGTCTGACTTCCAAAGACTGCATATCTGCTTGTTCTTTGTCTCTGATTCTGTCTATCTTTGTCTGTCTCTGTCTCTCTCTCTCTCTCTCTTCTCTCTCTCTCTCTTAAAACTTCTTTCTTTGGAGTGTTAATTAAAATGTAGTTCATGGCAATATGCTCGTGTCTTGCATTGAGGAAAAAACAAAACAACATGCAGAATGGTTGAAAATTGCCAACGAATTCAATGTCGCGAGTGATCAGAAAAGATCAATAGTCGACGTTGTTGCTGTTTGATATTATTGGAAACAAAAAAACATACCAAAAAAAAGAATTTTGTTAAGATAACACTCAGCTTGTAAAACACATCAGAAGTGTTAGACATTCGTTGCGTCACAGTGACAGAAAAGTGACTTTTTTTCCTCCTTTGCATTGAACATGATCATTAGTGAGCGTGATTGGATAAGTTAGCGCGCGCGTGTGTGTGTGTGTGTGTGTGTGTGTGAGTGTGTGTGTATGTGTGCGTGGGGCGCGCGTGTGCTTAAATGGGGCACATGCGTGCGTGTGTATGTGTGTGTGTTTGTGTGGTGTGTGTGTGTGCGTTGATGTGATGGTTTTGTGTGGTGTTGTGTGTGTGTGTGTGTGTGTGTGTGTGTGTGTGTGTGTGTGGGGTGTTGGGCTGTGTACACGGGCATCTGTGCAAGAAAGATCAAAGTCAACTTTGCTGATACATTTCTCCTGATTATCTTCAGCCTTCATTATGTTGGGTACCATAATGTATGAAAAATCTACTTTTTTTAAATGACTCTATGACAACAGAGTGAACTGAGCGAGGCAAACTATTGTCAACCGTTCTTGCTTTTTAGCTTGCTTGCTTATCTCATTTTTTTGTTTTTTGCTTTCTGTCTTACTTTCTTTCTTCCTTTCTTTCTTTCATTATTTCTTTCTTTCTTGTTGTATTTCTTTGTTTCTCTCTTTTTCTCTTTCTTTCTTGTTTTTTCTCTTTTCTTTCTGTCTTCCTTCCATTCTTCTTGTTTTTCTTGTTCTTTTTCTTCTGTTACTTATTATTATTTTGATTATTACGATTATTATTATTATTATTTATTATTATTATTTTATTATTATTATTATATTTCATGGTGATGATGGTGATGTTGATGATGATTTTCTTTCATTCGTACATCCTTCTTTTGCTGCTGTTTCCCGCCGCCACCCACCCCATCACCCTACCCTTTTTTTTCTTCTCTTCACCTTCAAGACCAATTCCAAAACTATTCTTCCTCTTGTTTTTTTTTTTTCCTCTATTTTACACACACGCACGCACGCACGCACGCACGCACACACAAAAACACACACCACACACAACACACAACACACACACACACGCACACAACAACGCGTACACATACACACACACTTTATGACTAGAATTTTCGTTTTTTTCTTTGTCATTTGTTCTTATTTTTGGGTTCCTTTCAAACAATTCAGATCGCTGATCTGTCTGCGGCGATAAAGTATCTGATATGCAAGAACAACAACAAGGGATGATGTTGTTTTCAAGGCGTGAAGGCAAAAAGCATACATGGGCGAAGGCAGAATGCTGGTTAATGTTTTATAATCCGTTGAAAACACCTGCTCCTTCTTTCGTGTTGTCAATAGTGCTGACTAGATATCAAACAGACATACATAATTGTTTTAAAAACAGAGACAACGGTTTGTTCAAAGACGTTAGAAATTTGATTCGTGTAGCCGTTTGTTGTTTGGTTTTGTTGTTGTTTTTTGGTTGTTGTTTTTTTGGGGGGGTAGGTTTCAAGATAGGAAACAGCTTCCTTACCATTTATTTATTTATATCATCTATCTATCTATCTATCTATCTATCTATCTATCTATCTATCTATCTATCTATCTATCTATCTATCTATCTATCTATCTATCTAACTATCAATCTATTTATCTGTCTATCTATCTATCTCTTTATTTGTATTTTATTTATTTATTTATTCATTTATTTATTTATCTCTGTATTTTATTTTTTAGTCTTGTTTCAAAGTTAATGGAATAATACAATCATGGATTTCTTTATTTTAATCAGTCCACGGTGCATCAGGTTTGAGGGGGTGTAAGTGTGTGGTGGGAGGGTTTGTGTTTGAATGGTAAGAGTGTGGGTTGTCAGCATGTATCGAAACACGCATTTGTTATTTCTATGCATGTTTGTTTGTGTTTATCAGATTGCATTTCTATAGTTTTAGCAGGGACAGCACTCTTGTTGCTGGAGTGTTGTTATTGTTGTTGTGTTGTTGATGATGTGTTGTTATTGTTTTTTTTTTTCCTTTATTTTTAATTGGGGCTCTATATGATTTTTAAAGCAATGTTTCAACATTATTTTGTTTGCTGTTTTCAACTGTAAGATCGCGGTCCTATTTACGAGAGACAACAACAGTTTAGGACACATTGCAATTGTCTCAGCTGACAAGTGTTTTCAACCAAATTTTTATTCAAAGAAATAAACCAACAGAAATTAATCCGCCCCACGATGATACGATCGTAGTGATGCCCTCGCCCCCCACTACTGTGTTTGTGCAGTTGTCAAACTGATGACATTACTACGCAAAACAACACGTGATTACAATTAATGATTAAGCATAAATGAACTACGTTAGCATTTAGAAAGAAAGTCTTTTGGGGGCTGATTTACTTCATACGGCATCACGACGAATTTTCTCTCATTCACTCACTCACTCATCCCTTGGTCGGGACGACCGTTGGGGTACCCGCACGGACGCTGCAAGTGGACCGCCAAATGGTTCTGTCCTGGGCTGTTTTCAGGAGGTTTGGTACAGTGAGGCCGGTCCACTCCTTGATGTTGGATATCCAGCTTTGCGTGGTCGTCCCTGCTCTTGCTCCTTCCACTATTCCCTGCTAGGACCTGTCTTTGACAGGCCTGTTATGCCTTGTTGTGGTGGCCAAAGCCACTTCAGTATCCTCCGTTTGACTGTATCTAGCAATGGTTCTTGTTTGCCAGCCAGTGCCTCGATCTGCTGCCAGCGTAGTCATTGGTTTTGCGGTCTCTGGAGGTGATGTTTCAGGATCCGCCTGAGGCACTTCATCTCAAAGGCGGAATGCGACGTTTCTAATCGGCAGTAAGTGTCCAATGCTTCAAGCTGTACAAGGCAATGGATGTTGTGACGAGTGCCTTGTAGTGTCTGATTAGTGTGGGTTTCTGTGTTGTGTTTTTATCCACACTTTCGACAGCTTAAGTTCATGGAGGGAACGTTTTTGTTTGTTTCTTTGTTATTTGTTTTATTTGTTTGTTTTTTTTTTTTTTGTTTTCTTTTTTTGTTGTTTTTTTTTTTTCTTAGTTTTTTCTATTTTTCTGTTGCACAGCAAGACTGATCTTCACCTCTTGTGTGCTCGTGCCTTCTTTGGTGATGACTGCTCCAAGGTACTTGAAAGTTTCCACCTCCCTCTAGTGTCCTCGCCACTCATCTTGATGTGGTGGAGTGGTCGGTGTGGTTATGTTCACTAGGATCTTGTTCTTTTACGTGCTGCTCTCCATCCTGGGCATTGGTGATGTTTCAGTCTGTGGTGAGATCTGGAGTTCTTTCTTCCACAGCGTGCCCATCTTGCGATCAAGATCGTCTGCGAATCGAAGATTGCAGATGGCCTTCCTCCTATGGGGATTGTGGTTCTTGAAGTCAAGGAGTGCCTCCTGCAGATAGTTCTCCAGGTAACACGTTGATAAGAACGGGGGATAGCGGGCTGCTTGTCGAACTCAACTGAGTCCGAAGAAACTCCCCGTTTTCTCCACCCAACCATGAGGACTGCACTGTGGGACGCTGTCTACAGCGCCTGGATGATGACTTGATCAGGTCCTCGTCGAAGCTATAGTCTCGCATGACTTGCCACAGAGCTTCTTGCCACACTCGATCCGAAGGCCTTCCTGAAGTAATGAAGTTGTTGTTGAGCTGTAGCTGATGTTGGGGAGATGCTATCTCTATGGGCATTCTGATGTTGAAGATCTGCTCGAAAGTGCTTCGAAATGGTCTGAATCCTGCCTGTTCTTCTGATAGGATTTTTCTGCTTGTGGTTTCAGTCTGTTCAAGGCAATGGTAGCATATACTTTGCTGGAGTGCTTATCAGTCGGATATTGTTCTGTAATTTTGCACTTCTCAGTCTCCCTTCTTGGAAGTGGAACTAGGATGGATTGGGTGATCACTGTTCAGGCCACTCTTGCTGGTCCATGATGCGTTGCGCAGATGATTGTTAATGCCTTGATCATTTCTCTGGGCCTCCGTTCTTGTTGAGTCAGCCGGGATGTGTCAATCCCTGTGTATGACTTGCCTCCTTTCGGGTTCTTACTGCTTCTTCTACCTCTTCCTCCAGCACCTGTGTGCTTTCAGGATCTGATGGTCGGGAGCTTGCTCGATGAAGTTTGTTCGGATCAGACTTCAGCTTGTAGTTGTACAGGTCTCTCTTGCATATCTTCTGTCATCTCTAATGATAGTGGCGCACTCTGTAAGGACTGACCCCTCTTTGTCTTCAAAAACGGAGGTCTGTGGCTGCTGGGACTTGGTAGTACCTTGTTGGTCTGGTACGCCCTCTTTGCTGTTCCTTTCGCCATTGCCTGCTCACCTTGTGAGCACTTGTTTCTGAACATCCAGTTCCCATGGCCTCAGTCTTCTTTTCTTGATTGACCTGTTGTGTTCTATTTCTTCGGCCGTTTTTCTGGGTTTTTGTTCTTCACTGGCTTTAGCTCCCTACGTTGGTCGCCAACAGGGGTCCAGGATCGTTGGTAAACCCACGGATGGTTCTTTGTCCTCTCTTACCCAGGATCCCAGCGCTGTCTCCTGAATGGTCTTGCTGAAGGTCTCAGTGAGGTTGTTGATGTCATCCTTAGAGGAAATTTCAATGCTTGCATATCTGGTCCCCTATCTCAGCTTTAAAAGTTGTCATCGACATCGGGGTCTTCAGCGTTTCCATGTTGAACCGCAAACGGGGATTTCTCTTTGGTTTTTGGTCTTTCAGCTTGATCTGTTAGGGTCATGAGTACCAATGTGTGTCACTGTCCAATATCAGCGCAGGGAACTTCATTGTCTGGGCTTTGTTGATTACTCGACTCTTAAATCGTTTTGGGGGCCAAGATTAAGAATGTAGTCAATTCTGGTTCTGTGTCTTTCCATTTGTAGTGCCATCGTCGTTCTTTCTTGATGTCTTGGGGGTATAAGTCTGGTTGGCGACAGTTAAGATTGTGGCTGCTTAGCCGAATTCCAAAGTCTGAGACCTCTATCATTAGTTTTTCGTCCACGCCAAAACGGCTATGTCCCTGCCATTAGCGTCAGTCTAAAGTCGATCTTGGCATTCCAGTCGCCCTGGATCACGATGAAAGTCCTAGTCCTTTCTTTGGATTGTTGTTGTGATGGCGCTCTCCAAAATCTTCGTTAGAGAAACACTCGATTGCTTTCATTCATCGAGTCTGATGTTGGTGCCTAGGACTTGTTGAGGTCATGGTGTGTGTATTTGCTGCGACAAGCATAGAGATCAGTCTATTGAGATTGGGGTAAGCTGATGACACTGTTAGTTCCTCTTCTTGTTGACAAGAAATCCTACTCCCGTGTTTGTGTATGGACAGAGTCGTCGCCACTCTCCAAGTGGTGATCTTTTCGCTAGTTGTTTCGCGAATCCGGACCCAACGGACTTCGGCAGTCCAATAGTATTGTCCATTCGTATCTTCGATGATTCATGGGTTAGTCTCTTGGAGCTTCCCACATGCGTGCTAGGTACGGATGTTCCACATGTACCATATGTTGGTCCTTTCAGCTGGAGTTTGATCGCTGATTGTTTGCGTCCCAGTCGCATATTTTCTCTCCATTCTGGAAACGCTCCAATGGAAGCGCGGTTGTTGGTATCCGGGCCCTCAACCGATCCGGCATGTCTTTCCTTGCAGTGTTGTCCATGTAGGTATTTCTGTGGGCGTGGATTGCTTGGCGGCGCCCATCTCCTCTCCAAGCTGCTATTTGCCCATAGCTGGGGATTTTTGGGTCGGGTTATCTCCCCACTGAGACAGGTAGTACTGGGCTACAGGTTACCAGTAGCAGAGGAACACCTCTGACTCTGACCATGTTCACTCATTATGATATACAATATTTGTTGTCTGTGCATTCGACAAAGACGATTCCCTTGAAAAATGAAGGAAAACACCTTTCAGAGTGAGGAAGAATTTCAGCAAGACTGACCTCTCAATTCGTAGACAAGTTACGATGCAAAGACGCGGATCCATATCACTGCCGGGTTTACCTCCCTTGTTGCCTCCCTTGTTCTCTCTTGTAGCGAAAGCATGTTTACTTTGAATACATCGGAAGTGACGTAATACCTCAGATTAACCAATGAACAGCTATTGTCTAGACGATTCAGTTTGTCGGCCACAAACGAGTGCGGAATATGATCCTTTAAAGTATTAGTTTCAGCTGTTTGGCGGGCTATAGATTTCGGTAGAGGTAGCGGTAAGTCCTAATAATAACGTTTCGCACTCGACATATTAAAACGGACCCCAAGCTCCCAGATCACTATTCAGGGTTTGCCAGATTGGGGAAAATGTTTGCCTTTGATCTGATGTAAGTCAAAATTATTAAACATATTTTTGGACAGCGTTACCTCAAGACCACCCAGTCGCCTCTCTCTGTTTATGTCTATCTGTCTGCCTGTATGTGTATTTCTCTCTATATATATCTGTCTGTATCTCTATCTCTTTTCTCTCTCTCTGTCTCTGTCTTTCTTTCTCGTTCTCTCGTCTCTGTTGCTCTTGCTCTTTCTCTCTCTTTCTCCTTCTTTCTCTATCTCTCTCTGGCTCCTTTCTTGTCTGTTCTGTCTGTCGTCTGTCTCTCTCTCTACTCTCCTCTCTCTCTCTTCTCTCTTCTCTCTTCTCTCTCTCTTCTCTTCTCTCTCTCTTCTCTCCTGCGTGTGATGGCGTTTTCGTGTGTGTGCTTGCGCACGCGTGATGCGTGCATGTGTGTGTGTGTGTTTATGCCCGTGCGTGGTGTGTGCCTGATTGATTGGTTTTTGGGCTGTTGTAAACTAAGTTTTCTATATTATTTACATTATGTGTTTTAGTGTCAGGTCCTTTCCGCTGTCCCTTGTAAATGGACATCCTGTTATTACAATAAGCTATTGTCTTTGTCTTCTCTCTCGCTCTCTTCTTCTCTCTCTCTCTCTCCTCTCTCTCTCTCTCTCTCTCTCTCTCTCACTCCCCGTGAGGCAAACACGGGAAAGAGGCCGCATGTTGGACTCTGAACAAAAACCCCAGGAAGAGGGGGAAGTAGAGGGCGCTACTCTGACTTCACCTTAAGTGTAGAAGCAAGATCATTAAAACAAAGTAAAGAGCCAGAGCAAAATGTTTCTATTCTTTCTGCACGCTTGTTTTTTGTTGTTGTTTTGGGTGGTGTTGTGTTTATTCTTATTCTGTCTTCCTATCCTTCTCTGTCAGCATCACTGATTATTGTTCTTTGCTCTTATCAGCATTTTAGCCTGAACCTTTCCCCATTTCTTTTCTCCTATGATTTGCTGTTTCTTCTTCTTCGTTTGTTTGTTTTGATATTCTCCTTTCAGCACACCCTCCCCCCCACCCCCCCCCCCCCCCGGCAGAAAGAGGATGTCGCTCTTGTCTTTACAGAATTCTTCTTATGGTGTGTGTGTGTGTGTGTGTGTGTGTGTCGTGCGCGCAGCGAAGATGTGGGTGTTGTGTGCATGTGTGTGTTTGTGTACATGCATGTGTAAGTGCGTGCATGTACATGATTTTGAATGTGCGTTATGCTTATGTGTATATGTGTATAGGTACTGTATGTGTGTTATGCGTGCGTCCTGCACAGTCGCATGTCGTGTGTGTGTCTTTGTATCTATTGTTGTGAATGTGGAGTGTGCGTATATGTATATGTATGTGAACGTGTAAGCGTTAATGCGCCGCGTGCGCGCACATGTGTGTTTTGTGTGTGCCAAGTGCGCGCGCGCGCCATGTGTGTGTAATTTTTATATTACTATTTGATTTTAAATTTTATTCTTTTATTTAGTATCAGCAGGTAATGGGAATAAAGCTCTCATGTGCTTTTTCTAATCGGTCCCCGCGTTATGAGTTGTGTCAATTATGTCATATTCCCACTGGCACACAGTGGCCTATCTTCCGAAAAAGCGGGAGTGCTTTTAAAAGTGTGCGCAAGGATGTTCTGCGTGAGTTCGCCACAGGGGACTTCGGTTTTCGTCTCATCCGAAGGACTTTTGGGGGGATAGTGTAGTCGGCACTGATTGTTAACTCCATAGGAAAAACATCCTCTTGACCGAGATTCGACCCGGGTCAGCGATGGTAAGTGCATTCACTTCTAACCCACCTGGATGTATGAGTGTGAGGGAGTGGGTGTGTATTTGTCTGTGTGTGCGGCGGCGCACGCCGCACACCGCGCACGTTTGTGTGTGCATGCATATCGGCGTGTGTATGTTGTGTATTGGTGTATGCGTATGCGTTGTGTGCGCGCGTGCGTGTGTGCTGTCTGTGTGTGGTCTGGTATTAATTTTCAAGGTGGCAGTACTCTATATAGTGTGGTGTGGGTTTGTGGGGCTTGTGGTTGTGGTGCGGTGTGGTGTGGTGCGGCTGTGTGATGTAGTGTAGGTGTAGTGTTCGGGTCGTGTCGTGTCGTGTCGTGTAGTGTCGTGTAGTGTAGTGGTCGTTTGTAGTGCAGTGTAGTGTAGGAGTTGTATTTTTTTTTTTTTGTAGGTTTAAGTTTAAGGGGGCAGTGTAGTGTAGTGTAGTGTAGTGAATAGTGATAGTAGAGTGTAGTGTACTTAGTGTTTAGTGGTTGTTGTAGTGCAGTGTAGTGTAGTGTAGTGTCGGTAAGTGTACGTGTAGTCGTCGTGGTTGATAGTGTGGTGTAGTGTAGTGTAGTTGTAGTTTCGTGTCGTGTAGTATGTGTATGTGCTGTGTAGGCAGTGAAGTGTAGTGTAGTGTTGTTGTAGGTGTAGTGTAGTGTTGGGTTGTGAGTGTTGTGTAGTGCGTGTAGTTGTAGTGTAGTGTCGCGTCGTGCTTGTAGTGTCGTGCCGTGGTGTGGTGTATTTGTAGTGTCGCGTCGTGTAGTGGGTCGTGTCGTGGGTGTAGTGGTGTAGTGTAGTGTCGTGGTGTGTGTAGGGTAGTGTAGTGTCGTTGTCGTGTCGTGTTAGTGTAGTGTAGTATAGTGTAGGTGTAGTATCTGTAGTGAGTGTAGTGTGTGTAGTTTAGTGTTGTGTAGTGTAGTGGTCGTGTCTCGTGTAGTGTAGAGTAGTGTAGTTTAGTGTAGTATTAGTATAGTGTAGTGTAGTGTCGTGTGTGTAGTGTAGTGTAGTGTTGTATAGTGTAGTGTAGTATTAGTGAAGTGTAGTGTAGTGTAGTGTAGTGTCGTGTTGTGTAGTGTAGTGTGGATGTAGTGTAGTGTAGTGTGGTTGAAGCGTAGCGTAGTGTCGTGTCGTGTCGTGTCGAGTCGTGTCGTGTATTGTAGTGCCGTGTCGTGTAGTTAGAGTCGTTGTCGTGTAGTGTAGTGTAGGCGTACAGTAGTTTAGATGTAGGTGCGTAGCGTAGTGTAGTGTAGTGTAGCGTAGCGTGTAATGTGTAGTGTAGTGTAGTGTAGGTATGGACTGTAGTCGTATAGTGTGTGTAGCGTTTAGTGTTGTGCAGTGTAGTGGGAGTGTGAGCGTACTGTAGTGTAGCGTTGCTAAGCGTAGTGCTAGCGTAGTGTAGAGTAGTGTAGCGTATAGTGGACCTCTAGTGTATAGTAATAATAATGTATGGGAAATTTATATAGTGTAGTGTAGTGTAGTGTAGGTAGTGTAGTGTTGTGTTGTGTAATGTAGTGTAGTGTAGTGAAGTGCAGTGTAGTGTAGCGTAGTGTAGTGTAGTGTAGTGTAGTGTAGCATAGCGTAGTGTAGTGAAGTGCAGTGTAGTGTAGTGTAGTGTAGTGTAGTGTAGTGTAGTGTAGTGTCGTGTAGTGTCGTGTAGTGTAGCGTAGTGTGCTGTAGTGTGTATTGTAGTGTAGCGTAGCGTAGTGTAGTGTAGTGTAGTATAGTGTAGTGTAGGGCCGTGTAGTGTCGTGTAGTGTAGCGTAGTGTACTGTAGTGTGTAGTGTAGTGTCGTGTGGCGTAGTGCAGTGTAGTGTAGTGTAATGTCGTGTAGTGTAGTCTAGTGTAGCGTAGCGTAGTGTAGTGTAGCGTAGCGTAGTGTAGTGTAGCGTAGTGTAGTGTAGCGTAGCGTAGCGTAGTCTAGTGTAGCGTAGTCTAGTGTAGCGTAGTCTAGTGTAGCGTAGTGTAGCGTAGCGTAGCGTAGTGTAGCGTAGTGTAGCGTAGCGCAGCGTAGTGTAGCGTAGCGTAGCGTAGTGTAGTGTAGCGTAGCGTAGCGTAGTGTAGTGTAGTGTAGTGTAGTCTAGTGTAGCGTAGTGTAGCGTAGCGTAGCGTAGCGTAGTGTAGTGTAGTGTAGTGCAGTACAGTGCAGTGCAGTGTAGTGTAGCGTAGTGTAGTGTTGTGTAATGTAGTGTAGTGTAGTGTAGTCTAGTGTAGCGTAGCGTAGTGTAGCGTAGCGTAGTCTAGTGTAGCGTAGCGTAGTCTAGTGTAGCGTAGCGTAGCGTAGTCTTGTGTAGCGTAGTCTAGTGTAGCGTAGTGTAGTGTGGCGTAGCGTAGTCTAGTGTAGCGTAGTGTAGCGTAGTGTAGTGTAGCGTAGCGTAGTGTAGCGTAGTGTAACGTAGCGTAGTGTAGTGTAGCGTAGCGTAGCGTAGTGTAGTGTCGTGTAGTGTAGTCTAGTGTAGCGTAGCGTAGCGCAGTGTAGTGTAGTGTAGCATAGCGTAGCGTAGCGTAGTGTAGTGTAGTGTAGTGTAGCGCAGTGTAGTGTAGCGTAGCGTAGTGTAGCATAGCGTAGCGTAGCGTAGTGTAGTGTACCCCGACACCCGGCCTGCTAACCTTTAGGGCAGCCACAGTGTGTTTAGCCAGGGCTGTCTGACAGTCCGGGAATGCAACACACACATTCTCCCTTCCCACACTGAACCAGTGTCTGCATTCTCTCTCTCTCTATGTACGTCTGTCTGTCTGTCTTTCTGTCTCTGTTTCTGTCTCTCTCTGTTTCTCTGTTTGTGTCTGTCTGTCTGTGTCTGTCTGTCTGTCTGTCTGTCTGTCTTTCTGTCTCTCTGTCTCTCTCTATTTGTGTCTGTCTGTGTCTGTGTTTGTCTGTCTTTCTGTCTGTCTGTCTGTCTCTGTCTCTCTCCCTGAGTCTGTCGCTCTGTTTCTGTTTGTCTGTCTTTCTGTCTCTCTGACTGTCTATGTCTCTCTGTCTCTGTCTGTCTGTCTGTCTGTCTGTCTGTCCGTCTCTCTATCTCTATCTCTGTGTCTCTCCGTGTCTCTCTGTCTCTGTCTGTCTCTATGTATGTATGTATGCCTCTCCCTCCGTCCCTCCCTCCCCCCCTCTCTCTCTCTCTCTCTTTCTCTCTCTCTCTCTCTCTCTCTCTCTCTCTCTCTCTCTCTCACTCTCTCTCTCTCTCTCTCTCTCTCTCTCTCTCTCTCTCTCTCTCTCTCTCTCTCTCTCTTTTCTCTCTCTTTCTGGCAATTACAGAAAACCAATGTTCCATAAGTTGGTTTTGCTTTGGACATTATCAAAATAATCAGACTGTAATTCTTACTCTTGCTGACTAAAAAAAAAATATATATATATATATAATTATATCAAAAGCTGAGATTGGGTAAAAAGCAAACAACTGACACCCTCAATATGTTTGATGACAACCATGATGTGTAGCATGTGTGTGGGTGTGTGGGTGTGAATAAGATGAATTATTGATGTTGCACAATCATGATGATTTGTAACTATCCTCTTCCGATGGGGCATGGCAGTATGGAATAAATCATCGTTATTGTTATTGTTATCTCCAGAGAAGCAGACACAAAGAAAGAGTGTGTGTATGTACATTTGAACCTGTTAACATTATGAACTGTTATTGTTTGGTTGTGTAAGAACGTGTTGAATGCAAGCGCTTTGATTTGTTTATTTTTTTACAACATACAGCCCTATATAAATTCCATTGATTATATATTAATATTACAGATGGATACCGAAACCACCACTACCATAACAACAACAACAACACCCAGGGAGACAGTAAGTCAACTGGTTTCAAAACATAAATACAACTAAATAAGATATATTGTTAAACGGGAGTCAGGTAAAGAGCAATCTTCTCAGACCTTCTTTGTTTGTCACCTTTGTGTTGGCATGTGTTGTGTTGTTAGCTGGGTCCTCTGTGATCTGTGTTGTCAAAATCATGACTGTTTGTCTTCCTTTTTCCGATCACTGGCTGTATGATATCATCTTATTGTTAGTTGTTTCCTCTTATCAGCAGACACTGAAAGTGTTGATGTCTTTACCTTTCTTATGAAGTTACTGTTGTTGTGTACCGTCTTATCAAGCGCTTTGACTGTTTTTTTTTACAATCATACTGTGCTCCTTATAAATTTCCACTGTTTATTCCTTATTAATCAGCATCACTGATGTTGTCTGAACCCTCTACAGCATCACTGACTTTGTCTTCATCTACAGCATCACACAGTGTCCTTCTTAGTCAAAGCTGGTTTCCTTCTTATCAACTAAAAAACGACAAGTTGTTGCCTTCTATCAGCAAGAGTGTTTCCCTTCTACAGACCTGACTGTTGTTCCTTCTATCAGATCTCTTTGTTTCTTCTTTCGTCCTGTGTTGTTTATTCTTACCCATTTGGTCTTCCTTCTCTGTCAGCATCACTGACTGTTGTCTTCCTTCTTATCAGCATCACTGACTGTTGTCTTCCTTCTTATCAGCATCACTGACTGTTGTCTTCCTTCTTATCAGCATCACTGACTGTTGTCTTCCTTCTTATCAGCATCACTGACTGTTGTCTTCCTTCTTATCAGCATCACTGACTGTTGTCTTCCTTCTTATCAGCATCACTGACTGTTGTCTTCCTTCTTATCAGCATCACTGACTGTTGTCTTCCTTCTTATCAGCATCACTGACTGTTGTCTTCCTTCTTATCAGCATCACTGACTGTTGTCTTCCTTCTTATCAGCATCACTGACTGTTGTCTTCTTCTTATCAGCATCACTGATGTTGTCTTCCTTCTTATTCAGCAACTGATGTTGTCTTCCTTCTTATCATCATTTGAACTGGGCTTCACGTTATATCCTAAGTGTTGAGCTTGTTCTGTGGTGTTGTGTGGAGAAGTGTGTTGATTCTTTCTGTTCTGTTCTTTATCAGTGTGTGTGTGCTGTGTATGTGTGTTTTCCGCGCCGTGCGTGTTGTGTGTGTGATAGAGAGAGAGGGTGGAGAGAGAGAGAGAGGGTGGGAGATAGAGAGATAGACGAGATAGATAGATAGAGAGAGAGAGAGAGAGAGAAGAGAGAGAGAGAGAGAGAGAGAGAGAGAGAGAGAGAGAGAGAGAGAGAGAGATTGGCAGTGAAATAATCAGGGAAAAACCCAAACCTCTCCTTTTACGATTTCAATTCATTAAAATGTTTTAACCAGCTATTGCACCACTTAAACATACATCACTAGTGCTTAAGATATACTTAATTTTATATTCATCACCCATGCGTTCAGGCAAAACAAAAGTGGGGGAGGATATGGAATAAAAAGCTTAACAATTCTAGAAATGTGTGACATCAGAAGAAAAAAGCAACAAAAACTACAAGGACGGGATTTTCAAAAGAAGAGCCTTGAAGACAAGAGCGCTGGTCTGCAGCAACACGCCCAGAACGAAACAGAAGTTAGCAACTGCTCTCTTCTACACTACTTTGTACTCTTTCATCAAATCAATGTTTGATGATCTGTATGCTGATTTCCTGTACAAAAACATCCACACGTAAAACAAGATGATGTCTATTCCCAAATGTAAGATACACACCGTTTTTTTGTCTGACCCTGCCAGAGCTTCCAGGGCACCAATGGGGAGATTCTCCAATATGCCATCGTTTTCACCC
>CM054149.1:51699367-51737195 GCA_028751875.1 Rapana venosa | reverse complement strand
TTTGTGTCGGGGAACGATGACGGGGTTTGCGGGGCCCGCATGCACACGGGGACGGATGTAGGGGAAAAGCCATATGCTTGTTCCACACCTCGATTTTTAGAAAAACTCACAAAGCGCTTTGATTTGTTGCTTTAAAGATTCAGCACTATATAAATTTCCCATACATTTTTCTTCTTCTTCTTTTTCTTCGCAATTCTTCTTCTTCGAAATTTCTTTTTCTTCGCTTTTTTTCTTTTTCGCAATTTTTCTTCTTTTTGCAATTCTTTTTTCTTCTTCTTCTTCTTCTTCTTCTTCTCTTCTTCTTCTTCGATTCTTCTTCGAAATTTCTTCTTCGAAAATTTTTCTTCTTCTTCGAAATTCTTCTTCTTTTCTTTTTCCCTTTTCTTTTTTCTTTCTTCTTCTCCTTCTTTTTCTTCTTCTTTTTCTTCTTCTTCTTTTTCTTCTTCAAATTCTTAAAATTCTTTTAAAATTTCTTAAATTCTTCAAATTCTTCAAATTCTTCTTCTTCTCACTATCAAAGTTTTCTTATCTTTTGCATAGGAAAAAATGCCATCAGGAGTATTCTCTCATGTACTTTTATACAACCTCTTTTGTAAAAATACTTTTCATATAGCACCAAAGACACACACGCACACACACACACACACACACACACACACCACACCACACACTCACACACACACACACCCCACACACACACCACACACACACCACACACACACACACACACATTACTTAAAAACAACCTTTTATCTCGACAGTAAAAAACAGAAGCTGTCACCAACACCTGCGTTTTTTTCCCCAATGGTCTTGATTAAATACGTGATGCCCGTTGTGTTCTATAGACCTCTTGCACATTATGGTGAAACTATTGCTTGCTATTATTGTCTGTCTTCACACAGGAATATTCATCTCTTTTGTTGGGCAGATTCTTCCAGTCTGTGATTGCTCTGTGTGTGTGTGTGTGTGTGTGTGTGTGGAACGGGGAGGGATGTGTGTGTGTGCTCGTGTGTGTGCGTGCGTGCGTGAGTTTATTTTATTCTATTTTATTTTATTTATTTATTCTATTCTTTTATATAGAGGATAATGGAATAAGCACTTGTGTGCTTTCTTTTACATCCAGTCCCCGGGTGTATGCAGTTTTATAGATTTTGTCATCTGTTCCCACCGGCACACAATGGCCTACTTTTACGAAAAGCGGAACAGGATTTAACGTGTGCGCAAGATGTTCTGCTGCGTGCGTTCGCACACAGGACCTCGGTTTATAGTCTCATCCAAAAGACTTTTGGGGAGAGTGGAGCCTGCACTGATGTTAACTCCAGGGGAAAATATCCCCTTGAACGGCAATCGCACCTGGGTCTTCAGATTGCGAGCGCAATGTTCTAACCACTAAGCTATCCCCCGTGCATGTGTGCGTGCTTGTGCGCGCGCGCGCGTGGTGTGTGTGTTTGGAGAGAGGGGAGAGAGAGGAGAGAAGGGGAGAGAGAGAGAGAGGGGAGAGAGAAAAGAGAGAGAGGAGGGGAGAGGGGTGGGGGGTGTTGTGTGTTTTGTGTGCGTGAGTTCGTGCTTGCGTGACCCCACCGGTGTGTGTGGGGGTTCATTTTTTTCCAAATAGGGCATGATCTGCATCCCTTTAAAGGGGCACATGAAAAACCCAACCTTGGGAGTGCGGCAGTCTATTTTGTCAGAGCTTTTACAACCCGATGCCAAGCGGTCTTCCGTTTGTTTGTTTAGAACTTCTTATTGTATCTGTAAAGTTCAGGATTTACCTTCTCTCTCTCTTTTCTCCTCTCCCTCTCTCTCTTCTCCTCTCTCTTCCCTCTCTCTCTCTCTTCTCTTCCCTCCCCTCCTCCTCCCCTTTCTCCTCTTCTTCTTTTCTTCTTTTTCTTCCTGTGTGGTTGGTGTTTGTGTGTGTGTGTGTGTGTGTGTGTGTGGTGTGTGTGTTGTTTGTGTTTGGTGTGTGTGTGTGTGTGTGTGGTGGTGTGTGTGTGTGTGTAATTTTGCCCTTTTAATCTTTACTTTTTTCTCTGTTTCTAACTTAAATTTTTTTTTCATGTTATTGATTTTATTCGGTTTTGCTAATTCTCTGTTCATTCTGTTTTGGTTTTTTTTTTTAAAAGCGGGGGGGGGGGGGGGGGGGGGGGGTTGCGGGGGTGGGGGTGGTGGGATGTAGTTGGGGGGTGGAATTAAGATCTTCATCTCTCTTAATGCCCTGTCTTTCTCTTGTTTTGTTCTAATCAACCCCGACAATTTTTTCTCGAAAATTTGTTGTAAGTTGTTTACATGTACCCCCTTTTCCCCTTTGTTGGGTAAAACAAGTGTGTGGGTTTTTAGTCTATTGACCTTAAAAAAAAAAAATGTTGTTCTGTTTTATTTGGTTTCTGGGCTCTGTTTCTTTTTGCCTTTCTTTTTCTATCACTGGATGTTTACGTCCAGTCTGTTCGCTTCAAGTAGATGTACGGCCTATATTGGTGTGTTGTGCGTGTGTGTGTGGGGTGTGTGTGTGGGTTGGGGTTTTTGGGGGGTGTGTGTGCGTCCGTGTGGGGTGTGTGTTGTTTGTGTGTGTGTGCTGTGGGGTGTTGTGGTGTGGTGTGTGTGTTGTTGTATCTTTGATTTGAAGTGATCTTGGATTGGGTTTAAAGAAAAATTATCGCAGCTTTAGTTTTGTTTTTTTACTCATCTTTACCCAATCACATGCCTGTCAGTGTTGCAAATTTCCCTTTATGTGTGATTAGAAAAAAATAAAGATTTTTTTTATTTACAAGTGACAAGAAATGTCGCTTTGCACAGAAGGGGAAATGTCTATAACCTGCCTTATTTTCCTTTCCACTAATGTTATGTTTTGAGAGTTTTACAAGATCTCTCTCTCACTCACTCTCTATTCTTATCTCTCTCTCCTCTCTCTCTCTCTCTCTCTCTCTCACACACACACACACACACACAAAACCACACACACACACACACACACAAACACACACACACACGCACACACACACACACACACACACACAACGTGGCATGACGAAGCACTGCAGAGGCAAGGAGAACGAAGATGATCCGTCTTTCTGCCACAAGAGAAGGGAAGAAACCGTGAAAAGAAAACCTCCAGCTAAAAAAATATTTTTAAAGTTCTGGGCAAACTCCTAGTAAGAAGAAGGACAGTCATCAGCGATGCTGACAGAGAAGGATTGGAAGACAGAAGAATAAAAAAAGAAGCTACGGAGCCTGCTCCTTGACTTAGTCAACAACCTCTTAGCGGGTTTCTTCTACGCTTCATAGGCTTTTACATTTTTTTTTAGATCGTCTCTGTTTCATACTGTATCTCGATGTGACCGGGGCGGTAATAAGATTACCTCCCATGCCAGCATGGACCCAGCGTGTGTTTCTAAATCGGGAGACACCAGCGAACTGTGCGGGGCTCTGCTTTGTACTCGATCGCAGTATGGTTCTCGCTCACGTGGCTATATGCTAAACTATAGAAGGGTGTGTTGGTCATAAGTGTAAATAGGCTTTTATTGTTTAAGGAGGAATTCATGGTATTTAAGGAATAACGAGTTAGGACATGCAGAAGTCCGGCTGTTCTGGAGATTAAGGTTAACATTCGGCAGAAGGCTAGCGGAGGTTATTTAGTAAGCGGTCATTCTCTGACAAGTTGCACTTTCTGTCTTAAAAGCTCTGATCTTGTGATGAGATTGTGTGCTTCAGGTAGATCACTCGGCACCGCAGCAATTGAGACTCCTTCACCTTGAGATTCAAACCTGCGTTAAATCTACTAGTGGTCCAGGTAGACAAGTAGACAGTCTGATATAAAGCCAGCCATTGTGGTCTGCCTCAGTCTTGAGAATGGAGCTGTGGACAGACCCATGGGCGGCATCCTGGTGTACTCAAGCAGTCCGACTGGAGTGGTGGGGAGCCTGAAGCCAGGTCAGATGTGGCCACAGAAGTACTATGCTCCAGCTGAGGCGTCATAGGGACGGGATAGCTCAGTGGTCGGAGCACTCGCTTTCCCCCAACTAAGTTAAGCAGCGTCGAGCGTGGTTACCAGTTGGATGGGTGACGTTTGCGCGCCTTGGCTTCAGTACAGTTTCCCCAGTTCACCCAGCTGTAAATGGGCACCTGCCCTCTTTAGGGTCAGGGAAGGTAAAGCAGCGAGGGAGAGGAGATGGGCGCCGCCCTCAATATGCTGGCCCTAGAGAAGTGAGGTCTCTGACGCCTCGCTCCCCCACGACTCCTTTTACCTCCTTAAGGCGTCATAGGACTCCTGGATTCTAGGCAAGGGGTTGCTTTCGTTTCTGTAGGATTGCTTCCTAAATGGCGGGGTGAAAACGATGGCATAATGATGGAAGAATCTCCCCATTGGTGCTCCTGGAAGCTCTGGCAGGAGTCAGACAAAAGACTGTGTGTATCTTACATTTGGGAAGAGACATCATCTTGTTTTACGTGTGGATAGTTGTGTACAGGAAATCAGCATACAGATCATCAAACATTGAGTTGATGAAAGAGTACAAAGTAGTGTAGAAGAGAACAGTTGCTAACTTCTGTTTCGTTCTGGGCGTGTTGCTGCAGACCAGCGCTCTTGTCTTCAAGGCTCTTCTTTTGAAAATTCCGTCCTTGTAGTTTTTGTTCCTTTTTTCTTCTGATGTCACACATTTCTAGAATTGTTAAGCTTTTTTATTCCATATCCTCCCCCACTTTTGTTTTGCCTGAACGCATGGGTGATGAATATAAAATTAAGTATATCTTAAGCACTAGTGATGTATGTTTAAGTGGTGCAATAGCTGGTTAAAACATTTTAATGAATTGAAATCGTAAAAGGAGAGGTTTGGGTTTTTCCCTGATTGTTTCACTGCCAATCCCCTCTCTCTTTTCTCTCTCTCTCTCTCCCCTCTCTCTCTCTCTCTCTCTCTCTCTCTCTCTCTCTCTCTCTCTCTCTCTCTTTTTCGCAATCTCTCTATCTCCCACCCTCTCTCTCTATCTCCCACCCTCTCTCTCTATCACACACACCACACGCACGCAGGCGCGGACACACACATACACGCACACACACACTTGATAAAAGAATTTCTGAAGAAGCAGAAAGAAAGTCAATCCATCTTTCTGCCAGACAAAACCAAAGAAGAAGCTCAACACTTTAGGAGTAAAAACGTGGGAAGCCCTCAGGTTAAAATGCTGATAAGAAGGAAGACAACAGTCAGTGATGCTGATAAGAAGGAAGACAACAGTCAGTGATGCTGATAAGAAGGAAGACAACAGTCAGTGATGCTGATAAGAAGGAAGACAACAGTCAGTGATGCTGATAAGAAGGAAGACAACAGTCAGTGATGCTGATAAGAAGGAAGACAACAGTCAGTGATGCTGATAAGAAGGAAGACAACAGTCAGTGATGCTGATAAGAAGGAAGACAACAGTCAGTGATGCTGATAAGAAGGAAGACAACAGTCAGTGATGCTGATAAGAAGGAAGACAACAGTCAGTGATGCTGATAAGAAGGAAGACAACAGTCAGTGATGCTGATAAGAAGGAAGACAACAGTCAGTGATGCTGATAAGAAGGAAGACAACAGTCAGTGATGCTGATAAGAAGGAAGACAACAGTCAGTGATGCTGATAAGAAGGAAGACAACAGTCAGTGATGCTGATAAGAAGGAAGACAACAGTCAGTGATGCTGATAAGAAGGAAGACAACAGTCAGTGATGCTGATAAGAAGGAAGACAAAAGTCAGTGATGCTGATAAGAAGGAAGACAACAGTCAGTGATGCTGATAAGAAGGAAGACAACAGTCAGTGATGCTGATAAGAAGGAAGACAACAGTCAGTGATGCGATAAGAAGGAAGACAACAGTCAGTGATGCTGATAAGAGGAAGACAACAGTCAGTGATGCTGATAAGAAGGAAGACAACAGTCAGTGATGCTGATAAGAAGGAAGACAACAGTCAGTGATGCTGATAAGAAGGAAGACAACAGTCCAGTGATGCTGATAAGAAGGAAGACAACAGTCAGTGATGCTGATAAGAAGGAAGACAACAGTCAGTGATGCTGATAAGAAGGAAGACAACAGTCAGTGATGCTGATAAGAAGGAAGACAACAGTCAGTGATGCTGATAAGAAGGAAGACAACAGTCAGTGATGCTGACAGAGAAGGATCGACAGAAGGACTAAGACTAACAACACAAAACAAAGACCAACACAAAGAAAGAGACGAACAAAGAAAGGTCTGAGAAGAAACTTGCTCTCTGACTCCAGGTCAACAACTTGATCGTTATTTAGTTGTATGCATGAATGTTGAAACCAGCTTGACTTACTGTCTCCCTGTGGTGTTGTTGTTGTTGTTAGTGGTAGTGGTGGTTTCGGTATCCATCTGTAATATTAATAATAATAATCAATGGAATTTATATAGGGCTGTATGTTGTAAAAAAAAAACAAATCAAAGCGCTTGCATTCAACACGTTCTTACACAACCAAACAATAACAGTTCATAATGTTAACAGGTTCAAATGTACATACACACACTCTTTCTTTGTGTCTGCTTCTCTGGAGATAACAATAACAATAACGATGATTTATTCCATACTGCCATGCCCCATCGGAAGAGGATAGTTACAAATCATCATGATTGTGCAACATCAATAATTCATCTTATTCACACCCACACACCCACACACATGCTACACACATCATGGTGTCATCAAACATATTGAGGGGTGTCAGTTGTTTCTTTTTTCCAACAATCTCAGCTTTTAGTTTGAAACTATATATATATATATATATTGATAGATTCTCTTTAGTCAGCAATAGAGAGTAGAATTACAGACTGATTATTTTTGATGAATGTCCAAAAGCAAAACCAAACATTATGGAAATAGAGAGCGCGTTGAGTACTAGTAATTGCCAGAAAGAGAGTATGAGAGAGAAGAGAACGCTCGAGATCAGACCGAGAAGAGTAGCGACGACGTGAGAGCAGGACACTGAGAACCGAGAAGCTCGACCAGATGAAGAGCTAACGAATAACCCACTAACAACACGAGTCATCGGAGAGGACAGAGACACGAGAGCGACCAGGAGAGAGAACTAGAGAGGAAAGAGATGATCGAGATGAGAGAGGGGGGGATGGGAGGGGACGGAGGTAGAGGCATACATACATAATTATTGAGACAAGTACAAGAGGACAGAGAGACCACGCGAGAGAGACACGAGAGATTGAGATAAGAGAGAGATCGGACAGGACAGACAGGACAGACAGCAGACAGAGGACAGAGAGAACATAGACAGTCGAGTACCAGAAAGACTGACTCACAACTCAGAACTCAGGAGCGGCAGAACTCTCGGGAGAGAGTCAGAGGAAGGGACAGTCAGACAGAAAGTACAGACAAAACACTGACACCAGACAGACTCAGAATTAAGAGTGAGAAGAGAGACAGAAAGGAACAGGATTCAGATCAGACACAGACAGACAGACACAGTCCGACGACACAAACAGAGAAATTCATGCTAGGTGAGACAGGAAAACAGAGACAGAAAGACAGACAGACAGGACGTACATAGAGAAGAGAGAGATGCAGGACACTGGTTCAGTGAGTTGGTGAATAGGGAGAAATGTGTGTGTTGCATTCCCGGACTGTCAGAACTCTAGCCATGGTCTAAACACACTGTGGGGCTGACCCTTAAGGTTAGCAAGGCGATGGTGTGGGGTACACTAACCAGCTACCGCTACGATATACGCTATGCGACTACTTATGCTACGTACATACACTGACCGCTACACTACACACTACTCACATACCACTACGCTTACGCTACGCGCTTTGCACTACACTCTACCACTTTACTTCTGCTGCTACGCCTCACTGCATAAAACATGTGTGATCTACACTACACGGATCATCTATCTCTTCGCTAACGTCTACGCCGCACATCTAGGCTACCGCTATATATAACTACTCTCATCTTGGACGTTCGACCAATCTTAACACATGACGGATACTCTTACCACAATTATACTCAGTGCGTCTCTTACAGCACTACACTACACTTTCGCTCCACTACACGACAGCATACGCTACTGCTTCGCTTCATATTCTCTCTGTATCTCGCGTCGGACGCTACACTGCACGATGATCCTATATACTCACGACACTACCACGCTACTCGCTTACGATCACGCTACCGATGTATCAATTCGCTTCGTGACTCTTCGACTTGTCTCTACGCTTACGCTACATATACACTACGCTACCACTACGCTACAATAGTATAAATTTATAGTTCTCGTTTCAATGATTCATACAAACACAAAATGCCCACTAATACTCAAGACGCTACTACTAGGACTGACGATACACAAGACTACGACGCTCGATGCTCCACGCCTCTCATCTAGTACTACGCTACGGCTTCACTAGACTACGCTAGTATTCAGACTGCACAGCTAACGGTACACTTTGTCTACACTACACTACATCGTACATTAATCTTCAACATCTATCACGCTATCACGCGTTCTACGTCACTGCACACTGATCTCACAAGTGCTCTGCAACTACACTACACTTCACTACTGCTTAACGCTATCTGATGACGATACTCTATACGTCTACACCCTAGGATATACACATACACCTACAAGTACTCCTACTTCGCCTACGCTACGTTCCTACACTACGTACGTACGATCTACACTTACGCTCGCGCTACGCTATAGTCAGTTCGCTACATCGACGCTTACGCTAAGTACTACTTGACACGCGTACACGTTGACTTCTCTTTACACCTAGATACGCTACAATTTGACCTACGATAACGCTTCGCATACATACATCTTACGCTACACTCACTTACGCTACGCTACACTACACTACGATACGCTAACTGACTACATCAGAGCGGACATTAACACTTACACTACACTGCATACGCCACACGTACACATACACTATCACACTACAGTTACAGTCGCTACAATACTCGACACTACACGGCCCTACATTTACTACTATTCTTACACTAACTAATTCCACTACAGATACGCTCACACTTCAATAACACACTACAGCCATACAGACTATACTACACGACACATATATCATCGAACTACACTTAACTGACACACTGACAGCACATCACTCACTATCTCACATTCACTGCAACTTTCACTCTACACCGTTCGCTTAGCTACCACACTCACACTGACAATACCATACACTACACTACTGCTACACTACACTGCACTTCATACCACATACTACTACATTAAAACTTACCACTACAACTACACTACGCATACACTACACTAGATATACTACTAATATATAAAATTCCACTACTTTATTAGCTATATACACTAGAGTCAAACACGCTGACACCTGACTCCTACAATTTCGCTACACGAACGCAGCACGTGCTACATCGCTACACTTCAGTACGCTACATCTACACTACCACGCACACTTACACTACGCTACAACGTACTCTCACTCTATAGCGCTATAAACTACAGTACCATAACGCTACAGACTACTCATTACACTACACTGTTACTCACCGCTCACTTGCTATTCTCTATCTCACTACATCTACGCTACGCTGTGCGCTCTACTACTTACACTACAAGTTACGCTACACTACACTATCACGAACCACGACACCCTCACACTATCCCACGAGTACTAGGCACTATCAAATACACGACACTCGACTCGACCCTACGATCAACGCGATCCTACGACATTAGATACGCTCTACGCACCACATACTACATATACCAATGCACACCACTCTACTCACTACACTACACGACACCTCTACATTACACGTACACTACACTTTCACTATTAACTACACTAACACCTATACTACATGATAACACTACACTACCATCAGACACTACACTACACTATACAACTTATGTTCTACACCGTATTATACGCACCTGTAATACACTACACGGACACAGATACAAATACATATCACCAGACACTATTCTACTACACGACATTACACTACATACAAGACTTTACTACAGATCGTCTACTAACTTTATTCCCTCTTCTATACACTCCGACAGAACGTCGACACTAACACTACACTACTACACGACCCACGAACCCAATCCTACCACGGCACAATTCACCACGACACGAACTGCCACTACACGACGTCGACACTACACTACATTACTCACGCACGACCACTACACGAACGCGACACTTCACACTACTTTCATGCGCATACAAACACTACCCTACACTCCACTTCACTACACACTCTACTTCCCTAATCTTCACTGACTACACGCACTACACAGCACTACTCGCATCACGAAAACTACACTACACGACTTACACCACACTCACCAGACGACACGACACTACACGCACGCGACACTACACTACACTACACTGCACTACACAACATCACTACAACTACACTGCACTACTCCATACACTACACTACCACTTACACTACATGCATTCCACTATATCACTACACTGCAACTTACACGACACTAACTATCACGACCCTACACGAAACGACACGACACGAACTCGACACTACCATGCTTCAATAATAGCTCTCCCGCAACCACACCACACCGCACCAAACCACACCACACCACACCACACGTATATAGAGTACTGCCACTTATTCGAAAGAAGTTAATACCAGACCACACACACACACACACCGCCGCGCGCACCACACGCATTCATACGCATACACACATAGACAAATACATACATAACGACCCCGATTGCATGCACACACTCTCAATGTGTTGCGCTGGTGGCGTGTGTGCTAGCGCGACACACATACAAAATACACACACACTCCTCACACACACAAGTCCTGGTGTAAGATAGTGAGATGCATGTTCCAGATCTGCCTTAGACCGGGTTCGAATCTCGGTCTAAGAGATTTTTTCCTATGGAGTTATTATCGTGCCGACACATACGAACGAAACCAGACATTCGCGATGAGACGATACACCGACTCATTAACCACCACTCCCCCCAAAAATAGACTACAGATTTCTCCCACCCCTCACTCAAACCTCTTTCTCACACTATCAAAATCCAACTCATAAACTGTTTTATTATTCCAACAGTATTGTCCACATTTTTCTACATTAATCAAACACATTACAAACTCATCGTGTCATACTAAACGCATTTTAACCTATTAAAAAAAAGGCTAACAAGAGAGCTATTATTCCATTTTATCCTCGTAAATAAAAATGTAAAAAATTTAAATTCAAATAATTACGTAAAAAATACACACTCACTCTCATGTGCTCTCGCGTGCCTTCACACACCATACACCCACTGTTCTCCTCATCTCTCTCCAAACTCAACCACTAACCAACTACAAGAAACACCATCACTAGTCAACCCACCCATAAACCCCACAAACCTCTCCACTACCACACCCCCAATCTCAAATTTCCTTCATCACTCCACACCACCCCTCCACTTACGAAACACCCTACAGACCCACACACATCACTAAAGCACACATTCACTACATCTTTTACATTCACTACCAATCAACAATGTCATTCCACCAACACAACCCCATTCACACCCACCACCCCCAAATACTCTCTCTTCACCCCCCTCATACACCCCACTCACCACACATCCTCCACCATCCAAATAATAAAAAAACAATACTAATCCTCCATTCTACCAAACTCACACCAACAAACTTCCTACAACACCCCATAACACACACACCCCCTCTCCTCCTGACCCCATCACACAACTTACTCAACACTCACAATTCCCTAACCTTACCCATCATCATACCCTCAAGCCTCCCCCAACATCCCTATCTCATCACTCTACTTCACTGTTCCCTCTCCCACCTCACCTCCATACCTCCCACCACCACCCCCCCCACCCCCCCCCCCCCCTCACACCCCCCTCTATCATCAATAAATTAACAACAATATTCACTTTCTCAATACTATATATACATCGTAACATTCTTCCACTGCTATACATTTCCTACATTATAATACCAGTCCATCCTGTGCTCACTGACTCCACAACCATGTTTAATTATGTGTCTGTGACACATAGTACCTCTACCCAACTCCTATACCTCTACCTAATAGATAAATCCATCATCTTTGCCTGTCCTGCCGTGTGTGCCTATTATATTATCCTCTATAGCAGTGACCTTCCGTGTCTGTCACCTGCAAGTCCTCCAGTGACTGCGCCGTCGTCTTCACAAACCTGTCCTACTCCCCTACTGCACATGCTCTGTTCTCTCACCGTTTGTATGATACAATAGTTAACCCATAACTTGTCCTATGATAGTGTGCATAGACCCACAGACTACGTGTACTGCTCGTTCTATTGAGTGTACTCACTGATAAGTCCATTTGCTTTCCTAGCGTTACCTTTCTATTCTTCGTGTCATCCCTCATCGACACCTAACTCCCAACTCTCAATTGTAACCTATGAGCAGTCAATTCCAAAATTGAGATCTCCATATACTCCTACCTCATTCTCACTATTCCCGTCATTCGTGACACATCCCTTCCCCCTCCCGGTTTGATATGTGCTATATCTCCACACCCCACACCACAACCTCGCCCCGCCTACCTGTAACGCTTGTTCGTCACACTGCCACACTCCTCCTGCCTCTTGTCACCCATCCCACCCCCCTGTCTCACGAATTCTATGTGTATCTCTCTATCTAATCATATAATTCTTACTACATATTCAATGTGTGACTATCAATAATAATTATACACTACTATCTCTATACTATCTATCTCTATCGATATCTTGTCTTCCTCACTCCCTTCCACCCCCTCGGTACTCTCGTCCCTATTCTACTCTTGTTCCGTCTCTCAGTCTGACTATACAATGTGTCATGTCTGACATCTCTCCTGGTACGGTCTATGACATGACTTAATGTACATGATCGTGTGTATCATACAGACGTGATCAATACTCCATGCAATGATGATAAACGATGTCACTGTCTCCCTACTGAACTACACTGATACTCTACATATAGTGTCCTCAGTAAACTCCGCTAACTCTCACTCACCCCTCCACACAATACAAACTCATCTCCCTTCCAAAAATTACATCTCTCCAAGATATCTATTACAGACGCTCCCATACGTATTTTTGTGAGTGAGATAAATCTCCCTATGACGCACTAAGACACTAGTTTATACAGTACTTGTTCCTACAAAACCAATATTTATGTGAAAATAAAATTATATGTATCCTATTGAACCATAATGATTAGACACCTACCGATTCCCACATTGCAGAGAGAATCTAACCCCCCTAGTAATTTCATTCTATATATACATATACTGATAGTGTGCCAAAGACTTAGACTGATTCAAATTGTTCGTATAACATAGTTATATGCCTATCGCCATACTTCATTACAAAGTCATGACATAACATATATAGATGTTACTAGTGTCTCAGAATCATATCACCTCCTCCCTACCCAGACGAAAAAATAGACCCACGCCTCACCACACACATCCTAAGATAAAATATACTGATAAAACACGTTGTGGATGTCTAAAGTATACCATCGCACGATATCCAATCATAGAGATAGATTTGCCCCTAACACTCAATGTTCACAGTAATGATCCCAACATAAGACACTCACAGAACAAATGAAAGATCCTCTTCGTACTCACTCTCACAACTTCACCATCCCTGAAGACAGGTTCACTGTCTCTCACACAATCTTAAGTGCCATCACCGCTCCCGACTCCTCTCAATGCTGCCGCCTGCTCACAACTTTCCGCTGTACACGACTGTCTCCTCCCCTCCCCACTTTTGCACTACTGCGTCTACCGCAGCTCCCCCCCACCCTATCCTCGTCACTCACGTACCACACTCGTCACTCTCTGTTGCGACTAATTAACCACCCTCCCCCTGCTCGCTAGACCTTAGAGACACATCTCAGTGTGAGTGTCATCTAAGCAATACTATACCCTCCCCTCTCCTTGTTCCTGCGCACGCTGTATAACTCATAATTATATAGAGACAAAGTATGAATAACTGACTAATATACTACATGCCTACTACGACACACAACAATATCCAATCAAACATTAACAACACTATCAAAAGTTGAGCTAAGTCCTCACTGCTCCGTAAGAAACTGTGTGTGTTAAGTAATAACCATGAGACTACAAGATCCTGACTCACTACATACCAAATCCCTATCACATATCTGTCTCTCTCATTGACTCATATGTTTAGACCGATCCCCCTATACCCGACACCCTCAAAACATCTCCCCATCAAAATGTCTACAAATCCAAGCGACTACTCCATAATGGATTGACATTCTCTCTGACCGATATCTTCCATATCCCACCCCTCCAACCTAACACATACCTATACTCAATCACTCACATCTTATAATTAACCCTCAACATTCTATGCACGTCTAATACGTTACACTACCTCGTATACTAGCTTTCCCTTGAATTCCACTAAGACACCTAGATATATAACCACCCACCCTCTAGGTGTGAGTCAAGTTAAAACCCTTAAACTCCCAATGTTCTTGCACCTTAATGCTCGTTAACAGAACGCCTGTAGAGTCCCTCCCCTCACACACTCCCCTCTCTTGCCCCTCCCAACTCAATTGACAGCACCCTTACATAAACCAATTATATACTCATGCGTCAAACACATAGTCACACTTACTCCATCTTATCACTCCTAACCCCCCCTTTAATCTGATATTATCACACTAGGTTCCTCTCACCCTACCATGTGTGTGCACAATTCCCTCCAACCTGAACTCGTGTCACGCCTTTCATGTCTATTATCGTCGTGCCCCCGATACATAGTGTTGTCTCACTGCTATGTAATAGAGCCACATGATAACAATCATATTCCCAGTGTCATATGTCACTGTGCAGTGACACACCAATGTCTCAATTTACTATGTTTAGTGTCCGTGTACACCCCCCCCCCCCCCCTTATCTGTGCAACTGATATAATCTATGATATGCTCAACCCCATACTATTACTAACGCCTGTATACTATACCTCTCTTTTACTCTCCACCCTGCAACACATCTACTTCCACGTATGCTTGCAACACACTCTCCTTCCTGCTACTCTACGCCCTCGCTCCCCACTCTCAGAGTCTGACGTCCACCCCCTCCCATCCCCATGTCACGTGTTTCTCCAATGTGTACTCTCCATATCCCACACCACCAACATCAACACTCTGATCTACTAATATGTGCTCCCGTCTTCAGCACTCGTACTATAAAAAACAACTACTAATATTCGCACCGTACTCTCTTCACATCATCACACTCTACCACCACACTTCAATCTCGTCCTCCTGCATATCCTCATCCTACCATTAATTCATTCCATTGTTCTGTCCAAATTACTCATCCCACACTCATTAACTCGTTGTCCACTAGTCCAGTCAGAAAAAACAATAGAATTTACATAGTGTAGACTCAAGTGCAGACACCAGAGAATTGAGATCAGAATTGTCCTGTGATGACACTGTGTGTTACACCTACTGTCAATCACGCTGCGATAAGCCTGTCTACACACTTCACACGTCGTCAGAAATGCTGCACTCTAAATCTTCGTCTCCTACTATTGACTCACATATTCTAGTGAGATCTGCTACCATACAGAATCATCTACAGTGTGATACACCTCAAGACTTATACGTGCTCTATGTTGTAACAGTCACTTACTAAATTGTCACCCACATCCATCTCATTTGTCTCCCAGACACTCCACATACCATACGCCTAAGTTGCAACTCAGAGAGATTATATCCTCAATATCTCTTGTATTAATAATATGTGTCAGACTGTGAAGTTAGAATCAGCATCCACTACCCTGTACACCTCTTGTTCTCACATGACAGCAAAGTCAGATGACGCTAGAGTCAAGATATTAATCTCTCACCATGAGAATGGCTCCACTGTGTGTTCGCCAAAAGTTTGTCTCCATCACATACAACCCCTCAGTATCCATGTCACACTCTGCATATGTATCATATGAGTAATAATCCATAGCTACACTCTACCCTATCACTGAATTGTTGAAATCCTATATCCGTCTGATCTCATGACCACTGACCCATCAATTACCATATCATTTCTGTACACACCCGCACTATATCGCGCAAGCTATGCACATACAATGTAAGTATCTCTCTAGTTTTTCAGAATTCCTGTGCTCAGAAGATATCTCTACTCTAGTGTTCAGTTCCATCCCTACTACATCCATCACCTCAACTATCTAGACTACACACTCCTCTTCCCCGTGTCACCCAATCTTCTTCATCCATGTATTATAGTCTGTGTCTGCTTCCTTTTGCCGTCTACGCTCGTTGTTACCTTATACGTGTGCAAACTCTTCCATACCGTGCTGTTCTAACATAGTCCGCACCTCACTATTCTAATAGATTCACGTGTTGATCACCACGTGAATTTGACAGTGTATGTCGTATACATTTCACCTGCAAACATCTGGCGCTAATGTGCCTACCTCACACTGCTCACCTGTGTCCTCTCTCTCTGTTCTACCCTTGTGTCCCCTTTACCCTTTCCTGCACTCCTGGTTTACATGTCGTCTATTCATATCTCCCATCGCGTTGTCACTTAGATACTACTCACCCTATACAGACCATATTGTTAGAAGTCTGTGCGAATCCATGTCCTGTCTGTATACCTCGCTCCTACACTGATCGTATGCTCACGCTCACCCCGTCACCACCCCTACCACTTCACACATCTATCTTACACCCCCCTCCCACTTGTGATCTCCCCCAGAACTCATCACCTAACTAGAATCGACCTCCCAATTCCTCCTGTTACATACAAACCTCTGTTCTGACCACATCCACCATACTCCATTGTAACAGTATTAGATTTGTCAATCCAGTGCTCCTCTCATGTTCAGCTAGATTCTCTGTGCTCACAATCGAATCCCCTCGACACGTGTCCATCATGTGTTATCACTACACCGTGCGCATCCCACTACCTCCACCTAACCCTGTCTGCCCCATATACCAGTTAACACACTAGCTCAACTGCGTTACCCGTCCATTCACCCTGTCGTATTATTCTCGACAATCGCCCGAGATTACTGTTAACTGTTATCCGCTCACGAAATATCCTTCCAATGTCCGTGTACTATCTAGCTCACTCCACTATGAGCTGTACAAGATACACCACCTGATTCCTGCACCTGTCCAGACTCACTTCACACTCCTATATGAAAGTAGTCCATACGTAAGTAATGTG
Source organism: Rapana venosa (assembly GCA_028751875.1). Taxonomy (NCBI): domain Eukaryota; kingdom Metazoa; phylum Mollusca; class Gastropoda; order Neogastropoda; family Muricidae; genus Rapana; species Rapana venosa. The sequence goes on along the minus strand of CM054149.1, from coordinate 51,719,905 downwards.
TCAAAGTTCCACTCCAAAATATCCTTATCAATATACAAACTCCTTGTCTTGACACACACGCACAACATATGCTATAGTTTACCCTCCCATAATCTTAATGCCCCATTTTTCAATCCTTCGCAAATCCATCCTCAGTACACTTGCCCAAAAATTGAGACTTGCGAGAAGTGTGTCTCCTCTGAAATCATCTCTAATATTGTTGTGTCACAAGTGCTTCCCATTATGGTTCACTCCAGAAATAATATGATACTAAAGACACGCCCAGTGAGCTTTGTGACGCATTCACTTTAAGATCTGGAATACCACAAGGCTATCAATGAAATACCTATCAGAATGTTGATGTCGAGTTGTGTTTGTAATAATACACAGAGAGACGATAATAGTACCCTTAGCTGTCCACGCAGCAGAACTGTATCTCCATATCGCTATTGCCACCACTAGCCTCTGTGAATCTAACCAAACCTTATCATAACCAGACCTATCTCTCATCAAGTACTTCTCCCCCACAACAACAAATAATCAGTAATGTCCTTACTCTCGAGTTTTTCACTGTCCGCTCAATCTTTCAATTCACTTCTGATTTGTCTGTCTCTTACGCCGCCACCCCCCCCCCGCTGTGCCACAAGTATTCCCCATTACAAGTATCAACCATGCTCCATACAGTATTAACTATATGAATCCCTCCCAAGCTTCACACTAATCCCCCACCTCGGCTGCTGGCTCACTTTTTACTAAGTCTTCCGCTGTACTGTATCCTATGTTGCTACTAACCTACATACCTTCATCCCGCTAACCCCCCGTTCATTTCAATTTATTCCTGTGCAGAAATCCTGTGAGTGGCCGATTCCTCTCTGCGCTTATGTACAGCCCACGTTAACCTATAACACAGTGTCTTTTAATTCACTTTGATCCGCCCATTAACTGTGTCCAAATATGTTCTGTCTCAGCTCTTTCCCAGTCATATGCCTAGCTTATCTCCACCTTCTTGGCCCTCTAGCAGGTGATATCATGGCCTCTACAACCAGTCATATATCCATCTCTACACCCTTACCAATAGTTGACAACATAACCATATGCCTCTCCAAATACTCCCACGGCATATTGTAGTATCTCTCACGGAATATAGACGCGCACACCCTCCGCCCCCTAAGTCGCATCCCACACTCTCGTCACCACACTACCATTCCCAGCAAGCAACACCCCAAGATGTGAGTGGCGACGACAACGCGAGTGCGAATTAGGTGCGATCAAAACTGTACTGCTGTCTGAGAAAGTATCCCCATGTTATCGCATGTACTCTGTCCCACACGTCCACAGTATAGAAGGCACGAGCAAGTCAAAGAGAGTTTGCAAGTCACGATACATTGCAAGTGCACTCTCTCCTCTGAGTAATCCTCTGAACTGAGATGCATGAAAATGGATATGGTCTCAAAACCACAACATACACGAAAAAAACAATTCCGCGGCCAGAGTTACAACGGTCAGTGCTTTACTTGAGATCAAGTGACACAGTGTCATACACACTTCAAGATGCCCTTGGTGACCAATGTGTGTCAAAAGCCTCCATGGACCAACTCTAACTCGCTAGCAAATATAGAACGTCGCTTTCTAACAGCACCATTTCTGAAGATGAATAGCTGCTCCACATCTAGAAGCGTGCTCTCAATTAGACGAACTACATGTGACCCCTCTCAGTAGCTACTGACTGCTCGCCAACCACCAATGAACTAGCGATCCTAAAGTGCGCATTGAAGATCGAGGCTAGTCTAGGCTGGCAAAGACAATAACAACCAATTCGTAGATACAAGTCAAAACGGAGGAAACTATTGAGGGATGGCCACACACCAAGGCACTGAGCTACAGGCTGCTCACAATTAGACACCTCGCTCCCTGCACAGGCGACTATCGAGGAGAAGGCGCATTAGCGACGGCCACAGGTGACATATACGCTACCCCCGTGCCACTCAAAGTGAGACGCATATCATCACACACCCCAACCCTAACTAATAGTATAACTACTGTGCACCACCCAATGTGACTCCTCACAACTTGTACCAAACCCTCCAGGTAGATATATAATGTGATCATCCCCTAGAATCACGATTGTCACAAAATCTATCTCCCTGTGTCACTCACCACATCTTTCTGTGCTAACTCCAGACGTCCAGACCGTTACCCCACTCACGCTTTCGCTACTCCCCGACCAAATTATGGTAAGTGTAGAAGTCTAGTCCCAGTTATAACTGTAGTATATAATACCTCTATCTCCGCTGCTCCTGTCTCTCTCTCTATCAGCACATGTGTGAACATCCCACAATCTAACATAACTAAATTCTCACTTATTACTCATAATTCAAAATCAAAAATATAACTATGATAACTATCCTTGATCTCTAAACTTAGATTGAAAAATAGACACAAAAAACAACATCTAACACACATAATAGTACGTGTAATATGCTCACCTCCAAACATGTCATATAGTACCGATGTTACTATTGTTATCTCATTTGCCACCAGTTCATACCACCCTCTTGACGTGAATCCTCGTTCTCACGATGTTTTGCCGCCGTCAACACTACTATCTTCTCACCCCGCCCCGGCCTATCCTCTCTATCAGATCCCCTTCGTATACTACACCTCCCTCTATATGAGCTCGTCCACCCACACTCTCCGCTCATGTATTGTATGTGTCTTCATACTTTTTTCATTTGTCACACATTTTGTGTTGAATCTCATTCCGGTCATCCTCGTGTATGCGTCGTCACCGCACTTATCATTAAACCCCTCTATAATATACCCTCACCCCCACATCCATCTCAATCTCGTCTATGCTCGTGCCTCCTACTAAATACTGTGTGTCGCTCAAAAAACAACATTCACCGCCGCATCTTATCAGGTTACTCAAGGATCCCCCAGTAACTCCAACAGTGACCCCAACACCCCCTACAAACCCAACATCCATCACAATTATCATGACTACCATTCACATCCTAATATCTCCACTAATCAACTACATTCATCATACATAATATCATAGTCAAATACCACTCATCATACACTGTGTCCTCTCTAAAACTGTGCACACTTACTCCACACATGTCCGTGTGTGACCGCCCCATTTATCATGTAACTCTCCCAAACCTCCCTAAACTAACTCCAGATCCGCTTGAACCCCCCCACCCCCCCACATATCACTCCAACAACCCCTCACCCCCCCATGATATACTCTCCTCTCTCCTTCTTAATTCGTTATTCATTCATACAATGACCTTATATATAAGTCCCCCAACACTCCTTCGTGTTCATACCACACTAATCCCCCTACTCTACCCAAACTCACCACCACCCGTACACATCACTAAAAATAATCACAACGACTGCCTATACCCAACACCCACCACCACCACTCCTGCTCCTACCAAATACCACTACTCTCCACACCACACCAATCCATCACTCCCCGCCGTAAACATCTCACTGTGACACTGTGTGTCATTGTCTATCATCTAGAACTCTCAATACAGATACTAGAAGACGTAAGTACATGTATTGTCATCTACTGATATACTCGTGCATCAACTCTAGACTCCGTTAAATATCAGTGCATTCTCCTCTCCGACTCACTCAATGTCACCTAGAGCATGCCAGCAAGACTCTACTCTTCGTAGACGCACTCTCCTGCTCACTGCAACCACTCTAGAGTCTATCATCCTAAGAGGATCTTTGTGTTGCCTCTTTCTCAATTGTGTGATCCATCTATATCTCGTAAGACCTCATTCCCGATATCACACTTCACCTCCTCAACCCCTACAACCTCGCTCACCCTCCCAGATCACTCTGAATCCACCTCCCTCTTCCACTCCCACCCCCCCCTACTTATCCAAACTAACCACACCCTAAACACACTACAGCAGACTATGGCCACCTCTACCATGCACTCGTTACAGAAGTAAGATCAGTGTGTCCAATACACATCAAATAACAAGTGTGACATAAAGAATAACATCAAGTGACCCAGATGTCTCAGACACTAGTCTCCCCAACAAGTGTGTGTAAAATACGTGTACAGACTGTGTTGAGAGTATCCTAACTTGTACTGCTCAACACCCCCTTAAAGACGACCTATCTCACATTCAAAATCCATGTTGTCTATAGTTAACTGAGACACTATAAATTCTCGTTACATTCTCCCCCCCTAAGCATCACCAACTTCTCGTATACCCAGCTCAAATCCCCAGAATAAATTTGTAGTATTAATGAAACAAGACCTGTCAATCTCTGCTGACAAAGACACCTCCTTCCAAGACAAGTACTTTCTTTAATTTCTCTACATCACGTATACATTGCGATACTACACCACCTAGACCTCATCTCCATATATTCGTCGAGGTATGTGTGCTCACTCTACCTACAATTCTACTACACTACCAACACTAGTATAACTTGATTTTGAGTGCTGTCGCTAACTCAGATATAATATAGTTCTCTTCAAATTATCTATATAATATGATACGTAACGCATTTATCTCTCTTTTTTTCAATATTATGTATGATAATATCATATATATCTTTCCTTGTGTCTTTATCTATCTATCTATTTATACCTCATCTTCACCACCATACACCCCGCATCCACGTGTAGTGTCGACTCTCATCGTCTCCTACCGTACTATATTCACATAGTTTCCATCACTGATGATCCCGCACCATCTCCACTACGACTCCCCATATCTAACTCTCCCCCCAGTTGCTCTCTACCTGACCATTTTATTATTATTTATCTTATGTATTTCTGTTTCATTTACTCATCTCCCACTACTTCATACACTACAATCATCAAAACAAACACCACCACCACCCACTGCGACCCCCCTGCAGATCGATACCCTCCTCTCATGTGTCCATCCATACTCTCCACTACTCAAAAACCCTGACCATAGATTATTCACAAATACTTACTAACAAAACTACAGATTCTATCACACCAGAACCCCCACCACCACAACCAATCATCTGCTGACTATACATATGCGTCCTGTCTCTCTCCCCTATGCCACCCTACTAAGCATCCCAATGACGCATACACTGTTCCGTCTGAACTACCTTGACCTCTATATATGTGTATACACGTCTATGTGCATTCACCCTATCATCCCTGTGTCCATGCACCTTATGCCATCATACATGATCTATACCCCTCACCCAGTGTCTCTCTACATATCATAACCCATGCCATATCTACTCAGATCTACTCTAACCACCATCCGTCCCAACGATAATCCTTGTGTGTACTCCGTGTCCACATCTCCTAATACCTCTCAATGTGCCCATATTCCTCCACCCTATAACGATATACAGTCCATCTACTGTCCATCCAATCAGACTGTACGCTCTCATATCTCTTAATCCACTCATTATTCCACTTATGCCAATACTACTAATCTCAATGATTTCTATTATAGGGCTGTATGTTGTTATAATAAAATATAAACTCCAAATCAAGGACGCTGATTCAACACGTTTACTCTCATAACCCAAACTACATATCAGTTCATAATGTTAACAGTTCAAATGTAAATACACCACACTCCGAAGTCTTTGATGTCTGCTTCTTGGGAGATATCAATAACAATGAAACGATGCCATTTATTCCATACAGCCAAGGCCCCTTCGGGGAAGAGGATATGTTAATAAATCTATCATGATTTGTGCAACATCAATAATTCATCTTATTCTCACCACCACCCCACACACATGTACACACATCATGGTGTCATCAAACATATTGAGGGGTGTCAGTTGTTTCTTTTTTCCAACAATCTCAGCTTTTAGTTTGAAACTATATATATATATATATATTGATAGATTCTCTTTAGTCAGCAATAGAGAGTAGAATTACAGACTGATTATTTTTGATGAATGTCCAAAAGCAAAACCAAACATTATGGAAATAGAGAGCGCGTTGAGTACTAGTAATTGCCAGAAAGAGAGTATGAGAGAGAAGAGAACGCTCGAGATCAGACCGAGAAGAGTAGCGACGACGTGAGAGCAGGACACTGAGAACCGAGAAGCTCGACCAGATGAAGAGCTAACGAATAACCCACTAACAACACGAGTCATCGGAGAGGACAGAGACACGAGAGCGACCAGGAGAGAGAACTAGAGAGGAAAGAGATGATCGAGATGAGAGAGGGGGGGATGGGAGGGGACGGAGGTAGAGGCATACATACATAATTATTGAGACAAGTACAAGAGGACAGAGAGACCACGCGAGAGAGACACGAGAGATTGAGATAAGAGAGAGATCGGACAGGACAGACAGGACAGACAGCAGACAGAGGACAGAGAGAACATAGACAGTCGAGTACCAGAAAGACTGACTCACAACTCAGAACTCAGGAGCGGCAGAACTCTCGGGAGAGAGTCAGAGGAAGGGACAGTCAGACAGAAAGTACAGACAAAACACTGACACCAGACAGACTCAGAATTAAGAGTGAGAAGAGAGACAGAAAGGAACAGGATTCAGATCAGACACAGACAGACAGACACAGTCCGACGACACAAACAGAGAAATTCATGCTAGGTGAGACAGGAAAACAGAGACAGAAAGACAGACAGACAGGACGTACATAGAGAAGAGAGAGATGCAGGACACTGGTTCAGTGAGTTGGTGAATAGGGAGAAATGTGTGTGTTGCATTCCCGGACTGTCAGAACTCTAGCCATGGTCTAAACACACTGTGGGGCTGACCCTTAAGGTTAGCAAGGCGATGGTGTGGGGTACACTAACCAGCTACCGCTACGATATACGCTATGCGACTACTTATGCTACGTACATACACTGACCGCTACACTACACACTACTCACATACCACTACGCTTACGCTACGCGCTTTGCACTACACTCTACCACTTTACTTCTGCTGCTACGCCTCACTGCATAAAACATGTGTGATCTACACTACACGGATCATCTATCTCTTCGCTAACGTCTACGCCGCACATCTAGGCTACCGCTATATATAACTACTCTCATCTTGGACGTTCGACCAATCTTAACACATGACGGATACTCTTACCACAATTATACTCAGTGCGTCTCTTACAGCACTACACTACACTTTCGCTCCACTACACGACAGCATACGCTACTGCTTCGCTTCATATTCTCTCTGTATCTCGCGTCGGACGCTACACTGCACGATGATCCTATATACTCACGACACTACCACGCTACTCGCTTACGATCACGCTACCGATGTATCAATTCGCTTCGTGACTCTTCGACTTGTCTCTACGCTTACGCTACATATACACTACGCTACCACTACGCTACAATAGTATAAATTTATAGTTCTCGTTTCAATGATTCATACAAACACAAAATGCCCACTAATACTCAAGACGCTACTACTAGGACTGACGATACACAAGACTACGACGCTCGATGCTCCACGCCTCTCATCTAGTACTACGCTACGGCTTCACTAGACTACGCTAGTATTCAGACTGCACAGCTAACGGTACACTTTGTCTACACTACACTACATCGTACATTAATCTTCAACATCTATCACGCTATCACGCGTTCTACGTCACTGCACACTGATCTCACAAGTGCTCTGCAACTACACTACACTTCACTACTGCTTAACGCTATCTGATGACGATACTCTATACGTCTACACCCTAGGATATACACATACACCTACAAGTACTCCTACTTCGCCTACGCTACGTTCCTACACTACGTACGTACGATCTACACTTACGCTCGCGCTACGCTATAGTCAGTTCGCTACATCGACGCTTACGCTAAGTACTACTTGACACGCGTACACGTTGACTTCTCTTTACACCTAGATACGCTACAATTTGACCTACGATAACGCTTCGCATACATACATCTTACGCTACACTCACTTACGCTACGCTACACTACACTACGATACGCTAACTGACTACATCAGAGCGGACATTAACACTTACACTACACTGCATACGCCACACGTACACATACACTATCACACTACAGTTACAGTCGCTACAATACTCGACACTACACGGCCCTACATTTACTACTATTCTTACACTAACTAATTCCACTACAGATACGCTCACACTTCAATAACACACTACAGCCATACAGACTATACTACACGACACATATATCATCGAACTACACTTAACTGACACACTGACAGCACATCACTCACTATCTCACATTCACTGCAACTTTCACTCTACACCGTTCGCTTAGCTACCACACTCACACTGACAATACCATACACTACACTACTGCTACACTACACTGCACTTCATACCACATACTACTACATTAAAACTTACCACTACAACTACACTACGCATACACTACACTAGATATACTACTAATATATAAAATTCCACTACTTTATTAGCTATATACACTAGAGTCAAACACGCTGACACCTGACTCCTACAATTTCGCTACACGAACGCAGCACGTGCTACATCGCTACACTTCAGTACGCTACATCTACACTACCACGCACACTTACACTACGCTACAACGTACTCTCACTCTATAGCGCTATAAACTACAGTACCATAACGCTACAGACTACTCATTACACTACACTGTTACTCACCGCTCACTTGCTATTCTCTATCTCACTACATCTACGCTACGCTGTGCGCTCTACTACTTACACTACAAGTTACGCTACACTACACTATCACGAACCACGACACCCTCACACTATCCCACGAGTACTAGGCACTATCAAATACACGACACTCGACTCGACCCTACGATCAACGCGATCCTACGACATTAGATACGCTCTACGCACCACATACTACATATACCAATGCACACCACTCTACTCACTACACTACACGACACCTCTACATTACACGTACACTACACTTTCACTATTAACTACACTAACACCTATACTACATGATAACACTACACTACCATCAGACACTACACTACACTATACAACTTATGTTCTACACCGTATTATACGCACCTGTAATACACTACACGGACACAGATACAAATACATATCACCAGACACTATTCTACTACACGACATTACACTACATACAAGACTTTACTACAGATCGTCTACTAACTTTATTCCCTCTTCTATACACTCCGACAGAACGTCGACACTAACACTACACTACTACACGACCCACGAACCCAATCCTACCACGGCACAATTCACCACGACACGAACTGCCACTACACGACGTCGACACTACACTACATTACTCACGCACGACCACTACACGAACGCGACACTTCACACTACTTTCATGCGCATACAAACACTACCCTACACTCCACTTCACTACACACTCTACTTCCCTAATCTTCACTGACTACACGCACTACACAGCACTACTCGCATCACGAAAACTACACTACACGACTTACACCACACTCACCAGACGACACGACACTACACGCACGCGACACTACACTACACTACACTGCACTACACAACATCACTACAACTACACTGCACTACTCCATACACTACACTACCACTTACACTACATGCATTCCACTATATCACTACACTGCAACTTACACGACACTAACTATCACGACCCTACACGAAACGACACGACACGAACTCGACACTACCATGCTTCAATAATAGCTCTCCCGCAACCACACCACACCGCACCAAACCACACCACACCACACCACACGTATATAGAGTACTGCCACTTATTCGAAAGAAGTTAATACCAGACCACACACACACACACACCGCCGCGCGCACCACACGCATTCATACGCATACACACATAGACAAATACATACATAACGACCCCGATTGCATGCACACACTCTCAATGTGTTGCGCTGGTGGCGTGTGTGCTAGCGCGACACACATACAAAATACACACACACTCCTCACACACACAAGTCCTGGTGTAAGATAGTGAGATGCATGTTCCAGATCTGCCTTAGACCGGGTTCGAATCTCGGTCTAAGAGATTTTTTCCTATGGAGTTATTATCGTGCCGACACATACGAACGAAACCAGACATTCGCGATGAGACGATACACCGACTCATTAACCACCACTCCCCCCAAAAATAGACTACAGATTTCTCCCACCCCTCACTCAAACCTCTTTCTCACACTATCAAAATCCAACTCATAAACTGTTTTATTATTCCAACAGTATTGTCCACATTTTTCTACATTAATCAAACACATTACAAACTCATCGTGTCATACTAAACGCATTTTAACCTATTAAAAAAAAGGCTAACAAGAGAGCTATTATTCCATTTTATCCTCGTAAATAAAAATGTAAAAAATTTAAATTCAAATAATTACGTAAAAAATACACACTCACTCTCATGTGCTCTCGCGTGCCTTCACACACCATACACCCACTGTTCTCCTCATCTCTCTCCAAACTCAACCACTAACCAACTACAAGAAACACCATCACTAGTCAACCCACCCATAAACCCCACAAACCTCTCCACTACCACACCCCCAATCTCAAATTTCCTTCATCACTCCACACCACCCCTCCACTTACGAAACACCCTACAGACCCACACACATCACTAAAGCACACATTCACTACATCTTTTACATTCACTACCAATCAACAATGTCATTCCACCAACACAACCCCATTCACACCCACCACCCCCAAATACTCTCTCTTCACCCCCCTCATACACCCCACTCACCACACATCCTCCACCATCCAAATAATAAAAAAACAATACTAATCCTCCATTCTACCAAACTCACACCAACAAACTTCCTACAACACCCCATAACACACACACCCCCTCTCCTCCTGACCCCATCACACAACTTACTCAACACTCACAATTCCCTAACCTTACCCATCATCATACCCTCAAGCCTCCCCCAACATCCCTATCTCATCACTCTACTTCACTGTTCCCTCTCCCACCTCACCTCCATACCTCCCACCACCACCCCCCCCACCCCCCCCCCCCCCTCACACCCCCCTCTATCATCAATAAATTAACAACAATATTCACTTTCTCAATACTATATATACATCGTAACATTCTTCCACTGCTATACATTTCCTACATTATAATACCAGTCCATCCTGTGCTCACTGACTCCACAACCATGTTTAATTATGTGTCTGTGACACATAGTACCTCTACCCAACTCCTATACCTCTACCTAATAGATAAATCCATCATCTTTGCCTGTCCTGCCGTGTGTGCCTATTATATTATCCTCTATAGCAGTGACCTTCCGTGTCTGTCACCTGCAAGTCCTCCAGTGACTGCGCCGTCGTCTTCACAAACCTGTCCTACTCCCCTACTGCACATGCTCTGTTCTCTCACCGTTTGTATGATACAATAGTTAACCCATAACTTGTCCTATGATAGTGTGCATAGACCCACAGACTACGTGTACTGCTCGTTCTATTGAGTGTACTCACTGATAAGTCCATTTGCTTTCCTAGCGTTACCTTTCTATTCTTCGTGTCATCCCTCATCGACACCTAACTCCCAACTCTCAATTGTAACCTATGAGCAGTCAATTCCAAAATTGAGATCTCCATATACTCCTACCTCATTCTCACTATTCCCGTCATTCGTGACACATCCCTTCCCCCTCCCGGTTTGATATGTGCTATATCTCCACACCCCACACCACAACCTCGCCCCGCCTACCTGTAACGCTTGTTCGTCACACTGCCACACTCCTCCTGCCTCTTGTCACCCATCCCACCCCCCTGTCTCACGAATTCTATGTGTATCTCTCTATCTAATCATATAATTCTTACTACATATTCAATGTGTGACTATCAATAATAATTATACACTACTATCTCTATACTATCTATCTCTATCGATATCTTGTCTTCCTCACTCCCTTCCACCCCCTCGGTACTCTCGTCCCTATTCTACTCTTGTTCCGTCTCTCAGTCTGACTATACAATGTGTCATGTCTGACATCTCTCCTGGTACGGTCTATGACATGACTTAATGTACATGATCGTGTGTATCATACAGACGTGATCAATACTCCATGCAATGATGATAAACGATGTCACTGTCTCCCTACTGAACTACACTGATACTCTACATATAGTGTCCTCAGTAAACTCCGCTAACTCTCACTCACCCCTCCACACAATACAAACTCATCTCCCTTCCAAAAATTACATCTCTCCAAGATATCTATTACAGACGCTCCCATACGTATTTTTGTGAGTGAGATAAATCTCCCTATGACGCACTAAGACACTAGTTTATACAGTACTTGTTCCTACAAAACCAATATTTATGTGAAAATAAAATTATATGTATCCTATTGAACCATAATGATTAGACACCTACCGATTCCCACATTGCAGAGAGAATCTAACCCCCCTAGTAATTTCATTCTATATATACATATACTGATAGTGTGCCAAAGACTTAGACTGATTCAAATTGTTCGTATAACATAGTTATATGCCTATCGCCATACTTCATTACAAAGTCATGACATAACATATATAGATGTTACTAGTGTCTCAGAATCATATCACCTCCTCCCTACCCAGACGAAAAAATAGACCCACGCCTCACCACACACATCCTAAGATAAAATATACTGATAAAACACGTTGTGGATGTCTAAAGTATACCATCGCACGATATCCAATCATAGAGATAGATTTGCCCCTAACACTCAATGTTCACAGTAATGATCCCAACATAAGACACTCACAGAACAAATGAAAGATCCTCTTCGTACTCACTCTCACAACTTCACCATCCCTGAAGACAGGTTCACTGTCTCTCACACAATCTTAAGTGCCATCACCGCTCCCGACTCCTCTCAATGCTGCCGCCTGCTCACAACTTTCCGCTGTACACGACTGTCTCCTCCCCTCCCCACTTTTGCACTACTGCGTCTACCGCAGCTCCCCCCCACCCTATCCTCGTCACTCACGTACCACACTCGTCACTCTCTGTTGCGACTAATTAACCACCCTCCCCCTGCTCGCTAGACCTTAGAGACACATCTCAGTGTGAGTGTCATCTAAGCAATACTATACCCTCCCCTCTCCTTGTTCCTGCGCACGCTGTATAACTCATAATTATATAGAGACAAAGTATGAATAACTGACTAATATACTACATGCCTACTACGACACACAACAATATCCAATCAAACATTAACAACACTATCAAAAGTTGAGCTAAGTCCTCACTGCTCCGTAAGAAACTGTGTGTGTTAAGTAATAACCATGAGACTACAAGATCCTGACTCACTACATACCAAATCCCTATCACATATCTGTCTCTCTCATTGACTCATATGTTTAGACCGATCCCCCTATACCCGACACCCTCAAAACATCTCCCCATCAAAATGTCTACAAATCCAAGCGACTACTCCATAATGGATTGACATTCTCTCTGACCGATATCTTCCATATCCCACCCCTCCAACCTAACACATACCTATACTCAATCACTCACATCTTATAATTAACCCTCAACATTCTATGCACGTCTAATACGTTACACTACCTCGTATACTAGCTTTCCCTTGAATTCCACTAAGACACCTAGATATATAACCACCCACCCTCTAGGTGTGAGTCAAGTTAAAACCCTTAAACTCCCAATGTTCTTGCACCTTAATGCTCGTTAACAGAACGCCTGTAGAGTCCCTCCCCTCACACACTCCCCTCTCTTGCCCCTCCCAACTCAATTGACAGCACCCTTACATAAACCAATTATATACTCATGCGTCAAACACATAGTCACACTTACTCCATCTTATCACTCCTAACCCCCCCTTTAATCTGATATTATCACACTAGGTTCCTCTCACCCTACCATGTGTGTGCACAATTCCCTCCAACCTGAACTCGTGTCACGCCTTTCATGTCTATTATCGTCGTGCCCCCGATACATAGTGTTGTCTCACTGCTATGTAATAGAGCCACATGATAACAATCATATTCCCAGTGTCATATGTCACTGTGCAGTGACACACCAATGTCTCAATTTACTATGTTTAGTGTCCGTGTACACCCCCCCCCCCCCCCTTATCTGTGCAACTGATATAATCTATGATATGCTCAACCCCATACTATTACTAACGCCTGTATACTATACCTCTCTTTTACTCTCCACCCTGCAACACATCTACTTCCACGTATGCTTGCAACACACTCTCCTTCCTGCTACTCTACGCCCTCGCTCCCCACTCTCAGAGTCTGACGTCCACCCCCTCCCATCCCCATGTCACGTGTTTCTCCAATGTGTACTCTCCATATCCCACACCACCAACATCAACACTCTGATCTACTAATATGTGCTCCCGTCTTCAGCACTCGTACTATAAAAAACAACTACTAATATTCGCACCGTACTCTCTTCACATCATCACACTCTACCACCACACTTCAATCTCGTCCTCCTGCATATCCTCATCCTACCATTAATTCATTCCATTGTTCTGTCCAAATTACTCATCCCACACTCATTAACTCGTTGTCCACTAGTCCAGTCAGAAAAAACAATAGAATTTACATAGTGTAGACTCAAGTGCAGACACCAGAGAATTGAGATCAGAATTGTCCTGTGATGACACTGTGTGTTACACCTACTGTCAATCACGCTGCGATAAGCCTGTCTACACACTTCACACGTCGTCAGAAATGCTGCACTCTAAATCTTCGTCTCCTACTATTGACTCACATATTCTAGTGAGATCTGCTACCATACAGAATCATCTACAGTGTGATACACCTCAAGACTTATACGTGCTCTATGTTGTAACAGTCACTTACTAAATTGTCACCCACATCCATCTCATTTGTCTCCCAGACACTCCACATACCATACGCCTAAGTTGCAACTCAGAGAGATTATATCCTCAATATCTCTTGTATTAATAATATGTGTCAGACTGTGAAGTTAGAATCAGCATCCACTACCCTGTACACCTCTTGTTCTCACATGACAGCAAAGTCAGATGACGCTAGAGTCAAGATATTAATCTCTCACCATGAGAATGGCTCCACTGTGTGTTCGCCAAAAGTTTGTCTCCATCACATACAACCCCTCAGTATCCATGTCACACTCTGCATATGTATCATATGAGTAATAATCCATAGCTACACTCTACCCTATCACTGAATTGTTGAAATCCTATATCCGTCTGATCTCATGACCACTGACCCATCAATTACCATATCATTTCTGTACACACCCGCACTATATCGCGCAAGCTATGCACATACAATGTAAGTATCTCTCTAGTTTTTCAGAATTCCTGTGCTCAGAAGATATCTCTACTCTAGTGTTCAGTTCCATCCCTACTACATCCATCACCTCAACTATCTAGACTACACACTCCTCTTCCCCGTGTCACCCAATCTTCTTCATCCATGTATTATAGTCTGTGTCTGCTTCCTTTTGCCGTCTACGCTCGTTGTTACCTTATACGTGTGCAAACTCTTCCATACCGTGCTGTTCTAACATAGTCCGCACCTCACTATTCTAATAGATTCACGTGTTGATCACCACGTGAATTTGACAGTGTATGTCGTATACATTTCACCTGCAAACATCTGGCGCTAATGTGCCTACCTCACACTGCTCACCTGTGTCCTCTCTCTCTGTTCTACCCTTGTGTCCCCTTTACCCTTTCCTGCACTCCTGGTTTACATGTCGTCTATTCATATCTCCCATCGCGTTGTCACTTAGATACTACTCACCCTATACAGACCATATTGTTAGAAGTCTGTGCGAATCCATGTCCTGTCTGTATACCTCGCTCCTACACTGATCGTATGCTCACGCTCACCCCGTCACCACCCCTACCACTTCACACATCTATCTTACACCCCCCTCCCACTTGTGATCTCCCCCAGAACTCATCACCTAACTAGAATCGACCTCCCAATTCCTCCTGTTACATACAAACCTCTGTTCTGACCACATCCACCATACTCCATTGTAACAGTATTAGATTTGTCAATCCAGTGCTCCTCTCATGTTCAGCTAGATTCTCTGTGCTCACAATCGAATCCCCTCGACACGTGTCCATCATGTGTTATCACTACACCGTGCGCATCCCACTACCTCCACCTAACCCTGTCTGCCCCATATACCAGTTAACACACTAGCTCAACTGCGTTACCCGTCCATTCACCCTGTCGTATTATTCTCGACAATCGCCCGAGATTACTGTTAACTGTTATCCGCTCACGAAATATCCTTCCAATGTCCGTGTACTATCTAGCTCACTCCACTATGAGCTGTACAAGATACACCACCTGATTCCTGCACCTGTCCAGACTCACTTCACACTCCTATATGAAAGTAGTCCATACGTAAGTAATGTGTCAAAGTTCCACTCCAAAATATCCTTATCAATATACAAACTCCTTGTCTTGACACACACGCACAACATATGCTATAGTTTACCCTCCCATAATCTTAATGCCCCATTTTTCAATCCTTCGCAAATCCATCCTCAGTACACTTGCCCAAAAATTGAGACTTGCGAGAAGTGTGTCTCCTCTGAAATCATCTCTAATATTGTTGTGTCACAAGTGCTTCCCATTATGGTTCACTCCAGAAATAATATGATACTAAAGACACGCCCAGTGAGCTTTGTGACGCATTCACTTTAAGATCTGGAATACCACAAGGCTATCAATGAAATACCTATCAGAATGTTGATGTCGAGTTGTGTTTGTAATAATACACAGAGAGACGATAATAGTACCCTTAGCTGTCCACGCAGCAGAACTGTATCTCCATATCGCTATTGCCACCACTAGCCTCTGTGAATCTAACCAAACCTTATCATAACCAGACCTATCTCTCATCAAGTACTTCTCCCCCACAACAACAAATAATCAGTAATGTCCTTACTCTCGAGTTTTTCACTGTCCGCTCAATCTTTCAATTCACTTCTGATTTGTCTGTCTCTTACGCCGCCACCCCCCCCCCGCTGTGCCACAAGTATTCCCCATTACAAGTATCAACCATGCTCCATACAGTATTAACTATATGAATCCCTCCCAAGCTTCACACTAATCCCCCACCTCGGCTGCTGGCTCACTTTTTACTAAGTCTTCCGCTGTACTGTATCCTATGTTGCTACTAACCTACATACCTTCATCCCGCTAACCCCCCGTTCATTTCAATTTATTCCTGTGCAGAAATCCTGTGAGTGGCCGATTCCTCTCTGCGCTTATGTACAGCCCACGTTAACCTATAACACAGTGTCTTTTAATTCACTTTGATCCGCCCATTAACTGTGTCCAAATATGTTCTGTCTCAGCTCTTTCCCAGTCATATGCCTAGCTTATCTCCACCTTCTTGGCCCTCTAGCAGGTGATATCATGGCCTCTACAACCAGTCATATATCCATCTCTACACCCTTACCAATAGTTGACAACATAACCATATGCCTCTCCAAATACTCCCACGGCATATTGTAGTATCTCTCACGGAATATAGACGCGCACACCCTCCGCCCCCTAAGTCGCATCCCACACTCTCGTCACCACACTACCATTCCCAGCAAGCAACACCCCAAGATGTGAGTGGCGACGACAACGCGAGTGCGAATTAGGTGCGATCAAAACTGTACTGCTGTCTGAGAAAGTATCCCCATGTTATCGCATGTACTCTGTCCCACACGTCCACAGTATAGAAGGCACGAGCAAGTCAAAGAGAGTTTGCAAGTCACGATACATTGCAAGTGCACTCTCTCCTCTGAGTAATCCTCTGAACTGAGATGCATGAAAATGGATATGGTCTCAAAACCACAACATACACGAAAAAAACAATTCCGCGGCCAGAGTTACAACGGTCAGTGCTTTACTTGAGATCAAGTGACACAGTGTCATACACACTTCAAGATGCCCTTGGTGACCAATGTGTGTCAAAAGCCTCCATGGACCAACTCTAACTCGCTAGCAAATATAGAACGTCGCTTTCTAACAGCACCATTTCTGAAGATGAATAGCTGCTCCACATCTAGAAGCGTGCTCTCAATTAGACGAACTACATGTGACCCCTCTCAGTAGCTACTGACTGCTCGCCAACCACCAATGAACTAGCGATCCTAAAGTGCGCATTGAAGATCGAGGCTAGTCTAGGCTGGCAAAGACAATAACAACCAATTCGTAGATACAAGTCAAAACGGAGGAAACTATTGAGGGATGGCCACACACCAAGGCACTGAGCTACAGGCTGCTCACAATTAGACACCTCGCTCCCTGCACAGGCGACTATCGAGGAGAAGGCGCATTAGCGACGGCCACAGGTGACATATACGCTACCCCCGTGCCACTCAAAGTGAGACGCATATCATCACACACCCCAACCCTAACTAATAGTATAACTACTGTGCACCACCCAATGTGACTCCTCACAACTTGTACCAAACCCTCCAGGTAGATATATAATGTGATCATCCCCTAGAATCACGATTGTCACAAAATCTATCTCCCTGTGTCACTCACCACATCTTTCTGTGCTAACTCCAGACGTCCAGACCGTTACCCCACTCACGCTTTCGCTACTCCCCGACCAAATTATGGTAAGTGTAGAAGTCTAGTCCCAGTTATAACTGTAGTATATAATACCTCTATCTCCGCTGCTCCTGTCTCTCTCTCTATCAGCACATGTGTGAACATCCCACAATCTAACATAACTAAATTCTCACTTATTACTCATAATTCAAAATCAAAAATATAACTATGATAACTATCCTTGATCTCTAAACTTAGATTGAAAAATAGACACAAAAAACAACATCTAACACA
Source organism: Rapana venosa (assembly GCA_028751875.1). NCBI lineage: Eukaryota > Metazoa > Mollusca > Gastropoda > Neogastropoda > Muricidae > Rapana > Rapana venosa. The sequence continues at coordinate 51,701,082 of CM054149.1, read as the reverse complement.
CATAATAGTACGTGTAATATGCTCACCTCCAAACATGTCATATAGTACCGATGTTACTATTGTTATCTCATTTGCCACCAGTTCATACCACCCTCTTGACGTGAATCCTCGTTCTCACGATGTTTTGCCGCCGTCAACACTACTATCTTCTCACCCCGCCCCGGCCTATCCTCTCTATCAGATCCCCTTCGTATACTACACCTCCCTCTATATGAGCTCGTCCACCCACACTCTCCGCTCATGTATTGTATGTGTCTTCATACTTTTTTCATTTGTCACACATTTTGTGTTGAATCTCATTCCGGTCATCCTCGTGTATGCGTCGTCACCGCACTTATCATTAAACCCCTCTATAATATACCCTCACCCCCACATCCATCTCAATCTCGTCTATGCTCGTGCCTCCTACTAAATACTGTGTGTCGCTCAAAAAACAACATTCACCGCCGCATCTTATCAGGTTACTCAAGGATCCCCCAGTAACTCCAACAGTGACCCCAACACCCCCTACAAACCCAACATCCATCACAATTATCATGACTACCATTCACATCCTAATATCTCCACTAATCAACTACATTCATCATACATAATATCATAGTCAAATACCACTCATCATACACTGTGTCCTCTCTAAAACTGTGCACACTTACTCCACACATGTCCGTGTGTGACCGCCCCATTTATCATGTAACTCTCCCAAACCTCCCTAAACTAACTCCAGATCCGCTTGAACCCCCCCACCCCCCCACATATCACTCCAACAACCCCTCACCCCCCCATGATATACTCTCCTCTCTCCTTCTTAATTCGTTATTCATTCATACAATGACCTTATATATAAGTCCCCCAACACTCCTTCGTGTTCATACCACACTAATCCCCCTACTCTACCCAAACTCACCACCACCCGTACACATCACTAAAAATAATCACAACGACTGCCTATACCCAACACCCACCACCACCACTCCTGCTCCTACCAAATACCACTACTCTCCACACCACACCAATCCATCACTCCCCGCCGTAAACATCTCACTGTGACACTGTGTGTCATTGTCTATCATCTAGAACTCTCAATACAGATACTAGAAGACGTAAGTACATGTATTGTCATCTACTGATATACTCGTGCATCAACTCTAGACTCCGTTAAATATCAGTGCATTCTCCTCTCCGACTCACTCAATGTCACCTAGAGCATGCCAGCAAGACTCTACTCTTCGTAGACGCACTCTCCTGCTCACTGCAACCACTCTAGAGTCTATCATCCTAAGAGGATCTTTGTGTTGCCTCTTTCTCAATTGTGTGATCCATCTATATCTCGTAAGACCTCATTCCCGATATCACACTTCACCTCCTCAACCCCTACAACCTCGCTCACCCTCCCAGATCACTCTGAATCCACCTCCCTCTTCCACTCCCACCCCCCCCTACTTATCCAAACTAACCACACCCTAAACACACTACAGCAGACTATGGCCACCTCTACCATGCACTCGTTACAGAAGTAAGATCAGTGTGTCCAATACACATCAAATAACAAGTGTGACATAAAGAATAACATCAAGTGACCCAGATGTCTCAGACACTAGTCTCCCCAACAAGTGTGTGTAAAATACGTGTACAGACTGTGTTGAGAGTATCCTAACTTGTACTGCTCAACACCCCCTTAAAGACGACCTATCTCACATTCAAAATCCATGTTGTCT
>CM054149.1:51635414-51698867 GCA_028751875.1 Rapana venosa | reverse complement strand
CAAATTCACTACATCAGCTGTCGATCAAGCACCACACTAAATTCATCTTTGCGGCAGTGTGTGTTGGCAAGTGAAACCTGACAGAGCTCATCACCCTCCAGCTGCCATTTAAGCTACGCACGCTTATGTCATCCATGCCACTGACCATACCAAACAGTCGAATCAAAATGACTTGGACGAGTTAGAGGTAATGTAAACCTTTGGACCCCACCTCTGTCGAACCTGCGCTGTCATCTACCCACAGATCACGGGTAACGGTAAACGTTTTCTCATAACCTATGCTGTCGTTGAGGAGCAAGGTGTCAGAAGCCTTAGCTTTTCCATAGGCCAGCCAGTATATTGAGGGCAGCGCCCATTTTCAACATTCTCAAAGTTGTATCTGTAAAAGTGGATGAAACTCGAGGGTGCGGTTTCAGTCTTCCCACTGAGCCCACAGCACACTCACCCCTAGATTCAACCAATCCACTGTTGGCCGTCGCTCTTTCTCTATTTTTGGTCCATTAATCTGGAATGACATCCCTCTCTCTCCCTTCGTGAAAAGCCTACTTAGGACAACTTTAAATCCAGCCTCAAAACATACCTATTTCAAACCTAAGACTTTTCTCATCCTGTTTCATCTCATATCTGTCCCTGCCTTCAACAGTCTAAATTCTATCACCCTGCTGAAATGTGTAACCTGTGTGTGTTTGTGTGTGTGTGTGTATGTGTGTGTGTGTGTGTGTGTGTGTGTGTGTGTTCGCGCGCGTGTGTGTATGTGTACATTTGAACTTGTTAAAATATTGTTAATCATTGTTGGTTGCATGTGTAAGAGTGGATTGAATGAAAAGGCTCTGACTTGTATTTGCAAGATATAGCACTATATAAATTCCACTTATTATTATTAGTAACATCTTCTTCTTCTTCTTCTTCTTCTTCTTTTTCTTCTTCTTCTTCTTCTTCTTCTTCTTAGGGGTCGGCTTGGGTCAGGAAAAAAAATCTGTATGATCCTTTTGGGATTCGAACCCTCGAGCTTCCAGCCTGTAATCTAAGGTGCTAAACCACTGCGCCATGGTGATTGGTTTACAGGTTATTTTTACCCTCTCTCTCATGGTTCACTTCCCCTGTGGCTAGATCACCCTGATGGAGAGCAGGTGTTGGGTGAACATGATGATGATGACGGTCCAAATTTGCCTTCATCTGACTTGTGAAGACAATGTCCCTTGTTTTTCAATGCCTAGCGGGAACCCAATTTAGAGGAGAATATTCGGGAAGCGGTCAATTGTAGAGTTGTGTAAAAGGGGCGTGGTTTTGTGTGTGTGTGTATGTGTGTGTGTGCGTTTGTGTGTGTGTGTTTGTGTGTGTGTGTATGCGTGTGTGTGCGTTTGTGTGTTTGCGTGTATGTGTGTATGTGTGTGTGTGTGAGTGTGTGTGCGCGCGCATTTTTCTTTTTCTTTATTTTAACATCTTTTCACATTACGTGATATTAAAAAGCGTGTGTGTGTGTGTGTGTGTGTGTGTGTGTGTGTGTGTGTTTGTGTGTGTGTGTGTGTGTGTGTTTGTGTGTGTGTTTGTGTGTGTGTATATGTGTCATTTTATTTTATATCGAGGATAATGGAATAAGCACTTCTTGATTTTTACATCCAGTCCCCGCGTGTATGAAGTTTTGTAAATTTTGTCATCTGTTCCCACCGGCACAAAATGGCCTACTCTTACGAAAAGGGGAACATGATTTAATGTGTGCGCAAGATGTTCTGCGTGCGTTCGCACACGGGGCCTCGGTTTATAGTCTCATCCGAAGGACTTTTGGGGAGAGCGGAGTCTGCACTGATGTTAACTCCAGGGGAAAATATCCCCTTGGACTGTTGGAGGAAGCCGTCAATTGTAGAGTTGTGTAAAGGTAGGTGTGTGTGTGTGTGTGTGTGTGTGTGTGTGCATGTGCGTACGCGTGCGCGCGCGCGCGTGTGTGTGGGTGTGTGTGCGTTCTTCTTTTTCTTTACTTTAACGTCTTTTGACATTACGTGATATTAGAAAGTGTGTGTGTGTGTGTTTGTGTGTGTGTGTGTGTGTGTGTGTGTGTGTGTGTGTGTTTGTGTGTGTCTTTTCTATTCTTTTCTTTTATATCGAGGATAATAGAATAAGCACTTATTGCATGTTTACATCCAGTCCCGTGTGTAAGCGGTTTTGTAAATTCTGTTATCTGTTCCCACCGGCACAAAATAGGCCTTCTCTTACGAAAAGCGGAACAGGATTTTAACGTGTGCGCAAGATGTACTGCGTGCGTTCGCATACAGGGCCTCGGTTTATAATCCCATCCGAAGGACTTTTGGGGAGAGTGGAGTCTGCACTGATGTTAGCAAATCGTGCTAGAAATGGCAACCAGTTCAACGTGTATTTCCTTGTTGGCTCCTTCGTTTGCTTGTTTGTTTGCTTGTTTGTTGTTTGTTTGTTTGACTTCACTCCTTATTGTTTTTGCTGTGAACTCTGTGGGAAGACTGAAACCACACAAGAGTCCAGTATTAGTTTCTTTCTGGGCGTCAATTGTTTTAGAGTGTTGCTCAAATTATTCGACCAATGCTGCTGTCAGTGTATTTATCTCTCTCCAGTGTACTTTGGCGTCAAGCTTTGTTATGACAAGAAAAGAACGTAGATGACATACAGCCTTGTTAAGTAATATCAAGGGTGTATGTAGGCCTTCCAAAGCATTATGCTTGACTCTTAGCATGGGTATGGTTGTGGTAATGCGGCCAAGGTGAACGGGATAGAAATTTGTACCATAGGTGCATCACAACGGATATCTGTCTGTCAGTATGTCTGTCTGCCTCTGTCTCTGTCTGTCTTTGTGTGTATCTGTGTCTGTCTCTGTCTGTCTGTCTGTTTCTCTCTCTCTCTCGCTCGCTCACTCTCTCTCTCTGTCTGTCTGTCTGTCTGTCTGTCTGTCTCTCTCTCTCTCTCTCTCTCTCTCTCTCTCTCTCTCTCTCTCTCTCTCTCTCTCTCTCTCTCTCTCTCTCTCTCTCTCTCTCTCTCTTTCAGCTCTTCCGCTATGAATGAAATAGGATCTGTAATGTACACTTTGCCACAGACCTGATCTAGAAAATAAGAAGTGTTCCTTCTTACTAAATTATTGATAACATTATCTTCTTCTTCTTCTTCTTCATGGAACGCTCAGGCAGCAACTATCGCTGTCTGCAATATGAGCGTAAATGCGTGACGCTGCCGTAAAGCGCCTGACAAGTCAGGCCCAACGCATCCGACTTCAGCATACGAAAAAATCCTGTTATATTTTAAGTCTTTCTGGAAAACAAGGACAAGAGAATGGACCAAGAAGGTAGAAAATAGACAAGGAGGAGGTGACAGGGAGAAAAAGAACAAGGTAGAAATAAAGAGACCGATAAAAACGAGGAAATTTCTCGTGCAGAATTACTAGAAGGTGGGAGATGCAATTAATACTGACAGGCCCACAGCATCCCTACGGGTAAATTCAAGATCAAAACCCATGATTTTATAGACTACATTTTTTTTTACAGAGAAAAGGTTTCTCGATTAAACAAAGCAAGTGCATAAATCACATTTAGAAAAAAACAACAACAACTCTAAGTACTCATAATAGTCAAAAATCTTTCATGGACCCAACCGTTTCTGACTCGAAACTGATGGTACCGTTCAAGATTTTCTGTCAGATGCTTACGCTGGTAAGTCTCCACGCGATGCACGCTCTACAGTCGTCTTCCCTGGAACCAAAGCTCTGTAAAATGAGGGTCAGGATTCCCAGCAAAGAACAGAACAGACAGAGAGGCACCAGGTGCCAATCAGTCAGGCAGTCTGGAATTAGCTGTCAACCCCCCAGAGAATGAAAGTCTCCGCCCACCCAGCAATATTGGATTAGTTGCCAATCGTCGCTTGGCTCGTGCTTAGAGGGTTGTTGATGTTTTTTTTCTCGTTCTTTTGTTCCTTCCTGTCGTTAAAGATCAAGCTGTAAAGATGTTCCTTCTTTCTTCTATCCGTTGTGACAATGTGATTTTGTTCCCCTCCCGTTTCTTTTCTTGTCTTTCTCTCTCCCTCTCTGTCTCTTTTGTTTCTTTCGTTTTGCTCTTTCGTGTGTGTGTGTGGGGGTTGTTGGGTTGTTTTTTTCTACTACTCCTTTTCAAACTCAGGTTGGAAATTGTTATTCAGTTTTTTTGTTATGGATTTGTCCTCTGTATGCCTCTCTGTTATGCACGCTTTCGTTGCTTATGTGGTCTTTGTAGGAGATGCCAAGGAGTCTCCGAAAGCATCTCATCTCCACTGCCTGTACTCTTCTCTCCAAATCTGCAGTCAGGGTCCATGATTTACAGGCATACAGAAATATGGATATGACAAGGGAGCGCATTAGTCTGATCTTGGAGATAAGTGAGATATTCTTATCTCTCCAGATGGTGTTTAGTTTTGACAAAGCTGTTATTGTCTGTGCAGTCCTGCATACTACTTCTGGCTTGGATCCCTGGTCGGATACAATGGCTCCCAGGTACTTGAAGCTATGAACTGTTTCCAGCTTCTGGTCATTAACCCTGATATCAGTGCTAATGCCGTTGGTGTTATTAGTCATCAGTTTGGTCTTCTCTGCACTGATTTCCATGCCGTATGTTTTGGAGGCCTTATCCAAGTGTTCTGTTAGGCTGGCAAGCTCTTTTTCTGATCCTGCTATTCCATCAATGTCATCTGCGAAGCAAACCATTGGACCCTATGAGAACCTTCTAACGATCGTGAAAAAGCGTAAACTTAAGTGGTATGGGCATGTCACAAGATCCCAAGGAATTACAAAGACAGTTTTGCAAGGCACTGTCCAAGGAGGAAGAAGAAGAGGCAGACCAAGGAAGAGCTGGGAGGATAACATCAGTGAATGGACAGGCCTAGAACTCAACAAAACCCTGAGAAAGGCAGAACAGAGAGAAGAATGGAGGGAACTGGTTGCTGAGTCTTTGAGGGTGCCCCCACGGTCGTCAGACTACGGGACAGATAGATAGATAGATAGATAGATGCCTCTCTATCTCTCTCTTGCTCTCTCCATCTCTCTCTCTGTCTGTCTGTCTGTCTGTCTGTCTCTCTCTCTCTCAGTGTATTCATTCATCCATCCATCCATGTATGTATGTATATATGTATGTATGTATCTGTCTATCTATCAACATTTTAGCTAAAATCATCAGGTGTGTATGCAAGCTCTTTTTTTATAAAAGAAAACTTAGCTATTGTTATTGTGATAAACTAAACTGACCTCTGTAGAATCTACAACGTTATTAGCGGTAAGAAAATGACTGAAAAACCTGACATCTGTTATTTCATTGTTTTTTTTATATATTATTATTATTATTATTATTATTATTAATTATTTATTCTTTCTTTGGAGGATAATAAAATAATCACCCATGTGCTTTCTAACATCCAGTTCCTGTATGTATGCGGTTATGCAAACTTTGTAATCCGTTCCCACCGACAAATAATGGCCTTCTCTTTCGAAAAGTGGAACGGGTTTTCACGTGTGCTTAAGATGTTCCGAGTACATTCGCACATGAAACCTCGGTTTATACTCTTCATCCGAAGGACTTTTTTGGGGGGGGAGTGGAGTCAACACTGATGTTAACTCCAGAAGAGAAACCCTCTTGAATGAGATTCGAACCCGGGTCAGCAGATCACGGGCGCAATGCGCATCCTTCTAACCACCAAGCTAACCCCCACCCTCTCCATTAAGGTTTGATAAATCGGCTGCCTGTCCACCTACAGTAGCAATCAGTTGTTGTTTTATGTTTTCGCTGTTGTAGATTTTTGCAGTTAACGTCACGTGGATATGTGTGTATATGTGTGTGTGTGTGTGTGTGTGTGTGTGTGTGTGTGTGTGTGTGTGTGCGTGCGTGTGTGTGTGTGTGTGTGTGTGTGCGTGTGTGTGTGAGATAGTGATTGAGAGAGAGAGAGTGTGTGTGTGTGTGTGTGTGTGTGTGAGACTATAAACCGAGGCCCCGTGTGCGAACGCATGCAGAACATCTTGCGCACACGTTAAATCCTGCTCCGCTTTTCGAAAGAGTAGGCCATTGCGTGCCGGTGGGAACGGATGACAAAATTTACAAAACCGCATACGCACGGGGACTGGATGTAAAAAGCACATGAGTGCTTATTCCATTATCCTCGATATAAAATATACAAGAGAGAGAGAGAGGAGAGGAGAGAGAGAGAGAGAGAGAGAGAGGAGAGAGAGAGACAGACAGACAGACAGACAGACAGACAGAAGACAGAGAGAGGTGTGTGAGAGAGAGAGAGAGAGAGAGAGAGAGAGAGAGAGAGAGAGAGAGAGAGAGAGAGAGAGAGAGAGAGAGAGTGGTGTGTGTGCGCGCGCGCGCGCTATCGCGCACTTTATAATCTATATCACCGAAAGCTTCCCTTTAAAAAGTCACATTGAAAGTAATTATTCTAATCATTTAAAAGTGTATACTGATGGATCTGTTCTGGAATCAGGAAGAAATGGGGCAGCATTTGTGATTCCTGTTTTTAAAGTACAAAAACTATTTCATTTAGGAAAACATTTTTCTATTTTTACGTGTGAATTGTTTGCAATCCTTATGGCCTTGAATTTTTTGTCAAATACTGCGCTTGACACTCGCCACATTCTTTTTTGCGTTGACTCAAAAGCAGTATTGATGGCACTAAAGCACTGGCAGGGGAACATAAGGAAAGATATTGTATTTGAGATTAAATTCTTGATACGATGTATTGCAAGCAGAGGCATACAAATAACTTTCTGCTGGGTCCCTTCTCACTGTGGAATCTATTGGAATGAGCTGGTTGATTCTTTAGCAAAACAAGCTGCGTCGGATTGCAACATTGAAACGTTTGGTTCCAATCTCGCATTGTCCTCGCATGAAATTAATGCTAAATTGATGAATTGTATACATTCTAAAATGGAGAAAACACACTCTGAAAACATTTCTTGCTCACGGAAAGTAGAAATTTTAATATATAAAATGAGACTAAATGCATGGAACACCAAATATTCTAAAAATGTGACATGTTGCTGTTCCCAATCTCTTTCAATCCACCATTTATTGTTTGATTGCCCAATCCTAACTGACATGTTTAAAAGGAGAGGAATAGATATTCATAAAAAATATTCCACTGTTCAAGAGGTTTTATATGACTCTCAGCAGTTCATAACATCAGTTGCTGAGGTTATATATTCTTCCCCAGTAAGACCTCTACTGTAGATAGTTGTGAGAATATAAATACACATATAATTATTAGGGGGAGAGAGAGAGAGAGAGAGAGAGAGAGAGAGAGAGAGAGAGAGAGAGAGAGAGAGAGAGAGAGAGAGAGAGAGAGAGAGAGAGAGAGAGAGAGAGAGAGATGTTGGTTTGAATGCGGGTGTGTCCTTATCACCAAGTAGTGAATGGACATTAAACAAAAACAAAACAAAACAAACAAAAGCTTCCCTTTTTGCCTTTCGGTTTTTTTTATATTGACGTGAGTATTTAGTGCGTGCACTTGTGTATTGATCTTCAACTGCTACTCTTTAGACACAACGAAAATAGACTACAGTATCGATTTCTGCACATCCTAGTTTAGCTTTCAGGTGTACTCTCTCTCTCTCTCTCTCTCTCTCTCTCTCCTCTCTCTCTCTCTCTCCTTCTCTCTCTCTCTCTCTCTTTCTCTCTGTCTCTTCTTTTAATGGCAATATATCTTTAATTTATTACCTACGTTCGTTTTCTTTTGATTTTTAGTCTGGAAGTGATTATCGTTCTGTTGCCATTTTATTAATGCAAACTGTCTTTGCATTCTTAGTGAAGCGTACTAAAATACTTTTGTCCTATTGCTCTTTTTATTCTGTTTTAATGTATTTCCTGTATGTATCGGTATTTTAGTTGATATACATAGGTGTGCTTCATAATACCTGCATACACGTACAGCATCGCATACTAGGCCACTTTGTGGCAGCATTATTTGCATAGCCATTGAACCGAATTGAATGGAACATAACCTCACCCACCCCCCCACTACCCCCAACCCCGTGGGGATGCCGGGTCCTGTCAGTATAAATGGTATCCTCATCTTCAGGAAATTTTGTGCTGTGAATTTCTTCTGTTCTATCACTTTCTTTATTTCTGCCTTGTTTCTTTTCTTCCTGCCACCTCCTTCTTGTCCATTCTACTACTACTACTACTACTACCACTACTACTACTACTACTACCACTACTACTACTACTACTACTACTACTACTACTACTACTACTACTACTACTACTACTATAATGTATGGCATTTATATAGCGCTGAATCTTGTAAAGCAACAACTCAAAGCGCTCAGATGACTTTTTTTCTTCTCTGCCTTCTTGGTCCATTCTTGGTCCATTCTCCTGTCTCCCCCCCCCCCCTCCTTCACCACTAGAAATACTTTCAAGATAACAGTTCCTTCATACCGAAGTTGGATGCGCTGGGCCTGATTTGTTAATTTTTTTTTAACGCCAGCGTGGCGCATTTTTGCTCATGTAAGTGACAAGAATAGTTGCTGTCTGGGTGTTAGGAAAAGAAAAAGAGTAATATGAAAATCGTATGCAATGACCATTAGAACACTGTCCATTAAATGAAGACCATTTCCCTTGAACATCCCAACCTCAAAGGTTTTGAAACACAGAGAGAGAGAGAGAGAGAGAGAGAGGAGAGAGAGAGAGAGAGAGAGAGAGAGAGAGAGAGAGAGAGAGAGAGAGAGAGAGAGAGAGAGAGAGAGAGAGAGAGAGAGAGAGAGCACAGCATATAACAGCACAACACAGATTCAGAAGAGTATTGAAACCTATGTTCTTGTCACCGTGAGACCTGAGCAGCAAGGACTTAAAAAAAAGATTATTCTTTCTTTTGTTTCTTTTTCAAAATGGCATGCTGGTTAATTGCAGTTATCATCATCATCATCATCAATGCCTTTGTGCCTTATTGGCACGTAGGGCAGCAACAAATGTTCTCCACTCCTGTCTGTCCTGGGCCAGCTTCCGAATGGTTCCCCAGGTATGTTGGAAGGTCTTCAGCTCTGTTTCGACAGTCCGACGCCAAGTGTTCTTGGGTCGTCCTCGTTTGCGTTTTCCCTCTGGCGTCCAGTGGAGGGCTGTTCGGGGGATGTTTCCCTGTTCCCGACGGCAGATATGCCCTATCCATCCCCATCGCCTATGCATGATGATGTTGTCCATGCTTTCCTGGTTGCAACGGGCAAAAAGTTCTTGGTTGGAGATGGTCTCAGGCCCCAGTTATGATACAACGATAATTGTATGGAGATGGACCCCCTTTTAGACTAAATGACAGTATTGTGGTCTACCTTTCTTGTCAAAATTTATTCCGGGATCAACCAGAATTGAAAGGCGTGAACACACAGTATACTGTTGATCAGTTGCTTCAACAAGATTGTCAACATCTGTTCGACGGCTTTGTTTTAGGTTGTGTTTTTAATATCCACGACACAGAACAGTTCTGTTTCTCTAGTTCACGTAAAGAAGATACGCATTGAATCTTATATGCCTGTTTAAGGAAGGAAGGTGGCAGGATGGTTAAGACATTTGCCTGCCAACAAGTAAACCGTGAGGTTCTGGGTTCGATTCCCAGCATCGCCCTTTCTTCCCAGTTTGACAAAAAAATCGAACTGAATGTCAAAGTCCTTCGGATAGGACTATAAACCGAGGCTCCGTGTGCAAACGCATGCAGAACATCTTGCGCACACGTTAAATCCTGTTCCGCTGTTCGAAAGGGTAGGCCATTGTGTGCCGGTGGGAACAGATGACAAAATTTACAAAATCGCATAGACACGCATAAAAAAGTCATCTGAGCGCTTTGATTTGACAAGATTCAGCGCTATATAAATTCAATACATTATTATTATTATTATTATCAAACTGGTGAACTCAGATGTGATTGCAGTTAAAAAACAAAACGTGTAGGTTCATCCTTATTTCAAACCAGGGACAATACAAACTGAAATGAATTTGTCACTGGTTTGCATTGAGGATTTTACAACAGTTTTGCTAGTCAGCAAGATGAAGTAAAATAGTGGTATTCTATTGTTTGAAATAAAAATAAAACACACCATAGTTGCCTGTCTCTTATTGAATGGGTTTCGGTAAAAATGAATTAAAGATGGTCACACATCATCATCATCATCAGACCCGTGACCTTGGCGGTCGTGGGGAGGACACGAAAGACGATGCCGTGGTAAGCCTCCTCCATCCATCTCGGTCCTCGGCTCTGCGCAGTAGTGCCGAGTCATTCATCCTGGTTCATTCTCTGAAGTTGTCCATCCATGACTTGTTCTGTCTTCCCCTCTTTCTGCCACCTTCGAGTGTTCCCTGCAGTACTGTTTTTGGCAGAGTGTTGTGGCTGGTGACGTGGCCGAACCATGTCAGCTTTTTCTTCCTGACGATGGTGAGAAGGGGTTCCTGTGGACCTGCCAGTCGTGTTATTTGACTGTTGACAAATTCATTGGTCTTTCGTTCTCTCCAGGATATGCCCAGCAGTTTTCTATGGCCTTTTGTTTCAAATAACTAGATTCGCTTTGCTGTTTCAGCAGTCAATGTCCAGGTTTCACTTCCGTACAGCAGGATAGTCTGAATTAGGGCTTTGTAGAGCTTTAGTTTGATTGGGAAACTGATCTCTTTACTTTTCCATATGGTGGTGAGTTTTGTCATGGAAGATGTTGCCATGGCTAGTCTGACCTTGATTTCTGTCGTCGATCGCCCGTCCTTTGTGAGTGTAGCGCCAAGGTATTTAAAAGCGTCTACCTCCTCCAGTTGTTGGCCGTTCATGTAAATTTTAGCAGTGGCGTTGCTCGTGCTGTTCACAAGTACTTTACTTTTCTCCGAGCTCACCTCCATCCCATATGCTCCAGCTCTGTTCTCAAGTCTGGTCGTAAGATCTTGCAGCTCTGTGTTACTTCCGCCCATGAGGTCAATGTCATCGGCAAACCGCAAGTTGTTGAGGGGTCTACCCCACAATCGCAGAGCTGCTTACACTGCCTCTTGGTATCCAATCGACAGCAGACTTACCGCCAGTATTATATGTTGTTCCCCTCTCGTTGCAAAAACCTGCTTTTCTTCATCATCACTACTTCATTGTCTGCTGCACCATCACCATCCTTCACCTGCGTCGAGCGTCGCAGACACGAGTAAAGATGGGTGGAACGTGACCGAGGAATCCAAAAGTGGAGAAAACCGCATTACGGTCATGCCGCTGGTGATTTGCTGTGCGTAGATATCATTCATGGAACTCATGCAATTGGCTATCCTGTTATTGCAGTGTCTGGTCATGAATAGTGTGTGTTGATAAGATATCCTAACACGTTTATTTTATTTATTACTACTTTATTTTGGGTTGCTTCGTGTTTAAAATATTCTATCGATTTTTTTCTTCCTTTTTTGTTCAGTGCTTGGTTTTAATGAACTCTTCATAATGTGTATTATATTGTATTGTATTGTATTACAATGACTATAAAATCATGCAACCTTGATCCCATACCTGCTCCTGTTTTCTCACAATGCCTTCCACAACTTGTACCTATTATCACTAAAATAGTAAACTCATCTCTTGTGTCAGGAAATTTTCCATCAGCTCTTAAAACAGCAATAGTCACACCTCTACTGAAAAAGCACGACCTCGATCCCAACATTCTGAAGAATTATAGGCCTGTCTCAAACTTACCCTTTGTCTCTAAAGTACTAGAAAAAGTCGTTCTCAAATAGCTCAACAGTCACCTTCATTCCAATGATCTCCTTCCCACTTTTCAATCTGCCTATCGCCCCAATCACAGCACCAAAACCACCCTAGTCCACACTTTAGATACACTTCTACTTGCTTCTGATGCAGGAAAAATCTCCCTCCTCACTCTTCTTGACTTATCTGCAGCCTTTGATACCATAGATCACTCAATTCTTCTTTCTCGCCTCCAAAATACGTTTGGTATTAACGGCACAGCCCTCACCTGGTTTACTTCATACCTCACAGACAGGTTCCAGGAAGTTATTGTAAACAAAATTCAATCAAAACCTGTCAAAATGGAATGTGGAGTCCCGCAGGGATCAGTCCTGGGCCCTGTTCTCTTTACTCTCTACACTGCTCCACTCTCACATATAATAAACAACCACTATATTGATCATCATTTCTATGACGATGATACTCACCTTCAGTGCAGTGATACTGTTGAAAACTTGCCTTCCCTCCTGACAAATATGTCCTACTGCCTTCAAGACATTCAAAACTGGATGACTCAGAACAAGTTACAACTTAATGCCGATAAAACCGAAGCCATGCTCATAGAGACCCAACATAAACTTTCCTCTATCGCAAAAACTTCAATAGAATTCGGCAATACGTCAGTTCCTTTGTCCAACTCTGTGAAGTATTTAGGAGTAGTTCTTGACAACACACTCTCTATGAAAAAGATCATCACCTAGACCTGCCAGTCTTGCTACTATCAATTAAGCGCATAAGCGCGATTCGCAAGTATCTGTCCACTGATGCAACTTCCAAGCTTGTCACATCTCTCATTCTTTCACTTTTAGACTACTGTAATTCTCTTTTGGCTGGCCTACCAGCATCATCTATCCACTCTCTTCAACGCATACAAAACTCTGCAGCTCGACTGGTCTTAAGAAAGAAAAAATCTGAACACATCACTCCTCTTCTGCGATCTCTTCACTGGCTGCCTGTCTCACAAAGACTGGAGTATAAAATCAATACCCTCTGTTTCAAATGTCTCCACAAATCTGCACCCTCTTATCTCTGTAACTGTCCTCATCTGTACACTCCATCCCGTTCCCTTCGTTCAGCCGCAGATACTTTGTGCTTTCGAACACCCAGATTCAAACAAACCACTGTTGGTCGTCGCTCCTTCTCTGTTTCTGGTCCATCCACCTGGAATGACCTCCCTCTTTCACTTCGCCAAAAGCCTTCACTTGATACCTTCAAATCCAGCCTCAAAACACACTTATTTCCTACCTGAGACTTTCCCCCCAAATATCTGTCCCTAATTTTCAACAGCATCTTTTACCTTCTAAGTGTTGTTCAGAGTGTGTGTGTGTGTGTGTGTGTGTGTGTGTGTGTGTGTGTGTGTGTGTGTGTGTGCGCGTGTGTGTGTGTGTGTGTGCGTGTGTGTGCGTGCATGCGTGCATACGTGCGCGCGCATGGTTTTGAAATCTGTTGTTCATTATGTTTAAGGAGAGTTGCATGCCTGTAAATGATTGAGTGCAAGCGCTTCGATTTGTTTGTTTTTTACAAGATTCAGCGCTATATAAATTCCATATAATATTATTATTATTATTATTATTGTTACATTGTATTTTACTATATACCACTTTAAGTCACGGCACATATATCTGCGTGAAATTCAGGCTGCTCTCCCCAGGGAGAGCTCGTTACCACAAGAGCATCTCCACCCATCATTGCTTTTCTTTTCCTGTCTACAAATGTAGTTTGTTTCCCTATCAGAGTAGCTTTTTTTCTATAAAAAAGAAGGGTCAGGGACAACTCTTTTGTTGCCGTGGGTTCTTTTTACGTGCGCTAGATATGTATGTGTAACACACGGGACCTCGTCTATCGTCTCATCCGAAATACAGCACTCAGACCTCCACTCATGGTCTAATGGATAAGAGGAAAGCCTCGAGCTCAAACGGGGATCAAACCACCGCACACTTCCGACCCGGACTGTAAACTTTCTAGACAGGCGCGTTACCTCTAGGCCACCAAATTAACTGACTTCAATGGCTATTGGTTAAAACAACTAATGCGAATGCAATTCACGAAACAAACTGCCCAAGAAGTGATAGCAGCAGTATTGAAAATGAAGCTTCAAGGTAGAAGTGCCCATTTTCAGACCAGAAAGGAACCATCCACATGAACTTTTTTGTGAAGAAAAAAAGTGTTTTGTTTGTTTGTTTGTCTCAGTCCAGGGTCTTACTGTATCTCTTTCCTGTTTATGTCGTCTCCTGTTTGACTGTGTGGCGTGTGTTGATACATTCACTACACAGGCAGACAGCAAACTGAAACAACATTTCTCTCTCTCTCTCTCTCCCCTTCTCTCTCCTTTCTCTCTTCCTCCTCTCTCTCTCTCCTCTCTCCCTCTTTTCTGCCCGCTTCCTCTTTTCTTGTCTCTCTTTCCTTTTGTCTGTTCCTATGTTTGATGCCTCTCACTTGTCTTCTTTCTATCTCTCCTGAATCTCTCTCTCTCCCCCACCTCACTTTCTCTCTTCTCTCTTCTCTCTCTCTTCAACAAAGTGAAAACAAGAAATGATAATGACAGAGTTTTTTTGTTTGTCCAAGTCCAAATTAGTCTTCCTAAAAACTCTCCTGTCCTTCCCCCCCATCCCCTTCCTCCTCTCTTACTCTCTCTTCTCTCTCACTCTCTCATCTCCTCTCTCTCTCTCTCACCCTCTCTCTCTTCTTGAACATTACCGGATGGATTCCATTCCGAAGATGATGTGAATGTAATTTTTCGCTTTCATATGTAATTCGGAGCTTTCGATCCCCCTTCCTCCTTGGCATTAACCCCAAAGCTAACACTTTACATTATTTGTCATCTCCCCTTTAAAACTCTCTTCTGTTTTGTCTCTTGTTTCCCCTGTTTTTCCTCTCCCTATCTCCTCTTCTCTCTCTCTCTCTCTCTCTCTCTCTCTCTCTCTTCTCTCTCTCTCTTTCTCTTCTTCTTTTTCTCTCTCTCTCTCCCCTTTTCTTCTCTTCTCTGTCTCCTTCAAACACATAATGACATTGGTGTGAGAGGTAAACATTAACTGGATGGCAACACTGGAAACAACATTTTATGAAGGTGGATATGGGTATGTTCCTTCAACTGCCAAGGACAGATTATTCAGAGTCAATGTGCGACTGGCCATGAGACGATTCCATCAAAACCAGTCAGTGATCACTGTGGACAGTCGACCATTTGCCAAGGATGCAAAGCTTAAAGGTCACATACTAGAGAAATACCTGTTCTCTTTGCTCTTGCTTTTCTAAAGGGGGTGGGGGGTGGGAGTGGGGACAGCTTAGTTTGTTAGATCGTTGTGCATTGCGCTCATGATCTGCTGACCCGAGTTCGAATCCCGTAGGAGGGGATATTTCGCCTGGTGTTAACATCAGTGCTGACTCCACTCCCTCCAAAAGTCCTTCGAATGAGACTATAAACCGAGGCCCCGGGTTGCCAATGCACGCAGAACATCTTGCGCACACGTTAAACATGTTCCTCTTTTCGTAAGAGTAGGTCATTGTGCGCCGCTGAGAACGGATGAAAAAATATGCAAAACTGCATACACACGGAGACTGGATGTAGAAAATAGCACAGTAGTGTTTATTTCATGTTCCTTGAAGTAAAAGAGTTTAAAAAAATGGTGAGGTTTCACCTATCCATGATTTCTCTTATTCTTGAGGTTAAGTTTTCTATAAACCTGTTCATTCTTTTCAGCTTTTGTTTTGACAGCTAGCTTGTTGTTTGTTTTTTTTCATGTGGGAAAGGGGATTCCTGCTGAACAACAACAAACATCTTTAAAATTTGGTTGTGTCATTCATGCAGCCTGATGAAGCTTCAAGGTAGAAGTGCCCATTTTCAGACCAGAAAGGAACGGTCCACATGAACTTTTTGTGTGTAGAAAAAAAGTGTCTGTTAATGTGACATTTTGTCTCTGCATCTGTTCAGCATATAATACAGAATTGGTCATGGCCAAGGACGACTGCTGTAAGTTCAAAGGTATAAAATGGAATCGTTTATTTATTTATTTAATTATTTACTTATTTATTTCTTTATTTTTTTTATTTGTTTGTGTGTTTATGTACTATTTATTTACTTATCATTTCATATTGAGAAAAATGGGATAATCACTCATGTGTTTTTTTTAGAAGTCCCCGTGTGTATGCGGTTTTGTAAATTTTGTCATCTGTTCCCACCGGTACACAAGAGCCTACTCTTATGAAAAGCGGAACAGGATTTAGCGTGTGCGCAAGATGTTCTGCGAGCGTTTGAACACAGGGCCTTGGTTTATAGTTTCATCCGAAGGTCTTTTGGGAAGAGTGGATGGAGTCTGCTCTGATGGTAGCTCCAGAGGAAAAAAAACTTGGACGGGATTCGAGCCCAGGTCGTCAGATTGCGAGCGCAATGTTCTAACCACTAGGCTATCCCATCCCCTTATCCTGCATAAAAAATGGCATGAATGTCAACACAAGAGGTAGAAATAATCACAAACCTCAGATTCACTGATAATACAGCACTTCTGGCCAATAATATCACAAACATAAGGAGACGTCTTTACAGAGTTGACGCGAAGGTTTTATGCCCCAAAGAACAAGGTAAACACAAAAATGTCACTACTCAAATGGACAAAGATCCAAATGGATTATAAACAGTGACACTCCTGAAAATCTGCCTTCTCTCTTTACAAATATAGCCCACTGCTTGCAAGATATCCCAAAGTGGATGGTACAGAACAAGTTACAGCTAAATGCAGATAAAACGGAAACCATGCTTGTAGGGACCAAACACAAACTCTCGTCCATTACAACAGCTTCAATACAACTCGGCAATGCATCAGTCCCTCTATCAACTGCTGTGAAGTATCTAGGCGTCATTATTGACAACACACTCTCTATGCAAAAATTCATCACTCAGACCTACCAGTCCTGTTACTATCAATTACGGCGTAGTAGTACAATTCGAAAGTACCTGTCCACAGATGCAACATCCAAACTTGTTACGTCTCTCATTCTTTCACGTCTGGACTATTGCAATTCTCTGTTGGCTGGTCTGCCAGCATCATCAATCCAATCCTTTCAACGTATACAAAACTATGCAGCTCGACTAATCCTCAGAAAGAAAAAAATCTGAACACATGACCCTTCTCTTGTAATCTCTCCACTGGCTGCCTGTGCCACAGAGAGTAAACTATAAGATCAGTACCCTATGTTACAAATGTCTCCACAAACAGCACCCTCCTACCTCTGTGAATGTCTTCACTTGTACACTCCTTCTCGTTCTCTCCGTTCTGCTGCAGATGCCTTGTCCTTACGAATACCTAGATTCAACCAATCCACCATCGGTCGTCGCTCTTTCTCTATTTCTGGTCCATCGATCTGGAATGAACTCTCTCTCTCTCTCTCTCTCTCTCCTCCCCTCTCTCTTCTCTCTCTCTCTCTCCTCTCTCTCTCTCTCTCTCTCTTGCCAAAAGCCTTCTTATGACACTTTTAAATCCATTCTCAAGACATTTATTTCAAACGTAAGATTTTCCTCTCCTGCTTCATCTCATAGCTTTTCCCTGCCTTCAACAGCCAAGATTCTATTGCCCTGCCAGGGTGTGTGACCTGTGTGTGTGTTGTGTGGTGTGTGTGGTGTGTTCGTGCGTGCGTGCACATTTGGAATTGATGGAACTATTAATTGTTACTGGTTGTATGACTGTGTAAGAATGAGTTGAGTGCAAGCGCTTTGATTTGTCTCTGCAAGATATGCAGAACATCTTGCACACACGTTAATCCTGTTCCGCTTTTCGGAAGAGTAGGCCATTGTGTGCCGGTGGTAACAGATGACAGAAATTACAAAACCGCATACACACGGGGATTGGATGTAAAAAAAAAGCACATGCGTGCTTATTTCATGATCCTCGATATAAAAAAAAAGAAAAAAGTCATCTGAGCGCTTTGATTTGTTGCTTTACAAGATTCAGCGCTATATAAATTCCATACATTATTATTATTATTATCACTATTATTAATCATACTGGCTTGTCAGACACCTCGACATTCCTGCAGCGCTTATTCTGACTTCAGAGGCTGTTGTATCTCTTGGAAGGGAGAGTACGCGTTGTTATACTTTGAGAATGTCAGGGATGAATACAACCTCAACATCGCTCTCAAAGCATACCAACAGTTGGATCTAGGCCTTGCCACGTCCTCTGCCTCCCACACTGACATAGGGGGCCTGGCCAGTATTAGTCTAAAGTGATGTCACCCTGCTCGTCATAAATCCTGCGATTGTGCCATATATTGTTGTTGTTTTGTTGCTGCTCCTGATGGTGATTATGCTGCTGCTTCTGATGAGGTTGATGATGATAATGATGATGATGTTGATGCGGATGATGATGACGACGATGATGATGATGATGATGTTGGTGTTTTGGGGCATTTCCTACCTTTGCCTCTAGGGGATCAGCCTGAAAAATGTACTGACTAACTCATCCGACCTAGAAATTGGAAAGAGAGAGAGAGAGAGAGAGAGAGAGAGAGAGGAAGGAGAGAGAGAGAGAGAGAGAGAGAAGAGAGAGAGAGGAATGAGAGAGGAGAAGAGAGGAGGGGAGGAACAATGATCAATGAACTATGTGGCAAGCAGACAGACATATAGAGAGAGACACACACACAAATATATATATATATATATTGTTGTTGTTGTCTTCAATTTAACGTCTGTTCACTCTGAGTGATATTAGACGAGGGAAATAGAAAGTGTAAGGGAAGTTAAAGAAATGAGAGAAAGGAGGGAAGGAGAAAAGGTTAAGAAATTTGCATCAGTGCTGGTATTTGGGGGGGGGGGGGGGGGGGACAAAACTAGAAAAGTAATGATAATACTTTTAAACAGGAGCAAAAATATAAACTCAACAATGTTGGAAACATGAAATAACAATAATGTAACTACAATAAATATTCAAGTGGACTATGCAATAAACATCTGGCAATGGCAAATTTCTAGCTTTGAATTTTCCAAAAACAGTTTCCAGAGACTGTTCAGAAAATGTAGGTTTAAAAAAAATTTTACAATAGGGCACTCAAATATGATTTTGAGTATTGGAAATATGATCCCCACTAGACATCTTACATGTTTACAAAATTTTGTAAGGAATGCATTAAATTTCATTTTAAAATATAGTGACTAACCTTCCACGGATATAAAACGCGAATCTATTTGAGAAGGAGCCACATAACAAGAAATATAGGCAGTGGTCAGACAACTTTTAAAATACGTTCATTGAACTGATCAGTTCTTTAAACTTACCCCCTGAAGTTTGTTCTAATATTCGGTATCCTCCTGTAGAGATAAGGGGGAAAATCCAGTTCTATCGATTCCATGTCATGTCTTGCCCCTTTTTTGCAGCTCTGCAGCCCACTCATTGAAAAAAATTCCAACGTGAGAGGGCACCCAACAAAAAGAAACAGGAATACCTCTTAAACTTAGGAGGTGTTTTTACATATTTAATTTCAAAAATAATTCCGGAGACCTTGAAGTTTGGGGATTTTATAGCATACAATACAGACTGGAGTCAACACAAAGCAAGATATGAAAGAAAGGAAAATGGAAAATCAAGAATATAGTTTTAAAAGCCATAAGAACTGCAATAAGTTCAGCTGTAATATTGAACGATGTTTACCAAGATAGTACGATTTCTCAATTTTAAGTGCTGGTTTTGACAAATGCAAAAGGGCCCGTGTCATGGTTTCTAAAACGATCCATCTGTTAAAATTTTAAGCAGTCAGCATACTTATTTGCAATATGCGACTGAACCATCTGCAACCATGATGTTTTGATTTTCATTCTTTTTTTTCATTAATATAAATTTTATATCAAAACAGGCTTTATCCATCTCCCATGAAGGACATGGTAAAGCTTTTTTTTGTGTTTCCCAAGTATATTGATTAAGTTTAGATTTTGAAAGAGATCTGATACATAAGTTTCCAATAGGCATTAAACACGAAATTTGTTTTGCCCTTTTTGGAAAATTCGTTTCTGCTTGAAAATTTTAATTCACTACAGACAAAATTTTCGCTATTGATGCTCCGTAAAACATATTTGGCGCATGAAAGTTGTCGGGATTCAGCAAGGGAAGTTCCCCAGTTTCCTTTAAGTTCTTATGGTGGATGCCCTGGAATGGCACCCCAAGTGGGAAGTTTTGTACGCCTTACAATCTATACTTTGGAGTTTTTTAAGTAAATAATTAGGAGCACTGAAAAAGACTTTCTTGTCCATAAGACAGTTTGGAAACGTACAATGACTTAGACAAGCATTTAAGATGAGATATCTTGTCCCCCGGACTGTCTCCCAACCATTTTAAGAAAATTTAGGCATTTCCCTTTCTTTTGTTAAGATGTATCCAATATGAACATTCCAAGTTAATTTTGATGTAAAATTGAATGCCTAAAAATTTTACCATATTTTTATACTGAATTGGCTCCCCTCCCAAACGTAAATGTGGGCAAATGTTCTGGATCACTACCATTTTTAAAAAGCATAATATGCGTTTTTTCTGTAGATAATGTCAGGCCATTTTCAAAAATAAAATTTATGTAAATTATCTAGCTCTTTTTGATATACTTTTCTGGTATAGTTTATCTCCTCTTTGTTGTAGCACGCTTCATAGTGACATTCATCCATATAAAATATATCATCAGCAATTTTTACCAGGACAACATCTTTAGACAGTTTTGTGGGTAAATCATACATCAATATATTAAAAAAAAAAGGGGCTATAACTGAGCCCTGTGGTAAACCCATATGCAATGACCTAAAGTTTGAATATGCATTCCTACTCTCACTTGTATACTTCTGTTACATAAAAAACTTTTAATATAATAGAAAAAATGCCCAGAAAAGCCAATAGTTTCAGTTTATGCAGCAATTTAGCATGCAAACTTGGTCGTAGGCTTTCTTTTACATTTAAAAAATGTTGCAAGTAGATTTTTTCTTCTCGCAAATTGTTTTTTTTGACCTGTGTTGTTAGTTTAACTAAGTTACGATGTGATCTACCTTTTTTTAAATCCTGCTTGATTGACAGGAACTACCTTATTTTTCTTACAGTAATACACAACCTTTTTAGAATAATTTTCCCATAAGCTTACCAAGTTAGAAGTCAGTGCTATGGGCCTATAACTAGTTTTATCAGTTTTAGGCTTTCCTTGCTTTTGAATGGGAACAATAATAGAAATGCTTCCATTCATTGGCATTGCACCTTCGGGCCACACTTTTGGAAAAGTTTATGCATCAGAAAATGAAGTTTTTCTGGTAACTGTTTAAGCATATCATTGGATAAGGCATCTAATCCAACAGAAGTTTTCTTATTAGGAAGGGAAAAATTTGCATCTTTTACTTCATTGATTGTTATTGGAGCATTGATGTATTCAGCATTATTAGAACATGGGTCTTTATATTTTTCTTTCTTCTCCTCAGCTTGTCTGTTTTTATTGCTTTTAAGTGTGAGGCCTTCAAAACGCATAGACTCTGAGAACATATCTGCAAAGGCCTCAGCCTTTTCTACATTAGTTGGAAAATCGTTGTTTTTTAAATTTTTAAATGGACAAGTTGGTAAAATAACCCTTTTTTCATTTCTGAAATTTTTTCCAAAATTTGTTAAGATTTTATGATTTGATACTCGCCAAAAAAACGAAGACAAAATGTCGTTTCGCCTGAGCTAGATCAAATTTTTTTTTGTGTGTGGTTGTAGTGGTGTGTGAGGTGTGTGAGGTGGTGTGTGGTGTGTCTGTTCTGACTTAGTGTGGGAAGAATGATTAGAGAGGCCTTTTGTGTTAGTTTGTGTTGTTGTGTTGTCTTCAATTTAACGTCTGTTCACTCTGAGTGATATTAGACGAGGGAAATAGAAAGTGTAAGGGAAGTTAAAGAAGTGAGAGAAAGGAGTGGAAGGAGAAAAGGTTAAGAAATAGCATCAGTGCTGGTATTTTGTGGGGGGGGGGGGGGGGGGACAAAACTAGAAAAGTAATGATAATACTTTTAAACAGGAGCAAAAATATAAACTCAACAATGTGGAAACATGAAATAACAATAATGTAACTACAATAAATATTCAAGTGGACTATGCAATAAACATCTGGCAATGGCAAATGCTAGCTTTGAATTTTCAAATACAGTTTCCAGAGACTGTTCAGAAAATGTAGGTAAAAAAGGTTTTACAATAGGGCACTCAAATATGATATGAGTATTGGAAATATGATCCCCACATAGACATCTTACATGTTTACAAAATTTTGTAAGGAATGCATTAAATTTCATTCTAAAATATAGTGAACTAACCCTTCTCACGGATATAAAACGCGAATCTATTTGAGAAGGAGCCACATAACAAGAAATATAGGCAGTGGTCAGACAACTTTTAAAATATCGTTCATTGAACTGATCAGATTCTTTAAACTTACCCCATGAAGTTTGTTCTAATATTCGGTATCCCTCCTGTAGAGATAAGGGAACATCCAGTTCTATCGATTCCATGTCATGTCTTGCCCCCTTTTTTGCAGCTCTGTCAGCCCACTCATTTGAAAAAATTCCAACGTGAGAGGGCACCCAACAAAAAGAAACAGGAATACCTCTTAAACTTAGGAGGTGTATTACATATTTAATTTCAAAAATAATTCCGGAGACCTTGAAGTTTGGGGATTTTATAGCATACAATACAGACTTGGAGTCAACACAAAGCAAGATATGAAAGAAGGAAAATGGAAAATCAAGAATATAGTTAAGAGCCATAAGAACTGCAATAAGTTCAGCTGTAAATATTGAACGATGTTTACCAAGATAGTACGATTTCTCAATTTTAAGTGCTGGTATGACAAATGCAGAGCCTGTGTCATGGTTTTCTAAAACAGATCCATCTGTATAAACTTTTAAGCAGTCAGCATACTTATTTGCAATATGCGACTGAACATCTGCAACCATGATGTTTTGATTTTCATTCTTTTTTTCATTAATATATTCTATATCAAAACAGGCTTTATCCATCTCCCATGAAGGACATGGTAAAGCTTTTTTTGTGTTTCTAAGTCATATTGATTAAGTTTAGATTTTTGAAAGAGATCTGATACATAAGTGCCAATAGGCATTAAACACGAAATTTGTTTTGCCCTTTTTGGAAAATTCGTTTCTGCTTGAACTTTTAATTCACTACAGACAAAATTTTCGCTATTGATGCTCCGTAAAACATATTTGGCGCATGAAAGTTGTCGGTATTCAGCAAGGGGAAGTTCCCCAGTTTCCTTATAAGTTCTTATGGTGGATGCATGGAATGGCACCCCAAGTGCAAGTTTGTACGCCTTACAATCTATACTTTGGAGTTTTTTAAGTAAATAATTAGGAGCACTGAAAAAGACTTCTTGTCCATAAGACAGTTTGGAACGTACAAGTGACTTAGACAAGCATTTAAGAGTGAAGATATCTTGTCCCCAGGACTGTCTGCTAACCATTTTAAGAAAATTTAGGCATTTCCTTGCTTTTGTTAAGATGTATCCAATATGAGCATTCCAAGTTAATTTTGATGTAAGTTGAATGCCTAAAAATTTTACCATATTTTTATACTGAATTGGCTCCCCTCCAATCGTAAACTGTGGCAGTGTATCTGGATCACTACCATTATTAAAAAGCATAATATGCGTTTTTTCTGTAGATAAATGTCAGGCCATTTTCAAAAATATATTTATGTAAATTATCTAGCTCTTTTTGATATACTTTTCTGGTATAGTTTATCATCCTCTTTGTTGTAGCACGCTTCATAGTGACATTCATCCATATACATATATCATCAGCATATTGTACCAGGACAACTCTTTAGACAGTTTTGTGGGTAAATCATACATCAATATATTAAACAGAAAAGGGGCTATAACTGAGCCCTGTGGTAAACCCATATGCAATGACCTAAAGTTTGAATATGCATTCCCTACTCTCACTTGTATACTTCTGTTACATAAAAAGCTTTTAATATAATAGAAAAAATGCCCAGAAATGCCAATAGTTTTCAGTTTATGCAGCAATTTAGCATGCCAAACTTGGTCGTAGGCTTTCTTTACATCAAAAAATGTTGCAAGTAGATTTTTTCTTCTCGCAAATTGTTGTTTGACCTGTGTTGTTAGTTTAACTAAGTTATCGATTGCTGATCTACCTTTTTGAAATCCTGCTTGATTGACAGGAACTACCTTATTTTTCTTACAGTAATACACAAGCCTTTTTAGAATAATTTTCTCCATAAGCTTACCAATGTTAGAAGTCAGTGCTATGGGCCTATAACTAGTTTTATCAGTTTTAGGCTTTCCTTGCTTATGAATGGGAACAATAATAGACTGCTTCCAGTTCATTGGCATTGCACCTTCGGTCCAACACTTTTGGAAAAGTTTATGCATCAGAAGAATGAAGTTTTCTGGTAACTGTTTAAGCATATCATTGGATATGGCATCTAATCCAACAGAAGTTTTCTTATTAGGAAGGGAAAATAATGCATCTTTTACTTCATTGATTGTTATTGGAGCATTGATGTATTCAGTATTATTAGAACATGGGTCTTTATATTTTTCTTTCTTCTCCTCAGCTTGTCTGTATTTATTGCTTTTAAGTGTGAGGCCTTCAACACGCATAGACTCTGAGAACATATCTGCAAAGGCCTCAGCCTTTTCTACATTAGTTGGAAAATCGTTGTTTTTAAGTTTAACTGGACAAGTTGGTAAAATAACACCTTTTCTCATTTCATGAAATTTTTGCCACACTTTGTTAAGATCTTTATGATTTGATACGTCGCTCAAACAAAACGAAGACCAAAATTGTCGTTTCGCCTGAGCTATGATCAAGTTGCTATAGTTTTTTGCCTGCTTCTGTTTTTCATGGTTTTCTGGCGTCTTATTTTTTAAATATGTTTTATACATTAAACGTTTGTTGGTTACTGCTTCCTCGCAAGCAGGTGTCCACCAAACATTTCCTGAACATTTCCTTGATTTTAATGATTTAATGATTGGGATCGATAAGTAAGCGGCTTGAATGATGGCATTAGTAAAGGTAGAATAAAATTCATCTATGTTTCAGAATCCAAGCTGTTTGTATTGTAGGCTGCAAGAATACTTTTAAACTGTTTCCAATTAGCTTCTTTATAGTTAAACTTTGGGAGTTTATCTTTTTCAGAGTTACAGGGGACTGGCATTTCATTAAAAGTAATAACAATAGGTAAATGATCACTTCCCAATGTGTCTTCATAAGTTGCCCACGTACATTCAGGTGCAAGAGCAGAAGATATTAAAGACAGATCTAATGCCGATGCCTTGTGATTAGAGATGTCAGGTATTCTGGTGACACTTCCATCATTTAATAGGCATAGACAAGAGTCTGTTATATTTTCTAAAAAACGATTGCTGGAGATGGATATACTTCCTTTATCCCAAAAGGGTGCGTGAGCATTGAAGTCCCCTGCTACCAGCCATTTCTGATTATCTTGTAATGAGTGCAGCCACTCTGTATTATAGTCATTAGCTCCCTTAGGCAAATATACTGAAACAATATTCATGACCAAACGATCTGTAAACTTTACACGTGCAGCACACGAATATGAATCTGGGATATCCTTAGGCATAGGTGAACAACATGCACTATAATCTATTCCTTCTTGGATATATATTGCTGTATTGACTTTACCAACAGCATCCACGTATTCATGAACAGGTGGGTAGTAGTAACCTTGAAGTTTGGGTAATTTACACTTCTTTACATTGAGGGACTGCAGGATGAGAAGTTGATAGCTGTTACTAGAAAGATGTTGAACTAAATATGGTAAATTCGTGGAGATGGATCTAGCATTCCACTGCATGACATTAAGCATTAGTGAGGTTTTTGGAGACATTACACACAAAAAGCCCTAACTAATAAATAAATCAAAACACAAATTTTAATATCCCTCTTTTTTCCCCGCTCGACCTGTCTTAAAAATACCTAACAAATCCCCTGTTGCCGCCCCTTTTTCCGGGTTTCGGGTCCGGGATCTAAAACCTTCCCCCCTTGAAAAGCCTCATAGCAAATCCCCAAAAACCTTTTTAAAACCAAAATTCCTTCCCTTGGTTTTCTTCATTTGTCCCCCCCTCTCCCTCCCCCCCCCCCCCCTTTTAGGCCCGGGGTTTTCCCGTTTGTTGGGGGGGTTTTCCGCGCCGGTTGGACATTTTGTATTTGTAAAAAAGCGTTAAATTGTCCCTTGTTGTTACATTTATTTTAAAAAACTTTAATCGTAACCGGGCGCTCAAAAAAAAATAATGGGGTTTTATTTGTTGTTTTTTTTTGCGTTTAGCGCTGTTTTCCATTTTATTTTTAAAAGGTTTTTTTTGCCGTTGGGGTTTTAACTTTAAAATTGGTTTAAAAGTCAAAATCTTAACCGGGTTTCCAATGGGTGCCATAGGAGCGTGATGTTTTTTCCAAATACCTATATACAGATTATGTGAAAAAAATTTTTTTTCTTTTCCAAAAAATTAGTTTTGAAAAAAGGCTGAACAATTTATGTCAAGAAACAGTTACATGAAATTTGAAAAAGTTAACTAAGAGAAACCCACCCCCCAAAAACCACCTCCCAATAACTCCAAAAAAAGGGATTCAAAAGGCCACCCCAAAACTTCGCAGAGTTGTGGCCTTAAGATTTTAAAAATTTTAAATACAACTATTTTTAAAATTTTTTTTTTCCCCTTAAAATTTTTAAAAACTCCAAAAAAATTTTTTTTTTTAAAAATTTTAAAAATGAGAGCAGAAATGGCTAGTGCGTCGTATTTCATCTTTTAGCCACTAAGTTGTGTAATACATGCTTTTTTATGTAAACCCTTCCAGTTGGGTTTAAAAATTTCCTAAAAAAATGGATTTTTTCTGTTTTCTTAAAATTTTATTTAAATTAAATTTTTTTGTAAAATCTTTTTTTCAGTTTGGAAACATGCCTCTGAACTGTCAACCCATTGAAAGTTCGGGGGGGGAAATAAAGCTAAAAAATTTTTGCCGTAGTATAGAATTCCTTTCAAATTTTGGGCTTAAGCAGAAACGTTAACGAAAAAAAAGGGGTTCTTTTTTCTTCTGATTTTAAAAAAAATTTTTTATTTTATTTAAACGGGCCATGAAACATTTTTTTAAACTTTTGTATTTTTTCCAAAAGGGTTTGGGGAAAAAGTTCTTGAAACTTTTTTTTCAACCATCTAATAAGGGTTTTGGGGGGGAAATTTAAGCTCATAAAATTCAGTGACGGGGATTTTAAAATTTTCAAATTTTCTTAAAATTTAAAATCTTTGTTTAAAATAAAAAAAATGTTCGGAAAACTTTATAAACCCAAAATATAAATCCAAAAATTTTTAAAAAAAAATTATTTTAATGTTATCTATTCTACCTTTTTAATTGTTTAAACGATATATTTAATAACGGAAAACCCAATACTTCACTCACCAGCGAATTTATTCAAACCCCCAACCCCATAACCACATTATATAAAAATTTTTTAAAAAATCTCTTGAAAAGAAAAATAAATGGACTTTTTGACTACATAATTAACACAAATACCCTACTTAAAAAGAAAAAAAAGTATGGGTTGGATTTTGGGTGTCAAATTTTTTTTAAAAATGTTTGGTTTGACGTGAATTTAGGGGTTATATACTTGAACATCAAAATAGGGGCTCTTTTCCCCTTTTTTTGAAAACACTTTGGCACTTTCTTTTAAACTCATTGTAGTTGTAAAGGTAACCCTAGGTACACAGTTTCTTCCAACCTCTTGGAGCATCATTAAAAACCATTTATTCTTGCTCGATATCCTGTTTTTCAAAAACCAAACCTTTGTTTTGTTCTTTTTTAATTTTTTAGCCCCAGACCATGCACATTTTAAAGAACGTTTTTCAATTGGGGTTTTGTATCCTTTGGGTGTGCGGACAACAGCAAAAGATCATCACAAAGATAAAAAAATAAATCAGCTAAACCCGGGTAAATTTCCACTCAATGTCTCCTTTTTTTTCAGATAGGGAACAACCCAGAAAACAAAAGGGGGGACTTAAAACACCCCCCTGCAGAAAACCCTTTTGGGGGGCATAAAAATGGTATTTATTATTTACTTTGACACATGAATAATTCCTTGAAATTGTTTTTTTGGGCATTTAAAAATACAGGGGGAAGTGCCAGTTTTGCTTTAAACCTTTAGCATTTGTCACGGTTTTTCACATAATTCTGCGCAAAAATTCCGTCATTCCCAAAATCCATTTCTCTCTCGTGTGTCGGGAGTGGTGTCTTTCTGTATTCACATTCGCTTTTTTATGTCGGGGGGTTTGGGAAAACTCCACTTAGTGGCATGCCATTCCCTTTTCTCTGCTTTTTGCATGCAGGTAATTTTCTCGGAAAGTTTTTTGGGTCGTTATTTAGGGTTTGCTTCATCGCTGAGTAGCAGCAGTTTATTTGGGGATGTTTTGCCCTGGGGGGGAGGAGGAGATTCATCTTTGGCTGAAGTTCGTTGGTCCCCGTTCCAGCTGGGCTGTTGGGCGCCGCTGATTTGTCTCTCTTTTTGGGAGACGGGGGGGGCAGCATTTGGGAGTATTCAGGCCCGGGGAACCCGGTCTTCGTTTTTTCGTTGTTACGTCGTGCCCGTCTGTAACGTCTTCCTCGAGGTGCGGGAGTGCACCGTACTTCCTTGGTGTGGGTTTGCTGGAGAGAGGGGGGACATTCTTTTGAGGGGTTTTTGGCACGAGCCCTCTAATTCTTCTTCGTTTGCTGTGCTGTCCGTTTTGCAACGTTTTTTCCTGGGTGCGGGAGTGCCCCTTTGTTCTTTCTCAGTGACAGTGGGGCATTTTTCTGTAGATATGATTGAGTTCTGTATGGCATTGTCCCTTTGGGGTTGTTGCTTTGAGTGTCTTGTTTTAGTGCAGTGGGTGCAGCCCGGTGTGCCCTAAAGAGTCGCCGACGCTTGTCCTTGACCCTGTCCCTTATTCCCTGGATTCCATTTTTTTCCCCTTTGACCCGTTTCCCTTCTCCCTGCTCCCCTGCCACCTGGGGACCCTCCTTTGGTCTTCGGCCCAAAACCCTGAACTTCCCTCGGTTTCGTATGTGGGGAAACAATTGTGACCGGGGGAAGTGGGAAAGAATATTCTTCAGGCGGTTTTTCGGGAACTGTGCAGAGGGGGGGGATTATGGGAAAAGTTTAGAGTGTGATTGGTGATTGAATGTGTTGTCTGTAAGTTTATCTGATGTGATTTTTTTTTTAGACTTTGAAAGTAAAGCTGGAACTTTTTTTGGGTGTTTGGGTTTTTGTCGGGAAAAATAGTTAAGAGGGCATGGTGGGGTTTTAGCCACAACCCCTTATGGGCGTGACAGCATTACATTTCTGTGAACGAGTAAAAGCCTTTGAAAGCAACAAATGCACCAAAAAGTTTCCTCTCTTTATAGTAAGCTTTTCTGGATAGTTAATTAAAAAGGGAAAATATTTGGTTGTTGTAGAGTATCCCTGTCTGAAACCAGCTTTTTTTTCTGGAATTTTGTTATTTCTAGCCTTTGTAGAGTCGCTTATTCAAATAGAGGTAGCTTTTTGCCCGGGATACTAGCTGATATCTTCTTTTTTCAATGATCTTTTGACCCCTTTTTGTGTATGGTACTTTATACCTTGGACCGTAGGGGATACTTTCCTTTGAAAAAATTTCATTAAAAAATTTCAGGTAAAGTAAATTTAAATAACTTTCTGCCCTTCACTTTTCTGAAAAAATACTGTCCAAGCCACAACCTTTTCCCTGTTTTCGGGGGATTTTTTTTATTGAGTATGATTTCTTGGGGGAGGTGGGATTACCCCAGCTCCTCTAAAAGGGAGGATTCTTTTTGGAAAGACTTTTTCCTCTTTTACGCTGTTGCAGCTTGAAGACTTTTAAAAATAAAAAGTCTTCCCGATTTAATCATTGATCCTGTTTCTTTTACCAAGTCCTTTTTCATTTTTTTCCCCCCAAAAGGGTTTTTGGGGTTTTAATATTGTCAGCTAAATTGTGTTGTGCTGCCTTAAAACTTTTTTTTTTTTCTCTCAAACTTTAAAATACCATGTCTAACCTGACGCATTTTCACGATTTTTTGCAAGTTGTGTTCTTTAAATCTACGCATTTTGCCCTTGCTTTCCTTCCCTCAAATCAAAGCACCCTGACAAACCACAGCTTCTTTTCATTTTTCTTGTCCTAACTCTCTTAGTCAACATTACCTGCAGTTTGTAGACATGAATTAAATTCCACAGCCCTATCTATTTCGACATAATGTTCTTGCTTTATCCATTTTATTTTCCTAATATTACTTTAAGGTTTTAAAAAATGCCCCCAACCTTTTGATCATCCCAAAAAAATTTTTATAAACCCCATTGTACAGTTTCCTGCCTGTTGTCACATCGTGTTTCGAGAACAGTCTTCAGCATCAAAACGGTCAATTATAAAATTTCAACAAAAACAGTACAAAAATAAAAAAAAACCCCAAAAAACTGTTGTGCACAATTCATTTAAAAATAAAGTAGTCCACCGGCGGGATCCTGCTTTTAAAATGTATGTTTGGCAGTCATCAAATCCAAACAACTTTACCCCATTAAGAATGAACATCTAACTATCACACATTTTAGTAATGATTGACAAATCCTTTTGACCCTCATCTCGTGAGTACATCGAATTTTTCTCAAATTCTGGGCTTTAAAGATCATCAATTCTTGCCTTTTTCCTGCCCAGTAGAGCAAAAGTCTCCAGTCATTACATGTGCATGTCATATTGCGCTCAATACATCATTATGCAATGCCCCCCCCAAAAAACCAAACCAATCCATCATTTGTCATGGAACAAGGGGAGTCACGTGGGGTGATGTACACACGATACACAAATAGCCCTTTTCTAGATTAAATAAATCTTTTGGGATTTTTAGAAAAATCTATTTGAAAAATTAACCAAAAAACCCTTTAAAATATAGGCAAAAAAGGTTTTTTCACCCAAAAAACAACACCTCCCCCTTCTTTTTCCCGCTTACAAAATTTTTTTTGCTGGGGGGTTCAACACGCTAAATTTTAAACAAATGAAAATCAAATTGTTTCCCCAAAAAGGTCCGTAAGGCACCAAAAAACGAAGAAGTTATTTTTAATAAAGTCACGCTTACCAAATTTGCAGCCAGTCCTGCAACATTTAGATTTAGCAATTTAAAAGGGGACCTGAGCAGTTACTTGGGAAGGGCCCTTTCCCTCTCTCCCTAAGTATTGGGCCAAGTCAGTTCCGTGTTCGCAGATAGATCATCCACATCATTGTCCCTACACTTTTGTGATTTCCTTTCTTCCTCTTCCTCTCGATAATTGGGGAATCATTTTTGGGTTATTTCCCTGACCCCCCTGACTGTCTATATGTTTTTCGACGCTCCCTGATCCAGTCCTCTGCCCCGACCCAAACACACCCGCTGCTCCTGGGGGGTCCCCCTTTGTGTGCGTGAATGCTTGTTCCTGAAACCTGGGGGTGTTGTGGTCTTATTTCCAGATGCACATGATAGTGGGGGTGTTTCTTGTGAGTTTGAGTTGGGGAAAGTTTTTAAACGGCTTTTTGCCGAGTGTGTGAGTAAAATGGGGGCTGCCCCCCAAACTTGGATGCTGCTGGGCCCGCTCGGACCCTCAACCCTGTGTCGCTGACCATCCATTTGATTCGGTAGCTCGGTGTCTCTGCTCCTCGTTTGTCCACCCCACTCTCCTCTGATTTTTCCCTGTGTTGGTTCTCCCAGCTTTGGTACTCCTGCCTCTCAAGGGCAAATGCGTTGGGTTTCCCCGTTCTGGACCAGCTTGTCATTGGGGAGCCGGTCTTAAAACCCCCTTAGCATTTGCCAGAGAGGCACCCCCCCCGGTCGTTTCTTTGCGTTCGAACAAGAAACCTCTTTGCACATCACAGGTGACTGATTTCCTTGGCACTCCCGGCTGTTGAAGCACTTTGTCCGTTGTTTTAAAAAGCTGGAAACGAAACCCGAAGGGTGGGCCCGCTGGCGGCCTGTTTTTGAATTTCTGGTGTTTCAGTTCATTTTTTGGTAATCCGTCTTTACCCTTTGTTCACAAGATTCCCCCGAATCACCCGACATGAAAGCCAAAGAAAGCATTTTTTAACGTCGGGTAAGCTTTTAGTGATCTGATGCTCCTTCTCCATTTTATGTTCTTTTTTTTAAGTTGGGAGGCAAAATTCCATTTTGCACACCTGCTTTCAAAAGCTAAATGTAGAACATTATTTTTCCCCATTTTTTAATTAGCTGTGAACAAAATACTATCAGCTGCTGGTCCAAATATTTTTCATCCTTTTTCATCAGTTCCAGATCGTAAATCTATTTGTCATGGTGAACATCCAAGAATTTATTGATAGCCGAACACATGATCAAAAAGCTGTTGAATATTAATGCTTCAAATCATGCATTGTACTATCACAAAAAAATCACCCTGTATTTTCTTTTTTTTTTTCTGTCACCAGGGGAGGACCAGTTTGATTCCACTCCTACCCTAAGCACATAAGCGCAGATGCAACAGCCATTTAGCAGAGAAATGGCAAACGAAGTTTCCCCTCGATTTTTATGTATGAAAGCTTTTCCCTTTACAATTTTTTTTAAGATAGTCCCCAAAAAAAGACCTATAGCCATTGATACAGCTGAAAAACACCCCATCCATTAAATTTCCTAAGATTTTAAAAAAATTAAATTTCAATTTTTTTTAGGAGCTCGAAAAACAGAGAGAGGAGAGAGAGAGAAGAGAAAGGAAGAGAAAAGAGAGAGAGAAGAGAAGAGAGAGAGAGAGAGAAGTGGTAAATTAACAAATGTTTTTACTATCCAAGGGACACCCTTTTCGTGATGTGTTTTTTCATTTACTTCTCTCTCTCCCTCCTCTCTCTCTCTCTCTCCTCTCCTCCTCTCTCTTCTCTCTCTCTTCTCTCTCTCTTCCTGGGTGTGGGCAGATCCAAAATAATGTTCAAACTGAAATACAGAATGCAAGTGAATTGATACAAATGCCTTTTTACTAAAAAAACAAAATGAAGTAATTTTTGTATTAAGTTGTCCCACCTTTTAAGACATTTGGGCCCAAAAAATTCGCAGCAAATTTACCAACCGCCCTAACTTTCAACTCTGCTTCTCCTGGATGTCGTAATCCTAATATCCTTTGCAATTTTACTTTATAGTTTCATAAACTTTTATATAAAGATATTTGGTTGGGCTGGTGTTCTTGAAGGAGGTATGCAGAAGATCATATCACCAAAAAAGAAGTTATGTCTTTCACAGAAACCAGGAAAGCTAACTCAAAATCAAGGCACCCCGCGAAACAACCAAAGAATTTAAAAACCTTTGGGAGCCTCTTTCCCTGAAGATGGAAAATTGGCAGAGAGATAGAAACAAGATGCCAGAAAGCGAACGCAGCAGTTACCAACC
This sequence comes from Rapana venosa, assembly GCA_028751875.1. Classification (NCBI taxonomy): domain Eukaryota; kingdom Metazoa; phylum Mollusca; class Gastropoda; order Neogastropoda; family Muricidae; genus Rapana; species Rapana venosa. The sequence goes on along the minus strand of CM054149.1, from coordinate 51,665,743 downwards.
GCCCCCCTTTAAAACATCCCCATCCAAAGAGCATCAAGGCAAAAACCCTCAACGCCACTTTTTTTCCAACCTCCATACCGGTGTCAGACATGGGCCCTAACAAAGCCTTAGAAGAAAATTTGGGCACATGTGAAATGCGCTGCCTGAGAAAACGTCAAAAAACCAACCGCAAATCAAGAAGAGGTCCTGATCGGACTAACACCAATTCTCCACCATATCGAACAACAAGGATCAGGTGGTTTGGTCACCTCACAGAATCCCCCCAACCAACGCCCTTGGCAAAAACCACCAAACACAAAGGCTGAAAGCAGAGGTAACCAAGGAACGAGGGGCGACTCCATGGGACACCCTGCGAGCCCAGGGCCCCGCATACATCAAACCTCCCGCCCCTTTCTGCAGACAGACTCTGTGTCTCCCTGCAACGCCCAAAGGCCCAGCGCAGTTGAAAGAAAGAAAAGAAGATTTTAGGTTGTAAGCTCTACATTTTTTCCTTTTTGGGTTTGTTTTCACTTGTTTGTCACCACTTCTTATTGTGTATTCCCATCATTGCTAGTAATTGATCAGCAACCCCCCTTCATAAAGGGGCCCAACGGCCTTTTATTCGAATGATTATTTAGAGGTTTTTGAGTTTTTCCTCTCTCTCTCCTCCCCTCTCTTCTCTCTCTCTCCCCTTCTCTCTCCCCCCCCTCTCTCTCTTCCTCTCTCTCCTCTCCTCTCTCTCTCTCTCTCTCTCCTCCTCTCTTCCCTTTTTCTCTTCCCTCTCTTTTTCTGCTTGTTTATGTATTTGCTATTCACTGCTTTTCTTATGAGAATTGGTTTAAATATTTTCCATTTGTCAAAAATTTTTTCATTTTGTTTTGTTGATTTTTTTTTAGTAAGTCCGTTTTGCCTTTTTTGGTTGGTTTTTGTTTTTTGTTTGTTTTGTTGTTTGGTGGTGTTGTTTTGGGGGTTGTGTGTGTGTGTGTTTGTGGTGTGTGTGTTTTTGTGGTGTGGGGTGTGTGTGTGTGGGTGTGTGTGTGTGTTGTGTGTGTGTGTGTGGTTGTGTTGGTTTTGTGTGGTGGGGTTTTGTGGTGTGTGGTTTGTGTGGGGGGTTGGGTGGTTGTGTGTGTGTTTTGTTGTGTGTGTGTGGGTAGGGGGTGTGTGTGTGGGTTTTTTTGTGTGTGGGTTGTGTGTGTGTGGTTTTGGGGTTTGTGGTGTGTGTGTGGGTTTTTGGTTTTTTGTTGTGTGTTTGGGTTGTGTTGTGGGGTGGTTGTGGTGTGTGTTTTGGTGGTGGGTTTTTGTGTGTTTTGGGGTTTTTGGTGTGTGTGTTGTGTGTGTGTTTTTGGGGGGTTTTGTGGTGTTTTTTTTGTGTGTTGTTGGGTGTGGGTTGTGGTTGTGGTGTGTGGTTGTGGTTTTGGGGTGGTGTGTTTGTGTGTGTGTGGGGTGTGTGTGTGGTTGTGTGTGTGGGTGTGTGTTGTGGTTGTTGGGTGTGTGGGGTGGGGGGTGTTTGTGTGGGGTGTTGGGTTTTGGGGGTGGTTTTGGGGTGTGGGGTGGGGTTGGTGTGTGGGTTGGTGTGTGTGTGTGTGTGGTTGGGGTGTGGTGTGTGGTGGTGGTGGTGTGGGGGGGTTTTTGGGTTTTTGTTTTTTGTTTGGTTGGGGGTTTGTTTTGTTTTGGTGGGGTTTGTTGTTTTGTTTTTTTTTTTTGGGCGGCTAATTGCGTTTTTTTTTATTTTGTTTTTGGGGTTTTTTTTTTGTTTTGTTTGGGGGGGGGGGTTTTTTTGTTTTTTTTTTTGGGGTTTTTTTTGTTTTGGGGTTTTGTTTGCTGGGTTTTTTTTTTCTTTTTTATATGTAAATATGTGGGTATTTGGCTTATTTCATTATTAGTAGTATTATTAGTAGTAGTAGTAGTAGTAGTAGTAGTAGTAGTAGTAGTAGTAGTAGTAGTAGTAGTAGTAGTAGTAGTAGTAGTATTTATGTATCCCTAATGGGTGGAGACTGCATGTGAAAATTCAAAAAAGGCACATGGGTGCTTAATCATTATCCTCGAAATAAAAGAAATTTGATTTCTTCTTCTTCTTCTTCTTCTTCTTCTTCTTCTTCTTCTCTTCTTCTTCTTCTTCTTCTTCTTCGTGATGTGTGTGTGTCTTTTTTTATTTTATTCTTTTATTTCGAGGATAATGGAATAAGCCCTCATGAGCTTTTTTCATCTAGTCCCCGTGTATATGCAGTTTTGTAAATTTTGTCATCCGTTCCCACCAGCACACAATGGCTTACACTTCCGACGAGCGGAACGGGTTTTAACGTGTGCGCGCAAGATATTCTGCAGGCGTTCGCACATGAAACCTCGGTTTATAGTCTCATCCAAGGACTTTTGTAGAGGGGGAGGGGAGTCAACACTGATGTTAACTCCAGAGGAAATATCCTCTTGAACGAGAATCGAACCCGGGTCAGCAGATCACGAATACACACTCTAACCACCAGGCTATCCCGTCCCCCCATACTTACTCTGTGTGGGTGTGTGAGTGGGTGTGCGTGCGTGCGTGCGTGCGTGCGTGTGTGTGTGAGATTAAGTGTGTGTGATTTGATTTGATTTGGCTTGCTCTCTCTCTCTCTCTCTCTCTCTCTCTCTCCCCTCCTCTCTATCTCTCTCTCTCTCTCTCTCTCTCTCTCTCTCTTCCTCTCTCTCTCTCTCACACACACACACACACACACACACACACACACTTTTCGCCCTGTTAAACATTATAATAATCATAGTTTACAATGTATCGGTGTTTGTTGCAGCTGTTTAAACCACGATATGGAATCCATGTCCTGATGATTATTTGGGCAGTTGTGAATCGCTTTTACTTATTGGTTAGATAATAAAGTACGTGTTTGTGCCCAGTCCTCTTCCCACTGTCCCCCTTGTGAATGGGCTAGTAAGCTTACCACACAATAAACCATTGTCATTGGCACGCGCGCGCGGTGTATGTGTGTGTGTGTGTGTGTGTGCGTGTTTGTTTGTGTGTTTGTGTGTTTGTTTGTGTGTGTGTGTGTGTGTGTGTGTGTGTGTGTGTGTGTATGTGTGTGTGTGTGTGTGTGTGTGTGTGTGTGTGTGTGTGTGTGTGTGTGTGTGTGAAAGAGAGAGAGGGAGTATGTGTGTATGAGAGAGAGCGCGAATCAAGTCAAATCAAATCACACACACACTTAATCACACACACTCACACACACTCACACACACTCACACACACTCACTCACACTCACTCACACTCACACACACACACACACACACACACACACACACACTCACACACACTCACACACACTCACACACACACACTCACACACACACACACACACACACACACTCACACACACACACACACACACACACACACACACACACACACACACACACACACACACACACACACCCCACGCACGCACGCACACTTAATAATATAAGAATAATAAATGGAATTTAAATAGCGCTGTATCTTGCACAGACAAATCAAGCGCTTGCACTCAACCTTTCTTACAGTCATGCAACCAATAGCAAGTAATAGTTCTAACAAGTCCAAATGCACACACACACTTAATCACACCCCACACACACACACACACACACACACACACACACACACACACACACACACACACACTTAATCACAATCACACACACTCACAGACGCACATTTAATCACACACACACACACAACACACACACACACACACACACACACACACACACACATATTCTTGTCTTATGTTAGTTATTGTCGCAGTTGTTGTTGTGTACGTATGTTTGTGATTGTTTGTTTGTTTATTTGCTTGTTGTGGTTGTTCTTGTTGGTTTATCTTTTTTGTTTTGTTTTTATTCAGTTGTTTGTATGGTTGGTTTTTGTGTGTATGTGTGTGAGGGGGGGGGGAAGCATTTGGGGTGACTCTTTTTTTTTAATTTTGTTTTTTTCTTCTTTGTTTGTTTTGGTTTGGATTTTCTTTGCTGCTTGTTTGTATTATAATAATAATAATAATAATGTATGGAATTTATATAGCGCTGAATCTTGTAAAGCAACAAATCAAAGCGCTATGGATGGATATATTTTCAAGATTTTTGAATTAGTTGATTTGTATGGTTTAATATTTTTCAGGGTTTTTTGTTTTGTTTTTAATTCCAGGTATGCATTTGTTATTGTCTTTTCTTGTTTGATTTGTATGGTTTACAATTGATTAGGGTTTTTATTCTATGTCTACATATACAAGATTTGTCTGTGCAAGATGAAGCGCTATATAAATTCCATTTATTATTATTATTATTATTATACCATCTGTTTTTCTCGCTTTTTTCTTTAGATAGATGGTTTGATGAAAAAAGGAAGTGCACTGCTTATTCAATGTACCATCTGAAAATAAAAGTTTGACTTTGACTTTGACTTTGACTTTCACAAAAACACACACACACACACACACACCACACACACACACACACACACACACACACACACACACACACACCACAACACACACACACCACACTCGATTGTTGATGGGACAAAAGAGATTATCAGGTTACTTACTATGTTGATGATAACGGGTCACAGTATTTTTTTGGCACAACCAGTCTTGCCTGTTTACACTGGGCTGTGTACCTAGCTTATCAGCAATGAGCATCGTTTGGTCGTTTATTCCTTCATATATATTCATGCACAACACAACACACCACACCACACACACACACACACACACACACACACACCACACACACACTCACACACACACACACACCACACACACACAACACACACACCACAACACACACACTCACACACACACTCACACTTAATCACACACACACACACAATCTCACACTCACACACACCACACACACACAACACACACACACACACACACATGCACACACACTTTTCTTTACTAGCCAGAAAATCTCGCAAAGGAGATAACGTTTTTCACAAATGTAGAGCAGCTAAGATACAGACAGACCAGACCCCTTGACACAAATGGTGGCCTGCATATGGGTCACATGAACAGGAACTGGGACCAACAAGACATCACACAGACGCTATCTGATAACCTCACTGAGCTGTTGGTAGTAGAAACCAACAAACACTATATGCAGGTGCTTTTTTTGGGATTTGCTCTCTCTCTCTCTCTCTCTCTCTCTCACGCGCGTGCTTTCTCGTGTCTGGCAGTCATGGTAGCTTCGCGTTTCCTTCAAGGCGTGTTTTCGTGTAAAAAGACATCAATGCTCTTCAGACTCTTGATACTTGGGAGTGGAACGGTTATCTTATGTGCTGCCATCTCCTTGCTGACAGACCTCGACCTGGCTTTTTACGTGCTCGGTGATTCCAGAGACGACGTGGAGAAATTCAAAGCGTTAGTCAGTGAGAAGGAGCTGGACACGCTGCTGGCGGTAGTGGACGCTTTTGCCGCCGCCATGAAGCAAGCCAACGTGTCCTTCTTCCTCTACTCTGGCTCCCTGGTGGGCTCCTGGCGTCATCACGGCTTAGTGCCTTGGGACGACGACGTGGACTTTGTCCTCCCGACTTCTCTCAGACCTGTAGTGGAACAAGCCCTGAAGAACCTGGCGCCCACCTTCCGACTGAGCACGACTCAGAAAGTCCGGTGGAAAGTGTTTCATCAACAACAGTCTGACGACATCGAGGACGCAGATTGGAAATGGCCTTACCTAGATCTGAGTTTCTACGAGGAGAACTCTACCCACGTGTGGGACCTGGATAAGAAACAGTTCCCTGAGTTCGTGTACAAGAAGAGCGACGTCTTCCCTCTCATTTCCAGACCGTTCCAGGGTCGGCTATTGCCGGCTCCCAGAAACGCCTACGCTGTGCTTTGTCAGACGTACGACCTGGAGATGTGTAGCGTGACTCGCTTCAGTCACCGCCGTGAGGCCGGCATCCGTCGGAGAGACTTTGCCAGCGTGAAGTGCCAGAGACTCCAGCCCCTGTTCCCGTTCGTGGTGAGGAAAAAAAGCAGCGGGAGGCAGGGTGGGGGGTGTAGCGAAAGTCTGCAGAGGAATGGTACTACTGTCAGTTGCTGCTTTCTGGACCGTACCGTGAAAGAATGCTGATTTTTTTTTTTAAAGTGTGTGTGGGGGGGGGGGGGGGGGGGGAGGGGATGTATAGTAGTAGTAGTAGTAGTAGTAGTAGTAGTAGTAATAGTAGTACCTTTTTTTTTGGGGGGGGGGACAATATTTATTTTTCAGAGGGTAGTAGAAGAAGTATTGCAAGCTTTTTTTTTAAGCATCCAGCCCTCAAAAAATAAATAAATAAATAAGAAGGGAAAATATGCATACTGACATAGAATTGCATGGAAAATAATACACACACAGATGCACACGCATGCACACATACTGGAAGGCAAGCAAGATAATATAGAGAACATGAGAGAGAGTGTGCTTAAATATAGTCAAAAATAATGAAAAACAAACAAATAAACAAAAGATTAATAGGAATGAATATTAACAATAACTAACTATACCATGCGCGGAGACAATTTGTGTAACTGAAGCTACTAGCGGTTTGATTAAAACATTTGTGATGAAAGAAATGTGACATTTTCATGAGTCATTAGAAAATCATAGAACAGACTCTTAAATCTTGAACATCCTGTTTCATCTTTTAGAAAGGTTGAGAGCGTATTCCAAAACCAGCTCCCAGAATATACTAGACTTGATTTAGAGTAATAGCTGGTAAAGGAAGGTTAATTTTATGTAAATGTCGAAAATTGTTTTTGCTGAACATGCTGCTCAAGGAAGATGGGGCACTACCATGAAGAATGTTATGCATTAGTATACCTTTATTAAACAGCAATCTTGTTTTGAAAGGAAGAATATTAACATTTTTGTAATCTGAAAATGTTAATGAAGTTGACTTATCCATTACTATTTTGACAGCTCGTTTATGTATACTGATTATTGGTTTGAATAGGTTATTACTGGCTAAATCCCATAGTGTAGGTGTGTGAATAAATGACTAATTAAATTTTTTTCTCGCATATAGATTTACAAAGTGTTTGATCTTATTTAACTGGTAGGTTTTGGAGGCAACTTTCTTTTGTTAGATTACGTATATGTACAGACCAAGACAAATTATTAGTAGTGTGTGTGTGAGTGTGTGTGTAGGTGGGTGGGGGGGTCATTCGTTCGTTCGTTTATTCTTTTGATTTAAAATCTTTTCACAATCAGTGATAATAGACGATTGTTTTTTTTAAATGTTCTTTTATACCACTTTAAATCACGGCAGATTTCTCTGCGTGAAATTCGGGCTGCTCTTCCCCGGGGAGAGCGCGTCGCCACAAGAGCAGCGCCACCCTTTTTTTTCTTTTGCTGTCTGCAACTGTATTTATTTCCCCATCTGTGTAGCTTTCTTGTACAGAATGTTGCCAGGGTCAACTCTCTTGTTGCCGGATGTTCTTTACGTGCGCTAAATAATTGGAAGGGGGGGGCAAATTTTGGGCCCACACAATATTAGTGTGATATTCGTTTGTGTGTGTGTGTGTGTGTGTGTGTGTGTGTGTGTGTGTGTGTGTGTGTGTGTGTGTGTGTGTGTGTGTGTGTGTGTGTGAGTGTGTGCGCGCGTGTGTGTGTGTTTTTGTGCGCGCGCGCGCGCGCGCGTGTGTGTGTGTGTGTATTTATTGATTCATTCATCTCATGAACGTTGAATAGTTGCTTTATAATTGAATAGTTGCTTTACAACGATATCAGTGTGTGTGTTTGTGCGTGCGTGCGTGCATATGTGTGTGTGTCTGTCTGTGTGTTTGTATAATTCATCTCTTGAAAGGCTAAATAGTTGCTTTATAATGATTGGAAAATGATAATCAGTGAAAGCTTGTGCTGTAAAAAAAAAAAAAAAAAAAAAACAAAGGCTGATTTCATTATCCAAACTAGCAGGGGGTGTCTGCTTCTACGTCAATGAGAAATGGTGTCAGGACGTGACCATTCGGGCCTCTTTGTGTGTGGAAGACATAGAACTGTTGTCTATCACTCTGACCATACTACCTACCCCGGGAATTCCCACAACTATTTTTTACCCTGGTCTATATTCATCCCAAAGCTAATGTGACCAGAGCATCCAAACATATTTTGAATCACCTGCTTAAGTTAGATTCCATATCCCCTGATGCTCCTAAATTCATCCTGGGTGATTTTGATAAATGTTCACTAGATAAAACGCTGAAGAATTATGAACAGTACGTGACCTGCCCCACAAGCAGAAATAAGACCCTCGACTTGTGCTATGGGACTGTAGCAGGTGCATACAAATCACTACCGTTGCCTTCCCCAGGTTCATCTGACCATAACTGTATTCTTCTAGCACCCATGTACCAGTCAATGTTTCAGCGCCTTCAGCCCATGGTCAGGACCACAAAAAAATGGACTGCCGATAGCATAGCAAGTCTGCAAGGCTGCTTTGATTGCACTGACTGGGATATGTTTTACAATGTGTGCTCTGATTTGAATGAGTTAACTGATGTTGTTTCTTCCTATATTTCATTTTGTGTCAGTAGTGTTATTCCAACAAAAGGTGATTACTATTTACCCCAATAATAAACCTTGGGTTACAAAGGACCTAAAACGTGTGTTAAACAAAAAGAAAGTAGTATTTTACACAGGCACGGAAGAACAAAAGAAACAAGTGAATAAAGAAGTTAAAGCTGCTGTTGCACAAGCTAGACGTGACTATTAAAATAAGAAAGAAGATAAGTTTGCAGGGAACAATTTTCCTGCTGCCTGGCAGGGAATAAAAAATATGTCAGCATTAAATAATAATAATAATAATACATGGAATTTATACAGCGCTAAATCTTGCAAAAAAACAAATCAAAGCGCTCTCATTCATCCTATTCTTTCACATGCAGCCAGTTACGATTAATAGATTTTTACAAATTCAAATGTAAACACACACACGCGCACAATTAACAGTTTTTTACAAATACAAATGTAAACACACACGCGCGCGCGCGCCCACACACACACACACACACACACACACACACACACACACACACACACACACACACACACACACACACAAACAAAAGTTGTACACTCGGGCAGGCTAATGGGGGGGGGGGGGGAGGAGTTGGTTATTGAGGGCAGGGACAGAAATGAGATGACACAAGAGGAGAGAATCTTAGGTTTGAAATAAATGCGTCTTTAGGCTGGATTTAAAAGCATCATAAGTAGGCTTTTGACGAAGGGAGAGAGGGAGGTCGTTCCAGATCACTGGACCAGAAACAGAGAAAGAGCGACGGCCAACAGCGGACTGGTTGAATCTAGGTATTCTTAAGCACAAGGTATCTGCAGCAGAGCGGAGGGAACGAGAAGGAGTGTACAAGTGAAGACATTCACAGAGGTAGGAAGGTGCCGTTTTGTGGAGACTTTTGTAACAGAGGGTACAGATCTTATAGTTTACCCTCTGTGGCACAGGCAGCCAGTGGAGAGATCGCAAGAGAGAAGTAATGTGCTCAGATTTTTTCTTTCTGAGGACTAGTCGAGCTGCAGAGTTTTGCATACGTTGAAGAGGGTGGATAGATGATGCTGGCAGACCAGCCAGAAGAGAATTGCAATAGTCCAGACGTGAGAGAATGAGAGATGTGACTAGTTTGGATGTTGCATCAGTGGACAGATACTTTCGAACTGCACTAATGCGCCGTAATTGATAGTAGCACGACTGGCAGGTTTGGGTGATGAATTTTTGCATGGAGAGCGTGTTATCGATAGCTACCCCTAGATATTTCACTACAGTGGATAGAGGGACAGACGTATTGCCGAATTCTATTGAAGCTGTTGTTATGGAAGAGAGTTTGTGTTTGGTCCCTATAAGCATTGCTTCGGTTTTATCTGCATTTAGTTGTAACTTGTTCTCTATCATCCAGTTTTGGATATCTTGAAGGCAGCAGGACATATTTGTCAAGAGGGAAGGCAGATTTTCGGGAGTTTTACTGCTAAGAATCTGAGAGTCGTCTGCATAAAAATGATGGCTGATTTGATGACGGTTTATTATATGTGAAAGTGGGGCAGTGTAGAGAGGGAAAAGAACAGGGCCGAGAACTGACCCCTGTGGGACTCCACATTCCAATTTGGCAGGTGCTGATTGAATCTTATTGGTAAATATGGTAGCTGCCCCACATAGGTCGAAGATTAGTCTCTAGGGGGTATGTGACAACTTAACAGACCATTTAACTGCATTTTTTATTCGCTTGGAAAAGCATGTCTTGAGGGGGAAGAAAGGCTCGTGGATAGAGAGGATGTTAGGACACTGGCACTCCACACTCAAAGGAATGATGTGAGGCCACGCATGGGTGTTATGGTAACACAATTTATTGTTTCATCTACACACAACACACACCTGAAACAAACATAAGATTCAGGTAACTACACTATCCATATTTAACTAGGCACATCATTGATGAAAGGCACACAGCAAAATAGCTATATTGTCGTCTAGCCGAATGTAAGAAAACCAAATTCCTTTCATCACTCGCTCCAAAATACCAAGTTAATCCTAGGGAACCAATAGAGAGTATACAGTTGTAAATCAGACAACCAAAGACTATAAAATAAATAGGAAAACCCTTTCCTCAATACTCTCAACTGACATTATCCTAATAATGTCCACAGAACTTAGTCTCTACTAAGATCTTTCACAACATTGGCCCCTATCATACCCCATGGATATTATAGCACAAGAGACACAGAGAGAGAAAGAGAGACAGGACGAGAGAGAGAGAGAGAGAGAGAGAGAGAGAGAGAGAGAGAGAGAGAGAGAGAGAACAAGCAGGCACAATCTAGTGTCACAAAATCACATACAAATTTAACCACTTTTGACACAAATGACTAACTATACACCAAGTCACACCTACATGTTGAATTACCTACTTTCACCTGGGTAATTTCTACAAGGGCCTAGCTAGGCCTAGTCCTGTACTGCATTCAAGTCTAATCATCAAGTGTTCAACTCTTTTAGTTTTAGCAGTCAACTCTTATCTCCATTCAACTTTGCCATAGTAGTCCATCCCAACAGCTCCGTTAGTGAACATTACGAAATCCACATTATTTTGATCAGTGCAATTCACAAACTTCATCACAACATGATACACACATCAAATGATGATTACTTACTCATAAAATCCCACTTTTAACATGAACATTCAATTAAGGAATAAATCCAAGATCACACAATTAAATAGTACAAATCTCATGACTTTAGCCAACATTCATGGGTAAAGCAACTACACACACTTTCACTGGACCAGATCAACAATGTAATCAATAATTATTACATTCAGTTAATACCCACAGCCTGAAATGCACTCCTTGACTTAACTCTCAGCTTGGTCACAAACACTATTTGACATCAACATTAGCATCAATAAATCTCTATAACCAACAACCAACTGCTACATCAATAAAAGAAGAGAATTCTCACTTACAGCTCAAGCAGAAGAACAAAGTTGCTGTTTTCCTTCTAAGTCATTCTGTCAGGTTTTACTGCACACAGCCTAACTCAAGAAGAAAGTTGCCTCAGACAGCCAGCAAGAGAAAGACTTTAAAATGCCATGTACACCCTGTTATGTTGGTTCAGTTGCAGGACTACTACTTCCAACTGAACAATAAATACATTTGGAAACTGAGACGAACAAATCCTAACCACACATCAAATCAGCTGACAAACAAATTTAAATCAACTAATGTAGTCTTTACATGACAAATCTTCTGATTCAATAGAGGAGAGAGGGGGAGGGGGGTAACAGAGAAGGGGAAAGGGGGATGCTATTCAACAAGTAAGAGGCCCCACAAGCCTGTTGAATAAGACTAGCTATAGCAAGCTCTGAAGTGCTTATTACATGACTGTTCCACTGGACACTCTAGGTTACAAGGACTCAGGCAATAGAGAGGGCTCCACAGTAACTAGCAAAGGAACTGCTTAAGACAAAGGCTGAGCCACCAGCCCTGTAGACCTTCAGTGAGAACACTTAGCTACACCATTGCACTGAGTTACCAGTCTTCTAGCTCACAGAGACATTTTGGACACTTAAGGTGAGGGAAGGTTCGCCAGTACACAGGCCTCACTTGTTTACTAGGCCTCCCAGTCCACTGAGACAGTCATGGCACCTAAGCTAAGACAGTAACAATTCACACATGGATTGGTTGCCAATGCTCCAAACTCAGGGAGACATGCTGGACACCAAAGGAGAAAAGGGCCACCAACACAGACCCCAATGGGCCTCCCTAGCTATAAAGTCTCAAGTAGATTAAAAGAATCCTCAGCCCGCAACCATGGTTATCCAAACAGGCTGAGAAGTTGTTTGTTTGAGCACAACACTGTAACTTAGAGGTTGTCAAAGAAACCTAACTCTGTCTTTTTGAATTCCTGAACTGAGCAAATCATGAAGTCTAACCAGGTTAAAAACATTCTTTCTAGAAGTGGGTGGGGGGAAGGAAAGAGGGGTTTAGTTCAAATGTTATAGTGCACAAAGTGTACACTATAACACATGATTTTTCAATGAAATCAATGGCCTGAAGCAATCTCTACCCTTTGAGAATAGTGTCATTGTTGATGAAACAGTTATTTGTAAACACTTCAAGGCAATAAACATCAACAAATCTCCTGGACCAGATGGCATATGCAGCAAAACCCTTAAAATCTGCGCTACTGAGCTAACCAGCGTCTTTCAGCACCTGTTCCAAGCCTTGCTGGGCAATAGCCAGATACCAGTTATTTGGAAGACTTCCGATGTAATACCTCTTCCAAAGAAACCAAATCCTTCTCGGCCCAACAATTTCAGACCTGTAGCCCTCATATCACTTGTGATGAAAACATTAGAAAAGATCATAAAATCTCTCATTCTTTCCGCTACAGAGAAAGACCTTGACCCACTACAGTTTCCCTACAGGACAGGACGAGGTGTCGAAAATGCCAAACTGTTCATTTTGAACAAGTTGTACAACCACTTAGAAGCACCTGACTTTCATGCCAGAATATTGTTTGCTGACTTTAGTTCAGCTTTCAGTACAATGCAGCCTCATGTTCTTGTTCACAAATACTTTCAAAATTTGATGTAGACTATCAACTATACGTTGGCTGATGGAATTTTTAACTAACAGACTGCAGCAGGTTTTTGCCAATAAAATATCTTCATCGGTTAGATTTACCTGTACGGGTTCTCCACAGGAATGCGTTCTCTCGCCACTTCTGTACATTCTATACACAGATGATTGCAGAATCAGCTATGAAATTTCCTTTCTCGTAAAATTTGCCGATGACAGTTCTCTTTTGTCTCTCTTATCTGGATCTGTCCAAAACCATGGTCCAGACCTCACTGATTTCGTCAACTGGTGTGATGAGGCATATCTGGAGCTAAATGTTTCTAAAACTAAAGATCTTCCTATCGATTTCAGAAGATCGGGTCACACTTCTGAGCATGTTATCATCCATAGTCAAGAAGTTGAAAATGTTTCGAAGTACAAGTATCTGGGAACTATTTCTTATCACAAATTAAACTGGGTTGCTAACACTGACGCTATTGTCAAAAAGGGACAACAACGTATGTATTTTCTGAGAAAGCTTAACTCATTTTTTGTTGACAAAAAGATTCTTTCTTTGTTCTACAAGTCCTACATAGAGAGTGTTCTAAGTTTTGCTTCCATCTGTTGGTACAACAACCTTAGTGTTAAAAACAAGAATAGTCTTCTGAGAATTGTTAGAATCTGCTCAAAAAAAATTGGAGAAGAACAAAGAGATCTCAAGCCGTACTGCGATCATCAGCTTGTGCGCAAAGCAACTGCCATCTTGGCTGATCCATCTCATGCTATGTCTTCGGAATTTTAGTTATTGCCCTCAGGACCCCGCTTTCAGTGCTCCAACAGTAAAACAAATAGAAAAAGAAATTCTTTTGTTCCAGTAGTCATTCGAATTCTAAATTCAAAACAGCACTGACCAAACAGTTTTACATTCTCTGATATACCCCCCTGATTTCGTGTGTGTGTGTGTGTGTGTGGTAATGAAAATAAGTACTCCTGTATCTTGCTTTTGGCTTTCAAGAATGATTTCTAAATTGTTTGCTTTTCGCTTTCAAGAATGATTTCTAAATTGTTTGTGTGCGTGTGTGTGCGCGCGCGCGCGCGTGTGTGTGTGTGTGTGTGTGTGTGTGGTGTGTGTGTGGTGTGTTGTGTGTGTGTGAGTTTGTCTTTACTAGACAATGGTCATTATGGTGTGCGGGTGCACGTGTGTGTATTTGTGATAAAACTGTTTATATCTTGCTTTTGGCTTTCAAGAATGATTTCTAAATTGTGTGTGTGTGCTGTGTGTGTGAGTTTATGTCTTTACTAGACAATGGTCATTATGGTCTTAGTTTAAGACTATACCAGAGCTGTGTACTTTCCACCCTTTTGTACGGCTCGGAGTGCTGGAGGATGACTGAGAGTGACCTCGACAAACTATCCACATTCCACACGAAGAATCTCAGAAGAATCTTGCGCATCTTCTGGCCTGAGACCATCTCCAACCAAGAACTTTTTGCCTGTTGCAACCAAGAAAGCATGGACAACATCATCATGCATAGGCGATGGGGATGGATAGGGCATATCTGCCGTCGGGAACAGGGAAACATCGCCCGAACAGCCCTCCACTGGACACCAGAGGGAAAACGAAAAACGAGGACGACCCAAGAACACTTGGCGTCGGACTGTCGAAACAGAGCTGAAGACCTTCTAACATACCTGGGGAACCATTCGGAAGCTGGCCCAGGACAGACAGGAGTGGAGAACATTTGTTGCTGCCCTACGTGCCAATAAGGCACAAAGGCATTGATGATGATGGTCATTATGGTGCACGGGTGCACCTGTGTGTGTATGTGTGATAAAACTGTGTTCATATATTGGTGTGTATGGGTGTGCACGTGTGTGTGAGTGCGTGCGTGCGTGCATGCGTAAAAAATAAAGTTTATATCTGTTCCAATCAATGGCTATTACAACATTGTATTCCTACATTGGTGTGTGTGTGTGTGTGTGTGTGTGTGTGTGTGTGTGTGTGTGTGTGTGTGTGTGTGTGTGTGTGTGTGTGTGTGTGTGTGTGTGTGCGCGCGCGCGCGCGCGGTGCGTGTGTGTGCGTGCACCTGGGTTTGTGTATGATAATTTTTTAAAGCTATCTTGGAATGTTTATAACAATCTGAAATGTATTTTTCTTTGTGTCTTGTGAGATAATTATAGGTATCAATGTGCCTGTCAGCATTGTAATTGCCCTTCATGGGATGATTAAAGTGTTTTTGACTTGACTTGACTTGACTCTACTTTCTAAAGATCTGGTCCTAACAAAGTTTCTTTTAAGATTGAAAGTTAATGAGCTGTTTAAGCGTTGTGCTGTAAAGAACGTTGATGTCATTATCCAAACCCTGCTTTTCTTTTTTTTAAAGTATAGTCTATATTAACCTTCATTTTCTTTTTGGAAAAGAAATCAACTCGGGCAGGAACAACATATTCATCGTTGACTATGTCATGATTTTCTGTACTTGGTGGTGGTGTTGCTGTTTTGTTGTTCTTGTGACTAACTCTGCTACTACTGCTGTTGTTGCTGTTCTTACTGCCTTATTCTTCAGCCAAAGCTCAGACAGCAACTCGTCCTGACTGTCACATGAGCAAAAAATGCAGTTAATAATAATAATAATAATAATAATAATAATAATAAATGGAACTTCTATAGCGCTATATCTTGCAAATACAAATCAGAGCGATGCCCTTAAACGCCTGACAAGTCAGACCCAGCGCACCCGATTTCTATTTAAAAAAATTTATTTGATTCTTATATTTAATTCTTTTATTTCGAGGATAATGGAATAAGCACTCGTGTGCTTTTTTTTCCATCCACACCCAGTGTGTATGCAGTTTTGTAAATTTTTTCTCATCCGTTACAGAGAATACTGTACGTGAAGTCTCTGTGGGAGAGAGAGAGAAAAGGCGGGAGAATGGACCAAAAAGGCCAAAAATAGACAAGAAGGAGGTGACAGAATGGAGAAGAAGAAGAAAAAAAACCCCAAAGAACAAGGCAGAAAAAAGGATGAGGGAATTTTTAGCACACAGTTTCCAGAAGGTGGGGATGCTGTTAATACTGACAGGATACCGAACATCTCTACGAGGGAACAGCATAGAATGACCAAAGATGCTTTTCTTAAACTCCCATTTCCTTAAAGAACGAAACAGTCTTACGTACCCAGACTGTGCGTGGTAGGATTTATAGACCAACCAACTGCTGTGTGCAGCCATGGCAAATGTCGGTATCGGTGTCAGTATCACAGGTCTACACATTCTGTGACATTGGTCCAGAGGTCAGTGCACCTGGTTGCCAATTAACTTATCTGATAGTGGGTGTGTGTGTGTGCGTGCATTCAAGTCTTCAATTTTAACGTCTTTCCACTTAAAGTGATACCAGGCGTGCGTGCATGTTCGTGTGTGTGTGTGTGTCGTGTGTGTGTGTGTGTGTGTGTCGTGTGTGTGTGTTGTGTGTGTGTCGTATGTGTGTCGTGTGTGGTTGTGTGTGTGGGTGTGTGTGTGTCTGTGTGTGTGTCGTATGTGTGTCGTGTGGTGTGTGTGTGGTGTGTGGGTGTGTCGTGTGTGTGTGTGTAGAAGTAGTAGTAGTAGGAGCAGTAGCAATAATGTCTTTCCACTGTAAGTGATACCAGTGTGTGTGTGTGTGTGTGTGTGTGTTGTGTTGTGTATGTGTGTGTGTGTTGTGTTGTGGTATGATCGTGTGTGTTTTGTGTCGTGTATGTGTGTGTGTTGTGTTGTGGTATGATCCTGTGTGGTTGTGTGGTTGTGTTGTGTGTGTGTGTGTGTGTGTGTGTTGTGTATGATCGTGTGTGTATGTGGTGTCGTGTGGCGTTTGTGTGTGTGTGGTGTCGTGTTGTGTGTGGTGTCGTGTGTGTGTGTTTCTTTAAATTAACGTCTCTTAACTCAAAATGATATTAGACTAAGTATGTCTGTGTGTGTGTGTCTGTCTGTGTGTGTCGGTGTCAGTCTGTGTGTCTGGTTGTGTCTGGGTGTGTGTGTTTCTTTAACTTAAGGTCTCTTAACTCAAAGTAACACTAGACGAAGAGGGCGTGTGTGTGTTATTTTATTTATCTATTTTATTCTTTTATTTCGAGTATTCTGGAATAAGCACTCATGCGCTTTTTTACATCAAGTCCCCGAGTGTATGCAGTTTTGTTAATGCCTCCTAGTTTTATATACTTTTAGTAAATAACAATGAGAAATCATTTTATGGATACTAAAATTCTGAATTTTTCGAAGGTGTTTCTTCATATTGTTTTGACTGTGTGCGCATGTGTGTGTGTGTGTGTGTGTGTGTGTGTGTGTGTGTGTTCACACGTTAACACTTTCATAGTTGCTAACTTAACTAAATTTGTTTTCAGGTTGTTGTTTTTTTAAATACAATAAGATTTTAAAAAGAAAAAAACTATTTCCTTTCCCCCTTCTCTCTCTCTCTCTCTCTCTCTCTCTCTCTCTCTCTCTCTCTCTCTCTCCCTACCTCTCTCTCTCTCTCTCTCTCTCTCTCTCTCTTTCCAAACACTCACCAATGAAACTGAAATAGAAACGGACATTTTTTTCTTTTCATTGTTTGTTCACCAAGGGCAAGAAATCGGTGTGTAGGTTGGAGTGTGTGCCCTTAGCTGATAAAGACAGACACGCATAACCTAAGTAGAGCGACTCAGTTTATCAGGAAGTTACCTTTTTCCGTTCCCGTTTTACACCCATTCTTTCTCACAATGTAGTCATACTAACGTTTTATGCAGGAACTGAAATACAGACACAAGTTAGAAAAAAGAAAAGAAAAAAATTAATAATTTTAAAAAAAAAAATATATATATATATATATCATGCATTGTCTTGTAAAGAAACCCACTTCATTCGAAGTGATGGTTTCCATACGCAAAATTTCTCTGCCTCTGAGATAATTAAGCGTTTTTGAATTTGAATTTGAGCCTTGTTAAAAATGGGAAGACTGCCATTTCTTGAGAAAATGGATAATCTAAAAGTGTGACTTACGGAGAGAAAGTGTGGGGGTGGGGGGGGGGGCGGAGGGGGGGGGGGGGGGGGGTCTTAGATATAGCGTCATGCTGTGTTGATATCTCTGTTGGGGTTTTTTCACTCTGCTTCTTGTGATGAATCTGCTTATAAGTACAGGTATATAGCACATATAATAGAATATGCAGATGAGTGTGGTAATCACAAAGACAAAGAAAGAAAGAAAGGAGAGAAGGAAGGAAGGAAGGAGCAATGGCAAGCAGTTCTATCCAAAGAAGCCCATGGTAGAGAAACACAATGGATTGTGAGTGGGGTTTGTTTGTTTGGTTTTTTTTAATCATGGTTACACTGGCTTCCTCCACCCTCTCTCTCTCGGCTTATATATGCCTTGCTGCTATCTATTGTAAAACTACCACCCTCCTCCTCCCCCCTTCCCCGCCTCCCCCCCCCTTGTCTGACTGTGGGTGTGTGTGTCACACATGCACACGGGGACGGGATAGCCTGGTTGTCAGAGTGATGTATTCGTGATTTGCTGATCCAGGTTCGAATCTCGTTCAAGAGGATTTTCCCTCTGGAGTTAACATCAGTGCCGACTCCACTCTCCCCAAAAGTCTTTCGAACGAGACTATAAACCGAGGTCCCGAGTACCAACGCACGCAGGACATCTTGCGCACACGGTAAAACCCGTTCCGCTTTTCGGAAGAGTAGGCCATTGTGTGCTGGTGGGAACGGATGACAAAATTTACAAAACTGCATACACACGGGGACTGGATGAAAAAAGCACATGAGTGCTTATTCCATTATCCTCAAAATAAGATAATAATAAATAAAATAAATAAATAATCCCCCCCCCCCATAAAATACAAAAAGATGACTATATATTTATTAAATACAGCTTTGTTTAATGCTTTGTTTCTTTAGCAACAATACGTTGGGGTTTTTTTAAACTGGACTGTTGTTGTTGTTATTATTCTGTTGTTTTTGGTCTCGTACTAATGAAGATAGTTAAAAAGTATGTTCTTTCGAGCCAGAAGGCCCATAGAGCCGGAGCTTATCCCGGTTTCTGTAGCGTTAAGCGAACTGATGGTTTTTCACCACCCCTGTGACAGGACGCTAGTCTGTCGCCAGATACTTCCCCAGCAGAGCTGGTACCCACTTGTACACCTGGGTGGAGTGAGGAAAATAGGAGTAAAGTGTCTTTCCCAAGGACACAACACCGAGCCGAGCGGGGATCGAACCCGCGACCTCTGGATCACGAGTTGACCGCCTAAACCACTCGACCACGGTGCCTCCAATGAAGATACTTAAGTTAACAGTATTTCTACATCCTTTTTTTTTTTTTTTTGCTCTTAAAAAAATCCCAACAACATAATGGAAACATTGATATGTGTACTGAAATCACAATGTCAGTATGCTACATACTGCACAGGGATTGGGTAGTTTGTATTGATGGAGATGTACATGCTTTGTGAGGGAATATAACCTGGAATGCAAGGGACAAGAAAAGGTCACACTAACCATGGTCATTCAGAATAACCATTATTATTAAGGCTTTGTCTTCTCTCCTCCTCCTCCTCCTCCTCCTCCTCCTCCTCCTTCGCAATTCTTCTTCTTCACATTTCTTCTTCTTCTTCTTCTTCTTCTCTCGTCGTCGTCGTTCTCTTCTCGTCGTCGTCGTCGTCTCTTCTTCTTCTTCTTCTTCAAATCATCTTCGTTCTTCTTCTTCTTCTTCTTCTTCTTCTTCAAATTTCTTCTTCAAATTCTTCTTCTTCTTCAAATTCTTCTTCTTCATTCTTTTCTCCTCCTCCCATCCTCCTCCTATCTTCCTCTTCAAATTCCTTCTTCTTCATTCTTCATCTTTATCCTCTCTCCTCTCCGCAAAACTTCTTCCTTCTTCTTCTTCTTCTTCATTCTTCTCTTCTAATCTTCTTCTTCTTCCACTTCTTCTTCTTCTTCTTCTTCTTCTTCTTCTTCTTCTTCGAACGCCCAGTCTGTAATTATTGTTGTCTGTCATTTGAGCGAAAATGCGTTGGGCTGTCGTTAAGACCCTGACAAGTCAGGCCCAGCGCATCCGATTTATTTTTTTGGGAGGAGAGATTTATTATCTTCTAAGTCGTTCTGGAGAAGAAGAAAAAAGTAGGAGAATTGACCAAGCGAAAATAGATAAGAAGCTGACAGGAAGAAAAGAAACAATTCAGAAATAAAAAGATAGACAGAAAAGAGGGAAATCCTAGGACACATTGTCCAGAAGGTGGGGATGCTATTCATTACTGACGTCCTGGTAACCCTGCGGGGAAGTTCTGAGTTTTGAAACATCTCTTCTTGAAGATTCTCATTGTTTCTGATATCAACATTGGAAAAGAAAAGGTACAGGATTTTCACCAAGAAAATGGATATATACCCTATTTTACCTTGTGTGGGTATTGCATATAATAGGCTTTGCAAAACACTTATTTCCTCACCTTTGGATTAGTTGGTAATCTTTATTCCCAAGGGTTACACATAAGTATTGACATACTTTTTATTCGTCCGGCCCTTGCTCTGAGAAGAGAGAGGGAGAGAGACAGACAGACAGACAGACAGACAGAGAGACAGAGACAGAGAGAGGAGTCTTCACGTGTAATGGCTTGGCGAGGTTTAACAGAACGGAAAGCCAGAAAGCTATGCAACATCCAGTGAAAAATATATAGTGGTTTAATTAAGTATGATTTATTCAGTAACTTTACGATCAAACCAAAACATGAGTTAAATTTGAATAAGAGTTTTAACTATTCATTGCAAAAGACATAATTATGAACATTGAAAGACCACATCAACACATGGTCTTCTGGTTTTGAGCAATCATAGTATTACTTAAAAGAAGAAAAAAAAAGTCTGATACAAAAACAAGATATATACATGTTTCTCAAAATATGCACAGCTCAAAAGTGCTTCAGATTCACAGGCAGTCGTTAAGTCATTTTGTATGGTACTTCAGCTGTACTTCATGTATGGCACTGTAACTATCATGAAACACCACCAATAATGATGATGATAATAATAATAATAATAAATAATAATAATAATAACAACAGCGGATGTTCGTAAGTGCACTTGTTACTTCCTCTTTTCAGAGAAAACACAAAAAGCGCTTTACATAACAAAATTAATGTAACAATACCTACAGCCATACAGACAGATATCTCTAACAATTGTAACAATACCTACAACCATACACACAGATATCTCTAACGATTGTAACAATACCTACAACCATACACACAGATATCTCTAACAATTCTAACAATACCTACAACCATACACACAGATATCTCTAACAATTCTAACAATACCTACAACCATACACACAGATATCTCTAACAATTGTAACAATACCTACAACCATACACACAGATATATCTAACAATTCTAACAATACCTACAACCATACACACAGATATCTCTAACAATTGTAACAATATCTACAACCACACACACAGACATCTCGAACAATTGTAACAATACCTACAACCATACACACAGACATCTCGAACAATTGTAACAATATCTACAACCACACACACAGACATCTCGAACAATTGTAACAATACCTACAACCACACATACAGACATCTCGAACAATTGTAACAATATCTACAACCATACACACAGATATCTCTAACAATTGTAACAATCTACAACCATACATACAGACATCTCGAACAATTGTAACAATACCTACAACCATACACACAGATATCTCTAGCAATTGTAACAATACCTACAACCACACACACAGACATCTCGAACAATTGTAACAATACCTACAACCATACACACAGACATCTCTAACAATTCTAACAATACCTACAACCATACACACAGACATCTCGAACAGTTGTAACAATACCTACAACCATACAGACAGACAGACATCTCTAATAACTGTAACAACATCTACAACCATACAGACAGACAGACAGACAGACAGACATCTCTACTACAAATGTTCATGACATGACAAACGTTCTCTAGTTTTTTGTTGATTTTGCGTTCGTACCTCTCTGTCCCCGTTGGCACTCAATCTTTTTCACTCATCCTTCTCTCCCTTCTCTTTCCTGTTTACACGCACGCCCGCGCGCACGCGCGTACACACACACACACACACACACACACATGTGAATATACAGACGCGCATATGCAAGTACGAGCATATTCCGGTGTGGAAGTTATAGGACTATTCTTTTTTGCAAAGCAAGGTGCCTCTGAATGCAATACTGAAACGTTTGATTTCAAACTCGCATTGTCGTTGTATGAAATTAATTCTAAATTGTCTTCACTCTGAAAAGCAATGATGATGATGATGATGATGATGATGATGATGATGATGATGATAAAAACTTTTGAAACCATGCTTTGCTCCAGGAAATTAGACATTTTAATGCATAAAACTGAGACTAGATGCATTTATTTATACCACTTTATACCACGCATGGACCACTACATGATTATTCCGATATTATTACACACTGCTGGTCCCAGGCCCTTTCAGTCCACCATTTGTTGTTTGATTGCCCAGTTCTTCCTGAGAGGTATTTCAAGAGAGGACAAGCTATTCCCCAATTTTGGAATGACTCTTAGCAGTTCATGATATCAGTTGCTGAAGTTGTATTATTCTTCTCCTGGAAGACCTCTACTCTCATTAGTTGTAGCACACACACACGCGCGCACAGAGAGAGAGAGAGAGAGAGAGAGAGAGAGAGAGAGAGAGAGAGAGAGAGAGAGAGAGAGAGAGAGAACACTGAACACTGAACACTGAACACTGAAAGTAATTTATTGCCATTAACAATACAGTCTTTTTGGCAAGGAGCACAGTATGAACACAATTTAAACAATATGCTTTTTGCAACAAAGAAATCATGAAAACCGAAAGAGGAAAAGGCATCTCCAATAACTACATTCAACCGAATGCATTAATTGTTATCAAACATTAAGTGTTATCACAAGCTTGCGCGCGCACACACACACACACACACACACACACACACCAGTGTCATGTTACCTGCAAATCAGCAACAGTATAGGACAAATCAACCACCCGACCCTCACATTCAAATAAGGCAATTTAGCCAAGAGAGAGAGAGAGAGACAATGACAATGACAATGACAAATTCTTTTATTTCGAAGATAATGAATAAGCACCCATGTGCTTTTTTACATCCAGTCCCCGCTCTTAGGGATATATATGATGATAAAATAAAATAAATCCATAGCAATACACTTACACAGTATACGGAACAAATATCTACACAAAGTCCAAAAAAATCACCAAAAAGAGAGAGAGAGAGAGAGAGAGAGAGAGAGTAGCAACAAGTAAGAAAGAAAGAAAAAACAGGAAACACAGAAACAACCGAAAAAATAGCAAAGAAACCAAGAGCAAAACAAAAGCGGCAACAAAAGGAGAGAGGGGACAACCGAATAGTCCCCCCTCCCAAAAAAAACAACTACCCCAAACCCAAACCAAAACGGAGCCAAACAAAGCAAAAACCTCCATAATATAAAGGAGAACAATCCACTATCATTTTGGCTAAGAGAAAGAAACTCTTTGTGCCTTTATGGGAAGCAAGAGCAATAGTAAACTACATGAAACAAATATTGTATAAGCAATTTGCATCCCCATGCACACGTACACACACACACACACACACACACTCCCACACACACGTGCCCACACACACGTGCGCGCGCACGCACCCACACCAGAGAGAGAGAGAGAGAGACTCAAAATTGTGTCAGCCATCTGAGCTGAAACATGAGTTGAAGCAAATGATTTGATTTGATTCATTGATGTCGGCTAAGTGCCAAGCCCCTAAATTAGGCTTTAAAATGTTGTTGTGCTATAAATGTGTTGAGATTGTCTTCCTCCATGACAAAGCTCTTCACAAAACAACACGCGCTCTCTTTTCATTCAAAAGAAGCTCTTTTCATTCAAAAGAGAGAGAAAATCCTCCGAAGTCGGAGTATGGCCATCTATATGTCGAGGCACTTTTAAAAACAGCCATACAGGCAAACTTTTCTCATCTTGCGTATAACTAGATGGCACAGTGATTCCCAGGTGGGGCGAGTGCCTGAGTGCGTCCAGATTTCACATCCTGAGTGCGCCCCCCCCCCCCCCCCCCCCCCCCCCCCTCAGGGTGTTATAAACTGAAAACGTACAACTTAGAGGCAAAGGTGTTACCATAACCTCTGTGGTGTAGGGGCTTGAGGCATCAGAGACCTCAGCTTCTCAAGAGGCCAGCGTATCGAGGGCAGGCACCCATTTCCTCTCCCTCTCTACTTTACCTTCCCTGACCCTACAGAGGGCAGGTAATTATCCATTTTGAGCTGGGTGAACTGGGGGACTGGGCTAAAGCCAAGGCGCGCAATCGGTCTCTCATCCACTTGGTAACCACGCGCGATACTGCTTATTTAACATTGGCCTGGGGAAAGCCAGAGCTCTGACCACGGAGCTATCCTGTCCCCAACGGGACAACAATAAAAACAGAAGAGCAGACTTTTATGTCGAGGCCTGTGCGCATAGTGGAGCGGTTGGCGGGAAAAGACTTGTAGGCTAAAAAGCCTTTAGGGCGAGCGTTCGGCCTTGAGGTATTGTTCTGGATGGGGCCCTTGACACACGGCTGTGGTATAGTGCCTATTAGCACTCACTCTAGACACAGTGACATGCGGAATCCAGGTCGTTACCCAGCCACAAAGCAGCAGAAAGGAAGGGAAAGAAAAACAAGTGATGACAAGAAAAAGCGGAGAGCGTTCGTTGAAAGAGGAGGAAGAAGAAGACAGAAGGGGTAGTCAAGACAGCAGGTGAAGGCAGTGAGCTGGAAGGTGGGGCGGTGGGAGGCGGTGATGGGGGGGGGGGGGGGGGGGGGGGGGGAGGAGCAGGAGGGGATGGAGGGAGTGGCCGCCTCGTGGTTAGAACTGTTCAAATCCCGGTAATCTTGTTGTAACTGAGGTCGAGAGCTTGAATCTCTGATGTGTCTGTTCCGAGGAAAATGTTCTTCCCTGGGATTAATATTTGGTGAAAGTG
This sequence comes from Rapana venosa, assembly GCA_028751875.1. NCBI lineage: Eukaryota > Metazoa > Mollusca > Gastropoda > Neogastropoda > Muricidae > Rapana > Rapana venosa. Next base: position 51,640,664 of record CM054149.1, on the reverse strand, counting down.
CGTTTTAGATAGGACGACATGCTGATGTATCATTTATTTATTTATTTATTTATTCATTCATTTATTTATTTATATCGAGGATTACAGAATTCTATTAAATTTTATTCATTTATTTTTTATCGAGGATAATGGAATAAGCACTCATGTGCTTTTTTTACATTCAGTACCCGTGTGTATGCGGTTCTGTAAATTATGTCATCTGTTCCCACCGGCACACAATGGCATACTCTTACGAAAAGCGGATCAGGATTTAACGTGTGCGCAAGATGTTCTGCATGCGTTCGCACACGGCGCCTCGGTTTACAGTTTCACTCGAAGGACTTTTGGGGAGAGTGGCAGTCTGCACTGAGGTTAACTCCAGGGGAGAAATCCCCTTGAACGGGAATAGAACCCGGGTCGTCAGATTGCGAGTGCAATGTTCTAATCACTAGGCTATCCCCTGTGTGTGTGTGTGTGTGTGTGTGTGTGTGTTGTGTGTGTGTGTGTGTGTGTGTGTGTGTGTGTGTGTGTACGTGCGTGCGTGCGCGTGTGTGTGTGCGTGCGTGCGTGCGTGTGTGTGTGTGTACGTGCGTACGTGCGTGCGTGCGCGTGTGTGTGTGCGTGCGTGCGTGCGTGTGTGTGTGTGTGTGTGTGTGAGTGTGTGTGTGTGTCCGTGTGTGTTGGGGGGGGGGGGGGGGGGGGGAGGAGGGGTTCTCCATATACTGTAACACTTTATCTTTGGTCTAAGATCACCTTGAGTGAACAGACGTTAAATTAAAGAAAGAACACACACACACACACACACAACACACACACACACACATACACACACACATACACACACATACACACATACACACACACACACACACATATACACACACACACATACACACATACCACATACACACACACACACATGCTCATGCACGCTTACACACACAGACACATTGTGTAGAAAAACGCCACTCCGATCATGAAACAAATGCACACACAGGTAGATGTTTTTAATGATAAGCGGCAACGCAGCTCTTACAGAGACACGCTCTCCCGGATGAGCTGGAGAGAAGCCCAAATTTCATGGACAGCAATCGACCATGACTGAAAATGGTGTATTATGTATCCCATGTGATAACTAAATGGCACACATGCACGCGCGCACGCACACACACACACACACACACACACACACACACACACACACACACACACGAAAAATAATCATAATAATAATAATGTATGGAATTTATATAGCGCTGAATCTTGTAAAGCAACAAATCAAAGCGCTCACAAACACACACCAAACCAAACCAAACCAGTCAGGTAGGCAGAGATGAAATAATTTCTGCCTGTTTGTCTGTTACTTTTTCTTTCTTGCTTTCTTTCTTTCTTTCTTTCTTTCTTTTCTTTTCTTTTCTTTCTTTTGCTTATTTTACACCGAGAGACACCTGTTGTATATTGTCATTGCAAAAGGCTATTTCGCAACATATCCAAGATATAGGTAAGTTGATGATAACAAGAAACACAATCGACGCATATGGTATGATGATGACTATGAATGATGATGATGATGAACCATGATGATGAGATGATGATGATGAAGGAAGGGGGTGATAGAAGGAAGGAGGGATAGAAGGGGAGTGGAAGAAGTCAGGAAGAATGGAAGAAGGGAGGAGAAAAGGAAAGAGAGATGGAAGAAAGAAAAATGGATTGTAGAAGGAAGGAGAGATTGAAGAAGGAAGGAGGGCTGCACAAAGCCAGAAGGAATGAAGAAGAAAAAAAGAATGAAGGGCGGAAGAAGGATGGATGGAAGAAGAAAGAAAGGGGGGATGGTGGAAAGAAGGAGGGGTGGAAGAAAAAAGGGATGAAAGAAGGAGGGGTGAACGAAAGAAGGAAGGAGGGATGGGAAAAAGAAGGAGGAATGGTAGAGGGAAGGAAGGATGGGAAAAAGAAGGAGGAATGGAAGAAGGAAGGAAGGAGGAATGGAAGAAGGAAGGAAAGAGGAATGGAAGAAGGAAGGAGGAATAGAAGAAGGAAGGAGGGATGGGAAAAGAAGGAGGAATGCAAGAAAGAAGGAGGGATGGGGAAAAGAAGGAGGAATGGAAGAAGGAAGGAAGAGGAGTGGAAAGAAGGAAGGAAGAGGAATGGAAGAAGGAATGAGGAATAGAAGAAGGAAGGAAGAAGGAAGGAAGGATGGGGAAAAGAAGGAGGAATGGAAGAAGGAAGGAAGGAGGAATGGAAGAAGGAAGGAAGGAGGAATGGAAGAAGGAAGGAAGAGGAGTGGAAGAAGGAAGGAGGAATAGAAGAAGGAAGGAAGAGGAGTGGAAGAAGGAAGGAGGGATGGGAAAAAGAAGGGGAATTGGAGAAGGAAGGAAGAAGGAAGAAAGGAAGGAGGGATGGGAAAAGAAGGAGGAATGGGAGAAGGAAGGAAGGAGGGAATCGTGGACGGAAGTATGGAAGAAAGAAGGAGTAGAAGACAGAAGAAGAGATGGAAGGAGGAAGGAGAGAATTGTAGGAGAAAGAAGGAAGGAAGGAAGGATTGTAGATGGGTGGATGGAAAGGAAGAGATGAAAAACTTATGATTATGTATACATGGAGAGCAGATCAGTGGTGACACCAGCGTCCTCTACAAGTTGCCATGCCTGTGTGTGTTTTTTCTGGTCCGTGGACAGAGTGTGCATGGGCGATAGTGACAGAGTGGGCGATAAGGGGAGAGAGAGAGAGAGAGAGAGAAGAGAGAGAGAGAGAGAGAGAGAGAGAGAGAGAGAGAGAAAGAGGGGGTGGACAGATTGATGACATACCCTCTGGCACTGAGTGATACATGGTCAATTAAACGGACAAATAGACAGACAGACAGACAGACAGACAGACAGACAGACAGGTGGACGAGAGTGTGTGCGCTGTGCTCATATGTGTGAGCATGTACGTATATGTACATGCATGCACACTCTCTCTCTCTCTCTCTCTCTCCTCTCTCTCTCTCTCTCTCTCTCTCTCTCTCTCTCTCTCTTCTCTCTCTCTCTCTCTCTCTCTCTCTCTCTCTCTCTCTCTCTCTCTCTCTCTCTCCCTCTCACGCACGTACACACACACACACACACACACATACACACACACATACACACACACCACATACACACACATACACACACACACACACACATACACACACATACACACCACACACACACACACACACACACACACACATCACACACACACACACACACACACACACACACACACACACACACACACACACACACACACACAAAGCAATCACAGAAATTAAAGAAGGTTTGTCTCCTGGATCTTTCATTCTGCTGGTTGGTTGGCTGATTGGCTGGCTGGCTGGTTGGTTGGCTGGCTGGTTGGTTGGCTGGTTGGCTGGTTGGTTGGTTGGCTGGTTGGCTGGTTGGCTGATTGGTTTTGTGCTTGTTTATTTATTTGCTTGTTCGTTTGATGGTTCGCTTGTTTGGTTAGCTTTTGTGGATCAGAAATACAACTATCATAAGCCAATACAGTAGCTTGCTTGCTCGGTAGCCACAACTTCGGGATATCAGCAACCCGTAAACTATGACACTAAAACAAAACAGTAAAACTGTGTTTGGTCTTCAATGACAATAACATTCTCTGAAGTTCGTTCTGTTTTAGGAAGGCATATGGACACACAGAGAGTGAAACAGCGAAAGTGGAGAGATAAGAGAGGATGGTGTGTGTGTGTGTGTGTGGAGGGGGGGGGGGAGGGCGCTGAAGGCAGAGGAGAGATAAGAGAAGAAGGGAGAGGGTATGTGTGTGTGTGTGTTGGGGGGGGGGGGGGGAGGGGGGCTTAAGGCAGGTTGATAAAGTACCTCCTGGCTCTGGCACTAATCAATATGAAGTCAGCCAGACTGACAGACAGTCCATCATCTTGTTTGAGAGCTGCTGCCATGCTCGGTACACAACACAACATGCACGGGATATCAGGGGATTGCTGCCATTACTACGACCGCTTCATCATTTATTTTATGCGTCTCACTTTGTACAATTGCATATTCCTTAACGGCAGCGAAAGCATCTCGCTCATATGACAGACAGCAATAGTTTGCTGTCTGAGCGCTCGATGAAGAAAGAGAATATTCATTTGAGGGGGGGTGGGGACAGCCAAGTGGTTAGAGCAGTTGGGCTCGTGATATGGTGACCCGGGTTCGAGCCACCCCTGAGGCGCCTGTTCGAGGGGATTTTCCCCCCCTGGAGTTAACGTCAGTACCTTTTGTTGTTGGTGGTTTACATTTTGCAGCTCAGCGGCCGTCATGTTCATGTTAATTTCATCGTTTCATTGAGCACACCATGAGCTTGTTGTTGCTATGATTCCAAAGTGCTGTTTGTTTTCAATGTCTACTCTCATTTCTGAAAACAAAAACCTACTTCACCCAGTATCTGTTCCTACTCCATTCCCCCAAAAGTCTTTAGGATGAGACTATAAATTAAGCCCCCGAGTGCGAACGCATACAGCACATCTTGCGCTCAGGTTAAAACCCGTTCCGCTTTTCGGAAGAGTAGGGCATTTCGTGGCGGTAGGAATGGGATGACAACATGTATACAACCATGCATGCAGACTGGTGTCGTGTTTAAACACCGTCCCCGATGTACTTCAAAGGCGGGTAAAATGGCTGCTGCTTCATGTTTTGTTCAGTGTTGTGTTTGTTGTTTCATACCATTCATCCTGGGTACGCTCGTGTTTCCCGTAACCCACCGAACGCTGACATGAGTTAACCTGATCTTTAACGCCCATAATTAGTTGATCTTCTGCATGTGTATGTGTATATCGCGCGAAGAGAATCAATACGCTAGCAGGTCTGCGCTTGAAGCTGATATAGGAGATTGCAAAACTCCCCACTCTTAAATCACCAGAGGCTACAATCAAAAAAATATTCTGATTATTGACTGGAACGCAGTGATATTTGTTAGTTATTCATCATTGCTAATCCCTCCCCCCCCCCCATCACCCACGCGCCATGAGCTATGAAAGAAACCACTGCAATAATTCACCGTCCTGTTTGAGGCAAAACCAAATTCTGTACGTGTGGTGATCAGTACCAGCAACAGCAACAACAGCAGCGGCAGCGGAAGCAGCAGCATGTGTGATGCCTGTGAAAAGAATACTGCGGCAATGCTCACATTCACACACAAACACTCTTCGTAGATTTAACCAGTAGCTTAAATTAAGAGACTAGTCTGTATACAATCAACTTTGATCAATGTAGCACAGGGATAAGTATAGAAGACCCAATA
>CM054149.1:51512914-51627914 GCA_028751875.1 Rapana venosa | reverse complement strand
AATAACTGACAGAAATTACAGAAATTGCAAGGATTGGGTTTCTACTTATCAGTTAATGGGGGTATTGGGGTGTTTTTTTTCTACCGCTAGTTCTACTATGAACATGAAAAACTAGTCACAAGAAATCATCATTGCTTTACCTCCTGTGGTGTATACTACTATGAACTATCATTGAATTTTCTAGGGCAAGGTATACTTAATCATATAGGGGCTGAAATAATCATTTCTACTTCTCCTCTTTAAGTGTATTACGATGTATAAACAAACAAAAACCATAATGCCATCACTGATTCTTCTCCGTTAGCATGCATTATCATAATATACATGAAAACAACAAACTATCATGCATTTATTTTCCTATGCTTTCTTCTGCTTTTAACTTGCGTGCTCCGGCAATCTCCAAAATATTTTATAGCAATTATTTTGCCCACAAGCACAGTGTGGCTAACAAACACATCCATGATCACTCAATACATTATACTTTACCCTTTCCATAAACAAAACCACAAGCTATATCTCTACAAATGGCTATATAACATGCTAAACCTTGGAGAGGGGAAGGGCTGACTTGTCCATCACATGGCCTCACAAAACTTTTTATGAGTGTCCTCACTCCTCAAGCTAGGAGGTAAGGAAGCAGTTGAAACTCAAACCAGTCATATTCATCCAACAGAGGTAGAACTCAGCAGAGAGACGGGGAAGGATGGCGATCCCTGGTGGCACTGCGTGGTACTCCTACCGACCACAGCAGCGACGGAGAGACAGCTGAGTTTGAGTTTGTGAGGTAACGATACACAAGCTAGAAAAAGGATAGGCAAGAACTTTTATTTAAGTGCTCATGTTTTATCTTAGTCATCCATCTCTTATTATAATCCTGCAACACAAATAATTTCTTGTTTTTATTCCATGCTTCTTTCTTATGCTCTCAGGACACCTCCCTTGAAATAAAAACAAAACGGACTGCTTTAATTCAAACCCTCATTAGTGACTGACCCAAATCAACCTTTTTCACCCAAGTGGTACAACATGACTGCAATGACCAGGGCAATGCTTCATGGAGCAACAGTAAAAACACATCTGCCATGACCAAGGTCCAACCCAACTCTCTTCACACTCAAGAAAACTTCGCTAAAAGTATTCCTGTCATACACTCACCACATCATTCACACCAGCAGTCTTCTCAGACATGCATAGCTGCCAACCTCTGAGACTCAAAAATAGGAATCCTGGTGGGGGATGGGTTTGGGAAGGGGTAATACCCACCCCCACCCCCTCCTGTAAAAGAGGGGGTCAGGGGGCACAGCCCCCTGAAGCTGAAGCACTTTTTATATTTAGTTAGACAAGCAAATTTCTCATCTCCTGAAATGAAAACCAAAATAATTTTTTTTTAAACACACATTATTAATAATAATCATAATGTATGGGATTTATATGGCGCTGAATCTTGTAAAGTAAACAAATCAAAGCGCTTGCATTCAAATCATTCACACACAAGCAACCGTCCACAAATACCAAGATAAATATCAAATTTATACACACAGCACACTTAGGTGGAGGTGGTGGAGGTGAAGGTAGTTATTGAAAAGTAGGAACAGATAACAGGGGAAGATCTCAAGTAGAAAATAAGTGCGCTTGAGAAAAATACCATCCATTAAGCAAACATACTTACAGATTCAACCAGACTGAAGTTGGAGTAGCAATTATTCTGGTCTACACATTGCCAATATGAGATTGGAGATTTCTTCTATGTACTGAAGTTAACACTTTGTTCATAGTTCACTTGGACTGGCTCCTCTGGCCCTGGGGCAGCTGACGACACAACACACCAAAAAATATGAAAGAAGAGGAAAATTAATCGAACCCTTCTGCCCCAAACAAATTAAAAAACTCTAAAAAAGCAATGTTGTTCTGTACATCTCAAAGTCAGGCTAAACTTTCTTTTTTTTTCACCATTTAGGAGGTTGATGACTTGAAAATTTCGGAAACCGGAATATTTTCTTGTAAAACAGAAAATCGGAACCGGGATTCAAATCCGGAAGAATTCCGGAAAATCCAGAAGGGTTGGCAGCTATAGACATGGTTCCCATCACTCCTCTGCTCCATCTGAATCATTTGTCGCAATGAGTAAAAACGCCAGTCCTTTGCAATGTAAAAGGGTTATTCTGAAACTTAGTCTTTTCTGCAATGGGAAGTCTACCATCTCAATACAAGATGGGTACAACTTGCCAAAATGAAAAGTGATTGCAAGCTCTGTGACTACCAAAACATTGTGCTGTAGAATCAAAAACTTTTATTAATGAGTGAATGTTCTTCAGAAGAACAGCACCCAAGAAATTTGTTACAGCCATTTATCCCATTTACAAAAATTCACGATTTTTGTTTTTCTTTCACCTGAGCACCCTTTACCTCTCAATATCAAAAAGGGAAAAAAAGTTAGAGTGTGATAAAATGGGGAAATTCCAAGAACACAATTCTAGGAAATGTCTTCATACAAGGTATCTTTTGGCAGTGTGGAACACTTCTTTAAAAAGAGTGAAATGAAAAAGAAAACATATATGAAAAAGAGAACATGTGCACAATTCTGAAACACACATCATGAACTATGAGAAAAGTTGCACGTCACCACAGGGACTATAATGTCTATGTAATCTCTTGACTTGATGCAAGCCTTACTGGAACACCACTGAAATCCTTAAATAAAACAGCACACATGATGATGCATGATACACAAGACATGCTTCATTTATGAATAAGAAGAGACAAAACAAAAATGTAATACATAACCTGCAGTACATAATCAGTGCAGATATCATTATCAGCATTGCCATCTTCATCATTGTCATCATCATGCTCAACTCTTCCACATCATCAAAATCCAAACTCAGCTCAGCGCATGAACAGGTCAAATAATCTCTTTAAACCAGAAATTCCAGTGGCAGTCAGACCGGACATGTTTTTAAAATGCAAGGAAAAAATCCTGTTCAATACCATATTGATCTATAAAAAACAATATCAAACTCCACATCCCACAAACACATATCAGCTGAATTTGTTTTCCCCAAGGTATTTTACATACACAGACCAACACAACCATAATATGTTTTGACACAACCACCAACATATTACTCCAAAACAACATCAACTATACAACAATAATAAAAAAACATGTTTTTAAAGATCTGTAGGTATACGCATGTTGAAGTAGATGGATGCAAGTTCAAACATATCTTCGTGCAGACTGTGCAGCGAGTGTGTGGCATTGTGGATTGAATGTGCATGCCTGCCAACAAAGGGGACTCTCTTAATCAAACTTGTATTCACATCAATTCAAACTGGATCTGTATTAAACTAAGCGACAGGCTACAAGCTCCTTTGTTCTTCAAGACATATCCTCTATGTTTACTTTTTTTTTTTTTAATGTAAAACAAAAAGCAATGAAGCAGCTCAGGCATCACTTTTTAAGTTACAATTGGCAAAATTCTAAAACAAATTTTAAAAACCCTGCAAACTTTTGAGGACAAATTTGAAGACAGGGAGAAAAAACCCAGACAAGACATACACTTAATATGGCAACATGCTCTCCCTGGAGAACACAGCCCCAACTTCCCTCAAGAGAAGTCTTCAGAAGATGAAAGTGGCATACAATACAGCACAATACAATGCATTACAACACAATACTATACACAAATCAATGTGAAGCAAAGTGAGTCACTACTTACAACTGACTTTTGTTCATAGCTTTTTTTTAAAGAAATCTGCTTCCTCTTCTTTTTCACCCAAATGGATAAGAAGTTTTAAACTTCTTCCTGATAGGTTCAAGTAGATGTGATTGTTAGCACACATTTTTAGCCAAAACCTTAGTAAACAAGTGCACTGATTCAATCGGTGTATGCCTTCTTTGGGAAAAAAATCATCCTACTACCCTGTGAACCAATAAGCTACTTTTTGTTTGAAACATTTTCGAGTTAGAGGTGGCACATACATAAGGTGACAGATTCTTCTTCTTTGTCGAACACTCAGACACCAACACTTGTCTGCCACATAAGCAAAACAGCATTGCGCTGCTGTAAAGCACCCAACAAGCCAGGCCCAGCGCATCTGACTTCGGTGTGTGGTAACGGACAAGATGGGAAAAAACCAGAGATCATGCAAAACCTTGCCAGCTCAAATTTTACAATCCCAGATAGTGTGATACTGTCCACCACCCTATAATTATGATAGTGTGATACTGTTCACCACCCTATAATTATGATAGTGTGATACTGTCCACCACCCTATAATTATGTTAGTGTGATACTGTCTACCACCCTACAGTACAGCATGATGTGGAAAATATTCCTTCCTGTTCATCTTGTCACCTCTTATTCATACCACTACCACACCTTTTTCTTTTCTTTTGTGCTCCCTTTTCTTTCTAGCTAAGAAAGCGTAAACAGTCTGTCTCTTCTGCTTTCTTGGCCAACCCAACATTTTGAAATAATTCACCAGTTATCCCTCCACCCTCTCTTTAAAAAAAAAAGACTGCTTTTAAAATTTGACATTTACATCTTTGTATAAAATGGTCATGTGATCTACCTACTTCACATACCAAGACAACATGTTTATGAATATACATGTGACAAAGAACAAAAAACTTGTTAAACATTTATGAGGGCACATCCACAAACATACAGCTGTATACGCTCTCGCTCTCTCTCTCACACACACACAGTGCAAAAGACAAAAACAGATAACAATACAGCAATACTTTTGACTTGTTCATAAATGACCACCACCAACACACACACAAAATCGTATCTCCTTTCAAAACAGCATAGCATGTTCATCAATGCCAGAAAGTCCACACATGTACAACAGTAAGCAGCATGACTACACAAAGCCCTCACAGCACAGAGGGCTTCAAGACAACAGGCTCTACATGTCGTTGGGTGATGAAACAACGTGACTGATTTTAAAAAATACAACTCAGAGATTATTTCCTTAATGCAGTCATACAAATGAGATAACAATTCAATTTCTAAATCTTTTGGCCACCTTCTTGATTCCTATCTTAGGCTGGAGGGTGAGGTATAAGAGGGGGAGTAAGGGGGGAGGGAAGATACCTTCCTGTCACTTTTTTATTCTCCTTTTTAACAAAAAAATTTGCTCTTTTTGGCATGCTCACATAAAAAACAACAACCAACAAACAGAAACCTGTCCAAAAATGGGCAGGAGTTGCATCCATACACTCAGATTCAAGGCGGCGGCAAATAACAAAGCAGACTGGTGAGAGGCGTACAGCATAAAACAGATGAAGGGTCCATGGATGGGAAGGAAAGCTCACTTTCAACTTCTGCCACATCTGCAGTTTTCTCAACACCATGAGACTATCAAAACAAGACATTCACACAGACAGATCTTTGCAGGTCCACAGTTTTCTCAACACCAAACGACTATCAAAACAAGACATTCACACAGACAGATCTTTGCAGGTCCACAGTTTTCTCAACACCAAAAGACTATCAAAACAAGACATTCACACAGACAGATTATTCCAATCTCTAAGTTCATCATGATAAAATGTCTATACCATGCCAGCCACTCATATGAAAAAATCAAAAACAAGTAATGTGCATTCTTATAGCACTTTTCGTTCTTTTTCTTTTCTTTTTTTAACCTCTAGTGATGATTCAACATTTCATACCTAAATCAATACATTGCACCACTGAATTTTTTTTAATGTGTTTTTTTTAATTTTTTACTGTCCTTTATCTGGCTTTCACTTCTGCCTCAAGTCACACACATACATGTACCCCTCCTACCCCCCCCCCCCCCCCCACCCCCACCACACATCATACATGTATGCCTACCCATTAAAAACATACATACCTAACATTATCAGCAGCATCTAATAAGATATCTGGATGATATAACTTTGATTCTAAAAGTAATGAGAGTGTGTGTGTGTGTGTGTGTGTGTGTCTGTGTGTGAGTGAGAGAGAGAGAGAGAGAGAGAGAGAGAGAGAGAGAGAGAGAGAGAGAGAGAGAGAGAGAGAGAAGAGAGAGAGAATTTGATGACGGACACTGTCAAAGATTCCTTCACTTCTTTCAGAGTCAGAAACATCTTTCTTATAAACATTAACCAGAGAAAAAATTTTCTCACTTACTTCAAAACTGTGCCAGCTGTAGTTGCTACCCCCCCCCTCCCCTCTTGTAATTTTTTTTTTTTTTTAATAGTGTCCAACACCTGATTATCTCTATAAACACTTCAAATATACACTCCAACAGAACCCCCTCCTCCTAAAATAGTTCTTATGTAAAAATATACTGACAATATTACTTTGATTCTAAAAGTAATGAATGAGTGTGTATGTGTGTGTATGTGTGAGAGAGAGAGAGTGAGGAGAGAGAGAGAGAGAGAGAGAGAGAGAGAGAGGTCGTGGGAGTGTGTGTGGTGAGGTGTGTGTGTGTGTGTGTGTGTGTGTGTGTGTGTGTGCGTGGTGTGTGTGTGTGTGTGTGTGTGTGAGTGTGTGTCTAAGAAGGCATTATAAATTAACAGTCTTGATTTCAACCTGAAGATGGGTATCTGTGAATGTATATGAAAATATTTTGAAAGAGAACACAATCAATAATGCAAAATGTTTCTCAAAGTCAAGTATGAATACAACTCATGCACATATTAAAAAAAAGATTATTTCAACATCCATAACATCTCTTTTTTCCCTCACCTCAAATCTCCTTGGATCTGCAAAAACGACTCCTTTGCCTACCACCCACAGCCTGCCTGAACTTCCATCCACCTTCCTTCTTTTCAGACAGAGTCAGCAACATACGCTGCAGACTGGATCAGACTCAATTCCAGCCTGCGCCTCCAGATCCCCAGTTCACTGGCACTCCTCTCTTCTCCTTCCATCCCACAAGTGAAAAAGAAATCACAACAATTCTGAAGGATATGACTATAAAACCATGCAACCTTGATCCCATACCTGCTCCTGTTTTCTCACAATGCCTTCCACAACTTATACCTGTTATCACTAAAATAGTAAACTCATCTCTTCTGTCAGGAAAATTTCCATCAGCTCTTAAAACAGCAATAGTCACACCTCTACTGAAAAAGCATGACCTCGATCCCAACATTCTGAAGAATAATAGACCTGTCTCAAACTTACCTTTTGTCTCTAAAGTACTAGAAAAAGTTGTTCTCAAACAGCTCAACAGTCACCTTCATTCCAATGATCTCCATCCCCCATTTCAATCTGCCTATCACCCCAACCACAGCACCGAAACCACCGTAGTCCACACTTTAGATACACTTCTACTTGCTCCTGACACAGGAAAAATCTCCCTCCTCACTCTTCTCAACTTATCTGCAGCCTTCGACACTAGATCACTCAATTCTTCTTTCTCACCTCCAAAATACGTTTGGTATTAATGGCATAGCCCTCACCTGGTTTACCTCACAGACTGATTCAAGAAAGTTATTGTAAACAAAATTCAATCAGAACCTGTCAAACTGGAATGTGAAGTCCCACAAGGACCAGTTCTGGGCCCTGTTCTCTTCAATCTCTATACTGCTCCACTCTCACATATAATAAACCACCACCATATTGATCATCATTTCTACGCCGATGATACTCAGCTTCAATGCAGTGATACTGTTGAAAACTTGCCTTCCCTCCTGGCAAATATATCCAACTGCCTTCATGAGTTAACATCAGTGCCGACTCCACTCTCCACAAAAGTCCTTCGGATGAGACTATAAACCGAGGTCCCATGTGCGAACGCACGCAAAACATCTTGCCCACACGTTAAATCCTGTTCCGCTTTTTGTAAGAGTAGGCCATTGTGTGCCAGTGGGAACAGATGACAAAATTTACAAAACTGCATACACACGGGGACTGGATGTAAAGGAGCACATAAGTGCTTATTCCATTATCCTCGATACAAAAGAATATAAAAAAAATAAATAAATAAAAAGACATTCAAAACTGGATGACTCAGAACAAGTTACAACTTAATGCTGATAAAACCAAAGCCATGCTCATAGGGACCGAACGTAAACTTTCCTCCATCGCAACAACTTCAATAGAATTCGGCAATACGTCAGTTCATTTGGCCAGCTCTGTGAAGTATTTAGGTGTAGTTTTCGACAACACACTCTTTATGAAAAAATTCATCACCCAGACCTGCCAGTCATGCTACTATCAATTACGGCGCATCGCAACTTCCAAGCTTGTCACATCTCTCATTCTTTCATGTTTATTGTAATTCTCTTTTGGTTGGCCTTCCAGCATCATCCATCCACTCTCTTCAACACATACAAAACTCTACAGCTTGACTGGTCCTAAGAAAGAAAAAAATCTGAACACATCACTCCTCTTCTGCGATCTCTTCACTGGCTGCCTGTCTCACAGAGACTGAGTATAAGACCAATACCCTCTGTTTCAAATGTCTCCACAAATCTGCACCCTCTTATCTCTGTAACTTCTTCACCTGTACACTCCATCCCGTTCCTTTCGCTCAGCTGCAGATACTTTGTGCTTTCAAACACCCAGATTCAAACAAACCACTGTTGGCTGTCGCTCTTTCTGTTTCTGGTCCATCCACCTGAATGATCTCCCCCTTTCACTTTGCCAAAGCCTTCACTTGATACCTTCAAATCCAGCCTCAAAACGCACTTACTTCCTACCTGACACTTTCCCCTCATATCTGTTCCTACTTTCCAACAGCATCCTTCATCTCCTTATCACCACCTAAGTGTGTGTGTTTGAGTGCGTGCATGTATGTGTGTATGCATAAATTTGAAATATCTTGTGCTATTTGAGGAAAGTTGCGTGTGTGTAAATGATTTGAGTGCAAGCGCTTTGATTTGTTTGTTTTACAAGATTCAGCGCTATATAAATTCCATATATCATTATTATTAACTCTGAAATCACAAATCCTTAGTAAATTGCACAACTGTCAGATTCACCTCCATCTTGGCTTAAAGGTAACTGTAATATAAAGAACATTTTTTAATTTTCACCTTCACTTTCAGAGAGAAATATGAACTGCTTCGTGTCATACAGCATTACAGAATCCCATTAATTTTTATCCACTACATATGTACAACATACAGGCATGCACAAAGTTTACCTATCTGCAAACATTTCATGCAAATACTTTAATCCAGAAAAGAAAAAGAAAAGCAACTTTAATTCTATTACAAATAGACCGTTTACAACTCTAAAAAAATTGGCAGCACCCATATTGCGTAAATTCACTCAGAAGAAAGTGACAAATTTTGCGCAAAATGAACAAGATTTTGTCCAAAATACAGTTGCACACACACACGTGTGTGCATGAATGCTTGTAGACACAAACACACATACTTATAAACCCTAGGATAAATGCATGTACAATGCTTGTGTCCATTTGTGTGCACAATAAAAACAAAAGAATGGGATGACCATATTCTCTAGGTTATAGAGCCCTCGATTATACATTAAGTCATATCATCTAAATAACAGATAAATTTCATTTATAAGCTGTACCTGGAGTGGTGGTGGTGTCCGATTACCTATGTGGTCATAGGGAAGCGAGGCATCAGAGACCTCAACTTCTCAAGGGGCCAGCCTATTGAGGGTGGCCCCCATCTCCTCTCCCTCGCTGCTTTACCTTCCCTGACCCTAAAGAGGCAGATACCCATTTACAGCTGGGTGAACAGGGGATTGTTTTGAAGCCAAGGCGTGCAAACAGTCCCCCATCCAAGTGGTAACCATGCTCGATGCTTCTTAACCTTAGCTGGGGAAAGCGAGTGCTCTGACCACTGAACTATCCCACCTCCACACCTGGAGTACAAGCCACAAAATAACAGTTCTAACCAAACCATTACACCACTCAATTCTCAGTCCCAATGCACTCATTTTTGCACAAGCACATCTGGTTGTTCCATCAAACAAACATTTCCAGACCAGTTTCTTGTAAAATGAGCACAGTAGTTTACTTTGATAGAATCTGAGAGCAGATGATTTATGCTTTTCTGCACAAAACTTTCAATCTGGGAAGAGACTCTATGCAACAGTTAGCTTTCAATTCAAAATGGTGGACATCATATGCAGCTGTTTGAAAATATGTTAAAAACAAAAAAAACCAAAACAAAAATGCATCAAAGGGGGAAAAGCTGTATCTGATATTGCTTCAAAAACCTTTTTATGATGAAAGTAACAATACTGAGCACATAATGCATTCACTTAACCTTTAGACTGCCATGCGTGCTATTCTACAATGACGGTCTCGTGTCTCAACCTGATTAAAACGCTTCCTGTCTGGTTCAAAAAGTCAATTAAATCGGAATTAAACATCTTCATGTGCATTGTTCATTTACTTTCCTTCCGCTGTCAAACGCTCAGACAGCAACTACTGTTTGTCTGTCATTTGAGCGAAAATGCATTGTGCTGCCTTTAAGTGCCGGACAAGTCAGGCCCAGCATATCCAACATCGGCGTGACTGTCTCCCATAAAGGGTTTTCTTTTTTCTTCTTCTGTTCCACAACATATAAGTCTGATTTTTTTTTTTTTAACACCCAACTGTTTTGAGGTAAAAATTTCCCAGCAGGCTATATATAGCAATATATTCATCACTACGTGTATTTCTTGGAAGAATATTTGTGTGAATGGTGGGTATGGGTGTCTGTTAGAGTAGCGTAAACATGGAGGGGGGGGGAGTAGTGGAAGGTACACAGTATGGTTGTCCAAGAATTTGAGTGTGTACGGGAGTGTGAAAAAAGTCAAGTATGGAATGTGTGCATATGTGTAAGCAAGCATGTACTTGTGTGTTGTGTGGTGTGTGTGTGTGTGTGTGTGTGTGTGTGTTGTTGTGTGTGTGTGTGTGTGTGTGTGTGCGTGTTGTTTGTGTTTGTGTGGTGTGCATGTGCATACCTTTATTTGTATGTTTCTGTCAGCCACACTGAAGCAGTCTTTGGTGAGATCTGAACCCAACATGGTAACACCATAATCTTTCTTACCATAGAATCCCACAGAAGACAACCGCTTTGGTTTTCTCCTTGATCCAAGCTGGTTTTAATAGAGAGAGCAAGAGATAAGATGACCTACAAGACACTGCAATTAAACTTTCTACAAGGGTACAGTTAGTTAATCCTTTCCTTCTTTTTTCTCTCTTTAAACTACACATATCCTCTGCTTTTGACACTGTACATATCAATAAAACACAACAGAATTAATGTGTGCATGCACACACACACACAAAAACCCACACACACATACCATTTGTACACTCTCTGTCTCTCTCACACATCCTTCCTTTTTGAAAAACTGCAAACATTCACCCAGTCATACCATGTGTATACATCCCATTTTCACATACCATTTGTACACTCTCCGTCTCTCACACACATCCTTCCTTTTAAAGAACTGCAAACATTCACCCAGTCATACCATTATGTATACATCCCATTTTCACTGAACACAAAGTGTTCCCCAGCCGCTTGCCCCTCACATGTGGGGTGGTGGTGTTAGTACTGCCCCTGGCTGTAGGCCCCATACCCCTGACCCGGCTGGCCACCCATGGGGCCGCCTTGCCCCTGGGTAGCCCCCGCCCCCATCTGGCCCTGGGGACCCATACCAGACATCTGGGGCCCGCCGGGGCCCATGGCACCAGGCCCTGCCATCTGCTGGGACATCGGTGTCCCCATGGGGCCCTGCGCACGAGGGTAAGGGCTGTAGCGCTGCTGTGGAGGCTGGCCACCCTGAAACACAGTTCTGTGCACCGTCAGTCACTTTCTGCAGTCCCTGGCTCCTTTCCCTACAGAAACAGGAGTGAACACCCATTCTTGAACACCTTCCTGGGAATTAAGTTTGGCTACAGTATGCTGGAAAGAAAAACCATTCTCTTTTACAATATTTCCTCATCAAGCTACGAGCAAAATGTGTAATGAAGCCTACAAGAAAAGAAATGTACTTGAATGATATCAATGTGGACAGGCACATACACATTTGAAAGTCTGTAAATGTGAGTGCACACTCATGTCTGTGTGCTTACCAAGTGTACAAAACTGACCAAATATTGAAATCAATTGGTCTAAATAGCTGTCAATAAATGTATATGGTTGACACTTATATACTTATGCGGACATATCCTGTTTCACATGTTCTGAGACTGTTCTAGTTCCTGGAAAAAAGAAAATAAGCACGCAACAACAAAACCACCCTCGAAAATGTACATGTATTTTTACCATTACTTATTGCATTCCATGCCGCCACAGCAGTCCACAGGTGAAACTGATCATGCCTTTGAACCCATGCTGATGCAAGATTCACATCTTCATCCACTGCATCAGATTTACTAATCTAGCAAGCAAAATTTAATGTATGCAAACCACCATCAAAGGGACAATACTCTAGCAAACTGCTGTCAGCCTGCCAATGAAAGGTGTACTTAGTTTTTGTTATCATTTTCGCTATTGACCAGATGTATTTAAGAAGTCACCTTTCCCCCCTATTTTTCTCCCTTACAGTGATAAAAGTGATGTTTCACTGCTATACAAGTATAAATCTCCCTCTTCAGTCTCATGTGTGGATCAGGTTTGAACTTCTGTACCTCCAATCTAAGCATATAAATAATATAAATGCACAAGTTGCCTATCAACTTAACTTTGGAAGCAGACTTGTGTACATACGCATCCATTTCTTCTCTGCTAAGAAGACAACTCTACTCTGCTTTCACTTCCCTTTTCTGTTTTCAAGATGTTCAACTGATCAATTCACTAAAAGTCATTGAAAACTATAACAGCACCTCAAAGCGATCGTTACAGTCATAAAGGAAAGTTGGAAATGTTTCACTGATCGACATTTTTTCTTCCATAAGGCTGTTGTTTGCACAAACATTATGGGCAAAACTGACAGGACCATATACCTTTTAGGATTGACATTTTTGTTTTTTTATAGTCCGCTTTTGGTTCTAGGAGTGAAGGTTTGTGATTATTTTCTTGACAAATTTTCTGATTTCCTTAACCATTTCCTGTATTAAAACATATCTTGCAATTAATTATCAGATGCAATTCAAATCTGGCACAAGCGCATTAAAGCAAATAATGACCATTCCCTATCCTTGGTAGTAGTGCACTGGTCACAGGGAATACCTTGAGGCCAATTCCTTACCTTCAGGCAGAAAATCCACAAAGCTCTTACAAACAAGAATGTATTTCAATATCAGTGCTAATGATCAAAGTCTCTAATTCCTCATCAAAAACTTTGCAATGTGAGAAAAAAAAAAAGCTTCAGTGATATGATCATTAGATTTTTTTAAAACCTTTTCCCTACGAGTAACCCACTACAGGGTAGCCAATCATCTACTCACCCTTCCCTCCGTATTTCCCACTACTGAGTTACAGAAATATACAAATGCGCACAGCACACGTGTACTGGGAAAGAGGGGGGTCTCTCCCTTAAAATAGGGATAGTGTTAAAGAACTTATTGCTTGCTGTTGCTATCATTAACATTCCCAAATTGTTAAAAACACAACTCAAATAGAATAAGCTTTAAAGTCTTGAAAACCACTTCAGGTTGTTTTTTCATAATCTCTAAAAAAAATTAATTCAGAAAAACACCAATCAAAAAAGCAAACACCAAAACACACTTCCTGAAAAAAACACTACAGAATCTTAACAATATCATGCCATGAAATTTTTTTTCTTTTTTTATAACTAACCGGCTGTTGTTGCTGCTGTTGGGAGGACTGCTGCTGCTGCTGCTGCTGCACTGCCTGCTGCTGCTGCTGCTGCTGTGCGGGGTTCCCTGATTGTTGTAAGAGCTGTAAGGACTGGGCGCTCCCTGACCATACGTCCCTTGCCCCCCGGGGAAAGACGACGGCCCCTGGGGGGGTACGCCACTACCAGCAGTGGCAGAGGCGTTGGGGGAAGGTCCTCCCTGCCCCTGGGCAGCGCTGGAGGGGGAGAAGCCCTGCTGGCTGTTGTACTGCTGCTGCTGCTGCTGCTGCTGGGGGTACTGGCCTGGGGACGGCTGCCCAGCAAACTGAGACCCTGCTGTGCACACACAGGCAGGCCCACAAGCATGTACACCAGCAGCCATACACATCACATGTATTTATGCACATGTATGCACACAGAACATCTTGCCCACATGTTAAAACCTGTTCCGCTGTTCAGAGGAGTAGGCCATTGTGTACCGGTAGGAACAGATGACACAATTTACAAAAGTGCATGCACAAGGGGACTGGATGTTAAAAAGCACATGAGTGCGTGTGTGTTTACATTTCAATTTGTAAAAAAACTATTAATTGTAACTTGTTGCATGTGTGAGAGTAGGATGAATGCAAGCGCTTTGATTTGTTTTCGCAAGATACAGGGTTCATACAAACTTGGTGAAAAAAAATTTAGGGCCTTTTTAGGGCTTTTTAAGGGCCATTATTTCCAAATTTTGGGCCTAGCTGTGGGGTATCAAAGTATATTTTATCAACCTGTGTATACATTTACTTTGATAAACTAATCTCAAGTTCACGTAGGAAAGTCTCCTTGTCTAAAACTGCATGTTAAGTTAACTTCTAGAATAGAATGTCTTTCAACCATAGATACCACAATGAATTAAAATCCTCACAGTAAAACTTCAGGTCATGGTGTGATGAAAGTCTCCATGTCTTGAAATAACAAGCAAAGTGAAAACTGAAATAACTGTGTTAGATTTTAAGATGTTTTTCACAAACAAGTAGCAAAGTGAACTTAAGATACTATCCCTCAAACTTCATCTGATGTGAACTAGTCTCCTTGCCTTATCAAAGATGCAGATGGTTACCCGGTACTAGAACTGGTAATAACAATACCCTCACACAGTCACAGTGCCTCTTCCAAATTCTGCTCCTTTATTTCCATCTCATACATGCGTAGATGCAGGCAATCACACAAACACACTCGTCCGCGCACGAGAGAGAGAGAGAGAGAGAGGTTGCTGGACGCAAGTTTTCTTCACTATGAATACATGTGCAAGTCCCGTAACACTGGCTTGAAAAGGATGCCTACCCCCTCTCCCTATAGCCTAGTATTTTTTTTTTTAAACAGGAATCTTCAAATAAGTCTGCCAATAAGCTGCGAATTTCAAAGTCAACTGAACCGACCACGTCGAGCGGTGAAAAAATGCAAAGTGCTGGCATTTCTGACTTGCCTTATGACCTGGATTCGTTTCTGTATGCATTCTGCAGGAAATCTGTCGGGTGACCTCCTCAAATAAAGAATAGATTTGGTTACAGGTTTTATTGTTTTCCCATTCTCAAACGTAACCGTTTCATTGACTGCCATTTTGTAAAGTGTGCATGCGCAAAAGAGAAAGAATAGCTACTCACAGCGCAGCTGTGCTAACATTGAAAAATCTCGTAGAGGACTGTAGCGCAGTAAACAGAAAACTTCGCTTTTTTGGACTCGTGATCGCAGTTCCATAGTTTAACATCACGTTCCTAACAAATTACGGACATACCGTACGGGACAGGTTGTCCTGCACATGTAAAAAATAATTAGTGAAAACAAAGCCATCATGTGCTTCCAATGGAAGCAAATTACCTCCCTTGGCAAAACAGGCAGCGCAACATGAAAAGCTGATGACAGGCATTCTATCGGCAATATCATGATCTTCAAACACCCTTCTTGCTTTCATTTCTCATAAGGTTTATTTTGTATATTTGTTTAATCTACATTTCGACAGAAACTCTCACTCATGATTCCTATTTTTAGGGCTTTTTAGGGCCTCCAAGGCTGTATGTCTCATTTTTAGGGCTTTTTAGGGGCCTTAAATGGGCTCTTCAAAAATCATGGCCTTTTAGGGCTTTTTAAGATCTGTACGAACCCTGAGATATAGCGCTATACAAATTCCATTTATTATTATTATCCTCGAAATAAAATAAAAGAATAAATAGATAAAGAAAACAGTCAACACACACACAATATAGAGGCTCTGAGTCATCAATGAACCAAATACTCCCCTCAATAAATTTGAATTGTTATGTTTGCTGGCTGGCTACACAGGAAGCACTTGCTGATAGAATCTACAATGTTGAGATATAAAAGACTCTAGTAAAATAATTTTCCTACCCTGCACTACACTGTTAATCAAGTAAAGTTGTTGTCTTCAGCAGAACTCTGTCATGTTAAAACTTGACACGACTACATATATACAAAGATATATACGGTACACAAATGTACGTTATTAGGATGAGAACACACTACACAGCGCCCTGAGGAAGATTAAGTGTACGGCCCATGAAAGGAGCTGGAAAAGACACGCTATTATTTTTCCCAGACACATATGATGGTGTAAAAGCAAACGAGAGAAGAAGAAGAAGAAAACAGACATTATGAAAGCAAGTGTGGTACTCTCTCCCCTCCCCCTTGTCCTCACCCCCTGGCCCTCCCAAAAATATGGACAAACTACAAATCACTATTTGGCACCCAAGAACAAAACCGAATGACAGATCTACATGAACTGTTGAGGGAGCACTCTTACCTTGAGGGTAGGGGCGGCGGTAGGCACTCATGGGCATCCCTCGACCCATCATCTGACCACTCTGACCTATCATCTGACCCCCACTCTGTGACATCATAGGACCTTGACCAGGCTGTGATGACATCATGCCCTGCTGTTGTGATGTCATCATGCCTTGCTGCTGGGATGTCATCATTCCTTGTTGCTGTGAGGTCATCATGCCCTGTTGGGGGCTGGATATCATGCCTTGCTGCTGTGATGTCATCATTCCCGGTTGCTGTGATGTCATCATTCCCTGCTGCTGGGATGGCATCATACCCTGCTGCTGGGAACTCATCATGCCCTGCTGCTGCTGTGGTTGCTGCTGCTGCTGTGGTGGTTGTTGTTGCTGTTGGGGAGAAGGCATCATGGACTGTTGGGAGGACATCATGGGTGGTTGTTGCTGCTGAGGTGGCTGCTGCTGCTGTGGCTGTTGCTGCTGTTGTTGGGCTCCTGTGGGCTGTTGCTGTGAAGACATCATGGACTGCTGGGAGGACATCATGGGCTGCTGTTGGGAGGTGGCCATGCCTTGGGACTGGGAGGTGATCATGGTTGTTTGCTGGGACGATGACGGTTGTGACTGACTGGCCATGGGGCTTGGGGACGACTGCTGAGGTGGTGACATCACCTGGAGACACAACAGATGTTAGCTTGATGACAACTTCCTTCCATCCGTCTTCACGTCACTCATGTTTACTTCTCCTTACTTGCTACCCTACAATGACGTCGTTACAAGTTCACTCTTCCTTCCTTATTACCTTAATATGCTCGCATCCTTGTTGTCTAGTCTTCTGTTTTAAATTCTGGGCACCAAAATTGCATCTCATCATTCTAAACAGCTTTAAGTTGGTCACTCTCAAATATTTCTGCATGTCATCTACACGTCAAAGGAGTCTAATTTTATTTAATGTACATTTGACATTCATGTAATTAGTGTCTCAGCTAAAAGACAAACCTGAATGGAATTAAAAGCAGTTGCAACATAAACAAAAATATATCAGGTGTAAGCAAAACTGCTTAGAAATTAACAAGTCTTACCTAAGGCACACAAAATGGCATCTTCCACATTTCCTTTTCCTTCTGAAGGCAAGCAATAGGTTAAAATAATTTCTAGAAAAGGTACATGGTATTACCAAGGGTAAAAAAAAAAACCACCCTGAATAAAAAAACCCACCCTGAATACTTATTTCATGCACGGGGGGTTGGGGTGGTGGCTTAATGGTTAGAGTGTTGTGCTTGTCATTTGACAACCCAGGATCGAGCGACCACGGAGGCGCCTATTTTCGGATATTTTTTTTCCCTAGGAGTTAACATCAGTACTGACTCCACTCCCCCTGAAGTTCTTCCGATGAGACAATATACCGAGGCCCCATGAGCAAACACACGCATAACATCTGGCGGATATAATGTTAAAACCTATTCTACATTTCAGAAGAGTAGGTCATTCATGCCAGTAAGTAAGGATGACAAAACTTTTTATTTCTCATGCAACAATAGTCTAATGGTAATAAGAGTGTTGGGCTGCGATTTAACAGCCTAGGATCGAGTCACCACCAAGGCACCCATTCTTCTTTGTCAGCTTTTATAAAAAAACCTTTTAATTTCATCTGTTTGTTTATCCTGTTTTCCGGTCTATCCAAATGAAAGTCACTGAATCAAAAAGCACATAGATACTCATCTTTGCCACTTGATTTTTGTTTTCTGGCTTTGGGTGAAACCATAAGCATTTTCGATGTAGTTGACCCCCCTACACACACACACACACACACAGAGAAGAAAGTCATACCTGTGGAGGTTGACTCTGAGGTGTCGGCGGCTGTGAATTTTGCCCTATCATGCCTTGCTGCTGTTGCGGTTGCTGCTGTCCTATCATGCCTTGTTGCTGAGACGGCGGCGGCTGTTGCTGCTGGCTCATCATGCTTTGCTGGTTCTGCTGTCCCATCATGCTTTGCGGATTCTGCTGTGCCAGCATGCCTTGCTGGTTCTGCTGTCCCATCATCCCTTGCTGATTCTGTCCCATTATGCTTTGCTGACCTTGTCCCATCATGCTTTGCTGATTCTGCTGACCTATCATGCCTTGCTGACCCTGTCCCATCATGCTTTGCTGGCCCTGCTGTCCCATCATGCTTTGCTGGCTCTGCTGTCCTATCATGCTTTGCTGATTCTGCTGTCCCATCATGCTTTGCTGCCCTTGTCCCATCATGCTTTGCTGCCCTTGCATGCTTTGCTGGTTCTGTCCCATCATGCTTTGCTGATTCTGCTGTCCCATCATGTTTTGCTGGTTCTGTCCCATCATGCTTTGTTGCCCTTGCCCCATCATGCTTTGCTGGTTTTGACCTATCATCCCTTGTTGAGTCTGTCCCATCATTCCTTGTTGACCTTGCTGTCCCATCATTCCTTGAGCCTGTCCCATCATGCTTTGCTGATTTTGTTGTCCTATCATGCTTTGCTGATTTTGTTGTCCATCATGCTCTGCTGATTCTGTCCCATCATGCTCTGCTGATTCTGTCCCATCATGCCTTGTTGGTTCTGTCCCATCATGCTTTGTCCCATCATGCCCTGCTGCGGCTGTCCCATCATGCCTTGCTGCGGCTGCCCCATCATGCCTTGGGGCTGTGCTATCATCCCTTGCTGCTGCGGGTTGTAGTTTCCCTGCTGCTGACTGGCCATGCTGTACTGCTGACCTGTAACAAAGCAATCATGTCGCCGTCAGCTGCCATGTTGTCAAAGAAATCACTAAACAGCTTTAACTCACTCCCTACTGCCCAACTTTACTTTGCCTATCTCTGTATATACTTGCCGTTTGTGTTGATTAGTAAAAATTCAGAACTAAAAAGATGCTCAACACAAGTACATGAAACTTTTGGGGTTTACTGTTGACATGTAGAGGGAAGGTCAAAGTTGAAAGCCAGCTGCTGGGTTCTTTTACAAAAGTTGATGTCAATGAGCTAAAAAATAGAATCCGAAGGTCAAATCCTGCGATCACAGTGATTTGTAGGCAAATGCACTATGTAAGTGCTTTGATTTGTTTTTTGCAAGATATAGCACCATATAAATTCCATGTATTATTATTTATTATTAAATGTTGGGCACAAGACCACTGCAATCGCAGAGGATTGTAGGGAGTGAGTGAACTCTATGTCATAAAGCGCTGTAAAACATGGTAGGCCACAACTCATGAGCCAGTATTGTCATACACTACTTTTAGAAGCTGAGTATGGCCAACGAGTCCTTTTCTCTAAGCATGCCCACTAAATACCTCAGTGAGTGTTTGTCTAATGGCTGCTGGCGACAAAAACATTTTTGCATCAACTTAGGCAAGTCTTTCGCTGGATTTTTTTGTGACCCACTTTTTCTTTAACACAGCCTGAACCTGCATTCGATAACTATGTCAATGAACAAGCCACCATTCCTGGCATCAGTAATTTACCTAAGTCTATTTCCTTATATGTAAGCATGTATGCAATGCAAAATGTGCAGTATCCATGTGCTTGCAAGTGTGCATACAAATTGTGCATACATGGATGGGTGTATAAACATACAATATTTGTACATGTTTCTTGTGTATGTTAGTTTTTAAGATTGGTATAACAAACAACAATTCAGAACAAGATGTCCAACCTGTCTGCCCTTGCTGTCCCATCTGTGGCCGTGGGTAGCTTGCCCCTGGTGCTCCAGTCTGTGGGATAGTCCCCCCTTGTGGGTAGCCCGTGGTGCTACCACTGCTGTTCATGGGGCCACCTGGATAATAATACACTCCTACAAAAATCCCTGTTACTATTTCATTTATATTGCACCGGTTTCCATACCAAGTTACTTCACTTAAAGCAGATACCCTGAGGAGACCATGCCACCCACTACTGGGGTAGCACTATGCTCTTCCCAACCTTCCTCTGCACATCTATGTATTCCTGAAAGAGGGACTTTTTGGGGTACAGAATTTTGTCAGAGATGGCTTTCTCCCTGTCATAGAATTTTTACATGTGTGGTAAATGTATACTGTACACAACACTTCCGGCAACTTATCTGAATGGGCTAGCACCCAGAACACCAATCACAGTCTAGTGGATGGGGCGCGACAATTCTGAAGCTTCAGAAGAGAACCAAACTTGCAACCTCTAGAGCTCTTTCTAGAAAGGAGCTTTTACACTGGACCACAGATCCATACCTTCCACTCCTTACAGTTTCTGGCAAGTGTCATAGACTTACTGAAAAATATCAGTACAGTTTTTACATCACATTTCAAGCGCTGCATTAGTTACAGGCATAACACCATGAAAGAGTTGTTTAGCAACATTTTGTTTTTC
The DNA here is from genome assembly GCA_028751875.1 of Rapana venosa. NCBI lineage: Eukaryota > Metazoa > Mollusca > Gastropoda > Neogastropoda > Muricidae > Rapana > Rapana venosa. Next base: position 51,607,104 of record CM054149.1, on the reverse strand, counting down.
AAAGTTTTTAACAATAATAACAGAAGCCATAGTAAAAGTGGTAATAAAGAAAATGAATGACGATAGTAACAAACAACAGTTGCCCAGCAAAATCATTCATAAATCTATTTTTTATGAAGCATAAAACAATCTATAACACACACAATTCTTAACACATGCAGTGACTGAATATCAAAAGATTCGTTACAAATATAATAAATGAACAAACCAAATCATGATCTTTTTAAAATTTTATATTCAGTGATTGCATGACACATATAAAGAATTGTAGTAGTAAGCCTCCATCGATCAAGCTTTTTCATGGGTGTACACAAACATTATTTGCATGACACTGTGTAATTTTAGGGGTATGGGAGTTATTTGGGGGTTGCCTTTTTTGGCGGGGGGGGGGGGGAGTGTGGTTGGGGGTAAAACTTTAACTCTACAGTCTGCCAGTGCACCATTACAGGCTTAAGTCTTGATGGTTGCTTACAAAAAAACAAAAGAAACCCTCACAACAAACCTACCAAGAAAAACTATACTAACTTTTGCAAGCCTATAAAAATGACGATACTACCACCCTCTGCTGTGCTGCACTAACTGTTGCAGGCCTATAAAAATGACAATACAACCACTCCAAACATTACAATACTACCCGATACTACCACCAAAAAATGACAATACTACACGATACTACCACCAAAAAATGACAATACTACCCGATACTACCACCAAAAAATGACAATACTACCCGATACTACCACCAAAAAATGACAATACGACCCGATACTACCACCAAAAAATGACAATACTACCCGATACTACCACCAAAAAATGACAATACTACCCGATACTACCACAAAAAAATGACGATGCTGCCACGCTGCATTGTAGTGTACCAACTTTGCAAGCCTATAAAAATGACAATACTACCACACTGCACTGTAGTGTACCAACTTTGCAAGCCTATAAAAATGACAATACTACCATAGTGCACTGTAGTGTACCAACTTTGCAAGCCTATAAAAATGACAATACTACCACACTGCACTGTACTGTACCAACTTTGCAAGCCTATAAAAATGACAATACTACCACACTGCACTGTACTGTACCAACTTTGCAAGCCTATAAAAATGACAATACTACCATAGTGCACTGTAGTGTACCAACTTTGCAAGCCTATAAAAATGACACTACTACCACACTGCACTGTACTGTACCAACTTTTGCAAGCCTATGAACATGACACTACTACCACAGTGCACTGTAGTGTACCAACTTTTGCAAGCTTATAAAAATGACACTACTACCAGGCTGCACTGAACTGTACCAACTTTGCAAGCTTATAAAAATGACACTACTACCAGGCTGCACTGCACTGTACCTGGCATCTGGCCAGCCACAGCAGGCTGTGGTCCTGGAGGCCTCATCATCTGGCTTCCTGACTGAGACATTCCACTCTGCTGCACCGTTTGACCTGGAGCCTGTACACAAAACACATTTCACAGTCTGTGTACAATTCTTCTTCTTCTTTATCGCACGCTCAGACAGCAACTATTGTTGCCTGTCATATGAGCAAAAATGCATTGCACTGCCATCAAGCGCCTTACAAGTCAGGCTCAGCACATACTTCAAAACGGGAGAGAAGTGTTATTTTGTAAGTCTTTCTGGAAAGAAAAGGAGAATGGACCAAGAACGCAGAACAAGAAGGCAATGACAGGAAGAAAAGGAACAAGGCAGAAACAAAAAGAGTAATAGAAAAGAGGGAACTCCAACCACATAATTTCCAAATGGTGGGGCTACTACTTATACTGATAAGAGGCCCTCGACATCCCCACGGGGATGTACATGTTCGATGGTGACATCAAAGAAAAAGAATAACTACATGATACACAAATCAACAAAACACAGTGATGGGCTTTATCTATAGATATACTACTACTAATCCAATTGCAGACATAAAAAATACCGAGGTATCCAGAGATTTAGGGGTGGGGAGTTGATAATAAAGAAAAACTTTACAGAGAAGCCAATGAAAAAACCTCTCCTCTTGCTCATTCATTAGGTAATGTTCACCCATAAATGCAATAACAAGAAGCAAACAATATTACTCTTGCTAGTCAAGGAGCAAACATAACAAATTTCCATTATACTTCGTGACGAAGTTCCACCCATGCACTCTTCATTAGCTAGCAGAAAGGAAAAGTACTTCTTTTGCTAGGAAAATTTGATTCTACATTTTAATCACTTTTGTGTAAAGTGGGGAGTGTGGGGGGAAGGGTTGGTGTGTGTGTGTGTGTGCATGTGTGTGTGCGCATGCGTGCATTTTGTTGGGTTTTTTAAGGGGAGAAGGAGGCACCGTGGTCGAGTGGTTTAGGCGGTCAACTCGTGATCCAGAGGTCGCGGGTTCGATCCCCGCTCGGCTCGGTGTTGTGTCCTTGGGAAAGACACTTTACTCCTATTTTCCTCACTCCACCCAGGTGTACAAGTGGGTACCAGCTCTGCTGGGGAAGTATCTGGCGACAGACTAGCGTCCTGTCACAGGGGTGGTGAAAAACCATCAGTTCGCTTAACGCTACAGAAACCGGGATAAGCTCCGGCTCTATGGGCCTTCTGGCTCGAAAGAACATACTTTACTTTACTTTCGCTTAACGCTACAGAAACCGGGATAAGATCCGGCTCTATGGGCCTTCTGGCTCGAAAGAACATACTTTTTTAAGGGGAGAGGAATATCCTATTTGATTTTTTCATTTGTTTTGCTAGGCATACACTTATCGAAACCACCAGAAGACTATAAAGTTAGGATTCACAGAGACTACCCAAAAAAATCCACACTTCACAGAAACATGTCCTATAAAATTTACAACTATCTATTTTTACACACCACACACACACACACACACACACACACACACACACACACACACACACACAACCTTCCACAACTAACTTTAATCAGTATGTCAACAAATCACTTGACACTTTCCACTACTATGGTGATCAAGAGAAGATGCAAAGAGCGAGCAACTACCTTCCCAACACAACAGTTACCCTCTTTTACTCCTGGAAAAAGAATATTCCTGCCCATATGCAGACTATAAAAAACACACACACACAATTTCCCCACAATCATTTCCAAAACTTTATTTCCCAACAGTATAAAAATTAGATAAAACCCAGCTGATGTTTTGTGTGTCTTTCAGATGAAGAGTCATATCTCTTGTTTGAAAACCTGCTGCCTTGCTGCAACACATTGCATTACTATGTAAACTTGAACTGATTTAATATCTGAGTCATGCAAACATCAGAAGTATATCACAACCCTCCACACAGCAGACAACACATGACTTTAAGCATTCAAAGAGTATGTTTAATTAGGACTGTACTCAAAACCTTGACTGCAGCAACGTATTGTAAAGCATATCAGTGCACAGAAATCAATCAGATAAATTTAAAATACTTACAGGCAGCAGAGCTTGGATGTTGGTGTTGGCATCAGCAATGGTGGCCAGGTACACCAGGTTGCGGTGCAAGATTTGCTGGTATCTGTAGGTGATGATATAAATTCAGTCCATTTCATTTTCCCCATCTTAAGCCAACAGCGATTATCAAATTTTCTCAAACATCTGTCTCCTGACCTTACCATATGAAAATAAAGTTTCTCACCTGCAGCATCAATGGCCCAGTTACAGTGAGTATTTCTCTATGTGCAAAGTTGTACAAGTGCAAAGAACTTGAAATCCTGATCCTGAACATGTCCTTTGGTGTGTTAATCAAAACTGACTGCATGGCGATTGGCATGCATCTTATTTTAATGAATAACTTCTGATAATGACCATTGTCTGAAATCACTTAATCTTTATTTCATGAATTCTTTTGATCTTTAGCCCAGGTGACCACTAAGGGTCATATCAGCTAGATTAACCTCTTAACTGCCCAGTGCAAGTGCACCCTATATGCCAGGGAATAAATTTCTTATGTACCACTGCTATGTTCATATCCCTCTTACTCAGAAACTACTACATGAATATTCCTGATAGTCTAAACAATGACAGTATATATATCGTAGATTACTTCGAGGCAAGCTAAAATTAGTTAGCATGATATTTCACTTCGAAAATATATTTAAAATGTAAAAAATCGACCATATATACGATTTCTTCATCACCACTGTCATTCTGAGTACCCCTCATCTCAATAATGTCAAACATATGTCTAGGCCAAATCTCATTCATTGTTTTTTAAATACACGATCTTCTGAATCATAAGCGATCGTTTTCATCACTGTTAGGTAAATCTAGAGTTTTATTTGCCACTTTTACAGCTGTGTAAAGTTATTTATGCCTTCAACAAGAAGTGTTAGCAATTTTGAACAAGAACTTCCCAAGCAGTCATGCATAAAAACACAAAATACGAGCGACAAAACGATTGTTTTTGCCACGGTTTTTGCAGCTCGATGTTGCCAAGCAACAGGAGAGTGACCTCCATTAATTCTGGAGTTGTTTCCCTTTAACTGTAGTCAAGGAAGCAGGCTTGTTTACTTCGGTTTGACACCCCGGAAATTTTCCAGGTTGTTGGCGTATAGGGTACACGTTTAGCCCCGGAAAATTTCCGGGGTAAGGCAGTCTAGTGGTTAACTGTCATAAAGGTATGAAAAACATTGTCTACCTTGTAAGTTGTATCCATTATTTACAAAAATTGTTTCCCAATTTCTAAAACCTTCATCATTATTGGCCAATTATAAGGCCCAGCAAAAGCCACCCCCCCCCCCCTTTTTTTTTAAAATTCAGTAAATCACTAAATGTACAAACACACACACACACATATATAATATATATATATATATATAATATATATATATATTTGACCGACAAACCAAGCCAGCAGGAACTTGAAAACAAAAGGGGTTGGGAGGGGTTGGGGGGGTTGGGTCAGTATTGTATATATCCCTTTCAGTCACTGCAGATTTCTCTGCATGAAATTTGGGCTGCTCTCCCTGGAGACAGAATCTGAGAATGTTACCAAAAGCACAGCACCGCTCCTTATTTTATTTTTTCATTATTTTCCTGGCGCGTCTGTATTTTGTATGACACACTTTTTTCAAAGGAATTTTTGGATGGACAACTCTGTTGTTGCCATAGATGCTTTTAATGTTTCACATGCCTTAAAAATAAGATGAACACACTGACACAGGACCTCATTTTATCATCTCATCCAAAACACTAGCACTCAGGCAACCACTCAAAGTCTAATGCAGTAGTGGATATGGGAAAACTTTGCTTCCGATGGAGGTCTATCCCCAAAGTAAGAATGCAGAGCTCTACCTTAAACTCATAACTGTAGAAAAACATGGTCGCACACAATAAAAACCTCACAACTGGTGAGCCTAGAAACACAAACATACCCCAAAAATGGGGATCAAACTCACACTTCTTGCTTTTATAACTAATATAAGGAGTGCACATCACCACTATACCATGAATCCAAGTATCTAATGTATGGCTACTAAATAAATTAGACTGATATGATATGAGAATGACACTAAACAAAAACAAGAATTTTTTTTTATCAGAACACAAAAATAAATAAAAATCTTACTTTCTAAAAATTTGATTGATATGAGAATAACAATTAACATGTATAGATTTTATGAAATCTTAATCACAAACAAAAACAAGAAAAAAATCTGATCACGTGATCAGAACACAAAAATAAATTTTTAAAATCTAACTTTTTAAGTATCTAATATATGGCTATTAGTACTTAATTAGATTGATATGAGAATAACACTAAGAGATAAAAATAGATTTTATGAAATCTTAATCTCAAACAAAAACAAGAAATTAATCTTATCCGAACACAAAAACAAATAAAAATCTCACAATAAGAACAGAGATGACACTTCAGTGAGTAACATTGTCCAATCTCTACAAGTCAGCCCAGTTCTTTCTTTCTTATTTATTATCTAGATTCTTGGTAGTTTGTAGCAAAAATGTACGGTGCAAACCAGCATATTCTATATTTATCATATGTATGGGACTTAGGGTACATCAAGTTAAATAACTAAAGTCAAGATCCAGTTAATCCAGAACTTACTGCATTCCTTCATTGGGAAGACCCTTGCTCTGGTAGTCAGCTATTGTCTGAATTAGCTGATGATTCTCATCCAACATCTGAAACATAATTTTGAAATAATCAATGATTTTGAGAACCTAACCAGTAACCTACAACATTACTAACTGCACATTACTAAATTCATCACAAACACACACACACATACATGTAAAAACCCTTCGGATGAGACTATAAACCGAGGTCCCGTGTGCAAACAAATGCAGAACATCTTGCGCACATGTTAAATCCTGTTCCGCTTTTCGGAAAAGTAGGCCATTGTGTGCCGGTGGAAACAGATGACAAAATTTACAAAACCGCATACACACGGGGACTGGATGTAAAAAAGCACATGAGTGCTTATTCCATTATCCTCGATATAAAAGAATAAATAAAAATAAATAAAATTTAAAAAATAAAAATGTATACAAACACACAGAGCAAGCATTATTTACTTGTAAACTTTATTCTAATTATAGTGTATTCATCACACACAGTGACACACACACACAGTGACACACACAGTGACACACACACACTGACACAGCGCACACGTTAAAACCCATTCCGCTTTTCGGAAGAGTAGGACATTGTGTGCCGTGGGAGCGGATGACAAAATTTACAAAACTGCATGCATACACATGCCGTGACATGGGGACTGGATGAAAAAAAGCACACAAGTGCTTATTCCATTAATGGCATTATCCTCAAACTGAAAGAAAATAAATAAAATAAACACACACACTCTCTCTCACACACACACAAACACACAGTGACACACACAAGATACACCACACACCTCTACTCCAATTTATAATCTGACATGAAAATAACCTCAGTTTCAGTTAGAATCACTTTAGTATTTGGAACATGCTACAGTGACTTTCATGTTATTTGTGGCCACTTATGGTGGGCCTTATGGAAAGGATACCTAGGTCTAGGGTCATTGGCTTATGTAGCATGCACTGCATGTGTCCTGACACAATCTAAAATATTAGTAAAAATCTGTTAGTGTTAAGTACTGTGAAAATTCAATTAAGAAATGGCAAGACAACCTGATGAACCCCTACTCCCTCTTCTACATCTGTAACCTCTCCCCTTCCATGCTTATTACAATGGAAAAAATTAAACAAAACTGTTGGGATACCCTACAGTATTACTATTACTACATATTAGTCTTATTTTCCATTGCAAAACAAAACCAAGTTTCATTATGTGTGATTTGACCGATTACTGCAGCAAAACACCTACAGTCAAGTTCCACGATGTTTCTTAAAGTATGAATTTAACTTTTAAAACTGTAGCTGGAACACCCAACTCTGAGATGATTGCCGATCGTCTGAATTTGTCAGAAACTACTGTAGCTCATTGTCATAACTGAAAGCTTTCTCGGTGACTAAAATCGCATGTTAATCAATAATAAAAGTAGACTTCAAAAATCAAACAAAAACATGTATTTACCTTTTGAATGGCTGCCGGATTGGGTGGAGGATTTTTTGATTTTCCTTGCTGTTGCACGAATGCTAGAGACATCGTAAAAATTGTCTTTTGATAGTGATAAACGTGATTGAGAAAATGAGTCTGAAGAACGTTGTTCCTCCAACGCGCTCTCTTCGGATTTGCTACTCAGCAGTAAATAGTTAAAAGGTTTTTTTTAAGCAATTCAATATATAACAAATTATTTTCCAGAATACATATGTTTAAACCTTTGAGTTCAAGGTGATAACCTTAATGGAGAATAAAGCTTAAAAGAAAATAAAACAATCGAATGAAGGTAGACCAATTATTTGCTGCATGTCTTTTCTTTGCTCATTTCCGTTTTTAAGACGCCAATATGAGTGACAGGTACGATCGAGCTATCACTGTTTTTTCTCCTGATGGACATTTATTCCAGGTAGAATATGCACAGGAAGCGGTGAAAAAAGGAACAACTGCGGTAAGTAATCTTAGCATATTTTTATCTTGTGAAGTGCTGTAACTATAGTGATTGTGTTTTCGCTGCTTGTGATTCCGGTTTCGGGGAAAACAAACACGCAGAACACGAGAGTATTGCTGTGCAACGTTTGTAATTTTAATTTTGGTCACGCTTCCTCGTGTGGTTACCTTAAGAAATACTTTTATGGAGGAACGTATTAGTATTGTGATGCAACGCTGGCAGATTAAAGTCAGTTCTTTTCTCTGTAATTGAGTTCTTTGACCAAGACTTATTCGTATGTGTGTTCAAATTCTATCAATCAACAAATCAAATCTTCATTCTGTTATTTTGAGGATGTGAATAAGCTCCGAACTCACGTGCTTTTCTTTTTCAACATCTAAGTCCACTATCACGGACAACATGCGTGCTATAGAAGACACAACACCCAACACACAGCCTACACACCCCACACACACAAAACACTCACCTGCAGATACAGACGACACACACACACTCACTCACTCACACACACACACACACACACACACACACACCACTCGACAGAACCACGACACACACATCAACCACCACACACACACACACACACACACAGTTTACACACACACTGACAGTCCTCTTACACAAAACATGTATGCACACACACACACCACACACAACACAACACCACACACTACCACACACACACACCCACACCACAAACACACAGAATTGGCAATTGTGCTGATAAATCTTTCCACCTCTTGTGTTGTGCCTTCCTAAAACAGTAAAAGTGCCTTTGCAGTTTGCCACTGGATCAGCAGTCTCACTTAAGTCATACTCATAGCCAAGCATATTGGCTTTATTACAATGAAAGAGGATCAACAAAACTTTGCAAGTACAAAGTTCTACAAGTGTACAACTTCAGCAGAGAGAGGCAAGCATGGAAGACTAATCATTCAGGGCAAGATTTCTCATTTTCTGTTACCAGTGTAAGTGTAGGTCAGGAAGACATGATCTCTGTAGGAAGTCTGGCTGATCTGCTTTGCGGTGTGTTTTTAAATTGAAATTGGGGGGAGGGGGGCTATATTGTGAATATTAATGTCAGAGTTCATTGCCCATTTGGTTTGTGCCATGGCAGTTGAGTGTAAGCTGATGGGCTGGAAGAGTCAGAGTGTGAAGGGGGTGGCACACTAGGGGGATTACTGATCAGACTGCTATTTTACTTCTAGAAGTAGAACCCAAACACCGATTTGTTTAAATGTATTACAGAGTTATTTTCCTAGCACATAATAGTTAACACTCTTAAGTATGTATGATTCAGTCATTATTTTTAATAGATTAATCAAGTTGCTGTTGCTTGGGTTTGTGCATTCACCCTGCCAGTGCCATCCAAAGGAACAGGCTCAAACCATTCTCCCTGGTCATACAGTTAGAAAGGTTCATCTATCACCCCTTGCTTTAGTGTGTACCAAACTACCATGCTAGAGAGCTGTCAATTGATGGCAGTTAACCGCCTTCTGACCCAGAGTATCATTCAGCCTGAGTCTGTGCCTGGCACTTTAATCTTTAGAAACAATTTCTTCATGGTGCAGGTAGTATTGAACTCTCTAAACTGCCTTCATCAGTTTGACATGAGTTCAACTTCAAGTGATGGAGTAAATTATATTATGTATTTTCTGAAAGAGATGAATTTTGTTGGAACAGGTTGGTGTTCGGGGAGACAACCTGGTGGTGCTGGGTGTGGAAAAGAAGGCAGTGGCCAAATTGCAGGAAGAACGAACCGTCCGTAAGATTGCTCTGCTGGATGACCATGTGGCGCTTGCTTTTGCTGGTGAGAGAATGCCAAGTGCTGTCAGCTCTGTGTGGTTTTTCATTTAATTTTTTTTTCCAGAGGATAATGGAATATCTTCTTCAATAAGTATGCATGTGCTTTGTGTTTTTTTACATCTAGTACCCATGAGTATGTGGTTAAGTAAATTTTGTCATCCATTCCCACAGGCACTCTGTGACTTACTCTTCCAAAAAGCGGAACAGGTTTTAACGTGTGCGCAAGATGTTCTGCATGCATGCGGGACCTCAGTGTATAGTCTCATCTGAAGGACTTTTGGGAGGAGTGGAGTTGGCACTAATGTTAACTCCAGTGGAAAAATCCCCAAACCTGGGTCAGTAGATCATGAGCGCAATGCTCTAACCAGCCAGGCTATACCATCCCCCATGTGTGTGTGTGTGTGTGTTGTGCTGATGCACTGTAAATGTAAATTTGTAATGTACATCTCTGAATATACATGGAGCCAATGGATGCAATATTTGAAGGTCTGTATGAAGATTTCCCTCTAGTTTGAAGGGAGTATTGCTGTTTTTTTATGATGTTCCTGACCTTCCCTTTCCTCCCCTTGACCACCAAATTGCACAACAGACTTTTTTCCCACACAGCCATAAATTATGAATAATAATTACTTAGTTCTGTGCCGTTCCTATCACTTTATGATCACTGAAGTTTTGTTGAATTCTGGTTTTGCTGCTTTGCAGGGCTGACTGCTGATGCACGCATTCTGATCAACAGAGCGAGAATAGAATGCCAGAGCCACAAGTTGACCGTGGAGGACCCTGTCACTGTGGAATACATCACACGGTACATAGCACAGCTGAAACAGGTGAATACATGTGCTTCTCCTTTGGCCGGGCTGTATACATTTCCCACTTACTGGTGTCGGTAGTTCTCTACACAGGGGGTGGGACAGTGAAGTGTTAGAGCACTAGATTGAAGAATCTGATGATAAGTTTGCATGTTCTTGTCGCCACTGATCTGTCTGAGGATATATTTTTTCCCCCTTGAGTTAACATTGGTTCCTCTTTCGCTGCCACTGAATATTCTCTGGGTGGGACTGTTACTGAGATCTTCAGTGCAAATACGTGTTGATTAAACATACCACACGCACATTAAAGACTTGCCATTTTGTATAAAAGATGAGACAAGCTTTGGCTGGTGGTTTGGATGATACAAACTGACTCAGAGAGAGTGAGGCTCCATCAGATTCAACTTGCCTAAGACACTAACTAAATGACTTGTCAGGGTGTTTTATGATAAAGATCATGCCTGGTCAAGTACACATAGATGACTTCAGACCTACCCTGGACTTCAAGCTAGGTCAAGGTTTACAACTAGTCTATGATGAGAGACCCAGAGAGAGACAGGTGGTATATGCAGAACATATTATATAGTGCTGATAATGAAGATAAATTCACAGGCTTGACTACCTGACTGCATATTGTCATTTAGGTTTGGTTTTGTATGCTTGTTTGGGGTGGGGGCTTGTTTTCTTTTGTCCCCCCCACCCACCAAATTTCCCGATGTATTATCTTCATCACAGAAGTTCTTGTCCATTGCTTTTAAATTGAGTCAATTTGTTAAGTTATCAGGATGGTGTTGTTTTCTTTGCTGTATTTTTTCCCCTTGTTTTCAGCTAGAGATCCAAGGTTCACCAACAGTGCAATTTTGCATAATGTGACCGTTTTTGCCCTCCATGAAGATAGTCGCATTCTGACTGGGGGGGGGGATGTGCGCTGAGTATGTTCATGTTTCCATCACCCACCGAATGCTGACATAAATTACAGGATCTTTAACATGCATATTTAATATTCTGCATGTGTATATATAACACGAAGGGAATCAAACCACTGGCAGATCTGCACCTGAAGTTGACCTGGGAGATGGTAAAAAATCCCCACCCTTAATTCACCAGATGCCACTAGGATTTAAACCCACTTCATAGACCCCTGGGATTGAAGTTGAACGGTCTTAACCACTTGACTATAGCGTCCTTCTTTCTGTTGTGTAACTCAGCACAGGGTGCGGACCTTTGTTTTTCATGACGATTTGTACATACATGTGTTCTCTTTGCAGAAATATACACAGAGCAATGGTCGACGTCCTTTTGGGTTGTCCTCACTCATCATAGGGTTTGACTTTGATGGCACTCCTCATCTCTACCAGACTGACCCCTCAGGAACTTACCATGAGTGGAAGGTGGGTTGGATTTGCCTGTGTACAGATGTTTGCTTGTCTGTTATGCTTCTTAGCTTAAGATGTTTGCTTTCTGTGATTGTTTTGGTCGTGTTTGTTTTAATGTGGCAATGAGTTGGAGTAAAATTTCATACTGTCTTGTGATCAGTCACTGGGGTTGTCGAAGCATGTACTTAAAGTGTTGTCTCTGTTTCAGTAAGTTACTCTCTGTCTGTGTCTTTCTCTCTCTCTCTCTCTCTCTCTCTCTCTCTCCTCTCTCTCTCTCCCTCCTCTCTTCTCCCTCTCTCTCCCCTCTCCCCCTCCCTCTTTAAAGTCTATGACATTATAAATAGGAAGAATTATCTGACTCAGGAAAATGAAAGTGAAACCACATTCAGTTTAGAGAAATTCATGAGTTTTGGGTGTGTTTTTTTTTACATTCACCCCAGCACACGTATGCATGCTGAAAACCAGACATCACCTAAAGTAACGTGTGTGTGTGCGTGCAGGCCAACACAATAGGGCGCAGTGCCAAGACGGTGCGTGAGTTCCTGGAGAAGCACTACACGGAGGAGGTGGCTGCCAACGACAAGGAGACCATCAAGCTGGCCCTCAAAGCGCTGCTGGAGGTGGTGCAGTCTGGAGCCAAGAACATGGAGGTGGCCGTCATGCGTCGTGGGCAGCCTCTACAGGTAGACGATCACGCCTTCTCAGACTTTGAGAACGTTACCTTCATTGATGTGTAAAGCATTCACTTTGAGAGAAATCTTTAGGGTTTTTTTTTTAACACTTTGCTGAGCACAGCGTCCAAAAGCGACCCAAGCCCCATCATGGGAAAAATGGCCAATAGCGTCCGGTAACATGAATGGCACTTCAGAGCGTTCATAAACAATACAAAAAATTTGCCAATCTCGCTTGAAATCTTATGAAAATATAAGGGACGAGACTCCATGAGACTTCGGCATGTATTTTGCAAATAGCAATGATTGGAGCAAGTTTGTGGCAAATTCTGGAGGGAAAAAATCACAATTTCTCCCAAGTTGGACACTGTCTTTGAACATTTACAATTGTTTTTATGGCTTTCATGCCAAAAATATCACACTGTGAGATGTGTATACAGACTCAAATATCAATGTAAGCAATCCTGTTAGTATGTGCTCTTCTGACTTTGTTGATTGAAGTGAGAGAGACAAGTTTGATGCCAATGAAGTTTGAGACGCAAATCAATAGCAAATCTAACACAAATGATGTACATTTCAATTCTACTCACAGATCGAGTAAACTATCGCGGATTTCAAGTTTAGCAACGATTCACAACTTAATATATTTTGTGAATTGGTTTTTGACAAAGTATTGTCAGCATCTTTACAGTCTCTTCTTCACCATGTTTAAGTTACTTAGCATGTTCTCAAAAAAAGAAAAGTCCCTAAGGCATTCATGAGAGTTGAGGGTCAGTGAAGACCAGAGCTCCCTGTCTTCTCCAAGAAGGGTACTGCTGCCAGAGTCACAGGTTCTACCCCTGACCTGACTCCCCATATACCCTAGTACCAGGGTTATCTCGGGGAAAATCCCCTTAAACTGGCACCTCGGCAGAGATTCAAACCCTTTACCATCAGATCACAAGTTCACATTCTAACCACTAGGCTATCCCAACTCCCCAACAATTGAAGGTACTTGTTTCATAATGCAAATATATAATTGATATAAAGGTGTTTGGTTTGTCATTACTTGATTTTAGTCATATGTGAGCAGTGTTCTCATTAGATGTGTTATGTTTTTTCAGATGCTGGAATCAGACGAAATTGAGAAGTACATCACAGAGATTGAGAAGGAGAGAGAGGAGGAGGCAGAAAAGAAGAAGCAGAAGAAATAACCGTATCCGCCCTAGCCGACTTCTTCATTCTTTGTGCTGTTTTGTTTGAGTGCTTCATGATGTTGCATTAAGTTACGAACATTTTGTGGTTCATCCTAGATGATTGCAAGCAATGTGACTGTTTATAAAAAGAAACAAATAAAGAAATGTCTTCATTTTTCAGTGCATGCACATGTTTGTGTTATGAATATTATTTTTCATTCAAAAAGCAGTAGTGGATGGAATGATTGTCGAGTGATATGTGAAAGAGATGATAAATTCAGATTTTGTGTTATATGCATGTAAAAGAACTCTTAGCAAAATGAGTTGAGTTAGACAGCCATGGTAAAAATCCTCTTAGCAAAATGAGTTGAGTTAGACAGCCATGGTAAAAATCCTCTTAGCAAAATGAGTTGAGTTAGACAGCCATGGTAAAAATCTTCTTAGCAAAATGAGTTAGACAGCCATGGTAAAAATCCTTAGCAAAATGAGTCGAGTTAGACAGCCATGGTAAAAATCCACCATTTTAGTCAGAGAAACACACAAACATGAGTGTAGACGTGTGTGAGACAGAGACAGGTTCTCAACTCTTTCTTTCTGACCGTGAATAAGATTCCATAACAAAGTGGATAGCTTGACTACACCTAGGCAGAGCTTATTTCTTCTGATGTAGCAGGATGCATGCATGGTATGGTCATGTCATCCGTCCAGCCAGTAATACATCGCCTACTGTTCTGTGAAAAATAGATATATGGTGGTTTTTTCCCCCTCGGCTAGAGCTCAGAGATTAATGGTGAAATTTTGCGTGTGCAACTGTTTTTGCCCATGATGAAGATAGCTGCATTCCGACTTTGGGCATGTATGCTGGGTATGTTCGTAACCCACCGAACGTTGACATGAATTACAGGATCTTTAACGTGTACATTTGATCTTCTGCATGTGTATATGCACCAAAGGAATTAAGGCTGTGGCAGGTCTGCACCTGGTTGACCTGAAAATTTTTTTTAAAACACAAAAAACACCCTTAATTCAGCAGACGCTGCTAGGATTTGAACCCATGACTTCATGGACCCAAGGGATTGATGTTGAATGGTCTTAACTATAATGTCTATCAGATTGGATTCTAATGTGTGCCAGATGCTCAGCTTGCTTTCACATTATGGGGGAGCGTAAGTCTATAGCCTCAGTGGCAAGATTTTCAGGGAAGTGAAGTTGGTACCAATGTGAATACCAGGGGGAAAATCCCCTCATACACCTCAGAGGAGACACAAATCCCAGAGATGGCTGGTGAAAACAAGGCTGCTGAACAGCGTTTTTCTCATGTCTGCTTTGGCAGAGTCGGACAGAAATTTCAGAAGAAATTATTTTGCTTGATTCGCTATAAAAAAAAAAAATGCAGTCTTGGGGTCATTGCTGTAGCAGTAAAAGCTACTAAATCCTTAAGA
Organism: Rapana venosa; assembly: GCA_028751875.1. Lineage (NCBI taxonomy): Eukaryota > Metazoa > Mollusca > Gastropoda > Neogastropoda > Muricidae > Rapana > Rapana venosa. Next base: position 51,591,796 of record CM054149.1, on the reverse strand, counting down.
AAGAAAAATGAATTTCTTGCATGCTGTTGGCTACATTACAGACATTGTCTTAGAGAATTTGTACGCATTCCTATCGCTACAGATAAACAATCACAGAATGCTGAAAAAAGAACAAGAGAAACCTGTTCATACCTATTACACACACACACACACACACACTGTGCATGAGGATTGGACTAAAAATGTAGAAGTCAACATCATGACTGAATGAGAAAAGGACAGAAACGGAGAGAATGAATGTAGTTTCTCTTGAAACAATTGGGATTTATCGTGATATTGAGCACGCTATCACCTCTGAACTTTGAATGGGAAATGTGGCTTCTGTCCTGGCTGTGAAATTCTGGCTTCTTTGCACTGCTGCACTCTTATAGCTGGAAAATTCTGACTCCTTAGGCTGGAAAGTTGCATTCAGTCACTGAAACAGGAGTAGCAACACGTGTCGTAAATTGTTTCCCCAAGGGTTCTTTGTCAACTGCTATGTGCGAGATGATGTATGCATTGCAATAGGAACAGGATAGTCGTAAACTTAGTGCTCTACTGTTCCATTTCACATTTTGTGTTTTAACCCAACACCACTGCAAACGCCCTGGTAAAAATAGACCCAGTTTTCCTGCTAACGCCCTCAAATATGTGCTTACTATGGGCGCTGCCATTGTTGTTTACATGAACGAGATTCTCGTGAAAGTTGCTGCTTTGCATGAACAAGAAGAGGCCATGTTGTTTGCACTTTACTGTGTCGAAATCAGTGGGGTTTTAAGCAAATTATGAATTTTCAGTTTGCTAAATAAATTTTGTTATGGGCAATGGTTGGGATGTGTGCCGAGAGAGGATTTGGGTGCCTATAGAGCAGATTTAAAGGCTTTTGTCATTGGAATATGTTAAGACTGATCAAGCAGATGGGGCAGAGTGGCCTACAAGCTGTTATTTACAAGTTTAGTAGAAGAGATTGTGATTGCCATACCGATAGCAAAAAGTGATGAGGTATCGTGATTTTGTTTTTTTGTAAACAACTTCATGAATGCATACATTGCCTGGCCCAGTGTGTACTTTATTTAATACAGAAAATATTATTTCTTGCAGTAAAAGATAGCATAAATATATTTAATCTTTTTTGGTGTGTAGTGACTATTGAAAGTTGTCAAAATTACTTCCCTTGACAGACTGAATTGTGTGACAAAGTACTGGGTGACCTCAGGGTGCTATGGGTTAATTTACTCATGAATATAGCCACAAGCCAGAGGGCCTCTGAGCTTCTGTTGGGTCACTTTGTTGGCGTTAAGCAGTGCCTGCTCTGAGCTAACATCAAAGTATGATGTGCAGGACACCATCTACTAAGCCCCTAATTGATGACAGTAATAGCTTAGTCACTGAACAAAACTGAACCTCCAACCCTGAAAGCTTTGACACAAACTCACCACAGGTGCATTGAGTGCCTGAATGCTCTGAACTAATCTTCCTCAATGTTGAAAGTTCTGACAGTTTGCCACAGTCCATCAGGCCACACTCGATCAAACGATGAATTCTGCCATTTCATCCTGGCTGAAATTGCAGATAGTAAAATTGCAGAGTTGGTTGAGCTCACAAAGGCTGTGCTACAGAGTTATTTGCCTTTTAGCAATTGATGACCTTTCAGTTCTTTTGTCTTCAGTGTGATCATCTAAGGGGAATAGCTGGTATTCTCAACATGGTGACATTTGTTTTGTTTTAAGGAGTCAGTGACTAAGATGATAAGTCTACATTGTGTGTTTGTTTCTTGTAGGGCTTTTTTGGAGGAGGGGGCTGGGGTGGATGAGAAGAAAGAGAAGTGTTGGAGTTAATTGATAATGATGACTGTTTTGGAGAAGATTAACAATTTTTTAATGGGTCACTTAAGTTCATGTGATGAAAGCTCTGGTATGACCTTAGTAGTTTGCTATGCATGCTATGTCATCTGGTAGGTCACTTCATCCCTTGAAGTCTGTAGCTTTTCACCAGACTGAACACAACAGAAACAGTATCAAAAGATGAGCGAGTTTGGCCCTGTGTTGTTATGTATGCCCAAAAGTGACATTTTGTAACACACAAACAAAACCTTCACACCGTCATCTTAAAAAAACCCACCATACAACTCTGGACTCACAGATACAATCATGGCAAACTTGTTTTATTTTCTGTCCATACAAACATCGCAGTGAGAACATAGACCTCACAGAAGAAATTTCAACAAGCTTTGATCCCCCACACTATATATAAATGTATCTTGATGCCATACTTGTAACAATCAAGTCACCTAGCGTCTTTTAAGGCCCAACTCTATGTACCTTCTTCCTAAAAATTTGATACAATATGATTTTTTACTAAAACTGTACTAGTCCCTTTTTCTCCGCAACACTGGTAGGCTTTTCCCACATGGGTGCTGGTCTGTCTCGAGCCCCAGGTGACCGGTAGTTTTCTCCTGTGTGAATGGAAGTCTCCCTTTTTTCACATGCCCAATGTTTTGGGGGTTGTTGTTTTTCCACCACACTGGCGATCTTTTCCCACTTGCGTCTTTTTTCTTTTCCAGTATGTTTTCTTCCACAAAATCATCGGTCTTTTCCCACATGACTCGTGGTCTCCCTGACAAGTGGTGGTCTCCTTTTCCCATATGACTGTGGTCTTTTTTGACACGAGTGGTAATCCTTTTCCCACAGTTACGCTGTAGAGTCTGGCCTGGAAACACCTCTCAGTCCTTCCTTCTGACCCCCCAAAATCTAACTCAATTACAAGAAAATGAAACACCTTCAAATACATGCATTTTGACAATTTGCGTTCTAACGATGCAAGAAATGTCAAGAGCAAGATTTTATCAAGACAAAATGGGTTGTAATAAAGCGAGCTACATATTTCTGCATATCAACCACTATAGAAGGAAAAAAAAAACAAAACTGGCACAAACTTTAAAAAATAGGATACCAAAAGTCCAAACGCATCAACAAAAAGTACAGCACAATACATGGATACTGCATGCTTATGATGCAGCGGGTTTTTTTAATCATTAAAAACGTACTGAATCCACATCGCTTACAGTTTCATGGATACTTGAGAATACTGCTAGTCTTTCAGAACAAATTTTGTGATTAAAAAAAAAAAAATCTCAAAAATTATATCGTTTCTATACCCAAGATCAGAATGCAGTTATCGTAAAGGTGGAATAAAAGCAGTCGCATACACAAAAATCTGACCATTGGTGAACCTCAGAGCTCTAACCAAGGGGGGGAAAAGTCTGTTCTATATCCTGTCAACAGCATTTCACTTTCCTGTTTTTGAGTTGTTGGTTGCCAAAACCAGTTTGATTCTGGCAGGAGCTTCACCACATGAAAAGTTCAGCTTTGGAATTGAACGAAATCATTGACAAGCAAGGAAGTCGTAACATCATAAATATAATTCTTTTTTTAGGCTTGGCAGGTAAACTAAATCTGGCTAAATCTCCTGTCCACCATGTCTACAATTTTTAATCATAGTCATACAAACACGTGGCTTTGCTTCTCTTCATCCCAGAATGAGCCTTTCCCTGTGAAGAAAATAAAATCATAATAACGAAGGGAAACCTTCTCAGCTGCTGTTGTAAACTGACAAAGCACAGCAAAAACTGACACTTGTTTTACTACCACAGACTGCTGACTGGAAGTTATGGGATGGACTTCTATCACAGCGACTCCACAGCAGTGCAGGACCCACTCTGTCTGGTGGCCTCCTTGCACTTCAACACCGATAGCTCTCTAGTTCTCATGTGTGAAGAATAAATCTGGTTGTGCTGTGTGGAGCAAACTCAAGATACAGGTGACGTGCAAGTAGCAGTTCTGGGGGTATGATTGTCACAAGTGGTAGAACCACCACACAAGAAAAATTACCACAAAAACTGTCGTCACTGGGGGGAAAAAAAAGTGCAATAACACACACACTGTTTAAAATAAAACAGTTTCTCGCGATAGCTGGAAAGAAAATATGTTCAGTTTATTTCAAATGTCTGATTTCCTATCCCAAATCTTTTAAAAATAATTCAAGCAAAATTGAGACAATGAGCACAATTTTTCACCTTGTCTAATGTTTCTATGCGTACATATACCTTCTTAAGCAGCAAGACCCCCCCCCCCACCCCCCCAAAAAAACCAAAACAAAACCCCCAGCCTGTTGACCCTTGTGAACCAGATAGGTAATTTGGCTTCAACAGCAGGCAATTGATTTTAACAGCACAACCATGAGTATCATAAATTTGGAGTTTTACAGGGTAAAAACTCAATGCTTGGATGAAAATAGCCGTATTTCTTTTGAAAGCAAAACGGAAAGAGTACAAAGAAGTGTTAAAAGAAATTTTAATGATCATCTTCTCCACTTCAATCCATAATCAAATGCGTCATGAAATCAATAACATCAGTATACAAAGTGAACTACAAAAAAAAAAGACCATGCTAGATAAAAAGGTGGGAAGTAAAATATATACACACAAAAAAGATCGTTCAATTTTTCTCATAATTACTTTCAGGGGTTATATGGTTTTTTCTGAGAAACACAAAAAGCAATATTAGGTCTGAATATTTAAGTCATCGTCCACAAAAGTCGAGAGTCATTTGGAGAGCTATACTTGTGTCACACAGTGCTGCAGCCAACAGCCAAGTGGGAGACACAACAGATCAGACAGGGCAACACAGACGGAAATGTCTGGTGTGGTAATCTGTTGGTTACTTTGAGATAACTGTTCAGGCAATTCTGAGTTAATATGAGACAACAGTTCAGGCAATTCTGTCCCCCCAAACAAAATCAACCACACCCTACCATATCTTACAACTGTTCAGATTTTCATAGTGTTGATCATTTCTACTCATATTTCAGTGCTACAGCTGACCCTTTTATATTTAATGTCCTATTCAACAAGGTATGAAACAAAACACTACATAAAATTGACAATAAAACTGTAACAAAACCCAAACAAAAAAAACATCACCTTACTACAAACAGTTATTTTAAGTCCTGCTCCGGTAATCCAATAACTCAGGCTTTCGTAAGGTTTTTAGATGTGCTCTTTTTAATTATTTTTTTAATATATTATTCTGTGTTATTTTTATTATGCTGTGTTGTTTTCTGTTGACGCAAATAAATAAAAATTTCCATTCAAATGGTCTTATTACTGTGAGATAATCACAATTCCTTCATCCTTTCCTATCAACACTTTGAACGCAAAGAAATGTTTGATTTTTTTTTTTTAAACCTAACAAATTAAAGCTCTAACAAAAGCGAAACAAAATAGTGAAGATAAAAACCTAAACAAAGAGAACACAATTAGACACATATAAAAAATATTTATGGAGGAAAAACTGTGGATCAAAAACACCAGGAGAAATTTCTCACAGTTGTTTTTTTTATTATTCATGCCATAACTAGAGCTCCGAGGTTCAACAACTGTAAGATTTTTTAATATGTCCCCCCCTCACCCACCACGTAGGTAGCCACATGCCGACATTGGGGAGGAAAACGTTTCATGAAAGAAGACGATGATCACAAACACGCGGTGCCTGGACTGAAAGGAAAGAAGCCAGTGGGGAACTTCTGTTTTCAACAAGGAAATTATAACACCCCTATCACACACTGCTAGCTGCTCGTTACTCTTTTCTTTTTAAAACTATACAACAATATTTTTCCTCTTTATTTTCCCCTCTCTTTTGTTTCTGCCTTGTTCCTTTTCTTCCCGTCATCTCCTTCATTCTGCATTCTTGGTCCATTCTCCTGCCTTTTTTCTTATAAGACTTACAAGACAACAATTCTGTCCCTCGCAGAAGTTGGATGCGCTGGGCCTGACTTGGCAGGGTCTTGATGGCAGCGCAATGCGATTTCACTCGTGTGACAGACAACAATAGTTGCTGTTTGATAAAGATGAAGAAATAACATTCACCTCACCTTCATAGCCAAGACCATCTGATCTGTAAAAATATCTAACAACCTGGAAAAAATATTAAATGACAAATGACCTCGATAATTTAATTCCTCAAGGCCAATAAACCCAGGTCGAGGTGAGGACACCAGTCATCCTATATAATTTATCATCCCCAGGTTACAAAAAAGCATAAAAAAAGAGAATAGCAGACACTTCCAAGTTCAAGGTACACCGATAAATAAAGAAAAATGCCATATGGGTGGAAAAACACTGCAGAATGGACACCTTGTGCCCTTCCCAGTGTTTACAGTATCACTCACTACCTGGTTGCCAGAACAGAATGATACAGGCACAATGTCATTTAATGTATAGAAAGAAAACATATGTAAGACTTGCTTGAACAAATAGCAGAATAATGGACTGGGAAGGAAGAAAATAAGAAAGATGATTCAAGGTAAGGAAAAGGTGGGAAACAAACAGTGAGTGAAAAGGGGAAATGTCTGGCACAGAATCTCCATGTGGAGATGCTAGCTAGTTATAGTGAAAAAGCCCACAGGGGATATTTTTTAGAGGTTACTTTACTAGAAATGCCAAAAGAATAAAATTCCATATAACAATTTTTCTTTAAAACTTTACACAATTTGAAGATTTTTGGGGGTTAAAGAAATCACACATAATTATAAGCAAAACTGAACAGTTTTGATCATTGTGTAGTAGTACTCACAGGTCATTTAACACCTTTTTTTTATATTCTCTTTTCATATAACTGTAAAATCCGAACCGTCACAATGTCGACAAGCAAAAAAGCACCACAATTAAAGCAACATGTGTCAGGACCCCAAGCCTTTTGGAATATTTGTTGTGATCTTTCAGTTGTTTCAATTATGAATACTGTATGTTTGTCTTCAGACAAGAGCTCCCATTGTTTCTTTGTAAAAGTGTCCCAGTGCTGAATATTTCCATGATTTAAGTCAGATTCCCTGTGCAAACATACAGTGGAAGTAGAAACATACTTTCAATATAAATGAGGAAAAGCAAAGATTTTGTCATAACAAGGACGAGCCTTTAGTTCTTTTTTTTTTTTTTTTAACTGTCACACATCATTCTTTGTTCAACCAATACAAGTGACAGTCTCACAAATTTTTACAGGTGAATTTTCACGCACCTGGTCAAATCATGTAATATTACAACTTTTGGGGATGTTTTTTTGTGTGTTTTTCAAAGTTTCCAGTTGACTTTTAAACAGAAGGAGAAAAACATAAATTTATACAGCTCTTATGTGATGTTTCTCATCAGATTTCAAACCAGAGAGAAAAACTAGCTGGTTCAGAGGACTGAATTGGAACCAGCAGCTGATGAGAACGGTCACAAGCCTGTGTGTATGAATCCAAGTCAAATATATTTCCAGATGGTACATTGATATAATAAGCAACGCATTCACTTTTTTCCCAACAAGCCATAGCCATTCATCCTTTAGTGTGTGTGTGTGTTTGGCTCGGTTTTTTGCTGGGTTTTTTATTTATTTTATATTAACATTTTTAATGCAGTCAATTCTTCATTTGAATTTCATAAAACAGATAGTGGGTTTTTATATGATTCAAACCTGGTGAACAAACAAAACAACAAAATCAGATTTAAATTACATTTTCCACACAAACTCTTCCTAGGTAAGCTTTTGTCAACTTTATTATCCTTCAAAATAAAATCACTCCCTATGAATTTCAAATATCCTTTCTAAATATACTGGCTCACAGATGTTCTGATAACAATACTATATCTCCCCCCAAAAAAAACATTTCTAAAGCGCTTAAAGAAAAAGCAAAAATATCTGTTGTGTGTGCAATAATCATACAAAACAAAATTAAAAACAAGTGAACAAATGGACAGATTTCTACTTTACGTTATCAGACTTCAGCTTTTCTGTTTTAATTCCTTTCCACTAAATACACAAACAACAACAACAACAAAGGACAAAACAAAACATAAAAGAAAGAAGCAAGTACAACACACAAAACAAGCACACACACCGCAAGTTAAAAAGCTCTGGCAACAAGACACTAACTACTACACTGATGATGGCGATGATATGATGATCAACAAGTGGTACTAATGGAGCTCCAGCCAGTATGTAGCAGTGGACACCAAAACCGTTCATTCGCAGCTGACGAGGTCTTCATTGCTTCTTCTTCTTCTTCTTCAGAACATGGTTAGAGCAGATGACAGGAAGGGTGAGGGAGAAATACAATCTGAATGAACTGAACCTTCATATGCTGGTAGCTTCTGCAAGAATCATTAAAAAAAAAAAGAAAAAAAAAAGATTTTTTCCTAAAAACAAAAGCAAAAAAACCTCCCATTTCAATCAAATCAGAGATGGCAGGGCACTACTAAGAATACCACGCTTTTAGTCTTTTGAAATCACAAATGAGGAAGAAATCGCCTGGGCAGAAGATGTGTGTGTGTGTGTTTGGGAGGAGGAGGGGTTGGGAGAGAGCAGACAGTTATACAGTGTTCCGTTGTTATGTCTATGCGGGTACATCATGTAACGCCAGCCGAAAGATCTCATTTGCAATCACAAAAGAGTCGCCCTGTGGTTTGAGATGGAACACTTGTGAGAAGCCAATGGGTTTTTCTGGGCCTTGTGTTTCCACGTCCGCCTGTCAGATGAGAGAAGAACAAAAATTATAATAAAATTTTGACAATTCTGTGTGTACACAATTACGTAATGTACAGGAATACTATATAGGCATGCTTACAAAGGTGTGTGCAAAACAAAAACCAAAAAAGAAAGATGCACACACACACACACTACACACACATTCCTATACTCTGAGAACTTTTCACAAATTATAGTGTATGAAAGTTAAAAATCCAACTACTCTACCAAGTCCATCGCTGAACTTGCACATGACACAAACACAATAGCAAACATCTGAGGTCATTATGAAAGAAAAGAGGAACACACACACACAAACATACAAACACTCGCCCGCACATACACAATTTCCTAAAAAAAACAAAAAACAAAAACCCAAACAAAAAAACCAGACTTACCAGTTGACCAAAAGCGAAGATGAGAATACCTCCATTACTGGTAGGCTGACAATCTACCTTTGTTATGCACCGTTTAATGCCACCCATTGACAATTTCTGCAAAAACAAAATAGCACCATACAGAAGAAAACACAGCAACAAAACTTTATCCTGGAACAACTCCATTCATTCCCCTCCCTTTTTTTTTAACCTCCGATTTCCATGAAAACTATCTGAAAATAAATGTTTCCCCCACCCCTCCATTTTTTCCAACTTTTTTTTTTTTTAAAGTACTTAACAGTTGGGCACATGCAAAAATGACTGAATTTTGTTTTGTTATCCATCAGTATCAATTGTCAGGCAAAAACTGTTTTCTCTCTTCAGTCATGACAATTTTCAGTAAAAAACGACATTGTTGGGCAAGAGAAAATTTTGTCTGATATTTAGCGTACACCCATTTGTTTACTTTTAAATAGTTTAAACAATTTCACTCTGACAGTGATTTTCTGGGGAGGGGGAAAAACTGCAGTAACCTGAGCAAAGTAGACCTGAACTAAATTTGCAATGCATACATTGCCAACACTCCAATATGAAAATAAATAAAAAATACATGATCATTTTCCAATGTAACTTGTACTGGGTATTACCAAAAAACATCCAGATTTGAAAAGGTGGTACAAGTGGTACATTACTGATGTTATCACATAGGAAACAGTCAACTACACAGGGTTACCAAAACTGGATCTAGCTAGTGTATTGTTTTTGTTTAAGAAACATTCCGAAGTGGCTGTTTTGATATAATTAATTTACAAAGGACACCAGCCAGCCATGCAGCACCTTATTCATTTACTGAAGACAGACCTCCAGGAAATCCTAATGAAATAGTTCAGTCAGAATGCACAGGCCCAACTTGAGTGGCCATGGTCACAAACAATAATAATTCACCGTCATTTTATTGTTCATTCCTCGGCTAGAGCTCTGAGGTTCACCGATGGTAATGTTTTCAACTGTTTTTACAGGTAACTGCATTCCAACTTCGGGGAACAATCATATGAATCAGTTCTGATTTTTTTCCCTGTCTGAGGTTCACCAATGGTGCAGTTTTGTGTGCATTACAGTTTGTCCACCAATAAGGTAACCACATTCTCATTTGGGAGAGTTCTGATATATAAGACTTGGACATAGCTATTACACACCAGCCACCATCCATGAGCACAGAGGAAAGGAAAGGAAAATCTGAAACAGAAATCACCACGATTCATGAAGTCAGCCACAACTGAAGAATGCACTGTGATGTGATGTGCCTGAGGGGTGGAGGTTCCAATCTTTTTGGTTCCTGCTGTTGGTTTGGGTTTTGTTTGCGTAGGGGGGGAGGAGAGGATTTTTGTTGGTTTTTTGTTTGTTTGTTTTAAAAGAGTTATGACTCATTCAAGGGTAGGAAAGCCTAGTGGTCAGTGTTGAACTCACTATCTCACAGCCCGGGTTCGAGCCACCACAGTAATGCCTGTTTGATAGGATTTTTCTCCTGGAGTTCACATCAGTATCCATTCTATTCCCCTGAAAGTCCTTTGGATGAGACTATAGACGAAGGTCCTGTGTGCAAACACACGCAGAACATCTTGCACACACATTTTTTTTTTAAGTTTTGCCTTTTGAAAGAGAAGGCAACTTTGTGCCAGTTGCAACCATGGCAATATTTGAACATTTAAAGACCACACGCACACTGGTGTCATGTTTAGACATCATCCCTTTAGTAAGTAAGTTGGAATGTGGCTACTGTGACGGTGGGTGAATGGTTGTTTTGGATGATCTTACCTCACAAAGCCTATGACGAATAGCTTCCATTCCCAGACACTGTTCTCCTTCAAAGGTCAGCAGTGAGTCAGGCTGAAACAGAATTGACACTGTAAGTTAAAATGTGATAGAATTAATGTTATTTACATGTGCCAGTCTACTGAGGCACTCACACAAAATGACACATTAAGCTTTACAGTTGCACTCGTGATCTGATAGCTCAGGTATCAAGCCACCACTAAGTCACCCGTTCCATGGGATTCTTTCCCCTGGAGTTAACATCAGTAATGACTCCACTCCCCTGGAAATCCTTCAGATGAGACTATAAACGGAGGTCCCGTGTGTGAACACACCAGAATATCTCGAACACGCATTAAACCTGTTCCTCTAACACGCATTGAACTGTTATCTTCTTATTTTTTCACACAAAACTGTACCTTTAGTTCTCTGTCATCGTTAAAGAGAATACTTTCGATAGACGTGCCTTGGTTTTGATAGGTTTTCAAGAGGGTGTTTGTCACAGGTTCTCCTTTCGATCCTTTTCAACAGGAGTCAAGGCCTTGAATCAAATTTCTTTTTAATTTGAAAATTGCCAATACAGAATTCCGATTAAAACAGAAGGAAAATCACCCATGAAGTAATAATCTAATTTACTTATTACTTACACCTAGTAACGTTATGGGTTGTTCTCTGAGACATGTGCCAGTTCAAAGAATAAAAAAAGATTTTGTGTCATAATGATACACAAAACCATTTTAATGTGTGTAACATCATATTCTGAATTTAAAGAAAAAAAGACAATTTGTCAACTCATCTTCTCAAAGTAGATATTTTATTTCTTATTTTGCTATATCATGATTGTGACATAGAACACAAAAAGGTACTAAACTGTCTTTAATTAAAAACATAACACAGTGCAAACATTTGCACAATTTGTGTATAGATACAAAAGAAAAATGTTCCCACTTACAGATGGCTCTCAGAATAAATCTGACTGTGCATATTTCTCTCACTTTCAAGCGGTCCCTTCAACATCCATACGGCCATCATTTTTACAGTTTTGGTTTTTGTTCATCAATATGGAAAGCAACCAAGTCCACTCAATATGGTCCTATCAACAACAAAAAAACAGCTTTTGAAGGAAATTTACAGGTTGTAATACCTGATGAACTAATCAGGAAATATATCACAGTTGTGGTGTAGAGTCCATCACTGTTGTGACATAGAACCAAAGGGTTGAAAGACTGATTAAAACAAAATATTTACTAAAATATGTATTTTCTTTTAAACCTACAGAGGAAAGAATTATTTCATTTACTATAATAATAATAATAATAAATGGAATTTATATAGCGCTATATCTTGCAGAGAGAAATCAAAGCGCTTGCACTCAACTCATTCTTACAGTCATACAACCAGTGACAAGCAATAGTTCCATCAAGTCCAAATGTGCGCACACGCACACACACACACACACACACAGAGGTCACACACCCCGGCAGGGCAATAGAATCTTGGTTGTTGAAGGCAGGTAAAAAAACTATGAGATGAGGCAGGAGAGGAAAATCTTAGGTTTGAAATAAATATAAGAAAAATAAGAAAAATTTCTATAAGAAAAATATAGATCTGTCAATTGGAAATAATTATCTACTGAAAGTGAAATGGTCCCTTGAACCAATCCACATGCTGACCATACTTCATATAATGCTTGACTATGAATATGATTATGACCCAAGCCAGATCGGGCTGATGTGGCCAATTATTATATGATCCTGGGGGATGCAACTTCTTCAGGAAACTGATGACTTCAGATGTCTTCCTCCTCCCCAGCAATATCCTCAATATGCAATCAAAACCAGCTATACCACACAGCTTCAACTTCAGGTCAAAGAGCTATTGGCCTGATGATAACTTAGGGTCATGGAGGTGTTGGCCTGTTGGTAACTCTGGGTCATGGAGGTGTTGGCCTGTTGATAACTTTGGGTCAGAGACGTGTTGGCCTGTTGATAACTTTGGGTCAGAGACGTGTTGGCCTGTTGATAACTTTGGGTCAGAGACGTGTTGGCCTGTTGATAACTTGGGTCAGAGACGTGTTGGCCTGTTGATAACTCTGGGTCAGAGACGTGTTGGCCTGTTGATAACTCTGGGTCAGAGAGGTGTTGGCCTGTTGATAACTCAGGGTCATGGAGGTGTTGGCCTGTTGATAACTCTGGGTCAGAGACGTGTTGGCCTGTTGATAACTCTGGGTCAGAGACGTGTTGGCCTGTTGATAACTCTGGGTCAGAGAGGTGTTGGCCTGTTGATAACTCAGGGTCATGGAGGTGTTGGCCTGTTGATAACTCAGGGTCATGGAGGTGTTGGCCTGTTGATAACTCAGGGTCATGGAGGTGTTGGCCTGTTGATAACTTTGGGTCAGAGGTGTTGGCCTGTTGATAACTTTGGGTCAGAGGTGTTGGCCTGTTGATAACTCAAGTCAGGGAGTGTTGGCCTGTTGATAAGTCTGGGTCATGGAGGTGTTGGCTGTTGATAACTCAGGTCAAGGAGATGTTATCCTGTTGATAACTCAGGTCAAGGAGATGTTATCCTGTTGATAACTCTGGGGTCAGAGAGGTGTTGGTCTTTTGATAACTCTGGGGTTAGGGAGGTGTTGGTCTTTTGATAATTATGGGGTCAGAGAGGTGTTGGTCTTTTGATAACTCTGGGGCCAGAGAGGTGTTGGCCTGTTGATAACTCTAGGTCAGAGGTGTTGGCCTGTTGATAACTTTGGGTCAGAGGTGTTGGCCTGTTGATAACTCTAGGTCAGCGGTGTTGGCCTGTTGATAACTTTGGGTCAGAGGTGTTGGCCTGTTGATAACTCTAGGTCAGAGGTGTTGGCCTGTTGATAACTTTAGGTCAGAGGTGTTGGCCTGTTGATAACTTTGGGTCAGAGGTGTTGGCCTGTTGATAACTCTAGGTCAGAGACGTGTTGGCCTGTTGATAACTCTAGGTCAGAGGTGTTGGCCTGTTGATAACTTTGGGTCATGGAGGTGTTGGTCTGTTGATAACTCTAGGTCAGAGGTGTTGGCCTGTTGATAACTCTGGGTCATGGAGGTGTTGGCCTGTTGATAACTTTGGGTCAGAGGTGTTGGCCTGTTGATAACTCTAGGTCAGAGGTGTTGGCCTGTTGATAACTCTGGGGTCAGGGAGGTGTTGGTCTTTTGATAACTCTAGGTCAGGGAGGTGTTGACCTGTGGATAACTATGTAACTTGTAAGGGAGACAGTGACTTGATGAGGTCTTTGGGTCATCAGGGAGGAGCTGGTTGACTGGAGCTTGAATGAGGAGGTGCTGCTTGATCAGTCTTGACATCTGAAAGCATGTTAAAAATTAATGAGAAATGAATACTCCCAATCTTTCTCTCTCTTATGAACTGTGTGTGTGTGTTAGTTCTTCAGTGTAACATCCTTCCACCGAAAAGTGATATCAGACGGTTGTGTGTGTGTGTGTGTGTGTGTGTGCGCGCGCGTGTGCGTGCATGTGTGAGTGTGTGTGTGTATGTGTATACATGCATTCATGTATGGGTGTGTATGTATGAGTGTGTGTGTATACCTGTGCGTGCATGCGTGTGTGTTGTGTGTGTGTTTGCTTTATTTATTATTTATTCTTTTATATCGAGGATAATGGAATAAGCACTCACATGCTTTTTTTACATCCAGTCCCCATGTGTATGCCTACTCTTCCGAAAAGCGGAACAGGATTTAACGTGTGTGTGTGGTGTGTGTGTTTGTGTATGAGTGAGTGAGTGAGTGTGAGTATATGAGTGAAATTGTGAATGTTTGTGAGTGTGTGTGTGCATGCACGCACGTTTGTGTGTGTAAATATATTAGAGAAATTGTGTTATGTATGTGTGTGCCTGTATGTGTGTGTGCGTGTATGTGTGTGTGAGTGCGTGCGTGTGTGTATGTATGTGTGTGTGTGTGTGTATGCATGAATGTGTGTGTGCACAGGCTTGTTTGCGTGTGAGCATGCGAGTATGTGTGGGGGTCTTGCATGCGCGCGTGTGTGTTTGTGTGTGTGTGTGTGCCAATAAAATGACCTAAGCAACAAACAGTTATAAAGAACCTAGGGCCTTGCTATTTGAAAGAACTATAGGGGAATAATCAAGAACATGTTTCTAAATCTACAACCAGTTAAGGATAACAAAAAGAACAAGAAAAACTCCTAAAACTAACAATAGATACTATAACTCGCCAAAAAGTTTGGACTTTGGGAACGTCAACACATTCTACAGTAGATATTTGCAGAAAGTATGGGGGTAAAAAACAAAAGGCACTTAGAGAGGTTTACAGAACATTCCATAAATGATAGCTTTAAAACAGGGTGCTCAATCACAGGAAGATACCAACTGGGGTGTGTAGCAGACATTCAGAAATTCTGCGAAGAAGTATATCATTGTTTAGGATGCTTTAAAGCGTTACAGATGATTCTAAAAGTGACGGATCTTTCAGTGTCATAGAAACGATTTCTTTAATTCTAGGACAACCAGTAAGTAGATGTCTGACGCTAATTTGTTTTCCACATATGCATTGTATGTTCTTGCAGTATTTTGTCCGAGGAGCATTTAAACAGAATCTATAAACCAAGCTTGACATATTTCTGGAAGCAGACATATGTGGCTTTGCACAGAAACGCTTAGTGTTTTGTACATCGGTCATATTTAGGCAATTTTGAGTGAAATAAATAACAAATAGAATTTAGCAATTTTTTAATTGCCTTCTTTAGTTATCATAGGAATTATGCTTTAAAAGTTCACAACCCTCTCGCAAGTCTAACGAAATATTGACTAAAAGTGATCCTTCAACATTGCATGCTCCTCGTCGCGCAGCTCTATCACCCCATTCATTAGGAATGATCCCACAGTGGGAAGGAACCCAGCAAAAAGTAACACTGATGCCTTTCAACCATAATAAATGAACAACATGTTTGATTTCAGTGATCATTTCTAGTCTAGTATTTTGATTAAAGGAAGTTAATGTGCACAATACAGATTTAGAATCAACGCATATTACAATTTTCAAATCTTTGTAAGGAAGTGGAACAAAATGTTGATAGCCATCAATATTTCCAAGAGTTCTACAGTAAAGATAGAAACGCCATGAGTTATATGATATATTTTCTCAATGTTATGGGCTGGTATAACGAAGGCTGCACCTACCCGTTTGTTATCAAGTTTTGATCCATCTGTGTATATTTTTAAGTGGTCTGATTAGCGAGTGTCAATATGTGAATTCACAAAGCTTGCAAGTATGTTAGGTGAATCGCTTTTTGATAGATTTGTATGACACATGTCAAATGATGGCTTATTCATTTCCCATTGAGGGACAGCTGAAAAAGATGGTACAACAGCAAGAACGGTTCTAGGCTTTCCTTGTTTATTAACTGGTACAACAATAGACTGTTTCCAAATGAGTGGGAGCTGACCTTCAGTCCAGCACTTTTGGAAAAAGAGATATAAAAATTTAAAGTTTACCCAGTTAGGTGGTAGATGGCGTAACATTTCTTTAGAAACTCGTCAAGACCTACTGCTGTTTTCTTGACACATAGATTATCAATACATGCTTTTACCTCCTCTAACGTGAATGGAGCGTTAACATAATGATTTTGTTTGTCTATCAAGATTTGTTGTGCTGTGTCTGATGCTCAACTCATGTTTTTCTCTTAATGTTATGTTCTTCTCTGACAGGCCAGTTTTACAACTGTTGTTTGCAAACATTTCCACAAAAGCTTCAGCTTTTTCAAAATTGGAAGGTAGATTTGAGTTTTCTAGTCTAATGGGGCACTGGGGTAAGTTTCTCCCATTTCTCATCACTTTTATTTTTCCCAACACTCTCTGCAAATCTTTATAGTTGGATACCTCCGACATGCAAAATGATGACCAGTATTGTTTCTTTGCCTGGGCAATAATTCTGTTAGATTTATTTTTGGCTTTTTTCATTTGATTCGATTCAGATCTATTCTTTAGATAAGCTATTAGTTTTACTTTTTTCTCTTCTTTTGCTTTTTAACAGGTATCATTCCACCATACATTGCCAATATTTTATGAGATGTTATTTGTCTACATTTAGGAATAGAATCAGTGGCAGCTGATAACACTGAATGAAAGATACATATAGACTATTAATTATATATACTGGCTATCTAGTATCTATGTCCGGTGTGTTATATGATAATTGAAGATTTGTAAATTTTTCCCAGTTAGCACGTTTATAATTATATCTGGGAACTTTACCTTCTTTTGAATCTAACAATGATCTATTGAGATCCACTCTAGTCACAACTGGCAAATGGTCGCTGTTGAGGGAATCAGTAACTGGATCCCATTCACATTATGGTACCACTTCAGGTGAGACTAGAGTGAGATCGATAGCAGTTGCCCTGTGATTAGAATTATCAGGTATGCGTGTTACACGACCATCATTTAAAAGACATTAGGAGGAATCAACTAAACTTTCAACAAAACGATTGCTTGTGATTATTTGACAATCTTTCTCCCAGAAAGGTGAGTGAGCATTTAAGTCACCTACACTGATATATATATAAGGGGACGGGATAGCTCAGTGGTCGGAGCACTCGCTTTCCCCCAGCCAAGTTAAGCAGCGTCGAGCGTGGTTACCAGTTGGATGGGTGACCGTTTGCGCGCCTTGGCTTCAGTACAGTTCCCCCAGTTCACCCAGCTGTAAATGGGTACCTGCCCTCTTTAGGGTCAGGGAAGGTAAAGCAGCGAGGGAGAGGAGATGGGCGCCGCCCTCAATATGCTGGCCCTAGAGAAGTGAGGTCTCTGACGCCTCGCTCCCCTACGACCTTATAGGTTATGGGACTCCTTTACCTCCTTTCCTTACACTGATATACTTCTTGCCATGATCTTCCTGTAATGTACGAAGCCATTCAGTGTTAACACCAGTTGGTCCTTGAGGCAAATAAACAGATACTATTGTCAACAATGAGGTATGAAAAGGAATGGACACAGCACATGAATGTAAGTTAGAAATGTGGAGAGGGGCAGGACTGGGGCATGTAGTGTATGTCACCACTATACGCACATAAATGGCTGTGTTAATTCTCCCAATGGTATCTTGATGTTAACTGTGGCAAGAAACATGTGTTATATTATATAACTGACAGTGATATTTTAAACAAGTACATCACAGCAGACGCACCCAGTTTTGCTTCATTTAAGTGGATAGCAACACTTTGGTTTTATGTTAAACTTAAAATAACAATGAAAGTGTTCTGGTAACAAACCAAAGAAAGTTAAATGAAAACATATATGATCATAATATAGAACCAAGTACTGAAGTAGTTTTATCCTGATCAGGACACTGGTCGGTTTCAATTTTGTTAGCAATGCAAAATATTATTATAAACAATTAAACATTGATCAGAAAGACAGATTGGCGGGGGGAGGGGGGATAAAAAATTATTGGTATTCTCACAAATTAATGTAATCTTGCATATAATATATAGGAAAATTTTCTTTTGAAATCAAAGTGTGTGCGTTCTAAAGCCATCTATGGACTTTCTAAGGCGTTACCAAAATAAATGGCAAAATTGCTGTAGAAGTTGAAAACAATTTTTTTTGTTTTAATTTTTTAAAAAAGCAAGTTTGGGCCTACATCAGAAAATTGAGAAATTCATAAAACTAATAAAAGTCCATACATGTATAGACACATTAAAATTCAAATCTTTCCTTTTAATTCAAATAAAGTTCTACTTCTAGCAAAACTCTTTCAAAGCTAAATGATATAAAATTATCCCAAAATTGAAAATAGTAAAATAAACCCGTATACTGACCTTGATATAGCTCCAGTCACCATCAGACGTGTTAGCTGTGACTGTACTCAGTGTGAAGAAGACAAAGGACAAAACTTTGTCATGTTCTGCAGAAGAGTGACGCCCGGAAATGCCTAGATGACTGTATCTAGTGTATGAGGCAGAGAGCTCCCACGCCAAGGCAATTTATCTCCCTGCCTCCGAATCTGATTCTGACACTCAATCAGTCGACCCTTTTCTCATAGGTTAAACAGGTGTCAGTATTGGCAGTTATGATGGTAAAAATCAGAAATGGTTGTGGATCAGTAGCCTATGATACACTTTAATAATAATATCATCATATATGGAATTTATATAGCGCTGAATCTTGCAAAGGAACAAATCAAAATGCTTACAAGTTACATTTAAATCATTTAATACACTTATGCAATCATTCATGAATAAAACAAAAAGATACCAATATTACACCCCCACACACAGCTTGCCTATGTACACGGTGATGGAGGTGGGGGTGGCCGCTAAGAGTATGGATAGATAATGTGGAAGGAAAATCTTTGTAAATAAATAAATGTGTTCTGAGGCTGGATTTGAAAGTATCGAATGTATGCTTTTGCCATTTTGGCGAAGGGACAGAGGGAGGTCATTCCAGATGAATGGACCACAGACAAAGAGTGACAGCCAACAGTGGTTTGCTTGCATCTCAATGTTTGGAAGCACTTTACCTTAATTCAAACAACTATTTAAAACAAGCAGAGGACTGTCAGAGAAGCTGATAAATTCTTCTCAATGCTTGTCATGTATGATTACAGAACTTATATGATGTGAAGGAAAGCATTCTTAGGAGTGTTGATTAGTTTGAGCTTGAAGTGCTTGCAATCAAGATTGGGACAAAAATATTGAACTTCTAAACATTATGAACATTTGAAGTATCAGTACTTACTACTTTATTAACAGTATATACTGTAGTTGGTTTGGGTTTTTTTAAACAAACTATACATATATATACATGTACAAAGACATATTTGTTTTAATTTTCTTACAAAACTGGTGTTGAAAGAGTCACCAGAATGACCTAACTTAAGTTCTAACAACACTCTGTTAACAGTGTGCATCAATCTTTTTATCTTGCTATCTCTCTCCCTTCGCCAAAAGCCTACCTATGAGTATGACGCTTTTAAATCCGGCCGCAAGACACATTTGCTTTGAACAAACTTAAGATTCTCCCCTCCTGTTCATCTCATTTCTGGTCCTGCCCTAAACAGCCAAAACCCCCATCACCCTGCCAGAGTGTACAACCTTTGTGTGTGTGTCACTATGTCACAGTATGTGTGTGTGTCACTCTGTGTGTGTGTGTGTCTTCGATTTTACGTCTGTTCACTCAAAGTGATATTAGACGAAAGAGGTGGGGAAGGGGGCACGGTGAGATGAGAGCTGTAACTTAGAAAAAGAGATACATGTTGGTGTTTATGTACATTAAAAAACCACAACTGATTCCAAACCTTATAAACAATAAATTATGCTGCAAAAAACATGGCAAAGAAACGCAAATAATAACAACAACACAGAACAATTGCAAACTACTCTAAACTTGGAAAATGAACAACTACCAACTAATAATAATAATAAATAATAATGTATGGAATTTATATAGCACTGAATATTGTAAAGCAACAAATCAAAGCGCTCAAACTACATATAAAAGCTGCCACAAATAAAGCAAAATGATATGTGAAAGACTAGGATGAATGAAACTTGAAAGCGCTTTGATTTATCTTTTGCAAGATACAGTGCTGTATAAATTCCATGTATTATTATTATCATATTATTATATCGCAATAGTAAAGGTGCTATGATTCCACGGTCGCACTTTACAAAGAAGACATACTGGAGATTGCATCAGAGACAATGCTATTTTACACAATAACTGAATAAGTTTGGATTTGTTAAAACTCCATGCGGAGACTTATCTTGAAATGTTGGTAGGAACTTTTTTAAACCTCGACACTGATATAAAACATGAACAATGGACAGTTTTTCACTGCATATGCATTGAATATTTCTTACAAATTTTGTTCAAAACTAGGACAAAAGGCATTTATTTCAGTCTATGGATTAAAGAAATAATATTTCTAGTACAAGATTTTTGAAAAACTGAGTACAAAGAATGTTCTCAATATCCAGAACAAAACAAGTATGCTGGGGATAGCCAGCCTCTTCCTGTTTCTTTTTTACATGTTTCCAGCAAACAAGTTGAAGCAAAGCATAACCTTTATGAAGACAAAGACTCGAAAGAGGAATATCTAAAACAGATGAACAGCTAGAATGTTTTGCTGCCTTTTTGGCTGCTTTATCTACCTTTTCATTGAAATAAATACCACAGTGAGATGGAACCCAGCAGAAAGTAACTTGGGAACCTCTCAGAATTAGAAGATGTACCAAAAAATTAATTTCAGAAATGACATTTTGCCTAACTCAACTGTTGACATTGAGTTAAGACTGTGTGTGTGTGTGTCACTGTGCCTGTGTATGTATGTGTGCGTGTATATATAGTCACATAGTGTGTCTGTGCATGCATGCATGCATGTGTGTGAGTGTGTGTGTGTGTGAGTGTGTATACATTTGAATTTGTTTAAACTTTTAATTGCAACTGGCTGCGTGCAAGAGTAGGACAAATGAAAGTGCTTCAATTGTTTGCAAGATATAGCACTTTATATAAGTTCTATGTATTATTATTATTAAGGTGATTTTCATATGAACTCCAACTTACACTAACAAATAGTATAGTAACAACATAACAGGTAGCAAAGGTTATATGTATATATATATATTCATTATTTTCATTTCTTTGATAATATAAACTTAAAAAGATAACATCAGATAATAGGCTACCACAAAAATATACAATAATTCCTGATAAAACTGCATTGATCATTGTATGCATGCATGCTTTTTAATTGAGTGATCCCTGCACCTAACAATAGTAACATGTTTCTGAGAACAACCCTTAATTTAAATGTCTTTTTAAATAAATATATATTGCATTGTGGTTTGTACTGCTGAACAGCTTTCTCTTGATACTGATGGTTGAGATTTCAAAAGTTGCTACATTTTGAAATCGATGAATTGAATAAAAAGTCTCTATGCCATCGCCGGCATGCTGGGGAGGAAAAAAAACTTTCAAATTTCTTACGCCCTGTGCCATGTGGAAACATTTAAAATTAAGAACTTTTGTCTTGAACAATCAAATGAAGATCTGATTTCACCAAACAAAAGCCCGTTCCCCTTCAATCGGTTGACAATAATTACATCACAAAAGTGGACACCTTTTAGACTATGGGTTTTTTTTTCTTTTCAAAATTTCTATTTAGGGTAAATTACTACACACTTCTGAATCGTGGTTAGTCTCAAACTCAAAAGCAACCAACTTACACAGTACAGCTGGACGACATTCGCCCGAGTATCTCGTGAATCAAAACATTTGTAATAGAAGTCTACAAAGGCTTCTCCAATGCTCTGAAAATTGGGATTCATTTTTCCCTGCTTTCAGTTTTCCTTTACAAAAATTTGCTTTGTCTGTCACAGGAAGTTCACCAACGGCATACTTTCGCGTGATTTACAGCGCGTGATTCAACGAGACAAACAATAAAATTTGTCTTTTCACCGGAAGCAGTAATATCAATCGTTAATGTACTCACCGATATATTCAGCCTACTTACGCTGAACCGATCGCACCCTGATGCATAGGATTATATCCACCCCAGGTAAAACTGTGCATCCTTCTACGGATGAGATTTTATCACTTCGTAGTTGCACAGTGGAAAAACTAAAAATCTGAGTTTAAAAAAGATAAAGCAAACAAACAAACAAAAACCTATGCATCCAAGGCCTCAGAAAAGCCCAAAGTTGGTTAGCAGCTTCTGTAACGGCACCTAGTTTCTGCCAGATCACTTTAGTTGTATATTGACTCCCAGGGTAAACACTATTCTAGCTCTGTAGCCTGATACGTAAGTCACAATTTTGAATTCGATGAATTGAATAATGCCAAACCCACTCTCCCCAAAAGTCCTTCCGATGAGACTATAAACCTTGGTCCCTTGTGCTAACGAACACAGAACATCATCATCATCATCATCATCATCAGTCCCGTGACCTTGGCGGTCGTGGAGGAGACACAAAGACGATGCCGTGGTAAGCCTCCACCATTCATCTCGGTCCTCGGCTCAGCGCAGTAGTGCCGAGTCATTCATCCTGGTCCATTCTCTGATGTTGTCCATCCATGACTTGTTCTGTCTTCCCCTCTTTCTGCCACCTTCGAGTGTTCCCTGCAGTACTGTATTTGGCAGAGTGTTGTGGCGGGTGACGTGGCCGAACCATGTCAGCTTTTTCTTCTTGACGATGGTGAGAAGGGGTTCCTGTGGACCTGCCAGCCGTGTTATTTGGCTCTTGACAAATTCATTGGTCTTTCGTTCTCTCCAGGATATGCCCAGCAGTTTTCTATGGCATTTCGTTTCAAATGACTGGATTCGCTTCGCTGTTTCAGCAGTCAATGTCCAGGTTTCACTTCCGTACAGCAGGATATTCTGAATTAGGGCTTTGTAGAGCTTTAGTTTGATTGGGAAACTGATTTCTTTACTTTTCCATATGGTGGTGAGTTTTGTCATGGAAGATGTTGCCATGGCTAGTCTGACTTTGATTTCTGTCGTTGATCGCCCGTCCTTCGTGAGTATAGTGCCAAGGTATTTAAAAGCGTCTACCTCCTCCAGTTGCTGGCCGTTCATGTAAATTTTAGCAGTGGCGTTGCTCGTGCTGTTCACAAGAACTTTACTTTTCTACAGCTCACCTCCATCCCATATGCTCCAGCTCTGTTCTCAAGTCTGGTCGTAAGATCTTGCAGCTCTGTGTTACTTCCGCCCATGAGGTCAATGTCATCGGCAAACCGCAAGTTGTTGAGGGGTCTGCCGCCAATGGAGATGGTAGAGTGGAAGTCATGGAGGGTCTCTCTCATAATGTTTTCCAAGAACAGATTAAACAGGACTGGAGATGAACAGGCATCCTTGTCGGACCCCAACTGTGGTTTTGAAGCAGTCTCCGACCTGATTGTTCAGAAGGACTGCACTGCTTGCAGTGTTGTATAGTGCTTGAATGGTTTGCACTAGTCCTTCTTCAATGCCAAACATTCTGAGGACCTGCCACAGGCCTTCATGCCATACTCTGTCGAAAGCCTTCTTAAAGTCGATGAAGTTGTGGAGCAGGTCTCTCTGATGTTGAAGATGTTTTTCCATCAGGATGTGGCAGTTGAAAATCTGTTTGATAGTGCTCCTGCCTGCCCTGAACCCAGCTTGTTCCTTGCGCACACGTTAAAACCTGTTTCGCTTCTCGGAAGAGGATGGCCGTTGTGTGCTGGTGGGAATGGATGAAAACATTTACAAAACTGCATACACACGAGGACTCGATGAAAAAAAGCACATGATTGCTTCTTCCATTACACTCGAAATAAAAGAGTAAAATAAATGTTAAAAAAAAATATATATCAGAAGAAAGTGCACACACAGCCGCACACATAATGTACATAATGAATCCAACGATACATGTATGACATAAACATTTAAAAAATACACACGTTCACGGATACCGTTATTGTAAATTCATGAAAATATGGCCTACTGTTCGATACATTCATATGCATGCATTTACGCCTATGATTTCAGTTCGAGACTGACATATTCTAGAAACTGACAGAGAATATGAATAGATCTATAACCACAATATATAAAACTGATAAAGTTGATATCTATAAAGAAAAACACTAGAGACAGGGGAGAAAACAACACAGATGAAGAGAGGGTATTTATATATTTTATTATTTTATTTATTTTATTGTTTTATTTCGAAGATAATGGAATAAGCATGCATGTTCTTTTTTCATCCAGTCCCCATGTGTATGCAGTTTTGTATATCTTGTCATCCATGTGTGTGTGTGTGTGTGTTATGAAGTAAACTTCACAAGAAAAGAAAGGGGGTGGGTATTTATTCCCTCAAACCCTGAACAATAAATCTCAACTATCTACTCCAATCTAGTCCCCTAAATCGGAAATTTCCGCTGGGACATAAATACAATCACAACATTCTGCTTCGGTTTTTGCCTGGGCCTTGGCCGCTGCATTCTGTAACACGGGGCACTGCTGGTGCATGCCCTGCCCGGGGACAGTAGAGAATAATCCTTCCATTAGTCCATGGCCTCTACTCTGTGGCTGTGCCTTGGCTCTTGTTGCCAGCTCCTTGAATATTCAGGCCACTGGTACTGTTTTGGTTCTCGGCTATTTCACGATGTTTAGGGAAGTCCACATCCCAGTTTGATCATTGTCTTGAACAAGCGGGGATGAATCACTTTGTCAAATGTATGCTATCGTCCATGAAGGCGACAAAAGCATCTTCATCAGCGATTCTTATTATGAGTATTTGCAACACAAAATAACGCCTTACTTGCGCCTAGCAGTGGATCTGTCGTCTGCCCAGCTATTCGTCTGCCCTGAACTTCGAACACTTGGAATTGAATATTAAATTTATGCAAAAACTTCTTTACACAGCTGGCTGGTTACGGCAAGGGGGATACTTCAAACAATCTGCTGACCCCGGTTCGAATCTCGTTCAAGAGGATTTTTCCTCTGGAGTTAACATCAGTGTCGACTCCATTCTCCCCAAGTCTTTCGGATGAGACTATAAACCGAGGCCCCGTGTGCGAACGCACGCGTTAAAACCCGTTCCGCTTTTCTGAAGAGTAGGCCATTGTGTGCCGGTGGGAACGGTTAACAAAATTTACAAAACTGCATACATACGGGGACTAGATTAAAAAAGCACATGAGTGTTTATTTCATTACCATCGAAATAAAAGAATTAAAAAATATATATATATACGGGCAACGTAAAAATATATAAGTACAATATATCTTCAACTCCAAAGTGTGTGAAGGCATAGAAACTTACAGTCAAGGAAACAATTAGGAGAACTTAACTGGACAGAGTCATCAATTCTATGTGTAAAAAGATTGTTTATTAAGTAAAGGCATTACAATTTTTAAAAGAAATTGTGTAGTGCGTGCCCAACTAAAGTGTCTGGAGCTATTAAGTAGTTTTAAGTTAGGTGAAAGCTGCCTGAAAGCCAGTAGGGGAACGGGATAGCCTAGTGGTTAGAACATTGCGCTGGCAATCTGACGACCCGGGTTCGATTCCCGTTCAAGGGGATATTTCCCCCTGGAATTAACATCAGTGCAGACTCCACTCTCCCCAAAAGTCTTTCGGATGAGACTATAAACCGAGGCCCCGTGTGCGAACGCACGCAGAAACATCATGCGCACACGTTAAATCCTGTCCCGCTTTTCGGAAGAGTAGGCCATAGTGTGCCAGTGGGAACGGATGACAAAATTTACAAAACCGCATACACACGGGGACTGGATGTAACAAAGCACATAAGTGCTTATTCCATTATCCTCGATATAAAAGAATAAATAAATGAATAAGAAATGACGAGAATCACATGATTTTGATTTGAATACATGTATTCAGTCCTAAAATCTGATATCCGAAAATTTGGCGAGTCTTTTATAATCATTGAACTGAAAGTGTTGATGATAAGCAGCGCTAAGACTATGAGACTGACATCTGTGTGTGTGTGTGTGTGTGTGTGTGTGTGCGCGCGCGCGCGTGCGTCCGTGCGTAGTGCGTGCGTACGCATGTGTGTGTACATATATTAGGGAACAGACTGCAGTCTTCATATCGGACAACTCCGCTAGGACTCTAATGAAATAAAACCAAACGGATCTTACGTCATTCAAAAATATTTGGAAGGCGATGTCGTTGTTTGTATGGATTAGTCTTCGCAGATGTTTTCTATGCGGAGGGAAAATCAACTACTGCAGAAGCCGAAAGTCAGAAGTTTCAGGTACATCGATTGTTTAGTATTAATTTTGAGCTATTGTCTGACTATCTTACTGTTTCTAATGTAGGGACTGGTTAAATGAAACACTCAGCCGTAAATATCCCAACGTAGCAGACTACGGGATAGGTGAATGGTAACACTAACAGTAAACTTTCGACTCGGCCAAGTAACCGTAACCAGCCCACACTGTATAATTTATATCGTCAGACAAGTAATGCTCATGGGACTACAGCATGGGAAACTTTGTTTCATCTGTTTCTTATCATTTAGCCTGCAGTACTTTTTGATGGGCCTACAGAATAGCCAGGGGTGGGGGTGAAGGGGGCATGCTAGCAACATGTAAGGTAGATACTAAGATAGGCTAAGGAAGGGTGGGTGGGTGCCAGGATTGGGGGATGAGGGGGGTGGGGAGGGGGGGGGGGGGGGGGGGGAGTGCATCAAGCTGAACTAATAAAATATTATGATTGTGAAAGATTTTGCTGTTTACAGGTTTTGTTTTGTGTGTGTGTGGTTTTTTTTTTATAACCTAGCCACCTCATAGTCCCTAAATCTTTGTATCATATAATATCTGTTTATAACAACAGTGTTGTATAAGTTCCCAGGAAAATCACAGATTTAGGCACTATAATTCCCAACACAAAGAACCCTTCAATCTTGCCAGGCTGGCAGCTTGAGACTAGAACAATACTTTTGTACTGAGGCATTTTGGTGCGCGTGTGGTAGTGTGTGTATACATGTGTGTGTTTACTAGTCAATACGACAATAGTCTTCATAAAATTGTGTTCATATATTGGGGTGTGTGTATGGGTGTGTGAACGTGTGTGTGCATGTGCGAGTGCATGTGTGCGTGCATGTGTAAATAATTTCATATACATGTCTTTTCCAATCAATGTTGTTTTTTTACAACATTGTATTCCTACATTGGTGTGTGTGGGTATGTGTGTGTATGTGTGTGTCTGCATGTGTACGCCATGCGTGTGTATGTGCGTGCCTGGGTTTGTGTGTGGGTGATATATAATATATATTGTTTAAGCTATCTTGGAATGTTCATAACAATTTGAAATGTATATATTTCATGTGTCTTTTGAGATAATTATATACGTATGGATGTGCCTGTCAGTATTGTAATTGCCCTTCATGGGATGATTAAAGTGTTTTTGACTTGACTTTGACTTAGGGTTTAGGCTAGTGGAGTCAGGGAACATAAATCATAAATGTATGCAGAGCCCTACATTTAAACAAGCCCCCCCCCCCCCCCCCCCCCAACAGTAAGACATTACCTTTTCTTATATGACTGAGGGAAATGGTGCGTGATGATGATTGTGTTCAAATATTAATTAGCTTGTTGGGAGTGTCAAGCAGGATGACAATACCATACTTTATATTTAAAATATATACATTGTGCAGCCGTTAAACTTACAGGCCATGACAACCAAAACACCCCGCTCTACAGTGAAGGACTACCTCCAGAGTGTAGGCACTGAGAATGAAGCGCAGAGGTTCATGCGTCGACGCTCGGTGGCCGGGGATGCAGACGAGAATGATCCAGTCGGAGCATCGCCTCGATCTGCTAGTAAGCAGAGGGGGAAGAGAATGGAGGTTGTTGGTTCGCCTGCTCGATCGCCTCGCACCAGGAAGAACAGTATCAAGGCCAGTGCCACAGAAGAGGAAGAAGTCACTCCAAGACACTTAGTAAGTCTTCATTGTATGTAATGTATACATGTGTATGTTGTCATTTGTCTTCATTCTTATTTTTATAATTTCAGTGTCTGTGTTTTAAAGTGATTACATTCTTTAATCTTTTGAAATATTTCAGGACTATAAAATCAGTGTGTCTGTGTGACTGTGAATAGTAAGTTAATTTATTAGTTATAAATGTATCACTGCTGTCAAGTGTGTCATACTGATCTAACTTCCTGCAAGTCTGTATCTAACTTGTGATCTCAGTTTACCTGCTAAAGTAAAACAGTTGGAATGCATCAAGTTTGGTATGTTACTTAAGTTTTAAAAAAAAACAAAGCCAAAAAACTACACATCTAACCATAATTTAGGAATTTATTTATTCATGTTACCTGCGTGCCAGACAAATCTTTATACCTGCTTTCATAGAGCTCAGTCTGTCGAATGTTACTTAGTACTTGTTTAATTTATGCCATGATTATCTACCAGTAAATACCATTACCAAATATGATCTAGAACCAACCATCTATTATTATTAGAACTTTGTCTGTATTGTATATAATTTATCTCTGTTACTTTTAAAATGTATTCATGGCATCTTCATGGCGTGTGATGTGTGTATGTGTGTACTCTGTGTGTGTGATTGTGGACTGTGTGTGTGTAAACTACACTGTGTGTCTGCGTGCACACAGATTCAGAGCATGCTGGTAGTTCAAGGCACGGCTCAGCCAGTGACCCGGAAGAGGAAGCGCCGGTCAGACGTCCTCATGGGGCCTCCTTCCTCAGCCGGCGCTGGCAAAGCTGCCAGGAGACGCTCGTCCATCTCTGCCCTGCACGTGGACGACGTCACTCGTAAATTCACGCCGCGCACAAACATTGTTGGACTCCTGGAACAAGGTGACAGGCTTGTTACAATGTTAGATAGATAATTCACATTTTTCATTTCATTTCATTTCATACTACTTTAAGTCACAGCAGATTTCTCTGCTTGAAATTCGGGCTGCTCTTTCCCAGGGAGAGCGCGTTGCCACAAGAGTAGCGCCACCCATTATTTGGTTTTTTTTGCCTGTTTGCAGCTGTAATTATTTCCCTATCATGGTGTACAGTGTATACATAGTATTAGGGGTTAGTCACAAGGATAGTTGTAGAGTTGAACAATGGTAAAAAGCATAACAGTGAGGCTGGGTCAAGCAAAACACATTATGAGTTTTTTGGTGTTTTTTTTTCTTTTCTTTTAAACACATTGGTTTAAATAATGTTTATTCAGAAATAAAGAAACATTCATTACGTACCAACTGGTGTTCAGAGCAACAACGAACAAATCACTTATAATGTGCCCTAACATAGAAAAACATTAAGCTAAACAGTACTTTGGCAGCAACAAACCACATTGATTATGGTTTATTGAATCTGTGAGATTAAAGAAAAACAACACACTACAATAATTTATTGAATGGATCTGTCCTGGCTGTGAGGTTCCTTATAAAAATTACCAAAAAATATTATATTCATTTTTTTTGTGTGTAGCAAAAAGTGAAAAAAGAAAAAGGCACATATTAATTAATTTGATATAGTATAGCATAGACATGACCAAGCACTTTTCTTTCATTTTTTACCCTGGACCAGCTTAGGGTTTTTTGGTGTGTTTTTTTATTACCAGCTTATCAGCCTTATGTCTTGTTTTCATGATAAAAACTAAGCTAACCTGTTTTGGACAGTATACATTATTTTCCAAAGTCTTAAGTAACATAAGATTCACATTTTTTAATTTTATCACTTGCATCTGGACATCTGATTTTCTGTTTCTCACACTGAAATGCTGTTTGTAGTGGTGTTTTTGTAATTTTATTTTTTTACATGGTAGTGAAAAGGGCAGTTTTAAAATTGTTACTCCTGTTAATCCATGTGCTCCTTTTTTTTCTTCCAAAATATCAGCTTTTTTGTTGTGATATAATCCACAATGATTGGAAATCTAACAAAAAGTTACGGATAAGCTTTTTAAGGAGAGGTGATGTATTTATTATAAATGACAAATTTCAATAATGATGTTAGAGCTATTTAGTATTATTTGCTTGCAAGGAGCTGTTGGAATGTTTGACTGATTTGGAAATGTGCTGTATGTGTGCGCGCGTGTGTGTGTGTGTGTGTGTGTGCGTGTGTGTGCATGCGTGAGAGACTTTATGTGTGTGTGTGCATGTGCGTGTGTGTATATGTGTGTATGTTTGTGTGTGCGTGCGTGTGCATGCATGGGTGTGTGCATGTGTGTGTATGTTTGTGTGTGCGTGCGTGTGCATGCGTGGGTCTGTGCATGTGTGTGTGTGTGGTGGTGTGCATGTGTGCATGCGCATGTGTGTGTGTGCGTGTTAGCTCCTGAGGAGACTCCTGCAGCACGGAAGAGTCGCTCTGTGGCTGACAGTCTGTCCACCACCCTCAACGTCAGCAGCTTCATGGTCAACGAAGTTGGCGTCTCTCTCTTGGAGAACAGGTATAATAGTCATGATGATGATGGTGATGGTGATGATGATGGTGGTGATGGTGATGGTGATGATGGTGGTGGTGGTGATGATGGTGGTGGTGGTGGTGGTGGTGATGATGGTGATGATGATGATGATGATGGTGGTGGTGATGGTGGCGATGATGATGATGAGTGGGGTGGTGGTGATGGTGATGATGATGATGATGGTGGTGGTGGTGATGATGATGATGGTGATGAGGATGATGGTGACGACGATGATGATGGTGATGATGACTATGATGATGATGAAGGCAGCAGCAGTAGCAGCGCAGCAGTGGCACCAACATCCTCACTACCACCACCAAAACATAGCAATAATATAACAAGACAATAATAGTTTTGGATGCATTGTTAAAGATTGTTGATTGCAATTGTCTCCTTGATGGTTTTACTCAGGTGCAAGTTAAGCATTTTCTGGCTGCAGCTGTCTGGGTTGTTACTAAATCGTGAAAGTCTGATGTAACATTTCTGCTATGCTGAAGCAGCTACAGACTTCACTCGCACGCTCCTTGAAACTCCTTGAATTTTGACACCCCCCCTCCACCCCTGCCCCTTTTTTGTGAGGCCTTGAAGCCTCTTGAAAATGACCAAAATGACAACCTGTGACCAAAACCGCCTTGAAAACCATTGAAAAGTCGCCAAGCATGTATGTCAAAAGTATTGTCTCAAAAGATGACGAGATGGTTAAGTTAAGATACATTTTTGTGCAAAAACAGAAAAAAGGTTCAAATGTGTGCATATGTGCATACATGTGCGAAACAAATCAAGAGTAGCAAATGGATGACAAAGTGTCCAAGGGAGGTAATTACTGATATTGCATATGTGCAGTAAGTTTACTGGAAGTCATGTATAGATCGCCACATTTGGATGGATTTGTTACTGTCAGAGTTCAAAACGACAAAGCAAGGCTGAAACTGT
This sequence comes from Rapana venosa, assembly GCA_028751875.1. Lineage (NCBI taxonomy): Eukaryota > Metazoa > Mollusca > Gastropoda > Neogastropoda > Muricidae > Rapana > Rapana venosa. Next base: position 51,560,228 of record CM054149.1, on the reverse strand, counting down.
GCATTAAGTATGGTGTCACTGATGACAGCAGAGTTCAGAGGCTAGATTCTAATCCAAGTAACAACATACAAAACAAGTGATTTTGCTACCTATGTGACAAATAGTATAACAGTGTATTTGTGGGTGTGCATAAAGTTTGCAAGTGTGCTGTTTCTGGGTGTGCATTTGCTGATATTGTTGTGTTTTTTGTCCCTCCATTCACCATCTTTTCAGCTTTTTTCATTCTTGGAGCTGCGTTCAGGGATCATGCGCACTTTATAAACCAAATATTCATCCATTTAAGCAAGTTACATTCTTTTTCTTTTTTTTTAAAACCAAGAGTTTACGTAGTCTTGACACCGTCCTCAATAATGTCATCACATTGGTCCTGCTAGTTCCAGGTTTAGGGCCTTTCTTTTTGTTTTTGTTTATTGTTGTGTTTTTTTTTTGTGGTTTAAAACAACAAGAAAACTATGTTCACAAGTAAATAACCTCTTGGTACCTTCTTTAACCCCCTGCCCCCTCCTCCTCCACTCCCCTTACTAACACACACACACAGTGTGACACACACACACATGCACGCACACACTCACTCATTCAGGGGGACAGGATAGCCTGGTGGTTACAGTGATGTATTTGGGATCTGCTGACCCGGGTTCGATTCTCGTTGAAGAGGATTTTTCCTCTGGCGTTAACATCAGTGCTAACTCCACTCTTCCCAAAAGTCCTTCGGATGAGACTATAAAGCATGGTCCTGTTTGTGAATGCATGCAGAACATCTTGCGCACATGTTAAAACCCGTTCCGCTTTTTTGAGGAGTAGGCCACTGTGTGCTGGTGGGAAGTGATGATAAAATTGACAAAACTGCATGTACATGGGGACTGGATGTAAAAAAAGCACATGATTGCTTATTCCATTATCCTCGAAATAAAAGAATAGATAAATAAATAAATAAATATTTCAAAAAAGAATACCCCCCTCTTCCCAAGTCTCTAAAGCTTGAAGCCCTCCCCCCCCCCCCACAAAAAAATCCTCGAATCTCTCCTATCGTCTGTCCCAATGTTTTCAAACCTTGTTTATTTCTTTGTCTTCGTTTCAGACGGGGAAGCAGCGGAACTGAGAACGTAACGGCCAGTGGGAGACGATTCCGGGGAAAGAAAGGGAATCTGAACATCGCCCTGCCCCAAGATTCTCCTGCCTCCCCAACCCAAGTAAGACAGAAGGAAGGGGGGGGGGGGGGGCGAGGGGGAGTGGTTCTTCAGTTTAACGTCCTTCCACTAAATAGTGTAACATGCTATAGCCTTCATGGATGGATAGAGGAACACTTATGCTGCAAGACCCATCGGTGTGCTCAGCTCCACATTTTGCTTTTCTGTCAACTTTTTCATTAAAGTAAATACCACAGTGCGAGGGTATCCAGCAAAAGGTAACACCAGTGCCTCGTATCGTCAGAAGGAGAAAGGGGAGGGGAGAGGGAGAGACACAGGATTACAATGCACACACAGAGTGCAAGTCCAGCATAGCACAATCAAGGGTCCAGAGCCAGTGCTAAACTTAGCATGCCCACAGCTGTCAGTTTCCCCCACTTTCAGCTGCTCCCAACTGCTGTCCATTCCATCCCAGCCCAGCCCAGCTGGTGCCAATGATAGCAGGAACTGACCACACTTGGACTAGGTAAATGGAAGGGTCATGCTAATTTTAGCACTCTTGACCGAGTGATGTTGGATTGGTGTGTTGTGGCCGTGCCCCTGTTAGTGTGTGTGGTCAGTTCATGCTATAACGAGCACCAGGTGGGTCTAGGTAGGGTGGGCTGGAAGAGATAGCAGCTGAGAGTAGCTGAAAGTGGGGAAAACTGACAGCGGTGCACACTTTACGAGGAGTGTACTTTCATATCTAATCATGATTCAAATAGCTGAGAATCTCTAATTAAAAAACCCAAAAAAAAACCATGACCGTCTGAATTAACAAATTGTAAGGACAAATCGGAAAATGTCAAAATGAATGGCAGCCTGAAATATTAAAGTTGGGAAGACAACTGTTGTGAAGCAGAATGACGAAGTCACGTTGTGCAAGTGTTGTGTTATCGGCGTGAAACAAAAACATAACAGTATCTGGAGTTTTGTATGAAGACATGTCTGTTTGAAGTGCGTTTCTTGGTTGATATGGGGTGGTGTATGTAGTGATATATTTTGTGTGCAGTGGCACTTATATGAAAAACATTCTGTGTATATATCTGTGCTTACATTACTTTTGTGCTTGGATGTGCATAATTGGTTTTTTTTGGTTCCAATCAAAATTGTTACCACACATTGCTGGGAAAATCACCAGACCTCTAAAGTCTGTCTTTGATTTAAATAATTTATTTGTGCTTTACTCCTTCACTACAAATAATAGCAGACTAAGTATGAAAGCTTATAGAGATTTAAAAGATTTACCCCAAAAAAAATATGTGCTTCACTTTTTCATTACAAATAGTAGCGGACTTTGTATGAAAACCAGGTTTAGATTTAAAAGACTGTTTTTTTCTGTATCTGTGTTTCACAAAGTTTTTTTTTCTTTCTTTAAATCTGTGCTTCACTGAGGTGTTTTTTTTAATCTGAGGTTTTTTTTCTTCTAAATCTGTGCTTCACTGAGATTTTTATTTTTTCAAAATCTGTAAGCGTGTTTTTTTTTTCTTCTTCTAAATTATGCTTCACTAAGGTTTTTTGTGTGTGTCTAAAACTGTGCTTCACTGAGGTTTTTCCCCTTGCGTCACTGAGGGTTTTTCCCCCTCCTAAATCTATGCTTCACTAAGGTTGGTTTGTTTTTTAAATCTCTGTTCCACCTCTTAACTACAAATGGTAGTGGACTGACTTTGTATAAAAGCCTGTTTTAGATTTAGAAATGTGTTCTTTTATTTCTTTACTACAAATAATAGCAGATGTTCTATGGAAGCTTGTTTTAGATTTAAAAGAATGTTTTTTAAAAAATAATCTTTCACTTCTTCACGACTAATAATGGTTGTGGACTGTGTGTTCAGGTTCATCAAACTCCAGAGACCGCTTCAAGCTCCAGAACAAGCACCCCGAAGAGAAACCTTACTTCTGCTTCTGGTAACACAGGCACCCCGAAGAGAAACCTTACTCCTGCTTCTGGTAACACAGGCACCCCGAAGAGAAACCTTACTCCTGCTTCTGGTAACACAGGCACCCCGAAGAGAAACCTTACTCCTGCTTCTGGTAACACAGGCACCCCGAAGAGAAACCTTACTCCTGCTTCTGGTAACACAGGCACCCCGAAAAGAAACCTCACGCCTAATTCTGGCAAAATGACTCATGACACAACTCCCAAAGTTATGCCCCCCTGCTCTCCCCACTCAGAGGCGCAAGAAGACGATCAAAATGAGGGAGGTATGAGCAAAGAGGACGCGGAAGATCTGCCACCACCGGAGTCGTCAGGAGCAGACAGAAGCAGAGACAGTGGCAGACATGTCTTCAGCGCGTTTGACGGAGAAGTTGAAACCACAAAGAGATATTCTGCACACTCTCGAGAAGCTGTAGTAGTCAGCCTCGTGGAACATTCTAGAACAGAACAGGAGCAAGTACAGGGAGGCGACAAAACACGAACACCGTCCGGTATATTCCTGTTAAAAGATGGTGGCGACACCGGCACTGGCCCACTTTTGACGACTTCCTTTCCGGGCAATGTCAGCATTACGCAGCCCAGTATCCAGAACATAACACACCACAGTAATAATGGTGGTCATCTCTTCAGCGAGAATAACCAGGGCCAGACTGAAAGTCCTCGTCCGAAATCTCAAACTCCTCTTTCACAGTTTCAGACAAAGAGCCCGCTTTCGAAATCTCAAACTGAGGGTTCTCTTTCAGAATCTCACTCCAGGGTGAAAAGTTCTGCAGCAGCTATCAGCTCTGTGTCCTACAGCCCTAGTCCTCGGAAAACCCTGCATGGAACGTCGACCAGCCTAACGGTCCATGAACAACCAGCACCATCAGACCTGTCGCATCACGGAAGCAGCAGAATCGGCGAGGATGTCACAGGCTCACAACATGAGGGTGGAGGAGGAGAGACAGGTTTTGCTGACACAGGCCAGGAAAGTGGAGAAAAGGATGGCGGTTTTGCTTTGACACATCAGAGTACCGGTCAGATTTCGAGGGACGAGGGAGATGATGCAGCAGAACAATCCCACGTCTCAGTTGTCAGCAGATTGTCCGGTCATTGGGAGAATAGAGGTAAGTAGTAGTGGAAGGGTTAGTTTAGGAAGAAAACAGCTGCCGCCGCTGCTGCTGCTGTAACTGCTCTTGAATCCTTTTTGTGAAAAGCCAAAACTTGGAGTTAGTGACTCCTTTGACTGTTGAGGGAGTATTGTGTTTGAGAAAAGATTGATTCTTGGAATTTGATATTTGTGGCTGTTTTTAAACAGGGTTCCTATGCTTGGATATTCTTGAGTGATTGGGATGTCCTTTTCAATGCTCTTAATACATTTGAAATTTGAAAAAAAAGTCATAGATTAGAATTCAAGAAATACATGAATTTATTTTATTCTTTATATATATTGTAAACACAAAATAGCTTTGAAATATTGACATATGTGTAGGAACTCTGTATAAAGATGTGAAAGGTGGACTGTTTGTTAACTCTGCTGTCGGTATGTGAAAGATAATGCTTTAGCTTGACTGCAGAGAGACTTGAGTACCTCCGTATGCAAGGTTTTGTGTGTGTGTGTACAGGCGCGCACGCACGCACGCACGCACGCACGCACACTCATACCATCCTGTGTATGCTTTATTTTGACTAAATTTGTGTGTGTGTGTGTGTGTATTGTGTGTGTGTTGTACTATAAATTATAATTGCAATTTGTGTGTTTGTATGTTTTGATTGTATGTGTTTGTGTATGTTTAAATTCTTTTATTTGAGAATTAGGGGTGGGGGTATATTTGTGTTTATTAATGATTTGGCATAATTTTTTTATAATGATTGCTTTAACAAATGTTTGAAAAAATTGTTTTTAAGGAAAAAAAGTTATATTTTGGCACTTAAAAAAATAAACTCAATGTTTTTCAGCGTTTGCCATAAAAGTTTGTTCTTGTTCTGAACGAATCACCAGTCCGTCCCTTAGGCTGGTTTTTGGTGTGCATGTTTGCTATAAACTAATTAGCATGTGTGTGTGTGTATGTGTGCACACATGCGTGTGTATGTGCGTTTGTACATTCATATAGAACTGAAGCCTTCATCTTCGAGACATGAGAGCAGTGGACTGCGAGAACTACTTCCTGAGGAAAACGACTTTGAAGCCAGCGTTTCTGCTGAAACAGCAGCAGTAAGTCTTGACTCTAGTGGGATAGTTCAGCAATAGGTCACAGCTATAGTGGGGGATAGGTCACAGCTATAGTGGGGGATAGTTCAACAATAGGTCACAGCTATAGTGGGGGATAGTTCAGCAATAGGTCACAGCTATAGTGGGGGGATAGTTCAGCAATAGGTCACAGCTATAGTGGGGGATAGTTCAGCAATAGGTCACAGCTATAGTGGGGGATAGTTCAGCAATAGGTCACAGCTATAGTGGGGGATAGTTCAGCAATAGGTCACAGCTATAGTGGGGGATAGTTCAGCAATAGGTCACAGCTATAGTGGGGGATAGTTCAGCAATAGGTCACAGCTATAGTGGGGAATAGGTCACAGCTATAGTGGGGGATAGTTCAACAATAGGTCACAGCTATAGTGGGGGATAGTTCAGCAATAGGTCACAGCTATAGTGGGGGATAGTTCAGCAATAGGTCACAGCTATAGTGGGGTATAGTTCAGCAATAGGTCACAGCTATAGTGGGGAATAGTTCAGCAATAGGTCTTGACTATAGTAGGGTATAGTTCAGCAATAGGTCACAGCTATAGTGGGGGATAGTTCAGTTATAGGTCACAGCTATAGTGGGGGATAGTTCAGCAATAGGTCACAGCTATAGTGGGGGATAGTTCAGCAGTAAGTCTTGACTATAGTAGGGTATAGTTCAGCAATAGGTCACAGCTATGGTGGGGGATAGTTCAGCAATAGGTCACAGCTATAGTGGGGGATAGTTCAGCAATAGGTCTTGACTATAGTAGGGTATAGTTCAGCAATAGGTCACAGCTATAGTGGGGGATAGTTCAGCAATAGGTCACAGCTATAGTGGGGGATAGTTCAGCAATAGGTCACAGCTATAGTGGGGGATAGTTCAGCAATAGGTCACGCTATAGTGGGGATAGTTCAGCAATAGGTCACAGCTATAGTGGGAATAGTTCAGCAATAGGTCACAGCTATAGTGGGGAATAGTTCACATAGGTCACAGCTAAGTGGGGATAGTTCCCGCAATAGGTCACAGCTATAGTGGGGGATAGTTCAGCATAGGTCACAGCTATAGTGGGGAAAGTTTCAGCAATAGTCACAGCTGATGTTGTCCATCCATGACTTGTTCTGTCTTCCCCTCCTTCTGCCACCTTCGAGTGTTCCCTGCAGTACTGTTTTGGGCAGAGTTTTTGTGAGCGGTGACGTGGCCGAACCATGTCAGCTTTTTCTTCTTGACGATGGTGAGAAGGGGTTCCTGTGGACCTGCCAGCCGTGTTATTTGACTCTTGACAAATTCGTTGGTCTTTTCGTTCTCTCCAGGATATGCCCAGTAGTTTTTCTATGGCATTTTGTTTCGAATGACTGGATTCGCTTTGCTGTTTCAGCAGTCAATGTCCAGGTTTCACTTCCGTACAGCAGGATCGACTGAATTAGGGCTTTGTAGAGCTTAGTTTGATTGGGAAACTGATCTCTTTACTTTTCCATATGGTGGTGAGTTTTGTCATGGAAGATGTTGCCATGGCTATTCTGACTTTGATTTCTGTCGTCGATCGCCCGTCCTTTGTGAGTGTAGCGCCGAGGTATTTAAAAGCGTCTACCTTCTCCAGTTGTTGGCCGTTCATGTAAATTTTAGCGGTGGCATTGCTCGTGCTGTTCACAAGTACTTTACTTTTCTCCGAGCTCACCTCCATCCCATATGCTCCAGCTCTGTTCTCAAGTCTGGTCGTAAGATCTTGCAGCTCTGTGTTACTTCCGCCCATGAGGTCAATGTCATCGGCAAACCGTAAGTTGTTGAGGGGTCTGCCGCCAATGGAGATGGTAGGGTGGAAGTCATGGAGAGTCTCTCTCATGATGTTTTCCAAGAACAGATTGAACAGGACTGGAGATAACAGGCATCCTTGTCGGACCCCAACTGTGGTTTTGAAGTAGTCCCCGACCTGATTGTTCAGAAGGACTGCACTGCTTGCAGTGTTGTATAGTGCTTGAATGGTTTGCACTAGTCCTTCTTCAATGCCAAACATTCTGAGGACCTGCCACAGGCCTTCGTGCCATACTCTGTCAAAAGCCTTCTTGAAGTCGATGAAGTTGTGGAACAGGTCTCTCTGATGTTGAAGATGTTTTTCCATCATGATGATTGCTTTAACAAATGTTTAAAAAAATTGGTTTTAAGGAAAAAAAGTTATATTTTGGCACTTAAAAAACTAAACTCATTGTTTTTCAGCGATTGCCATAAAAGTTTGTTCTTGTTCTGAACGGATCACCAGTCCGTCCCTTAGGCTGGTTTTTGGTGTGCATGTTTGCTATAAACTAATTAGCATGTGTGTGTGTGTGTGTGTGTGTGTGTATGTGTGTCACACATGCGTGTGTATGTGCGTTTGTACATTCATATAGAACTGAAGCCTTCATCTTCGAGACATGAGAGCAGTGGACTGCGAGAACTACTTCCTGAGGAAAACGACTTTGAAGCCAGCGTTTCTGCTGAAACAGCAGCAGTAAGTCTTGACTCTAGTGGGATAGTTCAGCAATAGGTCACAGCTATAGTGGGGGATAGTTCAGCAATAGGTCACAGCTATAGTGGGGGATAGTTCAGCAATAGGTCACAGCTATAGTGGGGGATAGTTCAGCAATAGGTCACAGCTATAGTGGGGGATAGTTCAGCAATAGGTCACAGCTATAGTGGGGGATAGTTCAGCAATAGGTCACAGCTATAGTGGGGGATAGTTCAGCAATAGGTCACAGCTATAGTGGGGGATAGTTCAGCAATAGGTCACAGCTATAGTGGGGGATAGTTCAGCAATAGGTCACAGCTATAGTGGGGGATAGTTCAGCAATAGGTCACAGCTATTGTGGGGGATAGTTCAGCAATAGGTCACAGCTATTGTGGGGGATAGTTCAGCAATAGGTCACAGCTATAGTGGGGGATAGTTCAGCAATAGGTCACAGCTATAGTGGGGGATAGTTCAGCAATAGGCCACAACTATAGTGGGGGATAGTTCAGCAATAGGCCACAGCTATAGTGGGGGATAGTTCAGCAATAGGTCACAGCTATAGTGGGGTATAGTTCAGCAATAGGTCACAGCTATAGTGGGGGATAGTTCAGCAATAGGTCTTGACTATAGTAGGGTATAGTTCAGCAATAGGTCACAGCTATAGTGGGGGAATAGTTCAGTTAATAGGTCACAGCTATAGTGGGGATATGTTCAGCAATAGTCACAGCTATAGTGGGGGATAGTTCAGCAATAGGTCACAGCTATTGTGGGGGATAGTTCAGCAATAGGTCACAGCTATTGTGGGGATAGTTCAGCAATAGGTCACAGCTATAGTGGGGGATAGTTCACATAGGTCACAGCTATAGTGGGGGATAGTTCAGCAATAGGTCACAGCTATAGTGGGGGATAGTTCAGCAATAGGTCACAGCTATTGTGGGGGATAGTTCAGCAATAGGCCACAGCTATAGTGGGGGATAGTTCAGCAATAGGCCACAGCTATAGTGGGGGATAGTTCAGCAATAGGTCACAGCTATAGTGGGGGATAGTTCAGCAATAGGTCTTGACTATAGTAGGGTATAGTTCAGCAATAGGTCACAGCTATAGTGGGGGATAGTTCAGTTATAGGTCACAGCTATAGTGGGGGATAGTTCAGCAATAGGTCACAGCTATAGTGGGGGATAGTTCAGCAATAGGCCACAGCTATAGTGGGGGATAGTTCAGCAATAGGCCACAGCTATAAGTGGGGGATAGTTCAACAATAGTCACAGCTATAGTGGGGTAGTTCAGCAATAGGTCACAGCTATAGTGGGGGATAGTTCAGCAATAGGTCACAGCTATAGTGGGGGATAGTTCAGCAATAGGTCACAGCTATAGTGGGGGATAGTTCAGCAATAGGTCACAGCTATAGTGGGGGATAGTTCAGCAATAGGTCACAGCTATAGTGGGGGATAGTTCAGCAATAGGTCACAGCTATAGTGGGGTATAGTTCAGCAATAGGTCACAGCTATAGTGGGGGATAGTTCAGCAATAGGTCTTGACTATAGTAGGGTATAGTTCAGCAATAGGTCACAGCTATAGTGGGGGATAGTTCAGTTATAGGTCACAGCTATAGTGGGGGATAGTTCAGCAATAGGTCACAGCTATAGTGGGGGATAGTTCAGCAATAGGTCACAGCTATTGTGGGGGATAGTTCAGCAATAGGCCACAGCTATAGTGGGGGATAGTTCAGCAATAGGTCACAGCTATAGTGGGGGATAGTTCAGCAATAGGTCACAGCTATTGTGGGGGATAGTTCAGCAATAGGTCACAGCTATAGTGGGGGATAGTTCAGCAATAGGTCACAGCTATAGTGGGGGATAGTTCAGCAATAGGTCACAGCTATAGTGGGGGATAGTTCAGCAATAGGTCACAGCTATAGTGGGGGATAGTTCAGCAATAGGTCACAGCTATAGTGGGGGATAGTTCAGCAATAGGTCACAGCTAGAGTGGGGAATAGTTCAGCAATAGGTCACAGCTATTGTGGGGGATAGTTCAGCAATAGGTCACAGCTATAGTGGGGGATAGTTCAGCAATAGGTCACAGCTATAGTGGGGGATAGTTCAGCAATAGGTCACAGCTATAGTGGGGGATAGTTCAGCAATAGGTCACAGCTATTGTGGGGGATAGTTCAGCAATAGGCCACAGCTATAGTGGGGGATAGTTCAGCAATAGGCCACAGCTATAGTGGGGGATAGTTCAGCAATAGGTCACAGCTATAGTGGGGGATAGTTCAACAATAGGTCACAGCTATAGTGGGGGGTAGTTCAGCAATAGGTCACAGCTATAGTGGGGGATAGTTCAGCAATAGGTCACAGCTATAGTGGGGGATAGTTCAGCAATAGGTCACAGCTATAGTGGGGGATAGTTCAGCAATAGGTCACAGCTATAGTGGGGGATAGTTCAGCAATAGGTCACAGCTATAGTGGGGGATAGTTCAGCAATAGTTCACAGCTATAGTGGGGGATAGTTCAGCAATAGGTCTTGACTATAGTGGGGTATAGTTCAGCAATAGGTCACAGCTATAGTGGGGGATAGTTCAGTTATAGGTCACAGCTATAGTGGGGGATAGTTCAGCAATAGGTCACAGCTATAGTGGGGGATAGTTCAGCAATAGGTCACAGCTATAGTGGGGGATAGTTCAGCAATAGGTCACAGCTATTGTGGGGGATAGTTCAGCAATAGGTCACAGCTATAGTGGGGGATAGTTCAGCAATAGGTCACAGCTATAGTGGGGGATAGTTCAGCAATAGGTCACAGCTATTGTGGGGGATAGTTCAGCAATAGGTCACAGCTATTGTGGGGGATAGTTCAGCAATAGGTCACAGCTATTGTGGGGTATAGTTCAGCAATAGGTCACAGCTATAGTGGGGGATAGTTCAGAAATAGGTCACAGCTATTGTGGGGGATAGTTCAGCAATAAGCCACAGCTATAGTGGGGGATGGTTCAGCAATAGGTCACAGCTATAGTGGGGGATAGTTCAGCAATAGGTCACAGCTATAGTGGGGGATAGTTCAACAATAGGTCACAGCTATAGTGGGGGGTAGTTCAGCAATAGGTCACAGCTATAGTGGGGTATAGTTCAGCAATAGGTCACAGCTATAGTGGGGGATAGTTCAGCAATAGGTCACAGCTATAGTGGGGCATAGTTCAGCAATAGGTCACAGCTATAGTGGGGGATAGTTCAGCAATAGGTCTTGACTATAGTAGGGTATAGGTCAGCAATAGGTCACAGCTATGGTGGGGGATAGTTCAGCAATAGGTCACAGCTATAGTGGGGGATAGTTCAGCAATAGGTCACAGCTAGAGTGGGGAATAGTTCAGCAATAGGTCACAGCTATAGCGGGGGATTGTTCAGCAATAGGTCACAGCTATAGTGGGGGATAGTTCAGCAATAGGTCACAGCTATAGTGGGGGATAGTTCAGCAATAGGTCACAGCTATAGTGGGGTATAGTTCAGCAATAGGTCACAGCTATAGCGGGATAGTTCAGCAGTAAGTCACAGCTATAGTGGGGGATAGTTCAGCAATATGCCACAGCTATAGAGGGGAATAGTTCAGCAATAGGTCACAGCTATAGTGGGGAATAGTTCAGCAATAGGTCACAGCTATAGCGGGATAGTTCAGCAATAGGTCACAGCTATAGCGGGATAGTTCAGCAATAGGTCACAGCTATGGTGGGGGATAGTTCAGCAATAGGTCACAGCTATAGCGGGATAGTTCAGCAGTAGGTCACATTAATCTTGTATATACACTTCTAAAAAATCTTCCATGTTTCGGTAAAAGAGTAGGCCAACGTTCAGACACGAGAATTTTCTGTCTTTTGGCAGGAATCTGCCTTTGCGATAGACCTCAGGGTCGTTTTTGAGGAAAATTTATATTATATAACTAGAAAATTTAAGGATATATGCACGTGTAGATGTTGCTCGATTCTTGAGCAGCTTGTCCCAACAGGGCTGTTCTAGTGTTCAGTGTTATCATTTGGGTAATTCTCACATGGATCAATCTTAATACTTTGTCATTCTTTAAACGTAAGCTGAACCTGCTTCATTAAATTGCTCTCCATCTGTCCGAGCTGTCCAAACTAGAGCTGTCCTTGTTCACCAGCTTCAGCTTGCCTAGACACACTGGTTTTGTGTGTGTCTGTTTTTCTTTGTTCCTCGGCTAGAGCTCGGAGGTTCACCAGTGGTGAGATATTTGTGTATTCAGCTGTTGTTGCCCACTATTAAGGGAGCCACATTCCAACTGGAGGATGGTACATGTCTAAACACTACTGGAATTTCAGTATCTCGGTGACTCACTCCTCAAGGGGTTAATGTGTGGATTTTTTTGGTGTTACTCAGCTAGAGCTCTGAGAGGTTCACCAGCGGTAAGATTTTTGTGTATACATGCAAACTGTTCCCCCTTCCACACGCACGCACGCACGCACGCACGCACACACACACACACACACATCTTGTAGGTAGCTGCGTTAGATTCGGGGAATAAGTGTGGATCCAGTTACCTCATGGTTAAAAGAGGAAATAATAAATTATATAGAGTGTTCACTGTTCAGTAATCAATCAAGTTAAAATTGGACTGTTTTATTGATCTTTTTCATGAACGTAGGCAGTTACTCTCTGCCTGTTTGTGGGCAGATTCCTGATGTCACTTTCACCTGATTAGGATAGATGAGAGCAGGTAGGTATTCTGTTGCATTTCTTTGTGCATTTACTATCTTCACTTTTCTGTTGAAAGTGTTTGTGGTGTGTTATGCGTAGTGTGTGTGTTATTTCTGTGTATGTGTGTGCATGCAGTGTGCGTGTGTGTGTGTGTGTGTGCTATGATCATGCACGGCTTGCAGTATTGTATACTATTTGTTTCCTCATTTTTGTGCAAAGATATAGGTTCATTACGTGTTTAGATGTTTTTGTTTAAAAAAAAAAATTATTTTGCTTACTTAGGATTCAGACAGGGTAAAAAAGCACTAGAGGAAAATTTTCCACCTTGGGGGGGAATAATATACTTATGAAGTAATTCACCAGTTATGAAGGGCATTACAAGGTATAATGCTTTGTAATGTATGTATGATATAAAGTAAAGTCATAGACTAGAACTGCTCATGGATGTATCTTTTAATCAGTCATTTTTTTCAAATTTGCTGCTGTTATCGTGTGTGATCGGGATAATAAGAATTTTGTGAGGTTGTTAGACTTAGCTGGGAGCGTGTTACACACTCAAACACACCTGTAAAACACCACAAACATACACAGTGCCTTCATTACTGACACAAACAAGGTAATGTTTACATACTATTTTCAACTATTTGACCATGCATGACGTATTTTGTATGTATCACAAATATTTGTCTGTTCCCACTCCACGTGACCCTGTGGACAGTTGAGGAGGAGGAGGCATGGGGAGAAGAAGGATTATTCACACTGCTAGACTCCTAGTCTGCGGAACATACAAGGACTCGAACACAGTGCTGTCCAAATGGTGGAAGTTATGGTTCTGACTGTCTCTTTGATTCCAAACTCATCGTTTTTACCCATTGAAAGAGTATGAGTATTAGAAAGTGATTCTAACCATCTCCACTATTCCATACTTTGTAGTCTTACCTTTAAGAAAAACCAAAAATATCAGATGGTATGTTTTAACCATCTCTTTGATTCCAAACTCACCATTTTTACTTATTGAAAAAACAAAAACATGAGAAGGTGTATTTTAATCATCTCCTTTATTCCAACTTCTGTATTTTTACCCATTGAAACCTCCCCCCCCTAGATATTAGACATATCTAAATAATTGATGATGTAAATTATTCATGTTGGTAAGAATTGATCTAGTTTGGTAAGATTGATCATACTTGTTTTGATGAATTCATGTTACTGCATTATAGATTGTTAAACTACCCAAAAAAAAAAAAAAATAAGTGTTTCAATGCAAGCATACATGTGGGACATATTCACTACTGTTACATCTATAGTCCTACTTGTCAGCGTTCCTCGGAGTTCTGGTATGTTAGTCTGCTGCCCCAGTTAGCACTGTCATGATCCTCCTTCTCATGTGCTCTCCGGGTCTCAACTGGTACTGCCCTGGCTGACCTCATGGATTCTCATGCCCAGGCATTCACGGTGATGTTGCCAATGAGAGAAGCTGGGGGAGTCTGGCCTTATGTTTTTCCTTTTCCTCGGTCTTTGCCTTGAAAGACGTTGTTTCATGAGGTCCATGTCTTGGTTTTGTTGCGCATGGCCTATCTTATCTTTGGTTCTGTTCTTTTTAAAGTAAGGAAGTTTTCTTATTGTTTCCAAGGTCGTGTAATAGCTTTCATTTGTTACTTTATCACGTCCGACTATTGAAGAAAGAACAAAATTCTCACAAACTATACTACTAATGATACTGCTGCCTGCTACTACTAACTGTTACTGTTCTAGTATTAAACATCTTTACTACTACAGTACTCTATGTTGATATTGTATTATTCCCACCCACCGGTCTCCTTCGCCACTGTCGACAGGTAGAGGCAGCACACACGCCACCATTGTGATCGCCATTTTTCTCAGTCTTGCCTAGTTGTGTGCTCTTTATAGCCTTTCCTATCCCTTCGCCGTCCTAAGGATGTTTGGCATTGCAATAAATATTTATATTATCACAGCCCTACATCTTGTAAACCACACCGAAGCGCTTGCATTCAAACGTGTTCTTTACAAATGCAAGTGATACATGTAGGTGCTCTGCCTCTATGCTTCTAGTCTCATTGTTGCACTGGCAGAGCTGTCATCTTCAGTATCTCGGATGACCATGATTGACGATTCAGTGTCGGTGCTGTGATTGCTGCAAGCGGTTGCACTGGAAAGACACGCAGGCAGGGGCAGGCCCCAGGATGGTGAAGGCCTTGTCCTCCGCACATGGAGGAAGACTCGCTCGGGGCTACCGCCAGCGTTGTCATGGCAACCTTAGCACTTCTGCCAGTGCGCGTGTCACAAAAGACGCAATTGATGAAGTGGAAAAAAATGTTATGTGTGGCTCGTGGTCAAGCACCTAAACAAGGCATGTGGATTTTGAATCAGGTCTATTTGAAGGTTATGTTGTTTCGATAAGGTAAGAGATATGAGGGGAATCCCGTTTATTATTTGATGTTAGTCTTTTTTTCCCTTGGGGAAGCCGGGGGGCCTGTTAGTATAAACAGCATTCCCGCCCTTCTGGGAAATTCGGTGCTAGGAATTGCCGCTTTTCTATCCACGTTTTTGTTTCCGTCCTTGTTCACCTTTTCATCTGTGACCTTCCGCTTGTCTGTTTTCTGACTTCTGTGGTCCACCATTCCTCATGCCCTTTTTGTTTTCAGAAAAGCTAAAAAGATAACAGTTTCTCTCCCCTTACGGATGTCGATAGGCTGGGCCTGATTTTTGTCAGGCGACTCAGCGGCAGTGCAACACTTTTTCAATCGTATGACAGACATCATAGTGGTCTTTGTCCGTGCATTTGCGACGAAGAAGATAAAATTCACTTTGTCATTGAACCTGGTCAGAAGCTGTGGTCAGTTTATTGTGTAAGCAAAGTGCTAATGCTAATGCATTAAACTATCATTATGCTTTGAATATTACATTGTGACTGTCCGCATCCATGGGACAAGTTCTATTTCTACATAACTGTATTTTGTTCAAACTAGGAGAGGAAAATCATCAGAGTCATTCACCTGTGAGGATGCCGGGGGCCTCTCAGTATTAAATAGCAATACCCAAATTCTGGAAATTATGTTGCTAGAAATTTCCTATTTTCTATCACTTGTTTCTGCCTTTGTTCTTTTCCTTCCATGTCACCTCCTTGGTGCTATTTTCTGCCTTCTTGAGTCCTTTCTCCTGACCTTTTTTCCTGAAAGAAACTAACTATTCTATATGTGCCGAAAGTCAGATGCGCGGGGCCTAAAATTGTAGGTGTTAACAGCAGCGTGGACGCCATTTTTGCTCATATAACAGACAACTGTAGTTGCTGTCTGAGCAGTTAGTCGAAGAAGATCTGATGTACATAGTGTGGCTGATGGAAAGGAATGTACATTGAAACAGCCATACCTGAAAACTGTTCATCCGGTGTTTGTTTTACGGTCTCACAGAAGACTTACCAGGTTGTAAGGTTGAGACTGAGTGAATGTTCTGGGTTGACCCCCAGTGTGCTGGAACTGGAGAGTGCTGAAACAGCTGTTCACCTTTACATATTTCGAAATATTATGTTCTCTCTTGGCTTCGGACATGTGGGACAGCAAAAAAACACTTTATGTGATTTGTCTGTGTATGCTTGGTGGAAAGAAAACTAGTCAGGGCAAGCAATCCTCAAAAGATGCATTGTTATACCTTGATGAGGAAGAGTTTGTGTTGGTCCGACTGAGATTAACCCTTGCAAACTATTGCGTTACGGCCCCACTGAGAGGAGCTGGAAAGGACTTGCCCCTTTTTCCCAGACACATCTGATGGTGTACAGCTACTAACAAGAGCAGAAGAGGAAGAAGATGTGATTAGTCGTATTGTTATCTGAACTCAAATGTGGTCTACACCTTATGTAATGTTTACTGTGACTGTACATTGACATGTGTTTAACCTGTGTCGATTGACACACCTTACGTGATTTGTCCACCAGTACCATGGGGTCTTGTATGTGCACACAACAGGTTCTGAGCTGTACTGGAAGAACATGGCAGAAGGACTTGGAAGCCTACGTCACGCACGCCAACAGAAAAAAACCTATCACTGAGGCAGACGTTTTGAAACTGTTGATGAAAATAGGTGAGGCTTGCCCTGTCCTGTCCTGTCCTGTCCTGTAATGTTGCTGTGGGGGATAAAGGTCAATGTGGTTTAAATCAGTTATCGTTGGGCTTCAGGTTCAGTCATTTCAGTTTAATTGAGGGAGAACTTTGCAGCGCACAAATCCGGCATAACTCAGTCAAGGCGTCAGGGCTGAAATAGCATCCTTTCCTTTTACAAGTTTTCAGTGTGGTCTAGTTCCTGCTATAATTAGCACCAGCTTGGGGCTGGATGGATAGCAGCTGAGAGCGTGACGTGGAGGAAAGCTGACAGCTGTGAAAACTGGACTGTGTCGCTGATTTTGCTAAAAAAGCACATGTGATTTTGAAATATATTCCACTGCGTGGGATGCTGGGAGGCCTGTCAGTATGAATAGCATCCCCACCTTCTGGAAATTCTGTGCGAGGAATTCCCTCTTTTCTTTCCCTCTCTCT
Source organism: Rapana venosa (assembly GCA_028751875.1). Taxonomy (NCBI): domain Eukaryota; kingdom Metazoa; phylum Mollusca; class Gastropoda; order Neogastropoda; family Muricidae; genus Rapana; species Rapana venosa. Next base: position 51,543,196 of record CM054149.1, on the reverse strand, counting down.
GTTTCTGTGTTGTTCCTTTTCTTCCTGTCATCTCCTTGTCCGTTTTTGCCCTACTTGGTCCATTCTCTTTTTTTCCTCCATAGATATAGCAATTCTCTCCCATGCTGAAGTCAGTTTGTTGCTGGGCTCTGATTGTCATGTGCTGCACGGCAGCGCAAACATTGTCCTCATATATTATAAACAGACCAATATTATTGTGCCTGAGCTTGTGTTGAAGATAAGTACTGTGTAGGTGCCAAAAACTGACAATGGTTATTGTCAGTTGTGTACTTTGCTAATACATTGTGTGCAATCTCTGTTGTGTTATTTTTCTGTCGTTGTTCTTTGTTAGTTCAATTGTGTGCATCTCTGTTGGCGTTATTTTTCCAGGCAAAGCTTCATCACAGAGGATAGTGATCCTGAACACGGCTCTATTGCCAAGTACCTGCCCTTTGGATGTTGCGACAAGAACTGATCCCATCGCTAGCCGCTCAAGGCAACCAGTTGGAGCACCAAGCGTTAAATGTCAGTGTGTGTGGACAGGAACGTATTGAAGTCTATGAACAGCAGGGGGAGACAGGAGAGAGAGATGATAGTTATGAATTACCTCCTTGAACTAAACATCACTACAGGTTATTTTTGAGTTTGTGTTGTGTAAGAGAGGTAAGCGGGGGGGGGGCGGGGGGGGGGGGATACAAGCATGTATGAATGGGAGGGTAGATAGAGATAACTTATTCATAAGGTTCACGCATTGCTGGCAAGCTTTGTTGACAAAAACTATACAGGCAGGTGTTTTAGGGGGCAAAAATGGTCGCACACGCATAATCCTCTTGGTGAACCTTGGGCTACTGAAGGACAAAACATCCCCTACCCCCACTCTCTTTCCTCACCCATCCCAAAACTTGCAATACAGGCTAATTTCTTCTCACTCTATAACACATCTAAACATGGAGTGTCTAATATTACTCGAAGTCGAATTGAATTGAACATGAGTACTGTGCTGTGCAACTAAAGGGAGCTATTGCAGTAACTTGAAACTGTGACTCCTCGATCCGATTTGTTTTATGGTCAGGATAGATGTAAACTATCGCGTAGTGTTAATTCAGTGATTTTCAAGCAATGATGTGATGGGCGTAGTGGAAGGTCCTCTTCTAATTTAGTAGTGTGTTGAGATCAACTGGAATGAACTGTTTACTGGGACCAGTGTTTCCATTGAATTTTGTTCAGTTTTCTGACAAAATGTGATAGCCTCTACTGGGATGGGAAGAAATAGAAGAAAAAAACCTTTTGAAATAGACATTACCTTTTAATTGTTTTCAGCTGACTTTTTTGTATATTGAATGAAATGTAAAATATTTCCAGGATGGTTGAGTAAATAATGAACCTGCCTGTAGTAGCCTCCCCTTGATCAATACTGTATGCATAACATTAGCACATTCATGGACACTTTAAATAGAGTGATGCTCCTTATTTGCCCAGTAACTGTGTTCTGATGTCTTATTTTGTTGTGTCTTTGGTTTGGGTTGTAATGAACAGATGACATACAGCAAGATTTTGTTGCCTACAGCTGTGGATAGGTCGTCTGCTTTACCGTAACTCTTGGTGTAAATTAGCATTGTATTGTTGTATACCACTTTAAGTCACAGCAGATTTCTCTGCATGAAATTCGGGCTGCTCTCCTTGGGGAGAGTGTGTCACCACAAGAGCAGCGCCACCATTTCTTTTCTTTTCCTGTTTGCATGGGTGTAAAGCAGTGCTTTTCTGTAAATCTCATGGTGTGACATGGTGCGTGTTGTGTAAATGTCAGAACACAAGTTCCTGGGCAGACAAGTTTCGTTTGATTGTGATATTTGTACATTTGATGTTTTCTATTGGTTTGTGCAAATGTGGATTTGTTCGGCAAGGCATTGTGGTTCTTTTTGTAAATAAATATATGCAGAGCTAATATTTCTTTGTCAAAAGATGACTGACAGACTGTCAAAAGAGTCAAAAGATGATAAAATTCAATGCCACACTGAAAATAACCCCACCCAAACCCCAGTTATACAAAGCGTGAGCAAATCACCATAACATTGTGCTTGCACAATTGTTTTTGCAAGAGACCTGATTTATTAATAATTTTGCCTTGATTGTTCGGGAAGATCTGATATAAGTTAAAATTGAAAAAGATAAATTATGAAGAAAGAAGTGGAGATAGATAGAAAAAGTCTTCATCAGTCATTTCTTTTCATTTACCATTTGTTTTTATAACAACAAAGCTATGAAATTGCATTTGGTATGGCCAAGACAAACTTATTGGAAACCTTAATGGGAACTGGGGAAGTCCATTTTTGAGTTGGGGTGGGGTGGGGTCGGGGTTGAGGTAATTTTCTGTTATGGTTTGCAGATTGCAGAAATTTAATCCTATTTTATTTCCCTCTCCTCCAATGCACATAGTAGTAAATACTGATTATAATAATAATGAGTCAGTTGAATGTTTTGGAATATACGACACACACATTCAACTCTGCTTTGTGTTCTTCTCGATTAGACAGGAACACAACACTTTTAACTTGCGTTGAGTTTGATGAGCAGATGGTGTCAGATCTGGATTATGCTAATCATGCTCTCTCTGAATGCTTCTTTTTCATGCACTTCATCTCTAAGAGGATTCTATTTTGACTTGGCAGAGGTGTAGTTGTGTTGGTAGCTCTTGACTTGTTCGATTGACTTTTTTCTGGAGTTTGCTCTGGGCTCTCGGTCTAGCCAAGCAACACAAAGTTCTACTACCTCTCTTCCTATTTTCTACCTCAACTCCTTCAGGAGACACTGGGGCACTATGCTGAATTTTTCTAAACAAAGTTTTGCAAACATGTTGAAACTGGTGGAGGCCCGGCAAAGAGCATGCTGAGTATGTTCATGCCATCCATGCCACTGGCCATCATTGGTTGTCTTGTACAAAAGGCCAGATTATCTTCTTTTGAACGCTTAGACAGCAATACTATTGTTGTCATTCGAGCGAAAATGGACTGCAATGATGGTAAGCGCTTGACAAGGTCAGGCAGCGCATCCTAACTCAGCGTGAGTTGGGATTAAAAAAATGTGCAAAGGTGCTTGTGGTAGTTGGATACAGGATTTCAGTGTACTGCTCTGCTAGGTCATGAAAGGAGTTACAGAGACAACATTCAGATTTTAACTTTTACCTTATTAAAAAAAAAAAATTCGTTCTCATGTAATGTGAGCTTGATATTTATTATCTATTTATTGTTAAGTCTTTTTCTTTCTTAGGTAAAGTGTAAAAGGCCTTGTAAATTCATTGCTAAGGAACATGTCTTTCATTTGATGTTATTGGTCATGGTGTGAAGATAAACTTGATGCTACACGAAGCGCACCAAGGGGAGTCAACTTGCAAGGTCTTGGACTCGGCATTTCCTTCATGATATATCCTGGCACCAGGCCTGAGTAATACTTGACCTGTCCACATCTTGTAAATAATAAACTCTGTTGAATTGTTTTAAACATGTGTGGAGTCTTATGCTGTATGCTATCTTTTGCCATCTCCATACTTTTTCAAGTGGATCGTGGTTCTAGAGGTAACGCGCCTGTTCTAGAAAGCGAAAAGTCCGGGGTTGTATCCCGTCTGGGCCCGATACTTTTCCACCATCCATTAGACATGAGTGGTGGTATGGGCGCTAGTCTTTCGGGGCATGAGACGATAAAACCGCGGTCCCGTGTGTTACAAGAAAGTATTGCAAGCGCCTCGAAAAGAACCCACGTCAACAAGAGAGTTGTCCCTGGCAATCTTTGAAAAAGCACTCTGATAGGGAAAAGAAAGAAATACAGTTAATTGCAGGCAAAAAAAAAAAAAAAAAAAAAAGAAAAAAAAAAAAAGGGGGTGGCGCTGCTCTTGTGGCGACGTGCTCTCCCGGCGGAGCAGCCCGGAATTTCACGCAGAGAAATCTCGTGACTTTAGTGTTAAATAAATAAATTTAGTGCATCTTTCAACAGTTACTGTCCTTCATCATCTGAAATACATGCTCTTGTGAGAAGAATTGGCAGTGGGACAAGTTAGATGTTCACTTGAAACACAGTAAACCTCGAGGTTCTCAGTTCAATTCCTCCTTGCTTTTATTCCCAGGTTCTGATGGGAAATCTACTGATTGTTTCATGTCTTTCGGAGGAGATCTGAATCAGTCGGATCCATGTTCTTACGACTTGCACACAACAAAGGAATCACGGGCAGTTGAAATCAGAAGAGCAGGGGAGGTACCCTCCAGCAGGTCTTGCAAAAATTGGTAGGTTCAGTGGCACAAACTTTATCCCTGGCATGGTTTGGTAAAAATGGTGGCATACATTAAAATCTCACCATTGGTTAACCATAGGAGCTCTAGCCAAGGAACCAAAAAAAACCCCCAAGACAAAGAGAAAGAGAATGGCAGGAGTACAGTAAGTGACAACAGTGGCAGTAAGTGACCAAAGTATTCAGAGGAAGAAGTTTTATGGTTAAGAGTAAAAAACTTCGGCTGTTGATTTGGTTAGAACTTTAATAAGAAATTTGAGTAAGAGCCATCAGTGATGAGGGTAGACTTAAAAAGTATCAGAAATACATGGAGGTGTGAACACATAATATTAGCAACACCAAAACATATGGATTTTCTACATCACTGAATCTTGCAAAGCCAATTAAAAAACACTTGCATGTGAGACACACACGCTACATACACACACACATGAACACAAACTCTATCTTTACAGTGTGTCCTCAATATTACACAGGAGTTAACGTACACATTTGTTTATTGCAAAGCCAGAAATCGGCTCACTCTCAATCACAAGAAAGGGCACATTTTGGCCTTGATAGTGTACGGTTTTGTGTACATGTGCATTTGGCTTTGTGGACTGACAAATACGTTTGATTTGAATGTCTCCAACCATATTTTATCCAGTTTGTAATGACCATACATAAAGTGACTATCCACCTCTGATCAGGAATAATTTTTTAATGTTCATGGAGCTTCATCTCATAATAATAGCTGGAGAAAGTATTAGACACTCAAAATTCAATGCAGGCAGATGTTGATCAAAATATGATTCAATTAATGGGAACATGTTCTCATTTCAATGTTTTGTCTCTCATTTTCCTTCACCTTATCACTGAAATGTGTTTTCTAAAGTTTCTGATCATACAAAGTTAACTTTTTTTTTTCAAGACTTACCGCAAAACTACATTGTTTTATTCTTCAGAAATGTGATCTAATACCATTTCATTGCTGTGATGTCAAAGCTCGTTTCGTTTGGATTTCCACCAACATGGTGACCTGATTGATATTTCCAGAACAGAAATAATTAGATAAGGGGCCTTTATCATAAATTTGCATCACTTTTAGTACATAATTAACCAGGAAAGGGCTATTTCACTTGTTAAATTTTGGATTCTCTTTCTGTGGTGGGAATATCCGTCGCAAGAAAAATCCTTCCTCCACTTCTTCATCAGAATTAATCGTTCCAAATTCATGTCTATGTACTCATCCTCTCTGTTCATCTACTCAAAGCCTGCCACACCCTACATTTTAATCTGACTGCGGCTTGACTCTCCCTTTGGTTTTGGCCTTTTTCTGACAGCACTGTCTTCAGGCCCGGAGTGGATCTGAAGTTGGGTGGGACAGTGTCTGGACTCGCCCCTGTTGACCTCCGAAACTGGCACGAAGCCCATGCTCTCTGTTTCTTCAAGAGGGGACTTTGTTAACAGCTGAGTGTGAGGACTTTGTAATGTCGTACTGGTAAACCCTTGTTCAGTGCCCATGTGGTGTTAGTCTGCCGAAATGCTCTTGTCAGGGTTCTGGGCTTGTTAGCACTCTCCTGAAGTGAAGGGCAGATAGTGACGACCTAGTTTCCTTCAACATCCATCGAAGTGGGTTGACTGAAGGATGGTATTATGACGCGGCTGCTGGGAACCCTTCCCCTCTGAATTTTAGACGACCGCAGCATGAATGGATAGTCACCTTCTCTGATCTATCTGTAAACTTCCCCGGGGGGGGGGGGGGGGCCTTCCCACTATCGGCAGTGACTCTTTTCTGCTACAATCTATCACTCATACTCTGTCTTTCGAACGTATTACTTCTCCGTTCCACACGTTGGTCCTCAGCTCTTCACTAGCAAGACGCAGACGCCTTCAGAACGTTTTGAATCTCCTGCAGGTGGTCCTCTGTGGGAGGAGCTGCCATCTCTGCGGGCAAAGCAAAGTCCCTGATGGCAGAGTCCTGGCGTCTGTGGGGACAAAAGTCAGGGGCCGAAGTCGCTGTGCGAGCAAGGCTTCCTCCTCCAGGTAGTGTGGCCTGGCGGTCGTCCCTCACGAAGCAGAGGATGCGGGGGATGGAACCCAGCCAGGTACAGGGAGGTCAGGATGTACCTGGAACAGCGGCATCAGAACGGGCGCCATTCAGTCAGAGTGGTGAAAGGGAGCTGACTGGTTCAAAGTAGTTGATTAAACAGTTCCCCCTACCACACCACAGGGGGTGACTGTCGCTTACTTTTTTTACATCGGAGGTTTCTGACACGCTAGTTCAAAACTATGCGCGTCCCGAAGTCGAAATTGCGGACTTAATTAAGAAGGGGTGGGCACAAAAAACAGTCGCATCATGCAACATAATCACTATGGTGAACTTGAAGAGCTCTAGAATGAGGAATGGAAAATATAAAAAAACAAAACAACTATGCAGTAGAGCTGATAGTCTTGAAATCACACAACAATGTTTCGCACAAATGATGAATACATCCACAGTTCAAACGGTTGTCACAACATTGATAAAAAGGAAAACTGACAATCGCACATCTCTGCAATTACAGCACCCATATATCTAAAACTTTCTAACATCAAAATTACAATCACTGCTTACAAATTAGATAACGACACTAATCTAGATTAGTCAAAGGCCATAAGATTCACTAAAAACAGATGGAATTCAGTCAATGAATTTTTTATAAAGAGGATGAAATGGAAAGAAAAAAAAAGCTTGACTTGATTCAAGATAAAAGGTTAGCACACTGAACTAAGCCTTCACAAAAGACACTTGGCATGAACACACACACATGCACACAAAACACACACAAGCACAGTATGCATATAAGTTAAGCACACTCACTCAAGTCGTCACATACAGAACACAGAAATTACACTGATAAGTGTACAAACATGATATATGCAAAACAACACACATACACACTTCATAGTCACATGTTTGTTGTTCATTCCTCTTTTCATCCACCAATTATTGTTTTGATTGCCCAATTCTTTTTGGACATGTTATAAAAGAAGAGGTTTAGTTTTATTCATTAAGATATATGCCACTAGTTCCAGAAGAAGTTTTTTATGACTATCAGCAATTCATAATGTCAGTTGATGAAGCCAATTTCTTTCACTGTATGACATTATTGGCATTTGAGTAGTATATATATATTTTTATATATATTTATATATATTTTATATTATTTATATATTTATATATTTGTGTGTGTGTATGTGTGTCAGGTGTGTGTCGTGTGTAAGGGAGAAAAAAAGAGAGAGAGATAGGGTGTGTAATAATAGGTACTTTTGGTTATGGTATGCGTGGTGTGTCTAAATCACCATGTAGTGAAAAAGACATTAAACAAACAAACAAAACTCATGTTCACACTGTCACACACCCCAAAACACCACACTTCCACTGCACCCCCCTTACCCCCCCCCCCCCCCCCCCCACCCCGGCCCCCCCTCCCCATACACACATGCGATGCATGGACCTGGAGGGTGGCCAGCATTCTTCTCCAGAAGTTCTTGCACATGGTTGTCATTTCTTGGTCCTCCGAGCTGAGCAGTCAACACCTTGACAGCGATGAATGTCAGTAACACCTTCTCTGCAACCACACAGGGACTGATAATTAAAGATTACGGCACTTGAAATGGACATCTGTCCATGTGTTTGACTAAGTAGGAACACACTGCTTGAAGTAGGGGGTTTTTTTTTTTGTTAGGTTAAAGATAGATAGAACTTGTGGTCTAACAGCATTGACAGGACAGTTAAATTATGATGTATGTCTCTAGTGTTTGTTTGAAGTCAATTTTTCTCCATGAGTTGACAATGATGTTAATTCACTCGCCTATGAGTCCTTCTGGTCGAGACTATAATTGAGGGCCACTGACGTGATGTGAGTGAGATGGATAACATCGAGCATAAACAAAGCATGCATCCTGCTAACCTGGACCGAGGGTTGGGCTCCACGGTTTCAACTTGCCCCATGCAAATAACTCATACTGAACTCTAACCTGCCTCCTTCACAATGTCATTGTCAGAGTCTCCACGCAATGCAACTGGGTGTGTACATCTACTCTCCGTCTCTGAATGAGTGTTATTTTCTCACGCAAAACTGCATGCGATAATAGTCATGTGCAGGTGCTCACAACAACGCCTCAAGGAGCTTGGGGAAAGTCATGTCAGAGTAATGATGAAGTGTGCAACAACATCAGACAAAATGCAGGCCACTCAGTAGTCTCACGACAGTCAAAAGATGCAACTAGTCCAAACACACATTCAAAGACTATATTACAAGGAAAGCCTGAGGATGCAAAAGAGGATGGCAGGTCAGTTTAAACAAATGGAGGTGGGCCAAATCACTGAACAGATCTTCAAATCAGTTTTACAGATAAATAACATTGTCTGATTCAAATTTCATTAACGTTGAATTGACCTACCACCGACATGGTGGTAATACTAATTGAATCTTGCAGCCAAATAAAGTAATAAGAAAACACCTATTTCATCATGTAAACCCACTCATCTGCCCACTAAAAATTACATTGATTCACACACTAGACACACAAAGATAAAGGGTCAGATCTATCAAGTCATGCCACACACTTGCATCCTCACACACAACAACACGACCCACAACCCACCCTGCACACTCACAACGTTTTCCCACCCCCCCAAACACACATAAAACACAGTATCAAAGGGACCAATGCGGTAAAGTCTTACAATCAACCTTGACAATATCCACCGGAACCGGGCAGCCAGTTCCTCGGACTACCTCTCCAAGAGTTGGTCCAGGTGCACATGTTGTCGTACAGAACTTTGACCACCTGCTGTGCTCGTCTTCGCCTTGACCATTCCGAGTACACGGGGTTTTCCTGCTGCCCTTGGTCCTTGTCCTCCAGGGGTTCTGGCAGGCCAATCCTATAATCAACGCAGTATTTCTTTTCCATCTCAGAGAGAAATGTAAGGGATGGCATGACTGAAATTTAAAGTCCATGGCTCACAATTTTTTTTTTGCAAAGATAGTTAATGAACTCCCAAACTGCAGTAAAGTAAAGTTAAGCATTGTTATTCAGAAGGTACTTGATAACAAAAAAGGAGTCTGGTGTAATATAAATATATACAGCGAATACGAATGCTCAATTTTAAATTGCATGATTTATTCTCTGATAATACCAGCCACAACTGGTTACCTCCTTCTGTACATCACTTATCTGATATTATTATTTTGTCCCACTATTTGACACTAACTAACTCAACACACACATAACAAACATCACCTTATATGAACATTCGTAACCCTTGGTCTTGCATGTTTAATTTATTTGTTCAAACATTCTTGTTTATTATCAACTCTGCTGACATCCTATAAAAGATTCTGCTTGATTCTATATTCGTTTGGTTAATTCTTTTCGGGTGACTTGCTGTACACACTTAAATTCAATCTGCGAGCCGCATTCTTGAAAGATTTACAGGACACGTATTGGGGTCACAACTGCATTGGAAAAGACTCAGTGTGGATCAAAATTCTTACCGCGTACCTACTCACACCACTTACTTCAAATGACCGCGGCGCGTTGCTCTCCAGTGTTGGCTTCTAGCTGAAAGCAAATTGGAAGCAAGAAGGTTGTTGCATATATACACTTATCTAACTACTGCAAATGAAAATGTCGTCTTTCATTTGTTCATTTCCTTTCAGAAAGAATTTAGGATTTAGTTTTATTATGTTTGACAGCTGCTCCTTTACTATAGTAAAGTTTCTGTGACACGAAGCAAAATGTTTGTTTTGTTCGTAATATTGTTCAACCTCACACCTGTTCCGCATTTTCGTAAGAGTATGCCATTGTGTGCCAGTGTCCGCTAAGGGAACCAGGTGACTGAATTGTGAAAACCACATACACCATGGGGCGAGGATGTAATAAAAACACACAGCTAAGTGATCCTCATTCCATTATATTCGATTTTTCAAAGAATAAATAAAAATATATGCTAATAATATATAATAGAACTCATACACATTCACATTGCAGCCTACAGTCTCAACTAAACGTCTTCCTCATCCTTATACTGGACAACCAACACAACCACCCCGCCACCAATCGCACCCACACTCCCCCCCCCCCACCCCCCCCCACCCACACCACCCCCACGATCAAAAAAAAGAGCAAGGGACTGGGTAAGATGGGGCGCGCGGAGTGCTGTGGAAAAAGATGGGACACTCATTAACAAACAATAATGGCATGCTAGGAGGAAGGAACAAGTACAGATTAAACAAGATTCTACCTTTACTCTCTTCAAACATTTACAGGTCCCCAGGATCCGAATCTTTCTTCTTTCTGAAATGTGAACCAACAAATCTCTACCTATATCTATGCTAACCCAAAAAGCGTCCATCTGCTGTTTCTAATGGAATCTAATAGTTACATAATCCCTAAAAGCTGGTCTAATCTCATGTACCTAGATATTATCTCTTACCAGTCAATTCTGAAAGTACTTACATTCTTTTGTCGTTATATCTAAATCATTGGTGGGGGATAGTTCAGATATAGGTTCACAGCTTATAGCGGGATAGTTCAGCAGAGGTAAGGGTAGGTCACATCTAATCTATGTATATTACACTTCTAAAAACTCTTCCATGTTTCGGTTAAAAGAGTTGCCAACGTTCAAGACACGAGTATTTTCTGTCTTTTTGGCAGGAATTGCTTTGCGAAGACCTCAGGGTCGTTTTTGAGGAATAATTATATTATATAACTAGAATATTTAAGGTATATGCACGTGTAGTTGTTACTCGTTTCGTGAGCGTGTTACTTATGTCCCAACAGGGCTGTTCTAGTTGTTCCGTGTTATCATTTGGGTTAATTTCACAGCGGTCTATCTTTTATACTTTGTCATTCTTTAAAACAGTAAGCTGAACCTGCTTCATTAAAAAAAAAAAAAAATTAAATAAAATTTTTTTTTTTTTTTTGTTGCTCTACATCGGTCGAGCTGTCAACTAGAGCTGTCTAGTTCACCAGCTTCAGTTGCCTAGACACACTGGTTTTGTGTGTCTGTTTTTTTTGTTCCTCGGTTAGAAGCTCGGAGGTTCCACCAGTGGTGTGATATTTGTGTATTCAGCTGTTGTTGACCATATTAAGGGAGCCACATTCCATCTGGAGGGATGGTACATGTACTAAAACTACTGATTTCAGTATCTCGGTGACTCACTCCTCAAGGGGTTAATGTGGGGATTTTTTTGGTGTTGTCCAGCTTGAGCTCTGAGAGGGTCTCCTGCGGTTTAGATTTTGTGTTAAACTTGCAAACTGTTCCCCCTTCCACACGCACGCTACGCACGCACGCACGCACACAATCACACACCACATCTTGTAGGTAGCTGCGTTAGATTCGGGGAATAAGTGTGGATCCAGTTACCTCATGGTTAAAAGAGGAAATAATAAATTATATAGAGTGTTCACTGTTCAGTAATCAATCAAGTTAAAATTGGACTGTTTTATTGATCTTTTTCATGAACGTAGGCAGTTACTCTCTGCCTGTTTGTGGGCAGATTCCTGATGTCACTTTCACCTGATTAGGATAGATGAGAGCAGGTAGGTATTCTGTTGCATTTCTTTGTGCATTTACTATCTTCACTTTTCTGTTGAAAGTGTTTGTGGTGTGTTATGCGTAGTGTGTGTGTTATTTCTGTGTATGTGTGTGCATGCAGTGTGCGTGTGTGTGTGTGTGTGTGCTATGATCATGCACGGCTTGCAGTATTGTATACTATTTGTTTCCTCATTTTTGTGCAAAGATATAGGTTCATTACGTGTTTAGATGTTTTTGTTTAAAAAAAAAAATTATTTTGCTTACTTAGGATTCAGACAGGGTAAAAAAGCACTAGAGGAAAATTTTCCACCTTGGGGGGGAATAATATACTTATGAAGTAATTCACCAGTTATGAAGGGCATTACAAGGTATAATGCTTTGTAATGTATGTATGATATAAAGTAAAGTCATAGACTAGAACTGCTCATGGATGTATCTTTTAATCAGTCATTTTTTTCAAATTTGCTGCTGTTATCGTGTGTGATCGGGATAATAAGAATTTTGTGAGGTTGTTAGACTTAGCTGGGAGCGTGTTACACACTCAAACACACCTGTAAAACACCACAAACATACACAGTGCCTTCATTACTGACACAAACAAGGTAATGTTTACATACTATTTTCAACTATTTGACCATGCATGACGTATTTTGTATGTATCACAAATATTTGTCTGTTCCCACTCCACGTGACCCTGTGGACAGTTGAGGAGGAGGAGGCATGGGGAGAAGAAGGATTATTCACACTGCTAGACTCCTAGTCTGCGGAACATACAAGGACTCCGAACACAGTGCTGTCCAAACTGGCTGGAAGGTATGGTTCTGACTGTCTCTTTGATTCCAAACTCATCGTTTTTACCCATTGAAAGAGTATGAGTATTAGAAAGTGATTCTAACCATCTCCACTATTCCATACTTTGTAGTCTTACCTTTAAGAAAAACCAAAAATATCAGATGGTATGTTTTAACCATCTCTTTGATTCTAACTAACCATTTCGTACTTATTGAAAAAACAAAAACATGAGAAGGTGTATTTTAATCATCTCCTTTATTCCAACTTCTGTATTTTTACCCATTGAAACCTCCCCCCCCTAGATATTAGACATATCTAAATAATTGATGATGTAAATTATTCATGTTTGGTAAGAATTGATCTCAAGTTTGGTAAGAATTGATCCATACTTGTTTTGATGAATTCATGTTACTGCATTATAGATTGTTAAACTACCCAAAAAAAAAAAAAAATAAGTGTTTCAATGCAAGCATACATGTGGGACATATTCACTACTGTTACATCTATAGTCCTACTTGTCAGCGTTCCTCGGAGTTCTGGTATGTTAGTCTGCTGCCCCAGTTAGCACTGTCATGATCCTCCTTCTCATGTGCTCTCCGGGTCTCAACTGGTACTGCCCTGGCTGACCTCATGGATTCTCATGCCCAGGCATTCACGGTGATGTTGCCAATGAGAGAAGCTGGGGGAGTCTGGCCTTATGTTTTTCCTTTTCCTCGGTCTTTGCCTTGAAAGACGTTGTTTCATGAGGTCCATGTCTTGGTTTTGTTGCGCATGGCCTATCTTATCTTTGGTTCTGTTCTTTTTAAAGTAAGGAAGTTTTCTTATTGTTTCCAAGGTCGTGTAATAGCTTTCATTTGTTACTTTATCACGTCCGACTATTGAAGAAAGAACAAAATTCTCACAAACTATACTACTAATGATACTGCTGCCTGCTACTACTAACTGTTACTGTTCTAGTATTAAACATCTTTACTACTACAGTACTCTATGTTGATATTGTATTATTCCCACCCACCGGTCTCCTTCGCCACTGTCGACAGGTAGAGGCAGCACACACGCCACCATTGTGATCGCCATTTTTCTCAGTCTTGCCTAGTTGTGTGCTCTTTATAGCCTTTCCTATCCCTTCGCCGTCCTAAGGATGTTTGGCATTGCAATAAATATTTATATTATCACAGCCCTACATCTTGTAAACCACACCGAAGCGCTTGCATTCAAACGTGTTCTTTACAAATGCAAGTGATACATGTAGGTGCTCTGCCTCTATGCTTCTAGTCTCATTGTTGCACTGGCAGAGCTGTCATCTTCAGTATCTCGGATGACCATGATTGACGATTCAGTGTCGGTGCTGTGATTGCTGCAAGCGGTTGCACTGGAAAGACACGCAGGCAGGGGCAGGCCCCAGGATGGTGAAGGCCTTGTCCTCCGCACATGGAGGAAGACTCGCTCGGGGCTACCGCCAGCGTTGTCATGGCAACCTTAGCACTTCTGCCAGTGCGCGTGTCACAAAAGACGCAATTGATGAAGTGGAAAAAAATGTTATGTGTGGCTCGTGGTCAAGCACCTAAACAAGGCATGTGGATTTTGAATCAGGTCTATTTGAAGGTTATGTTGTTTCGATAAGGTAAGAGATATGAGGGGAATCCCGTTTATTATTTGATGTTAGTCTTTTTTTCCCTTGGGGAAGCCGGGGGGCCTGTTAGTATAAACAGCATTCCCGCCCTTCTGGGAAATTCGGTGCTAGGAATTGCCGCTTTTCTATCCACGTTTTTGTTTCCGTCCTTGTTCACCTTTTCATCTGTGACCTTCCGCTTGTCTGTTTTCTGACTTCTGTGGTCCACCATTCCTCATGCCCTTTTTGTTTTCAGAAAAGCTAAAAAGATAACAGTTTCTCTCCCCTTACGGATGTCGATAGGCTGGGCCTGATTTTTGTCAGGCGACTCAGCGGCAGTGCAACACTTTTTCAATCGTATGACAGACATCATAGTGGTCTTTGTCCGTGCATTTGCGACGAAGAAGATAAAATTCACTTTGTCATTGAACCTGGTCAGAAGCTGTGGTCAGTTTATTGTGTAAGCAAAGTGCTAATGCTAATGCATTAAACTATCATTATGCTTTGAATATTACATTGTGACTGTCCGCATCCATGGGACAAGTTCTATTTCTACATAACTGTATTTTGTTCAAACTAGGAGAGGAAAATCATCAGAGTCATTCACCTGTGAGGATGCCGGGGGCCTCTCAGTATTAAATAGCAATACCCAAATTCTGGAAATTATGTTGCTAGAAATTTCCTATTTTCTATCACTTGTTTCTGCCTTTGTTCTTTTCCTTCCATGTCACCTCCTTGGTGCTATTTTCTGCCTTCTTGAGTCCTTTCTCCTGACCTTTTTTCCTGAAAGAAACTAACTATTCTATATGTGCCGAAAGTCAGATGCGCGGGGCCTAAAATTGTAGGTGTTAACAGCAGCGTGGACGCCATTTTTGCTCATATAACAGACAACTGTAGAAAAAATTGGCAGGACAGTTAAGATGTTCACTTGCCTAACAAGTAAACCACGAGGTTCTCAGTTCAATTCCTACCCTTGCCTTTTATTCCCAGTTCGATGGGAAATCTAACTGAATGTCATGTCTTTCGGAGGAGACTCTGAAACAGTCAGATCCATGTTCTTACAGACTTGCATACAACAAAGGAACTCATGACAGTTGAAAATCAGAACAAGCAGGGAGGTATCTCCCAGCTGGTCTTGCAAAATTGGTAGGTTCAATGCCAAACTTTATCCCTGGATGGTTGGTAAAAATGGTGGCATACATAAAAATCTCACCATTGGTTAACCATGGAGCTCTAGCCAAGGAACCAAGAAAAAAACCCCAAGACAAAAGGGAAAGAGAATGGCAGTAAGTGACAAAGTGGCAGTAAGTGACAAAGTATTCCAAGAGGAAGAAGTTTTATGGTAAGAGAAAACACATCTGCTGTATGATTTGGTTAGAACTATAATAAGAAATTTGAAGTAAGAGGCCATCAGCTGATGAGGGAGACTTAAAAGCTACAGCAATACATGGATGTGTGAACACATAATAATAGCAACACCAACATATGGATTTTCTACAGCACTGAATCTTGCAAAGCAATTAAAACACTTGCATTTGAGACACACACGCATACATACACACACACATGAACACACACTCTCTCTTTACAGTGTGTCCTCAATATTTCACAGAGTTAACGTACACATTTGTTTCATGCAATAGCCAGAAATCGGCTCACTCACAATCACAAGAAAGGGCACATTTTGGCCTTGATAGGTACGGTTTTGTGTACATGTGCATTTGCTTTGTGACTGTGGACAAATACGTTTGATTTTGAATGTCTCCAACCATATATATCACAGTTTGTAATGACCATACATAAAAGTGACTATCCACTCTGATCAGAATAATTTTTTAATGTATGGAGCTTCATCTCATAATAATAGCTGGAGAAAGTATTAGACACTCAAATACAATGCAGGCAATGTTTGATCAAATTTGATTCAATTCAATGGAACATGTTCTCATTTCAATCGTGTCTTCTCATTTTTCCCTTCACATTCTCACTGAAACTGTGTTTTCTCATTTTCTGATCATACAAGTAACTTTTTTTTTTCAAGACTTACCGCAAACATACATCTGTTATAATTCTTCAGAAATGTGAACAATACCATTCAATGCTGTAGATGTCAAAGCACCGTTTCTGTTTGATTTCCACAACATGGTGACTGATTGATATTTCCAGAGCAGAAATAATTAGAAAGGGGCTTTATCATAAATATTGCATCACTTTTAGTACATAATTAACCAGAAAGGGGCTCTTTCACTGGTAAATTTTGATTCACTTTCTGCTGGGTGGAATATCCGTCGCAGAAAAATCCTCCTCCACTTCTTCATCAGAATAATCGTCCAAATCATCGTCTATGTACTCATCCTCTCTGTTCATCTCCTCAAAGCCTGCACCTCCATAGTAATCTGACTGCGGCTTGACTCTCCCTTTGGTTTTGGCCTTTTTCTGCAGCACTGTCTTCAGGCCGGTGGATCTGAAGTTGGGTGTGACCGTGTCTGACTCGCCCCTGTTGACCTCCGAAACTGGCCGAAGCCCAGCTCTCTGTTTCTTCAAGAGGACTTTGTTCAACAGCTGAGTGTGAGGGACTTTGTACATGTCGTCCCCGGGTAAAGCCTGTTTCATGCACGGTGTTTTTCCAGCAAAACTGGGCGTCAGTCATGTCGGGGGCCCTTCAGCACGTCTCCTAAAGTAAGAGCAGATAGTGACGACCTAGGTATCTTACAACATCCAGCACGCGTTACTGGAAATGGGGCTTAATGACGCCGCTGCGGGAAACCCTCCCCGCTGAATCTTAGACCCGCGCTGATAGGGAGGGTCACTCTCTATCATCTGATAAATTCCCTGCGCTTCCCCCTATCGGCAGTAGAGAGAGCCCCGAGCGCCCTTACGCGCGGTTGTAAACGAGTACTCAACGGTCCAAACTTCCTCACCTTCATCTACACAACCAGAGACTGCAGATCGTTGAACTCTCCGGCATGCAGAGGGGATGCAGGACATCGCTGCGATATACCATAGCCCTGTTGCAGAGCCAGCGTGGGACAAATCGGCCAAGTCGCATGCACTAAGGCCTCCCACCTCCAGGTAGTGTGCCGCTGTCGCCCTCAGATCAAATGCGAGGGATGGACCCCACAGTACAGAGGGCCGTTACCTGAACACCATCAACAGGCGCGAGCTGTCATAGTGTGAAAAGGGACTGACAGTCAAGTAGTTGAATTGTTTCAGGTCCCCCTAGCCTCCCCCCAACTGGGGAATGTCACATGAGTTTTTCTACATAGAGGCTGACACTTTCAAACTATCGATTCCACCAAGTCAGAATGCAGCTTATCATATATGTTGTCCATAAACAGTGTCATAGGCTACTTCTCACTACGTGAACCGTGAGAGCTCTAGCTGAGGAATGGAACAAATACAATACACTATGCAGTAGAGCTGAATCTGAATCACACAACAAATGTTTCGCACAACTGATGAAACCACTCACATTCAAACGTTTGGCAACATTACTAAATGGAAAAACGGACAATCGCTACCTCTCTGCATAAAACACCTATCAACTATACTAATATCAAAATACAATCACGCGTACAAAATCATGAACCCCGATCTAGCAGATCATAGGCATATTACTAGCGAAGAGTTCGTCAATGGAGATATGTGTTGGTTTTTTTTTGTTTTTTTGTCTTTTTTGTGTTGCCTCATCTCTGGTACATCCCCGTCCTACGGTGACCACCCGCACATATCCAATCCCCCCGACTCATCTACACCCTTTTTTGGATGTCGCTTCCGTCAGTCGGTAGCACAGATCCATCAATATCACACGCCAGGGGCCACCACCAGAGCCCGCACTGGCTGCTGGCACTTTGGGGTGTGTCATTGCCTGTTCTGAGCTAACATAACGCAGACACACCGACTAACCCCCTACGAATGACAGTATTAGCGCCAGTCACGGAGCCAACTGAGCCGAGTTGCCCTCCCCAGGGGCAACCTCCATAAAGTCCCTCCTTAAACCAGCACCCCGCGGAACCTCCAACCCCAAAGCTTTGACACAAACTCACCACAGGCACAGAATGTATGGCAAACCGAATCTGGTCACATGAACCAAGATAACAGGACCACCGAATCAGAGGCAATGTTTTTTAAGTGCATGATGAATCATTGACAATGAGGAGTGACTAATGAGGCGCTGTGGAAGTGCAATGCTTGAGACACTTGACAGGGTTGTACTCTACCTTACTATCAAAGATAGCCCGCCTCAAGCCGCCCGAGAGATGACAACACCATGCATGGCTGGTCAGGTATTGGTGAGCAACACGCGCAAACTCGCATCCGAATGTGGAAGAAGCTCGACTGTGTGTCCCATCTTCCACTGAGCGACAACACACGCCACTCTGGCTGAAGCCGGCCCGAAGTCCGAAAAATCCCGATACCTTATGGAAATTCGAACCCGTGACCTTTCCAGTCCGTAATCCCAACCTAACCACTCGCCATGCGGCTGGTGTCAATGACTATTTATAAAGAAATGAAATGAAAGAAAAAAAAAGCGTACTCGGCGGCAAGAATAAAGGCAGCACACAAACTAAGCCTTCACAAAGACATCTCTCATATTACACTCACCCACACCCAACACAGCATACAGATAGGTTAGCACACACACACGCAAGTCTCACTACAAACACACACTGTTTCTATGTACACACATATATACGCAAACACCACACAACCCTAGTCACATCACAGACATCTATACATGCAAGCACAAATACTCAATCTCACACACAACATATGATACAGCAACACGCAACACTGAAGTTTGGCACAAACACAAACACAACACACATTTCTTCCACCGAACCCTAAAACACACATCACACACACGCGCACAGACCGAGATGCCACATCTTCTCCAGCATGTTCTGCACATGTTTACATTCTCCTT
This sequence comes from Rapana venosa, assembly GCA_028751875.1. Taxonomy (NCBI): domain Eukaryota; kingdom Metazoa; phylum Mollusca; class Gastropoda; order Neogastropoda; family Muricidae; genus Rapana; species Rapana venosa. The sequence continues at coordinate 51,524,037 of CM054149.1, read as the reverse complement.
GGCCCCCGAGCTGAGCCCATACACATACACCCCCCGCTGGTTGCAGGAACCACATTCACCGGCAACCACACAACTGAGATGATGCCGGACTGCACTGAACCATTTGTCCCCTGTGGGGACTGCATAGGGAAACAATCTCTGGAAGATTAGGTTAAAGCAAATTAGAACTTGTGGTCTAACAAGCAGTTGACAGTGCAGTTAATAATATTGATGTAGCTTATGTGTGTGGGGGTTCTAGCTGGTGCCCCATAGATGACAATGATCGCGAATTCACTCGCCGAAGAGTCCCTTCTGACAAGACTAGATAAGTGGAAGCCAATGACAGTGCGGAGGTGAGTAGATGGTTAACATAGCAAACGCCAAGCATCATCCTGCTACCCTCCCCCCCCCCCCCACCTGGGGGTGAGAGATGGGCTCTACCAGTCCCAACTGCCCATGGCTAATTACTCATACGCACGCACGACGCATGCACTTGTGCTGGCGCTGGTGAGCTCCGCACACAATTGGCCACCAGGGTTTGTCCATTCTCTCTCTGTCTGCTGGGTGATTTTTAAGAGCTCATTGACACACTCCTAAAAATTTTCAGTGATTGCTCCCGATGACTCATCATGGCGCTAGTGTGGAAAGTCAAAAGTCAATGTCAGAGTAATGACTGAAGCGTGCAAACAACCATCAGATCAAAACTGTAGCCTTAGCATTAGATCTCACAAAAGTCACGAAGAATAGAACTAGCGTCTAACACTCATCAAAGTATCATCTTTACAGAGGTACAGAGCTGACAACCTTCAGTGGTACAGAAAAGAGAATGAATGTGGGATGTGCAATCTCTGGGTTGAACTTAAAAAGCTTTATATTGGATTTACGAAAACAATAGAATATGCATTATTTAGCATTTATACGGGTACAGGTCACCTAACAAGTGTAACACAAATCGTCTTGATTAAAGTGATATTAATAGATTTTGCAACATTAAACACGAAACTCAACCACATCCAACACTACTATACAGCTCTACTAAAAAAATAATACATATATCACTCACTCATCTAATATACTAATAATATAAATTAATATAACTATATATGTATGGTTATAAGGTAAATCACGGTGATTTAATAGATCAAAACAAACTTCAATTAATAAAATAAAAAAATATATATATAAATGGTATTTAGGGATTTTATATATATTTATATATTAAGGGTATTGATAATCATATATATATGAAGAATAAAGAAATTGGTAAGATAAAGGGGGAATAGATAGGAAATAAGAGAAGAAGGAGAAAAGTGTATAGGGAAGAGAAGATGATGGAAAAGTGGATATTGAATCTGATTAAGTGGATGATAGATTTTTTTGTTGCATTAGACCGTGTTTATGGAAGGATATAAAGAATTTTTGGGCAATATGCACTGTGACACCCCTATCTTAGCTTTTAAGGTCTCATGTTAAGGGGGTGGTTGCAAAATTAGGTAAGCATAAATGGAGTGGGGATTTTTTAGTCACCTGACCATGATCAGGTATAAATTGTAGTAGGTTGCGATGATTATCCACTACTTGACTCCTTCTGTCCCCTCATTTCAATCTACATAATCTTTTTCTATATGACAAACACACACACACATTTCAAATTCCTTTATGACAGAGTCGTTTCCCGGGTCTTGGCTTACAATCCTCATGGGTCAGAGCACTCGCTTTCCCCAGCCAAGTTAAGCAGCGTCGACAGGTTACCTTTGTGGGTGACCGTTTGCGCTCCTTGGCTTCAGTTCAGGTCCCCCAATGTAAATTGGTCCGGCCCCGTTAGGGTCTGGAATAAAGCACGAGGGAGAGGAGAATGGGCGCCTGCCCGCAATTATGCTGCCCTAGAAAGTGAGGCGCACTCGACGCCTCGCTCCCCTACGACCTTATCGGGTTATGGGGACTCCTTTACCTTTACTTTTCCTGTCCTTCATTCATTTTATTTTAATCATTATGTGTTATGTTCACTCGATCGGCCTTCCCAAGTAATTCGTAGGATTATATGATGTTTGGTAATTCTTTGGATGACTCTGAACATTTACTGTCATCTGCTAGCGGCATTCCTTGAAAGATTCAACAGACACAGGGGAACATGATAGGATGGAAAATGGACAAGAGGTATTGGAAAAAACATATTCGGTCCCCTACTTCACCACTGTTCAAAAAAAGTAGGTGGGGTTTATCATGTGTATTAGAGAAAGAACATAGAAAGGCAGCAACTGGTTGTGGTTGATCGCATTTGGGGATGAGCGGAGCGTGAGAAACTACGGAATTGTTTTGTTGGAGGCTTTTGGGCATTTCCGGCCTGTGAAAAAATTATTAGGTCATTGAGTTTAATTGTGCATGCTCTGACTGAGCATAAGATTTCCATAATCAAAAGCTTATGGATTTTTTTGTTGCTACTATGTGCACACACAACACACACGCACACACACACCTGTCCTGCGTCGTAAATGCCATTGTGTACCGTGGGAACATATGACCAGAATTTGCAAAACCACATACACACGCGGACTGTGTGTAAAAACACATAATGCGTATTCTATTATCCTTGATATACAAGAATATAAAAAAAAAAAAAAAAATAAAACTCACACACACAGTCAAAAGATCCTATACTTACAACCAGAACACGTCTTTCCCGTCCCTCTACCTGACACCTCCCCTCCCCCCCCCCCCCCCCCCAGCCTTGAACAAAAAAAGAAAGGGAGGGAAGATGGGGTGAAAGTGCTTGGGAAAAAGATGGATCAACACTAACATACAATAATGCAGCAAGGAGAAGAAATAAGCTACTAGAGTTACAAAGAAACATCTTACAATTCAACATTTACAGTCCCAGGATAATTTTCTTCTTCAGAAAAAAAGTGCACACCACATTTTACTTAATACATTGACTCTTCTAGCACATATGAATCAGAGTTCAACTGGAAATGATAGTTAACAAAAAAAGGTGGATAATTAAGTAACCTAGATATATTAACCCAGAAATTACGAAATCAACATTATTGATTAAATATCAATCAAGGATGATAGAAAAGTTGTAAAATTTTACTAACACGTGAAAAATTATACCTCTGACTTTCATGAACCGTTCTTCTCAGGTTTTCAAAGCTTGCATAGCTGTTGTAGCAATCATCCAGATCTTTGATGTCAAATCGAGTGCTGACATGATCATATTTAAGTTAAAAATGTTTAAAAATAGCCCCCCCCAAATAAAATGAAAAACAACACCCACAAACCCCCCCAAAAAAAAACAAACAAAAAAGTAAAAATAATATAAACAAACCCCAAACCACCACCACCCAAAAAAACAAACAACAACAAAAACAACTAAGAACAGAACCACAACAAACCAAACAAATCATCACCACTGTATCACTATCTTTGCTACACAAGACACAACAGATGTTCCATAGCTAAATCTTTGTGTCAGTACAGAGAGAGGTATCTAAACCATAAAAGAAACAATGTATTTTTCAAGATTGAAGCTTATACAGATGTAGATCTTTTCTAAAGTATATATATCTTTAACTGATGCTAAAACAAACTTATACTTATAGATAATATATAAAATAGCCAATTTTCGATATTAGTCAAACAGGTACATGTAAATTGTACGTGAGAGTAGGACAACTGATGACCATTTCAGTTCTAAGTTTTCCCTTGGCAGTGCACCAGAATCACGTTGAATCAGTTCAATTATGTGTGACGGAGGATCACAGACTGTTCAGTCTTAGCTGGTAAGTTTGCCACAACTGACCATTTACACATACAACCATCAAACTGTATTTCTTACATCAAATCCTCAAAAGGTATGAATACGTCTACATGTCATAGACAAAGCACAAACTGTAGTACGAGTAATGTTACATATGTATATTAGTGAGTCATAATGTAAGTACTTAAGAGTAATCCACTAATAGGAATAACATGATACTTAAAAAAAGTCTGATTTGGGTTGCAGCCACTATATTATGTTGTCTTGACAATCATCTTGCTAAGGCATTGTGTTTTAAAACAAAAAAGACATATTATTTGCTGTGTGAAGTAAAATTAAAAATCCCAGAGAGAAAGCGTCTCTTCATAGCAAGTGTCATCCTTAAGCTTAGAAAGTGTGTGCAATACTGGTTGGGACCTGCGCGCGAGTATACATTGGCTATTTTGTGTTGCAGACTTGTTTACAGATGCCCCCTCATGTGCAGTGTGTGTGTGTGTGTGTGTGGTTTGTGTGTGTGTGGTTTCGCGTCTTCTCGGGAATGAATTGAATGGGAATATACCCAATAGCCGAATATCGATTCACACGTCCTGTTTTGGAAGGTGTATGACATTAATTTTGTGTCGGCTTCTGTTTCCTGAACGTTATGATCAGCCTATGGTCTGCCAAGATGTATTGATGTTGCGTTATCACAATCTGAAACCTACGACTACGAGTTTACGTTTCAGTTTCACAACAGCAACGCCAAACGAAGTCAATTCATGCAAAGTAGGTGAAGGGCAGCATTAAAGAAGTTTTGTAGTTTTCTTACTTTGATCCTGCGCGCCCTGTCAAATTCTTTTTTTCAACTCCGGGGCTTGGGAACTGTGTGTAATTTGGTGGGGGAGGGTCCACATTCAGCAATCTCCCGATGGGCAAGGCTTCAACAGGCCAGAACTTCTCGGGGGAACGCGTGGGCAAACTGCTCCATGGACGTGACTAAACCGGCCGGCCACTTGTGTTTCGTCAAACCCCATGTTAGTGGCCCTTGGGGGGCAACGAACACTTTTACCCATTTTCATAAAAAACACCGTAAAGCGTCTTGTTTTAGTAAGGGTTAAATATGTTTAAACCAAAAAAAGACAAATGAATACAAAAGAACAATAACATAACACCAATTGCGTATTAAAAAAATGCGTATTTTCTGGGGGTGGCGGGGTGAGGGTAGTAGGGTTATTGCATATGTGAAGGTAATTGTATAGCCTACTGTCGTCTTTGGAATAAATGTGTAAAAGTCAATATGTCATCTGCGACTGGTATACCCTTAGACCTGAATGAAGCCGTATCTGGTGGTTTTAAAATTAAATTAAAGAAAAGATTGGATAATAATATTGAGGTGAATTGGCGACGCCTAGCAATATCCACGCCTATGTATGTAATTATGGTAATTATATGATTGGTTGAATTGAAGTTAGGGTAAAAGTGTAATTAATAAAGAATTACGCAAGGGTGAGTGGAAATGGTTGGGATATTTTGGATATGGAAGATTTATAATAGTTTATTTATAATGAGGTTTAATTATTGTATATGTTATTAAGGTAAGATAATGGGTTATAATTAGTTAAATATTAGAGTTTGTATTGTATTCTCTTTGTAAGTTAAGGAGTGGAATTATTATATTTTTTGATATTTAGTGGTTGTGGATATTAAGAATTTTATAATTATCGTGTTGGGATTGATTATTGTTTGGTATTATGTTACAGATGCTGTAAACATGATCTTGAATAGTGATATGGAGGGAGAATTTTAATATATATAAGTAAAGAAGATCTTGGAAGTGGCTAAAACCTTATGCTGTATTCAGGAATCTCTGATGATTTACAAGGGGGAGACGTATGTTGGGAACGCCATCTATTCAACTCCAAAGGAAGAATTCAACCGGGAGCCTGGCGGACAGTATGCCTAAAGCGGACCTGACTGCTGTAGATACTTGCCTGGGACAGTTAGGCGCTGTTTTGGCGGGACTAAACTAATGATAGTGGTCTCAGAAGTGTGAAGTCAGCAAGCAGCCACTATCTTACTGTCGCCAACACCTTAGCGCCACACGAACCATCAAGAAGAACACGTGAAACACTCACCAAATGGAAAGACACATAACCAGATGACTACTACTTTGGCCCCAAAAACGAGTGAAGTCGAGGCATCAACATAGCCCAGACAAGAAGTTTCCCTGGCGCTGAGATTGACAGTGACCACGACATGAGGACTCATGACCCAACAGATCAAGCTGAAGACCATGAAACCAGAAAGAAATCCCTGTTGCGTTACAACATGGAAAAACTGAAGAACCCGAAGTTCCTGAAATCTTTAAACTGAGATTGGGGCAATTTTGCAGCAGTGAATTTCCTCCAAGATGATCTCAACAACATCACTAGACGGCAGCTTACCTTTCTAGTCTGGCGCGGAGATCGGGCTTGGGAAGAGAGGAAATAAGAAAACACCGGTGGTTCCAACGTATCCTTGGAGGCCTGTTGCGACCCAACGTAGGGGAGTCGAAACCAGTGAAGTAACAAAATGCAGCCAGAAACGCCGGTGAAATAATAAACATCTATCAGGTCAATGCAAATTGAAGGGTCTGGGGTGCCGGGGGCAGTTGTATATCTACACACATGGCTTTCAAGCCCCATAGGGAAAGTTAATTGGGAGTTTGTGGTCAGGATTGAGGGAGTACCAGACCTGCATGTAAGACAAGGGAACACAGCCATTAGGGTTACCGAAGGGTGGGGGTTAGGTCTTTGGTGGGGAAGACTGTATGGTGTAGATATTATCATGTTGTGATGGAATGGTTTTTTGATATTACTAATAGATATAGATGATGGTTGGGAGTCGATATTTAGGAATGAGATTGTGATGTGTGGTTATTAGGCTTAACTGTAAGATGTGAAGAAACTAACAGTCTGGAAAGTAGTGAAAGCTGTAAGATCAAGGATAAGGCAAGTCACCGGGATGTGTACTCAGTCCCGGATGAGCTCATAAATATCACCCTAATGATCATGGCTTTTACAATCTCTCCCAACCATCGACCACAAAATGGTCTTTACAGGGAACCATTCCCTGAATATGTCCACTGCCTATGTAAGGAACCTGAAGAAATGCCAAAAGACAGAACAACAGGCTGTGTATCATCCTAGCTATGGTTTGCGACCATTGCATTCTACAGACTGAAAACCACAACTAAAAATCATATCAGAAAACAGCAGATTCAACCAGTCGAAGCACTGTCATCAGATCTTCAAACATCAAAATGCTCCTTAGAGAAGGCATCTCCAACGCAGCGACAGCTCTACAACATAGTCCTTGAAGGCATGAAGCCTTCATCGAGTGTGCAAGAAGCTCTGTGCAAGTCATGAGAGACTATAGCTTCGACTAGGACCTGATCAGTCAAGCCTCCTGTATGACAGCGCCCACATGCATCCTCTTGGGTGAGAAATCGATTCTTCCGGACTTTCAGTTTAGGAGTCGAACAAGGCTGCCCGCTATCCCCCGTTCTTTTCAACGTTTCCTGAGAACATCATGCTGGAGGCCCTCCAGGCTGCAAGACCACAATCAACAATAGGAGAAGGCATCTGCAATCTTCGATCCGCAGACGATTTTGATCTCATGGGCCGCAGTGAAGAAAACTCCGGTTCTCACCACCAGACTGGAAACTCAGCCAATCCCACGTATGAGATCAGCACGGAAAAGAGCAAGATCCTAGTGAACAGTACCACACCGACCACTCCCAACCAGCTTCAGATGATGTCGAGACACTTGAAGTGGAAACTTCAATACCTTGAGCAGTCATCACCAAAGAACACGAGCACACTAAGGTGAAGAGCAGACATGCTGTGGCCACGCTCCTCCCATGACGAAGCTGCGAAAGTGTGAGAAACCACAACATCAGAACCCACACTAAGTCAGACTCTACAATGGCACGCGCTCATCCATTGCCTTGTACACTGTAAGCATGACACTTACTGCCGCTTTTAAACGTCGCATTCAAGCCTTTAGATGAATTGCTCAGGCGGATCCTGAACATCACCTACAGAGACCGCAAACCATGACTAGACTACGTCTGGCAGCCGTTCGAGGCACTGGCTGGCAAACAAGAACCTTGCAGATACATCAACGAGGAAACTGAAGTGGTTTTGGCCACCAACAAGGCATAACAAACCTGTCAAAGACAGTCCGGCAGGATGTGAAGGAGCAAGGAGCAGACGACCACGCAAAAACTGATATCCAACTCAGATGACCGCCTCACTGTACGTGCGAAGCCACCTGAGAACAGCCCAGCAGAACCCATTGTTGGCGTCACTTGCGGCGTGCCGGTGCGTACCCCAACGTCGTCCCGGAGCTAAGGTGATGAGTGGAGTGAGTGAGTGGACTATGTCCAATATCCGAATCCTCATTGTGTCCCAAAGGGAAGAGAAAAAAAATAAAACAAAGCCGGGCGGGGGGGTGGAACTAACCTGAACTTGTACAGTCGCCATAATCTTTTGTATAAAGTTGGACAGCCTGATATTTTGTTAGGCAGGGTGTGGGGAAGCTGAATCCAGCTAAATTTTGGAGCGTTTCTCCTCATCTCAAAACGACCGGGGGCTGGGGACCCAATAATCAAATATATTTACATTTTTATTGTTGTTTTTTGGGTATGGGTGTGTGATATTTCTTGGGAGAATGGGTATATAGCATATCCGGTTTTAAAATTTTAGTTTTAAAATTGTTAAAATTTGTGCCAAGTGGTGTAATGTGGGTGGGTTTTTTTGGTATGATGATAAGAATCCTGATTAATAGAAAATGTGACAACACCACAAAGAGACCTCTTGTTTTCCCCTCAGCACACTATGCCTACTCTTTCGATAAGCGACAGATTTAACGTGTGCGCTAATGTGCGGCGCGGTCGGCACACGGGCCCTCTTTATATCTCATCCGAAGGACTTTTGGGAGAGCAGAGCTATGCTAGGTATGGTATATTGCAAAGCACTTTCATAAATAAAACGTTTAAGTATTCTATGCTCTGATTGATATTCTAAATGAAAAGGGGGGAAATGATCCTTTAATATGGCAAACATTCATAACGCTAATCTAAAAAAACTCTCCACAAGTAAAATATATAATGTATGCCCTTCATAGAGTTGTCTTCACATGGGGTGATCTGGTTGGTTGGTATGATGGCCAAGTGCTTGGATGTTGTTTAGGTTGTTTTGGGTGAGGGCAGATAATAAATAAGCATTGTGGGTGGGTACGGTAAAGATGGTGCAATTTGTGTCAGAATTTTAGAGTTGATTTACTCACCGGTCATATCAGGTTACGGTTTGCGTTTGTTGTTTTGGAGAGAATGTGGTGGGAGTTGCGGAAACTTCTCTGTGAGATTTCTATGAGTTTCCCCGCAGAAACCTAGCTCGCTCTAACCCCGCCCCCCCGTAAATAATAATGTCACATCACCATGCACTCACGATTTTTCACTTTAGCAGCTTAAATATTGGGAGGGTATATATTCGAGGAGTTATTATTTAGTGTCCATGATGGCCCGACTTGCATAGTTAATAAACCGAAATGCTTTTAGTTGTGTGTTGGTTAAATTGGGTTATACGGCTTCTAGGACTGTTCACTGCAATCCCGTGTTGTAGGTGCCAGACCACGTCACGGCTGGATAATACTCCAAAAGCCAAGAACCTTGCGAGTTGGCGTAGTTTGGGCGTCAAGTACATGGGATAATTTTTCATCCACCCGGGCAAGGTAAAAAAATATTGTAAATTTGTTTGCCCTGACGACTGATGCATCCATACGTCCAAACTGCTTCTATGATTGGCGACTTTTTCGAATAACAATATGAATTTTTAGTCCTCACACCTGTCTATCCCCTTCAACGACACTAGCTTGCAGGCCCGACATTGCATGACATGTGTGGTTGCCGGGCAAAAACTACGTGTTTGTGGACTCTTGGCTTGGCCTTCATCACTCCAATGAATCATCTCGCCATTCTGTGCACCTAATCGGCTGTTATTCTTGTGTTATGACTTGTTCTTGTTCTTGTTCTTCTTCCGTCTGGTTTAGTTTAGTATTCTTTTTTATTTCGAGGATAATGGGAATTACCTCATGTGCTTTTTTTCACAACCGTCCCCGTGTGTATGCATTTTGGTAAATTTTGTCATCCTTCCCACTGCACCAATGGCCGACTCTTCGAAAAGACGGAACGGTTTAACGTTGCGCAAGATGTTCTGCGTGCGTTCGAACACGAACCCTCGATTAATATCAGACGAAGGACTTTGGAGAGTGGAGTCGGCCCGGATGTGTAACCCAATGAAAAAAAAATATTCATCCTTGAATCGAGATTCGACCCCTCAGCAGATCATGAATACATCACTCTAACCATCAGGGCTATCCCGTCCCACCAACCCCCACCCCCCCCCACCCCCCATAGATCAATCACCTTGCTGTATGTCCCACGTTTCGAAATCATATACTGAGATAACCCTCATCTTCAAATCTATCTTGCTGTTGTCTTTTAAAGCTAGACTCAAAGACAGACAGACAGACACGCGGGGTGTGCGTAGATGTGCGAGTGCGCGCGTGTGCGTATTTTCTGGCATTTAGTAAAACGTTTTATATTTTTATCTTTCATAATGAGTACAATTAAAAAAAAACTTTCCCAGAACCGATACTTAATCTACAGTAAAAGAAAAGTTGATGTAATTGTTCTATAACTTATGTTATGTCTTGCATTTTTAAGGTTTGTCAAATATGTTCACTATTATTGGGTTTCTTCTTGGTACCCTTTCGGGTTGGTTTTTGTTTGTTGTTGTTGTTGTTGTGATTTTTGTTGGCTTTTGTTGTTGTTGTTGTTAGTTCCTGTAGATACTGTTAAAATTTTGTTGTTATAAATGTTGTTGGGTTTGTTCTACTCTCTAATTTGTTTGTAATCTTCCAAACCCCAAAAGGGATTAAAGGAATTAGTTCTTAATGTTGAATCTCATGCTCGTGTGTGTGTGTGTGGTGTGGGTGTGTGTGGTGTGTGTGTGTACACGCGCACGCGTGTGTGTGTATGTGCATGCACGCATATACAAGCACGCGCGTGTGTTCAGTGTACGCATGCACCCCGACCCTTGTGTACGTGTGAAAATCTGTTTCTCCATCTAAGAGGGTAACTGTGAGAACAGAGCCACAAACGGTACCCCACAGCCCGTAAAGGGGTCAGGGTTTTTGGGGCTGATTAAGATAGAGAGAGCCTAAGCACAGGGGACCGGAGTGAGAGAAGGGAGATAAGGCCTTCACAACCCGGCTACAGGCAACACACATCTCGGCACTTCTGCGGAAAATTTCACAGAGAGGCCCTACAAGGGGGTGTGCCACCCTTTTTTTACACGCATGA